>CM030364.1:231378325-232578325 GCA_017893485.1 Hemerocallis citrina | reverse complement strand
CTTCCGAACTCACTTGAATGAAAGGCGAGCCCTTGAGGAAGTCCCTCACCCCGAGCGCCAAAGGACCTCTAGAATTCGGTCCCCCTACAGGCTAAGGCCTAGAAGAACCCCCTCCCCGAGGAGGCGAAGAGAGTCCCCTCCACGTCGGCGGCGGAGAAGTCTTACTCCAATAAGTCAAGCTGCACCTAGGGACCGCCGAGCTGGAGGGGCCAATCACTCAAGCCGAGTTCCAGACCTTCAAAGAGGATATCCTATGAGCTCTCAATATTGCCCCGAATTTGGAACAACGTGCACCTAGCTCTCGCCATGCCCCGAGTCACGATTAGCATGCACCTAGCCCTCGCCATGCCCCAAGTCATGACCAACGTACACCTAGCCCTCGCTATACCGCCACTCATGAAGGAGAGTCCCGCAGGTCGACAAGATCTGATTGGAGGGATGACTCGGTTTATCACTGTCTCCACGAGATGGAGAGGCTCCTCAGCAGGCTCGACCTGAAAGAAGAACAACGGGAGAAGAATTTCTGCCCGAGTAGGCCTCCCTTCACCAGGGCCATCATGGAAGCCCCGGTCCCTGAGACCTTCAAACCACCTTACTTCGAGTCGTACAATGGGGAGACAGACCCAGCTGATCATATCGAGAGTTTCAAAACTCTCATGATAATTCACCAGGTCTCAGATGCGCTTCTTTGCAAGACCTTCCCAGCCACATTGAAAGGACCAGCGAGGGAGTGGTATTCCCGCCTATCTCCTAGTTCGATCTTTTCATTCGATAAGTTTGAAGAACTCTTCCTCACCCACTTCGTCAGTAGCCGCAGAACAGAGAAGACGAGTGCATACTTATTGGCCCTCAGATAGAGGAAGGGAGAGCACCTAAGGAACTATGTCCGGTGCTTCACAGCCAAGGCTCGGTCTATTGCTTCTCTTGATTAGTCGGTGGCCTCTGCAGCATTTCGACATAACATCATTCATGCCGACCTGAAAGCATCCCTCGCCAAGAAGCCACCCCGGGACTTCTCAGAGCTCTTATTAAGAAGTGAGAAATATATCCGGGGCAGAAAAAGCCCTCCACCCTCAGGACCAGAAGGAGCCCCTCTCCGGGAACAAGCGGAAGGGTCCAGAAGAAGAAGGTTTTACGAAACTCCAGAAGGACAACAGCGGCCAGCGCTGCCCTCCTTCCCGCTTAGAAAAGTTTACTCCTCTAAATGTCAGTGTTTTGGCTATCCTCATGGAGGTCGACAAAGAGTGCCTGCTCCAACCTCCTCTGAAAATGAATACACCTGGCAAGAAGAGGAACGGAGGCAAGTGGTGCCGCTTTCACATGGACCATGGCCACGACAAAGATGACTGTCGAGCCCTGAAGGACGAAATCGAGGCCCTAATCTAGCGAGGACAACTTTCCAAGTATGTGAGAAAGGATAGAGGTGATCCTCCACTGCCCGGGGGGCCAATAAGCGAACCGAGAAGCCAGCAGAATCCAAAGACTCCGAACCAAGGGTAGTTCTGCACTCTATACACGGAGGGCCGATAGGGGGAGAGTCTAACTCCTTCCACAAAGCCTTCGTCCGGGCGGTCAACTCCGTAGAAAACTTCCCCCCTTCCAAGAGTTTCGGTGTCCCAGTTACCTTCTCCGATAAAGACTTGGAAGGCGTCCGAACGCCCCATTGCGATGCACTTGTATTTATCCTTCAAATGGACAATCATGAGGTATGACAGATCCTTGTAGACAAAAGGAGCTCTGTTAACATCCTCTTCTTAGAAGCGTCCTACGGTCTTGGCCTATCCCGAGACCACCTAAAACCGGCAGGATATACTCTTACCGGATTCTCAGGGGCCCCAGTTTCGATCAAAGGGGTGCTCACCCTGGATGTGATCGCGGGAAGACCCCCAACAAGACGAACAAAAAAAATGGAATTCATGCTAGTAGATGTGAAAGCCGTGTACAATGCCATTCTCGGTAAACCAGGCCTAGCCGCACTGCGTGCTGTCCCCCCCGCTTTCCCATGAAAATGAAGTTTCCGACCCCTGCTGGTGTAACGCCCCGAATCCCAAATACACTGAATTCGAGATGTTCTACAAGATCTTTTCACTTTCTTTAGTACAATTTTACAGGGAAATTAAAACTTTTCATCATACATCAGAGCTTACATCAATATTACACTTTTCTTTTGCACAGCGGAAGTAAAATACAACAATTGAACAAAAGTACAACAACATGGTACAATCTTTAAGCATCCATTCTTCTTTAATCTTTAACAAGTCATTTACCTACATATAAGACTGTGGGTACGTCAGTTTATTCAACCGACGAACATTATACACGGCCATCCTCTCTATGCCGGAAATAGTATAACTTAACTTTCCATATTTAACAAACACAAACTTGTCACATTCAAACTAAAGGGACTACCCTATTGATGTCGTGTTGTGATTGTGCACTTAATCCTTAATGCATTTATTTATATTACATGACACTAATGCGCACTTGTTCGGATTCTATGCATCCCATACTACATAGGTCCGAGGGCAAGCCCTTATTCGTTCTTCATCTTTATAGGGTTCAATCCCCCGTTATGATTTAATCTACTACTGTAATTACGGTAAGTATCCTAGATGTTTTCTGACCTACGAACTCATGTCTAGGCACTCTGGAGGGAATCCCATCGCTGACATGACTCATCATGCAGACATCCTGTGGTAATTCAGCTCTCACCATAGACATGACACCACCCGTAGTCTTCAAACATCCCACGAGCGTCGCCACCGGGACGGTACTCTGGAGCAGTATCCTCACCCAGACTCGTCATGGGAATTCCTGGGATACGCTCTCGCCGCTACCCAGGGCCCTCATACTCAATGTTTTTCTCTTACTTTCATCACATCTTCACTATGCACTAGTCCTTAGTTTTATAGAATCATGAATAAAATCAAAGTTCTAGAGTTAGCCTCTCCACTAAGCCGGACTTATTCATTTACACAAACGTGACCAACCTTGGTCTTTCATTTCAATATTTCATTTCTTTTTCTTTCCAATTGCCGGGGGAGACTTAACTACTCTTTCAATTCAATTCCAATTTACAATGTCCACATTGAGTACTTATAACTCATAAAATTCATATTCATAGCAAACAAATTTCTTTTTCATCAACATGATTTCTAATTCCTTAATTAATCCATAATCATACATGAACTCATGCACTTCATAATTTCACATTTGAAATTCACATCACTAATGAAAATTCATACTTCATGTTTTGCACAATATTCTCAAGTGAGAATAAATAGTATTATGTCACACAACAAGGTTCTTTTTGCCAATTACTTTCTAATAGTCCATCTCAATTTATCTTTATGAACTATAATTTTTCACAAGTGTGAATTTTAGAACCATAGTTCTAATTGTGCCTTTTGTTCACAAACCATAGTGTATTTCATTCAAATAATACCCAAATCACTCTTATAAAATTCCTTACATTTTTATGAGAATAATCATATTTTTTTCATAATTTTTGGACATCTAAAAAGCCTATATGCCGAGGGTGAGAATCGAACCCAGGCACAACGAAAACAAGGCCAAGAGCACCCGCCATCCGGCCGAACTGTGCTAGCGATATAAAGGGGGTCGAAATAATACTTATTGTTTTCGGTCGGCAGTTAGGTGTTTACAAAAATTTGTGAAAAAATGTTGCGGCTACAGGGATTCGAACCGTTCAACCCAGAGAAGCCAACCGCACATAGTGACCGCCTGAGCTACTATGTCTCAGTACTAGATTAAGTCCATATGAATTATTTTGGTACTGTTGTTAAAACAACTCGATGTTCAATTAAACTTTGTTTCATATTGCTTTTGTGAAAGTTACTGAAGAATTCCAGATTAGCTTTCCCTTACATGATCTTCATATCAGTAAGATTAAAATAATTTTTTGCACTAGTAAAAATATATTTTTCACACAAATCCATGAATTGTTCATCAAAACTACTATATTTTTCATTTTCGACATTGGTTAACACTTAGTCTTCAAATCTCTTCTATCCAAAATTTCTTATACAAATTTGCTGATATTAATCTTTCATCTAACACACAAATCTACTTCCTTTGAATTTGTCCAACCCCACAATAATTAAAGAGGTCTCTTCACAAATTAGCACTAACAAAGTACTAATTTTTACATACAATTAATGATGGCAAATAAATGTATTTTCTTTAAATCAACATGTACTTCTAGTTCAATCATGTGCATCACAAAAATATATAGCCACTTATCAATTATCATGTTCACACATCAAACATTCAAGAAAGTTGTTCTTTCCAAAAAGCGTGCTCTTTCTTAATCAATTTGCATGCTTCAATTTTTTAATTTAAACTAACATCCTCATTAGTATTCTCAAGCATCAATACTAGCATCATTCATTTATTCTAATAAGCATGGAGAATTTTATCTACAACTTAATTAACAATAATAATCACATGCAAATTGTTCATTAACATACTAATCAATTTGTAAACTAACTTTCCATTAAAAATGTATTCTACTAACATTTTCCATGAATCATTTCTAATTAGAAACAAAGATAATCACTCACTTTGTAGTCACATTCTTATGGCATACAATCACACATAATTCGCATATCAATAATTCAATCAACTAGAGATCATTTATTCAATTAAAGGTGCTTTCTTATTAATCATTTTTCATGCAATTTGCTAATGAGATCTAGCATAGTTCCCTATATTAGAAATATGAAATGTTTACCCACCTTGTATGAAGAGAACTAAACAAATTTAGCAACACAAGCCCTTTGCGACGAGATGCACAAGCTCCAAGCCACCAATCAACCGAAAGCTCCTCTCCTTGGAATGATGCCGACCTCCTCTCCAAGCCAAATGCACACAACTCTCACTCTTTTATAACTCACACTAATATTAAAATAAGACTATAGTTTGAAAAGATATAATTTGCATATGAAAATAGCCATGAGAGGGGGGTATTTATACTAGAAATCAAGTGGAATGGAGGGCCAAGATTGATTAGTTGGTTGTAGAATGGAGGGCCAAGATTAGAGTAGGAGTTATAAAAACTACCCACATCCACAAAACCACCTCCATGATCACCATGACTAATTTCAAAATTTCCCTCCCAAAAGAATGCAACCCGGCCACCATCAAGAGTGTGCATTGCACGTGTACGTGTAGTGCACGTGCATGCAACTAGGCCAAATTTGTACATTTTAATTTTGTATAAAAATAAATTAGTTATAAAATAGTCTTCTACATGACAAGTTTAAATAAAAAGAAGATTAATCCATGGGCTTTACTTTGGGCCAAAATATTATTAAGATAAATAAAATAAAAATACATTTTGGGCTTTAAGAAAAAAGCCTTTTCATTAAATTAAAATAAGGCTTTCTATTTATTTAAAGAAAAGCTTTTGTACAAAATAATTTGAGAACAAATATTTAATATGTATACACATCATAATAAAATAATCCAAACAAAATATTGCACGTGCATACTACGTGCAAAATAAATAATTTTTCATTAATTGAAAAATCAGGGTATTACAGCTGGGGTATAAGAAGTCAAAGGAAATCAGGAAACGGCCCGAAGGTGCTATACTGCGGCTATCGGAGGGACAGTTCTCTCCCTCGACTCGTTAGAGTTCCCTCAGATGGCCAGCCAGACTATCTTAGAACCAACCAACGAGTTAGAGGAGGTCCTGTTTTCCGAAGAAGATCCGTCTAAGACCTTCCGAGTGAGTAGGGTCCTCCCACATATAGTCAAGAAACAGAACATCAAGTGCATCAGAGACAGTAAAGACCTATTTGCATGGATAGTAGCTGACATGCCTGGTATTTCGGAAGACCTCATCACCCACCGTCTCAGTATTAATTTCGAAGCTAAACCCTTCCAACAAAAGCATCATAAGTTTTCTTCCGATCGCCAGGTAGCCACTAGAGGGGAGGTGGATAAACTCCTCGCGGCTCGCTTCATCCAAGAAGTCAACTATCCCGAGTGGCTCGCCATCGTAGTAATGGTAAAGAAAGCTAATGGGAAGTGGAGGCTGTGTATTGACTTCGCGGATTTGGACAAAGCCTGCCCAAAAAATCTGTTCCCTCTCCCTAGCATCAACGCTCTTATTGGCGCCACACACGGTCACCAGCTCCTTAGTTTCATGGACGCTTACTCCAGATATAACCAAATCAGAATGTTCCCTCCTGATATCCCGAAGACCTCTTTCGTGCTTGACCAAGGCCTATACTATTACCGAGTCATGCCCTTCGGGCTGAAGAACGCTAGAGCTACCTACTAGCACTTTGTCAACAAGGTCTTACGCTGGAGCTACCTATTATCACTTTGTCAACAAGATCTTCCAAGAGCAGATCAGCAGAAATATGGAGGTTTACATAAATGACATGCTGCTGAAGAGCCTCACCCAAGCAAACCACACCCACGACCTATAGGAAGCCTTCGGCATTCTGCGGAGGCACAAGATGCAACTCAGTCCATCCAAATATGCTTTTGGAGTATCGTTAGGCAAATTCCTGGGCTTCATGGTTAGCCATAGGGGGATAGAGGGCCAACCCCGAGAAGATCCGAGCTATTCTTGATATGCCACCTCTCTCCAGTGTTAAAGAGGTTCAGAGGCTCACGGGTCGCCTCGCAGCCATCGGACGTTTTCTCTCTAAGTCGGGAGAGAAACGCCTTCCTTTTTTCAAAGCTTTTTGATGAGCTAAAAGTTTTGAATAGGGACAATCGCAACAAGAAGCCTTTGAACAGCTCAAAGCCTATTTAGTTAACCCCATGTTATTGAGCAAGCCCGAGCCTGGAGAACTACTATACCTCTATCTTGCCACTTCAGAGTAGACTCTAAATGCAGTTCTTGTAAGATAAGAGAATAAAGCACAAAAGCACATCTATTACATGAGTAAATTCCTCCATGACGCCGAACTCCGCTACTCAAAAGTAGAGAAGATGGCTTACGCTCTGATAATGGCCGCTCGTTGTAACTCCCATTCCCGTAAATAAATATTTTCTGAATATTTTCTGTATTTCGTGTTAAATTCTATTTGATTTTATATTAAAGTACTTCCTAATCGAAAATTATATTTAATTTCAAATAATGATATATTTTAACTTGTTTTATATTCCTAATTGATTGACTATTTACATTTTAGCCCAAATCAAATTTATTTTTACTAGTTGGATTATTTTGATAAATGATTTAAACCCATTTCCTATTTTAAATAATCTATAGTTATTATTGCTATTACTATCATCATCATCATTATTATTTTTATTATTTTTATTATTTTTATTGTTATTATTGTTACTATTATTATTATTGTTGTTGTTACTGTTATGATTATTATTATTATTATTAATGTTATTATTATTATTATTAGTATTATTATTTTTGTTATTATGGTTATTATTATTGTTATTGTTATCGTTATTATTGTTACTATCTTTAATACTATTATTACTGTTGTTATTATCATTAACAGTATTATTTTCTTGTTAATTGCATTATTGTTATTCTTATTGTTAATACTATAATTATTATTATTTTATTTTATAAACCCTATAATGCTAATTATTTTTCCCTTATTGGATTTAAACCTATTAATTGATTTATAACTCAAAACCCAAGCCCATTCTCCTACTGGATTCCTACCCAATAACCCATTAACCCTACATCTGTAATTCCCTATATAAACTAATCTAAAACCCTAACCCTAACCTAACCTACCCCTACCTCTCAAACAGTAGCCGCCAACCCCCTCCCCTATACTGTTCAACCCCCTCTTCTTTTTCTTCAACCTCTCCCTCCTCTATTCCTCTATCCACAAAGTTGCCAACCCATCGAACCACGCATGCTGCTCCCTGTTCCTCCCCCCTGATCGTCGGAAGCTAGCCCAGTTGACCGCCTCGCCGCCTGCAATGCCGTCGAGCCTTACCCCGTCGACGTCAGCTTTTACTGTCGCTGTTCTTGCTACTTGTCGTTAATGACATTGATGTGGCTGTCGATCTTGCTGTTGAGTTGTAGTGCATGTGTTTCGCGCATGTCGCCCGTACGTGCATTGCACGTGTCGTCACTGTGTTTGCTATTTTGGGGATCCGGGAGTTGATTTTTGCTGTTTGGAGTTTGTGAGAAGGGGATTGGTTGTGGGTGTTTGCTGTTTTGGAGGAGTTGTTTTGCTGTTTTGGTATTGCACGTTGTTTGCACATACATTTGTGCGTGTTCCGTTCATGTTTCGTTGCTCCAGAATTCTCATCCCGTTATTCTTGGTATTCAATTTCATCGTCGAAAAGGCAAGTCACTTTTCCCTTAAATTGTACATTGTATCAAATTCAAGTTTTATTGAAATTCTTGCAAGTAAATCCTATTCGTTATCATATCGTTATATTGATTATCTTTCGTTGGGTCTATCGAGGGTTTATACGAGCTAACCCCAATATTCTTGACATCGCGCCACTTTTGACTCTAAAAATTGAATCTTTCATGCATTCATATTGTATCTATAATAGGGTTAATCATATAATCACGACATAATTAATTATTGTAAAGAGAATTGTTAGGTTGTATGTGGTTTGATCGATTGGTGGTTGATTCATGATATATTGATGTATGTATGTGTTCTTAATCTTATCTACCATGTTTTTATACTCTTCATACTGATTGGGAAGTTTATCGATTAGTAGAATTGATACCCATCATGTTTAATTAACTTATTTCATGAAAACTACCCAAAACCTGTATGTTGCTTGCTGGCTGTATGTTGACTGCTATTTCCGGCCCAGTAAATGATCTTAAAATAAATTACTTTCTGAATATGAATTGTAGCCTTATCTTTCTAGTTTTCAGAACATCTTGAATTTCTAAATTCCGAGTTGTGTAGCAAAAGTTATGCCCGTTTTACTACAACTGTGTTTTTACTTTCAGATTTTCAGATTTTCAGATTCTTGTACGTTGTATGTTTAAACAGTAAAAAGGCTGATTAAATGATAAAATTTTGATCTGATAACTTCCAGATTGTCACTTAACATGTTCAAGAGTCTAATAAATATTTTAATAAATTTAATATTGAGTTTTTGCTAATTCTAAAATTTTAACAACATGATATTGAGTTTCTGCCTAAACATGAAATCTGTAATGAATGCTGTGTTTGACCTAGCTACTGTTGTCGGATTTTGAACTTTAAATATGTGTTGGAACCGTGTGGAAGTGTATTTTTCAGAATTTTTGACGGTTTCAGTTTTCGAGTTCTGAAATAGCAAAAAACTATATTTTTGTACAGAATACTCTTGTTGTCCAGAATTTTATATTCTAGATTATAATAGATTAATTATTCCTATATCATTGTATTGCATGAATTAAAGTGTGTATGTTACATTGCATGATCCTAATGAGTTATTTTCATCATTCTAATGGTCCTATCTAGGTTATTATCTTATTATTTCCCTTTGTTACTATTGTTCGTCTAATATCTCTAGATTGCATATTGTATTGTTGCATCAATAAAATAATTTAACAAGCTGAGATTTAAGGGTTGACTCCAGTAGTGGAAAATATAGGGACTGTACTCGGATAAGGGGCTCGTGGTTCCCTATATCGTTATCTTGTGATCTTGTGTTCTTGTGATTTTGTGATCTTATGATCTTGTGATCTTGTAGCATCTTATAGATAAATTATCGTTATGGATGGAACATTATTATCGTGCCGAGTACATGAACTATAAAATCTACCACTGTCTAAACATAACTTGTTTGTATGTAGCAACCATGTGGTAAATAAATGGGACACATGAAGTGCTACATTAGTTAGGATTAAAATAATTAATAGACTTAAGAATTGACACCACATCGACATTGCATATTGTTCATCATTGTTCCTATTAATATCGAATATTGTCTAAGTGTTATTGATATTGATCATTAGATATTGTTATCGATTATTGAATCATTGTTTACAACTATTGCATCGACTATCATGATATTGATTATTGCTATTGTCCCATGTTATTGATTCCTATTGATCCATTGAATTTATTGTTATATCGTTATTCCATTGTTCTTTATTTTCTCTACTTGCTGTCCACGACTTGCTCTAAGGACAATTTTTCTCCTCTTTTTAGATGAAGTGTTTATAAGTGTTGATGAAGAATTGCCTGAGGATTGGGAGAACAACATTGGTGAAGGAATTGATAGCATTACTGCTTAATAAATTATGGTTTTATCATGGAGATTTAATTATTGAACTATTGTTATTTTATTGTATTGTGGGCTTTTGACCTGAATATTGTTATTTTTGTTTCCAGATGTTAGATTATTATTATATTTGGTTATCTCATATTGTTTATTCCAAGTATTATTGTTCATGAGATTATTATTATTGTCTGCACAATTGTTCTGTATTGATTATATTGTTGAGTCAATCTGTCATGCCCCACTTCCCAAAAAGAGAATACGGAATACGGATACGTGACTAATCCCGGCGAATGATTTTTAACATCCATAAGCTGTCAGGATCTTTACAATATTTCACAAGAATAATCAGAGTCGGAAGCAAGAGAAGTCAACCAAGCATGTATATATGAATCAAAATACCAACAAGATTTATTTGAAACAAAATATAATAATCTCAAATAAATCAGATCTGAAAGTCAACAATCCTGGGTGACATTGCCCAATACAAAAAATAATCTAAGTAATCAAGTACAATTGTTCAAGATAAGCAACAAGAAATAATAATAGAAAAATTTCAGCAGCTAGTATCTCATATCACCAACTTCATCTGGCAACTGTTCTAAAAAATCTGTAATTTACTAAATTGCAGGAAGAGGAAAAGAAAACAAAACTCCGATCAGTGCAAGTTACGGGCCATTTGTAGTGCAGGCACAAGTACAGGAAAATGGTAAACAAATAACATGGAATAGATATGATAACAAAATAGAACAACTAGCATGGCAAGATGAACAAGTGCAAGCGGCATGTATCAAGTGTCAAGTGAACAAGTATCATGTAAACAAGTAACGAGTATCAAGTAACAAGTATAAGTAACAAGTAGCAAGTGTCAAGTATCAAGTACAAGT
Source organism: Hemerocallis citrina (assembly GCA_017893485.1). NCBI lineage: Eukaryota > Viridiplantae > Streptophyta > Magnoliopsida > Asparagales > Asphodelaceae > Hemerocallis > Hemerocallis citrina. The sequence goes on along the minus strand of CM030364.1, from coordinate 232,567,232 downwards.
AACAAGTAGCAGGTGTCACGGGTCAAGTATCATGTACCAGTAACAAGTGTCAAGTGATCATGTTCAAGTCTTGTATTATTACTATCTAGGTAGCACTTCATGCGTCCATCCTTTTACCACATGGTTGCTACATTCAAACAGTTTCGCTTTAGATTTCATAGTGAATCATAGATGGCAGTGTACTCAGGGACAAGCCTCAAGTAATCAAGTAACAAATATCAAGCCTCAAGTATCAAGTAACAAGTATCAGCCTCAAGTATCAAGTATCAAGCCTCAAGTGTGAAATATCAAGCCTCAAGAGTGAAGTATCAAGTATCAAGTATCAAGCCTCAAATATGGAATATCAAGCCTCAAGTAATCACGTAGGATCTATAGATTCCCTTCCGAGTACACGTTCCTGTATTTTTCACTATTAGATCTTTCTTTTAAACCCCAGCTTGGTTATTTATTATTATTGTCAAACAAGACAAGTATAACATGGTATAAACAAGTAACAAGTTCAGGTTGAAAGATAAACATGCACAGGTGAAAGACAACTCATAAAAGATTGGGACAACAAGAATTCTAGTTTTAAGACAGCAAGACAGTACTGCACCAAATCTGGGATTCCCGTTGCTATAAGCATGTAAACCTAGATCCGTCAAAGGATCTGGAAAATAGACTCCCGGTCGAATTCAGCAAATATATATAAGTCATATGGTATTTCACAAAAATAAGTCTCAAAACAGAATTGAATCCAGAAAACATGATCAGCTAGAAATCAGAAGTTTGTATTCATAATCAGAAAAACAGCATGAAAACTTAACAATTGAATCCACGAACAATCTGGGGTATTCCCTAGTATGTTTAGTAACAGAAAATGAAGTTTCATAATTTTCCAATATAAATAGAATAGTCAAGTAAAATAAAAAAACAGCAAGATACAGTACTTTTGTAAATCTGGAATCATACACATCAGTACTAAAACAGCGATATCTCATAAAATATATAAATCGAAATTCAGATCCGTCAAAAGGATGATAAAATATATACAATAGGCTATAATTCATATTCACAAAGTTTTTATAGACAGCAATTAGAATCAGGTCGAAATTATGTATCTTTACTGAACAGCATGAAAATTCTGTGCATATAGTAGTTGTTTGCAAGTATAGAATAGTTTGTAAAAGTCATCAATTAAATTCATAAAAATTAGGGGTTGATCCTAGGTTTGAACTCGGATAAGGATATATCCGATCCGTTCCATATCCGAATCCGAAATTTTTACGGATACAGATATGAATAATCAGTATCTGGGTGAATACGGATACGAATTCGGATATCCAAATCCAAAAAATTTCGGATGCGGATGCGGATACGGATACGGATATCCCTTAAAAAAGCGGATTCGGATATGGATATCCGCAAACTTAATATATATCTATATAATAAATTACAAAGAAAGCTATCAAGTGGCTCTCATTCAATCACCCCTAAAATCAATGGCCTAGATTGATTCTTCCAAAACATATTTTCCCGCCCAAAATTTCAAATCCCAAAATTAATTTTTTTCCCCAAAACTAAAAAACTCATTACTTTATTACTATCTCTCTCTTCTCTCTTCACTTTTTCATATTTTTCTCTCTCTCTCTCTCTCCCTCTCTCTCTCCCATTCTTTCTTTATCTACTTAGAAATTTAGATTTTAAGATTTCAGGTTTGTAAATTTTTTAGAATTTTAATGTTTTTTTTTTATTGCACATGTTATATTGAAAATAACAAATATCTTTTCAACAGTTAAATTTCATCATTTTCCATCCTTAAAGTTCTAAGAAGTTGGATTTTATCCCCTCATTTATAATTATTTTTCAACATATACTAATAGAAATATGGACTTTTATATACAACTAATTATTGTCATACTATTCAAACTTGAACTACATAATTGTTGTTTTACAGTTTACAGGACTTTTCGTGTTTTGTATCGTTCCGAAGACGTGCCATAGGCACGTGCCCGCGGGCAAATCTAGTATATTTATATATCATATATAATTAAAGGGCATTCATGTAACTTTATCTCATTTCTCATGAATCTTTCTCTCTCTTTCCTCCTCCAGATTCGATGAAACCAAATCCCAAATTCAGCTCCTCACCATCATCGGGCTCTTCTGTCAGGGACGCCGGCGTCGACCTTCCAACCATCGTCGGAGTAGCTTCAGAGTTCATCGGAAGTCCATGGGTTAATGCAGAGATAGCCAGAATAGCGGTAGAGAAATGTATCTGATATATCAGTAGATTTACATAGACAGCACGTATTATTTGAATCTGAATGAGGGCGGGTATGGAAAGGGTGCGCTAGGCACGTATTAAGAAGTTGTCGTCTAGCGTAACAACCTTCCTCCTTCCCTTATATAAACCAATGTAATTTGTTTACCTTTTCAAGTAATAGAAAATTTCTGGTTCCTTCTCTAATCTCTGATCTTCTTCTCCTCCGATCCCCTTCTCCTCAACCTCAAACTCTCCTTTCTCCATTAATGGCTAGATCCATAACTAATCGAAACCAAGATCCTGACAATTTGGTATCAGAGCCAGCCTTCACCGGTGACTACTCGCGAGACGTAGATATGTCGACGGTGAGGAAGGGAATCCGATCCATGAATGAGGGAATGCACATGATAAATCTGCAATCGAAATTGATGGAGAAGCAACTCGATTCACTCCATGAAAGATTTGAGGCGTCGGCGACCAAAATGGAAGAGAGACTTGAGACAATGTTAACAAGAATGGAGGTGATGTTGTTCTCAGTGCAACAACCATTTTCTCATCAAATTCAGCAATCAATCTCTAAATCCAAGAAAACCCTAGATTTCATCCCCAAAGTCGAACCTCCAAAGACGACGACGGCCGCCGCCACGCCGTTGAGCGTCTCCGATCTGCAAGATCTGGCCGCTTCTCAGATCGATCGGCTCAAGAAGTTGCTCAGTGCTTCCCACTTCGGGATTCTCAAGGAGGCTGATGCGTCCAAGACGAGGGTATCCAAGAAACACAAGACCCACACTCAAGCATCCATACAGTTGGCAGAGGAGGTGGATAAAGATTGTAAGAAGAGATATGATAGACTCACTGAAAAAGCAGAAGTTACTAAGACTAGCTACGTGAAGATTGTCTCCGAACTACAAGCTTCTACATGTCATGTATCCAAGGTGACCATTCCAGAGCTTGAACAATCGACTCCTCATCTAAACCCATCGATTAAGGTATCAAACCCTAATTTCACTCCTTTCAATTATAGAGTTTTAAGTGACAAGAGAATTCGAAGAAGTGAGAAGTTGGAGGTAGCTAAAAAGCTTGATAATCTGGAAGATGACGAGGAAAGTAGTGAGGGTGATAATGAATATCATTGCAATCTTTGTTTGAGTTCTTGTTCTTATAAACGATATCACTGTAGTAAATTGTTCGACTATGATTTGTGCATCAATTGTTTTGGTAGCAAGAGATTTGAAGAGGGTTTGACTCCACTAGATTTCATCTTTATCGAGGATAATGAGAGAGCTAAGAATTCTATTGTTGTAGATGAAGTGAGTGTGAATGATTTTGTTGTTACTATTGGAAAGAATAGAGATAAAGTAGTTGGTGATAATTTGTTGAATCTTGAGGTTGAAGATTATAGTGGTGAGAAGTCCTCAAAGGTGTTTGTTGAAATGCATGAACAAGAAAGGGAGGAGAAGCTTATGATTGAAGTTTCCACAATCTTTGCTTCAATTCCTAATCATCTGCCAAGTGTTTGTGGGAATGTCTCAAAGGCATTTGTTCCTTATCTTGAGCCCCGATTGAGTTTTCAACGAAATGTCAAGAGGACGGAGTTTGAAGCTCTCAAGTGTGTAGTTGGCAGTGACAAGATAGTGCTTGATGGACGGCCCCCACCTATATGTAAAAATGTTGCTGGAAGCAGAGCTGGTGGTTTGATAGCTGGGGCTTGGGCAGCTATGTTGTCACTAGGACTCAGTGGCTACTTGGAAAATACATGAGAGATAATGGAAGTATCAAAAAAGATTCAGACAATGGAATTGAGAAGTTCTGCTGAACCTCGACCTGAGGAAGTTTTTTCCAATCAGGTTGTGGTGTTGCCTCGAGCAAGCCGCATATTGCTTGCTAATGCAAAGAAGAATGCAATTTATGCAGTGCATGTTGATTATGGCCCGTGCCCAGCTTCAACTCGCAGGGACTATATTTCAGACTTCACTGTTACGATGCCTATTTCAAGTCTTACTGGAACAAGTGATAGCCTTACTGATGGAGATCAGGTAGTCCAAATTTACTGTGTCTAGACACAGGCTATTCAGCAGTATGCACTGGACTTATCTCAGTGTTTGCCACCTCCAGTTGACGCTTTATTGGGAAGAGATTCTGGCATTCGGGTGTTTGAGGCACCTGGCTCTGAAGGATTTGGTCCTTTTAGTACTGTATGTGTATATGGAGGAGTTTCTTACAGTATTCAGCAAAATGCTTTAGCTCGTGGAGTTGATGTGGTGGTTGGAACTCCTGGTCGGATTATTGACCTGATTAATAGCAACAATCTTCAGTTGGGAGAGGTTCAGTTTCTGGTTCTTGATGAAGCGGATCAGATGCTTGCTGTTGGATTTGAGGAAGATGTGGAAATTATCTCGGAAAAGCTACCATCACAGCGCCAAGGCATGCTCTTTTCTGCAACAATGCCTAGTTGGGTGAATAAGTTGGCTCGAAAATATATCGACAAGCCACTGACTATAGATTTGGTTGGCGATCAAAATGAAAAACTAGCAGAAGGAATTAAGTTTACTGCGGTCCCTGCTTCGAAGGGGGTCCCTTATTCGGATTTGATAGCTAATATTCAGAGTGGGCGGGTGACTACGGTTTTGTTTGAAGAGGGTTCTCGTAGAATTTTCTACAATGTAGATTCTGAGGGTCAAGGAAATTTAAGGATGGATGGGGATATTGAATCAGTTGCAGTTGATGGTACTAATGAGAGTGCATACAAGTCTTCATCTGTGACGTTATTATCTTTTGATAGGAAGAATCGTAGTGCAATTCCAAAGTGGCATTATGCTACTAGGAAGATTGACCATGATGAGAACTTTCTGCTTGGATTGATGAGAGAGAAAGGGACAACGTATAGTTCTGCACCTCAGTCGCCACTTATGTCTCTGAGGAGCATTTTAATCACAATTATTTCTCTGTGGATTCCTTTGATGCCTTTGATGTGGTTACTTTATTGTCAGCTTTCTGCTGCTAATAGCCCTGCAAAGAAGCGCAAACCGACCAATCAGAAGGTTAATTTTGGTGATGTGGAGGGAGTTGATGCAGCAAAAGTAGAGCTTATGGAGATAGTTTCATGTTTGCAAGGATCAATTGACTACAATAAGTTAGGAGCAAAGTTACCAAGAGGAGTCCTGCTTGGGGCCCTCCAGGAACTGGGAAGACTTTACTAGCACGTGCCGTAGCTGGGGAAGCAGGAGTTCCATTCTTCTCAGTTTCTGCCAGTGAGTTTGTAGAATTGTTTGTTGGGGGGGAAGACTGAGCTGAAAGATGGGTCTCCGATGGATGCTTCGTGGGTCGATAATTGATGAAATCCGTGCGAAATTTCCTTCTTTCGAGCTTGGGACAAGCTCGCTGTTATGGGGGGAGGAGTTGTTAGGGACGCCGGCGTCGACCTCCCAACCATCGTCGGAGTAGCTTCAGAGTTCATCGAAAGTCCATGGGTTAATGCAGAGATAGCCAGAATAGCGGTAGAGAAATGTATCTGATATATCAGTAGTTTACATAAATAGCACGTATTATTTGAATCTGAATGAGGGCGGGTATGGAAAGGGTGCGCTAGACACGTATTAAGAAGTTATCGTCTAGCGTAACAGCCTTCGTCCTTCCCTTATATAAACCAATGTAATTTATTTACCTTTTCAAGTAATAGAAAATTTCTGGTTCCTTCTCTAATCTCTGATCTTCTTCTCTTCCGATCCCCTTCTCCTCAACCTCAAACTCTCCTTTCTCCATTAATGGCTATATCCAGAACTAATCGAAACCAAGATCCTGACATCTTCTTCCACCCCTAAATCCTCCAAATCCAAAACCCTTTCTCTACCTTACTCCACTAGCTCCGCCAACATCAGGCTCTTCCTCTACCCCTAAATCCCCAAATCCGAAACCCTAGCTTCAACTTCACATCGGGCATCTCCGACTCCAACGTCACCGGCGAGCTATACCCCCAGTCTCCACCCCCAAATCCACAGTGCTCCGCCAATTTTAATTGAAGTATGGAACCCCCAGTGGCAAGTACAGAGTTATCAGCACCAAGCCGATGCCCAGAACCCGCTGAATGTAGATTTGCACTGAGAAGAAAACTATACTATCTGTTGATGACATCCTTGCACTCATTGGCGACAAGTGTGATGGAGTAATTGGTCAGGTAAACTATTTAATCACTTCTTAGTTGTTACGAATGTCACTATTAAAGACATTCAAAGCATCAACTTTATTCAACAACAACAATTTATGCTATATGTTAATAAGTTTGCACACTTTCTTCTATAAAACTATGTAGGTCATAATTTACTTGGAAATCTGCCTATAGACTGTTGCGTTTGATTTTTGAAAGGAGTAAATTCTGTTTGCTTTTCAGCTAGAAATTGGGAAAATCGGGATCCTTTTGTTTTGTTGCCATTCTTCTCTAATGGAGACTGCAGCGGTGTAGGAGGAGTCAATGCCTATACTGAAGATATAATCTCATTTGGATTGTCCAGAGCCTCTAAGATCGATAAGTCCTGTTTGTTTGGAGGTTTAGGAAAAAAAAGTCAATAAGATGCAACAATCATCAGAAAGAAATCTTAGCTAATAGCGATGCTTGAGAATTTTTTTATTAAAAAAATGTCACAAAAAATTAGCAGCACCTGAAAACTTGAAGAAAGGTTCCAAAGCTGTAGCGGGGATGCTGAAATTAAGATGTGGTATAATAGTTCCTCCACCATGTCGTGCATTGCTGAAACCACAGGAAAAAATTCTCAGCAATGTAGTAAAATCTATGCATGTAAAATAATTCTAAATGACAAGTTCATAGCAGTGGCAACTAAATATGATAGAAGTAAATGAAACTGCTACTTGTTAAACGAAAGGAGGTCATGAAGAAACAAAATTGTCAACTTGAGCATGATCTGGTTTATTCAAGTATTCATGTTTATGCCAGAGAATACAGAGTAAATTCTAAATTCAGTAGTAAAATGCACTGAGAAGAAAACTATACTATCTGTTGATGACATCCTTGCACTCATTGGCGACAAGTGTGCGGGAGTAATTGGTCAGGTAAGTTCTGAAATATTGTGTGACCTTCTCATTTATCTATTACGATTCATGTTTGGTTCTTAAAAAATTGTACAATTGATAGAAGACTGGGGTGAGGTGCTCTTCTCAGCACTCAAGAGAGCTGGCGGGACTGCCTTCAGTAACATGGCAGTGGGTTATAACAACGTCGATGTGAATGCTGCAACCAAGTATGGAGTGTCAGTTGGAAACACCCAAGTGAGTTCTTATCGAGGAGCTGTTCGTAGTTCTTGATTCTTAATATTGATCGCAGTCATTATATAACAATTACAACTTTTTATATTATGTGGTTTAGGTAGTTTCTTACTGAAACCACGATGGAGTTGGCTGCTTCGCTCTCTCTGGCAGCAACTAGACGAATAATCGAAGCTGATCAGTTCATGAAAGCAGGGTTGTATGATGGATGGTTCCCAAATTTGTATGCCCTTGAAACAATCGATCTTAATGTTTTATGAGGCTAAACTGGTTTTGATTACTGGATAATTGATAATGGTAGGTTATTCTGTCAAAAATTAGATTCATGTAGATTGTTGTTGTTTTTGTTGTCTGCAACGATGCTAGAAAATCGATTTCTATATCCTTTTTCTTTGTAAAAGATGACAGTCAATTTCATTCCATCGCATACTGCATATACACCATGTTTTACATGACAAGAAGAATAAAGAACAATTGTTAAAACCCACATATATAGTCTTTCATATAAAAAACTGTAAATCATACACCTAATTGCAGTGTTTTTTTACATCAACATAGGAATGCTTTTAAATCTACGAGTATATGACAAGTGGATGAATGTATACAACTTAATTTTAACATGACCAAAAGAGAAACTTCAGTTGGACAGAGTTTGTTAATATAATATTTAGAACTGATTCATTTAGTAATATTCACTAGCAATATTTATTGGTATAAGATAGAGTTTGGATGGTTTCCAGATGTTAAGAAGGTCAAACGAAGATGAGATACATAGGTGGAAGAGAGCAGATTATATGTGAGCTTATGACAATTATAGAGAGCTTCAAGATGAACCGTACACCTTGAGTTTCTCAGGCCAAAAGAGTTTCAGACTTCAATTGTAAATGCAGCAACGTTGTCCCTTCCTGTTTTTTTTCCTTACAGGTTGAGGGCTTCAAGATGAACCTCATCTACTATGATCTGTATCAATCTACCAGTCCTGAAAAGTTTGTCACATGCATGCATACACAGGTGGACATACTCATTCTCATCTTGGTAAATAAGTTGAGGAAGTCAGGTTCAAACCTTATGCAAATAGACATGTAAGTGCGTATTATATTCTCTTTTATATGAGATATACATATTTTCATTAACTTCTTTTGTTGTGTTGATTTATATTGTGTGATTAGATATAAAAATTGATTCCCGCAATTCAGCGATATACATTTCTGAGTACTAGTTAAGGAAAAAAATATAGCAAAAACTATATGTTTGATATCCGAATTCGTATCCGTCATCCAGTAAACCGTATCCGATTTGCATCCGTATCCGAAATTTGCGGATACAGATATGATTTTTTTCCCCGATTCGTATTCGTATCCGAATCCGAATCCGTTTTTGGAATGCGGATACAGTTGTTGGTATAGCCAATATTCGATCCGTATATGATCCGAAAGCATCCCTAGTTGATCCCCATCAAGTCTAGTTGTAACCAGCAAAATATTGGATCAAAATAATACTTTTAACATCAGAATAAAAATAGTTTACTCCACAAAATTCATATAAAATGAAATCTGAAATTTTTCTACACCACTGTAATAAAATAGACATAACTCGCAACTCATAAATCGAAACTGAGATATGTCAGAAGGGTTGGAAAATAGACAAATTTCTCTATAATTCATGTCCACAAATAATTTTAATATACTGACCTTAATAGGGTCTAAAATACTGATAAAAACGGGAAACCGACAAAACAGAAACTATCCTTCATGCACAAAATCAACTAGCTCATACGAAACTCATCCAAAACATAACCAAACGTGAAATATGATGTACTAGATGTCCAAGTAACATGGTATAGGGTGGTTCACAAGTCTACAACGAGTTATACTACGAATAACACATCAAGCATACAAGATCATACAACAAGTCATGAACATCATGCATGTACACAACAAGAAGTGGTCATCCCTAAGTTATTTCATGTCATGGGTGTCATGTGGCAACTACGGGCGGGTCAACACAATAGAGACAAGATCAACAAGGGGTTTCACACAAGAATTGTCTCTAGAACACAACTACACCATAGGCGGTATTTAGTACTTGTATTACACAAAGAAAAAAATACAAGTTACTTGCCTGAGAGACGACGAAAACGATGAAGCAAAAGCAAGAATAACGGAAACGGATTCCCGGAACACGGACTCAATCGAACAACGCAACCACGAACCAACACACGAACAACAAACCCACGAACAAAAACCCAAACCAACACATGCAACTCACGCATGTGCAATGATGAGAGAACGACGAGGAGACGACGGACAACGGCGACGGGGAGTGCAGCAAGGGAAGTTCGCCGCGGCTGCCGTTGGTTGCTGCGCTTGCTGTCGAGCGTCGGAGGGAAGGAATAGCACACCGGTGCTGCTTTCATAGATGCTGTCTGCTACACCGGAGAGAGCAGCGACAGGTGAGGGACCAGGGGGTGTCGAGGGAGCACTGGTAGCTACAGTCACTGGCAGACGGGACTGGCGCTAGGGGACGGAGTCAGGTGTGTCACGAGGGCATCGAGGGAGGGGTCGGCTGATGGTCGGGAGATGAGCACAGGGTGAAGAAGCTAGGGTTTGGATGGAAGGTGGCTGTGGTTGAGTTTTTTGAAGATGAACAGGAGCATGGGCATATATATAGGGGTATGCAAAATAGGGCTAGAGCTGAAGTGGGTTACGAGTTGGGTATTGCGGGTTTGGGTAGTTTTAGGTGTAGTTACAATAGGTTTAAGGAAGTAGAACAGGGCATTGGGTTTTAGGGTGTTAAATGGGTAAGAGATGGTTAACGAGTATGGGCTTTGAATAGGCTAGAATAGATCCAAATAAAAATGAGATGGGTACAAAAATGATCAAATAAAATAGGACGAACAAAATAAAATGAGGAGGATTGAATAAAATAATAGCTCGATCAAAAGAGACGAGAAAATAAAATAAAAGGGACAATAGAACAAGGAAATCAAATAAAAGAGACGACAACTCAAATAAATGAATATATTGAAGGTGAAGATCCAATACACGGTCCAAAGAGAGATACAATGAGAGAAAATACATGGAAAAAGAAAATACACCCAAAAAGAAAAATATACTCAAAAATACAGAAAATAGAAAATAGGGGTTACACGATCGGATAAACAACTTATGGATGACGTTAGTCATTCGCTGGGCCAATGTCATGTGCTCTTATTCCGTATTTTTGGGAAGCGGGGCGTGACACTCGCAAACTCTGACCTTACTTCCAAGCCCACTCCATCACCGTTCTCACCGATCAACCGCTGAAGCAGATATTGCACAAACCGGAGAGCTCGGGAAGACTCATGAAATGGTCTACCAAATTGAGCCAACATGACATAATTTACCAATCGTGAGCAGCCATCAAAGCTCAAGCCCTCGCTGAATTCATAGTCGAAAGCACAATTCCGGACCCTCTTGAGGAAGACAGAGATCTTCCATTCTGCAGCATCTATGTCGACGGATCCTCATGCCTCAAGGGAATCTGGGCGGGTGTTATCCTAATGAGACCAGATCATTTCATCCTCCAGTACTCTATCTGCATAAATTTTTAAGCCTCCAACAACGAAGCTGAATACGAGTCCTTAAAAGCCAGCTTGCTCCTAGCCTGTAAAGCAGGGGCTCGCCGTGTCAAAGTATACAATGACTTTCAACTAGTAGTTAATCAGGCCCTTAGGAATACGAGGCTAGAGATGATCGGATGGTTAAATATCTTGCCCCGATCAAGCAGCTTCTAAGCGCGATCCAAGGGTCCGAAGTTATCTGCATACCACGAGAGGAGATAGGCAAGCAGATGCCCTATCCAAGTTAGCATCTTCGTCTCTTGAAGGACTTGATCATACTGTCCTTATTGAAGTTCTCCTTCGTCCCAACATCGAGGAAGAACATTATGAACTCATGATGATTCCTCCCCCACCCCCCGAGGAGAACTGGATGAAACCATTGTTCGAATTTCTTGAGGGGGGCATACTTCCAGCAGATCAGAAAGAAGCAAGAAAAATCTGAATAAGGGTAGAACGCTACACTATCATCGAATGGGTCTTGTACAAGCGCTCGTATACTCCAGTTGATGGCCGACCATATCTTCAGTGCTTATCCCCTGAAGGAAGTCCATGAAGGGATTGGTGGCTCCCATATTGGAGCGAGACCCCTCGCTCAAAAGATCCTTAATCATGGCTACTATTGGCCCACACTCAACCGAGATGTTCAACAACATGTCTGCCACTGCATTTCTTGTCAAAAGTTCGCGTCCATCAAACGGGTGCCCCAAGCCAAGCTTCCTTCCTTATCCAGCCCAATCCCCTTCGCTATGTGGGGCATGGATCTCCTCGGACCCTTCCCATCAGCTACTGGGCAAAGGAATTTTCTCATAGTAGTAATCGACTATTTTACTAACTAGGTTGAAGCTTAACTACTTGCTACGATTATTGAGGACAAGGTCCAGCAGTTCCTTTGGAGAAACATCATTTGCCGATTCGGTGTCCCCCAAATCATAGTTACTGATAATGGAACACAATTCACAGGGGCAACCGTTCAGCAGTTCTGCGCCGACATAGGTATTCAGCAGCAATTTTCTTCTGCCTCCCACCCGCAAACCAACGATCAAGCGGAAAACGCAAATAAGCAAATCTTAACGGGACTCCGTCGAAGGCTCGATAGAGCATCCAAAGGCTTGTGGGTCGAGCAGCTCCCAAATATTCTATGGTCCTACTGGACCACTAAGAGAACCCCTACAAGAGAATCTCCCTTTAACCTCACCTACGGCTCCGAAGCTTTTATTCCTCTTGAAGTTGGCCTACCCTCTCCTCGCCTGATCGCGTTCGACAAAGATCAAAACTCAAACAGTCTCAGAGGTAATCTTGATCTCATAGACGAAATTCGTGAACGCTCATTTATATGACAGCAGGCGTACAAACAGCGAGTAGAAAAGTTCTACAATCAGAAAGAACGTCCTACCAACTTGAAGGAAGGAGATCTAGTTTTGCGAAAACTAGCATTCTTAGCTCTCCGTAACAAGGGCAAACTCTCTCCAAATTGGGAAGGACCATATAGGATCTTCAGAGTGGTTCATCCAGGAACTTACCAATTTGCAGATCTAGGGGGTCGGGACATACCAAGAACTTGGAATGCAGAGCACCTGATGAAGTACCAAGAGGGTGTTCAAACACCGCTCGAAGCAACTTCTGCCTAAAGCATTTCTTAATGTTTTTCTTTCACTTAGTTGTATTCTCTATGTAATAAAGGCTTGCAACTTAGAAGCAGCTACTTAGTTCTCTTTTATAAAAGCAGCTTACTTTTGCGAAAAGCTATTGTCAAACCTAATTGTTTTGCCTCAAGACATACACTCTAAATACGAAAACTCTCGAACAACAAGTTCGGAGTCCAACACTTGGTTCGACGCTGCTTTAGCAACTTGCGAACGAGCAAGTGCGGAGTAGCTCGCTATTCGGAATTGCTCCCAAAACTGTTGAAACTCTTAAACAACAAGTTTTGAGTCCAACACTTGGTTCAACGCTGCTTTAGGCACTTGCGAACGAGGAAGTGCGGAGTAGCTCGCCATTCGGAATTGCTCCCACAACTGTTGAATCTCTTAAACGACCAGTTCGGAGTCGAACACTTGGTTCAACGTCGCTTAAGCCACTCGCAAACGAGTAAGTGTAAAGTAGCTCGCCATTCAGAATTGCTCCTACAATTGCTGAAACTACTAAACAAAACTCGCAACATCCCAGTTGTTCAGCAAGAGGAAGTAGCACTTAAATACTTTGTGGGTTTTTTATTCCAAGCAGAAACTGATTACAAGGTCAGAACAGAACAACCACTACAAACATCGCTTAAGTACTAAGAATATCTTATTCCACAACAAGAAATTGGGGTTACAAGTCTTATTGGGCTCCTACAAAACTACAAAGAAGCACCCTAACTCTTTCTAGGAAGAGGGATGCTCCTGTTCAGCGATACATGCGGCCGACGAGCTCCGTGCCGTTCTCTCGGTCCCTCTGAAGAAATCACTAGATCCGTGAGCTGAGTCGTACCATCGGGGCCCATAGGCCAAGCGGCTCCCCCAACCGACGCCCCGCTCAACGAACCGGCTACGCCACTATGAGCATCATCGGGATTCCTCGGTGTTTCCAGCAAGCAAAAAGCCAGCTCGTGGAAAGATTTGTCCTGAGCGCGCTCTTCACGAGAGCATGAAGTGCTCCTAACATTGCCTCATTCGGAGAGCCGCTTTAAATGAAGATTCTCCGCCTCTAACTCGACGAGTCACTTTTTGAGGGAGTCATCCGTTACTCTAAACTTCAAACGAGGCACCCCGCCCGTACCACCCCCCTGTGAGAGCTCAAAGATAGTCATCCAAAGATGAGCCGCCTCTAAACTCTTCTCAAGCACCGTATTTTTCAACTCGTCCCTTTCAAATGTCACCGCAAATAGTGAATGACGAAGGAATTTAAGTCTCGAAGTTTTGCCGGCGGCCATTGAAGGACAGACCTCCTCACCTACGGGCTACGGGGGGCACTTCTTGGAGAAACTCTTCATCACGCTTTGTCTCGACGTCTCGGTGATTTAAGACCTTCCTCATATGGCCAAGCTCCACCTCCGCTTTATAAAGCCTCTCCCTAGACTGAGCGAGTCCCAACTTGGTAATGCGGAGCTTGGTGCGAAGCTGCGATGCCTCACTACCCTGAGAAAGTTGCATGTGGTGTACAGAGATCTGCCAACCAAAGAAAGAAGCGTAATTCACTCTAAGTTCAAGTAGAGATATAAGATAGTTCTAAGTTCAGTAGAGCTATAAGATAGTTCTAAGTTCAAGTAGAGCTACAATATAGTTCAAGTCCAAGATGAGCTACAAGATAGTTCTAAGTCTAAGTGGAGCTACAAGATAGTTTTAAGTTCAAGTATCAGAAGTTGTAAGATAGCTCTAAGTCTCGCTACCATACATGATAACTGCGCCCAAAAAGAATTTTTTCAATACTGAAGTAAAGATACAAAAGCGGTAGTCAGTCTGCTATTGGGCATCGATACAAAAGACTTAGACTAAAAAGGGGATAAAATTTACAATGGAGTCAAGGGCCGACCTCTTTTGAAAGATCCACGGCCGCAGAGTGCTCGACCTCGACCGTTCTGTCGGCCACTTGTGCCTCGATGGCGATCACCAAGGGCAAAGGCCCTGGGGGTGTGTCTGCCTCTGCATCGCTGCCCTCATCCCCTTCATCTCCATCTTCTTCTTCATCCTCTTCGTCGCCCTCTTCTCCACCTTCCTCGATGATGTCGTCGAACCCGGGAACTGGATATGGGAATAGACGAAACCCAATACAATCGAAGTCAGGAAATTTCGCCTTGACGTCGGTTAGGGCGTGGGCGTAGGCCTTCGCCATATTCACGAGCAAGAACCCTTGGGCCTTCTCCATCGATTGGGCTTCAGCCTCCTTCGCCGCGACTATCTTCATAGCAGTGATCACCTCCTCCCTCTCCTTAGCGGTGAGCTCCTTCTCCTTCACCATCCTGGCATTGTCTGCCTCCAGTTTGGCAATAACAGCCTCGAGGTGCTCAACTTTTGAGGACTTCATTTCGGCTTCCTAGCCTTATCAGCCCAAGCTCTCTCGCTCTCGAGCTTCAGCTCCATCTCTTGTTCAGCCATCTGCTGCATCAAATGGCCGAAGTGGCAAGTGATCTGTGGGAGAAGAAGAAACTCAGGCATTCGAGCTAGAAAAACACCAACACTTAGCCAAAAAAGAAATTCCCCAAAGACAGTAGAGAACTCACCGACATGTGGCTCGAGCGATTTCGAGCGCGTCGTTACCAACGGTACCCACCTCCGTAGTAGCCTTGTCCTTCGGCGTGGCGAGATGGAGAACCGCTTGCATACAAGCGGCCGAGTCGCCAAGAAATTCGTCGAGCTTCCTATTTTGCCAATCAGGAACGAAGATCTGCTTGTGCTCCTTGGTCAGGAACACCTCAGCTTCGGCAGTAAGAGGGGGGACCTCTAGGGCCAGAGCTTCCGACAGTGGAAATCCCCCGCATCAACGGAAGCAGACGGCACAGCGAAAAGCGTCGGTTGCGAGAGCTCTGTGGCAGCGTATAACCCCTGTTTTCATTAATACGTATTTTCAAAGTATTTTTCCGTATTTAAATTCTGAGTATCTTATAATTATTTTTCCCTAATTAATTTTATTAATTGAATATTTTGAGCCCAATTGTTTAATTGTTATTCTAAGCCCAAGTTACATTATTAATTTTATTGAGCCCAAGTTGTATTTAATTTTATTATTCTGAAACCCAATTATTTATTCTAAAGCCCAATTTCGTGTTTTGATTTTATTAAATATTTTAAACCCATTTTTAGCCCAAGCCCAAGCCCAAGCCCAAGCCCATCCAATAAATCCAGAATCCATATAATTGTACAGATTTGTCATACACCTATCCCCATACAATATTTATTCACTCCCCACTTTTTGGTCCCGTACTCCAACTCCTCCCCACTCCTCAATTCCCGTACCTGCACACCTCCACATGCTCCTTGTAACTGCTCCCACTTCTAACCCCATTATTTTAATTATTTTAAAACCCACCCCTACCCCGTTCTCCATCTCTCTCTCTGTTCTCTACAAACCGAACAAAAACATAACAAAGAAACCAAAACAAACATTCCAACAGAACTCCTCCCTCCTCATCCCCGACTTGACGAACCCCTCCATCGCTGCCTTCAAGCTCCGCAGTCGTCCACCATTGCCGCCTCCACAGCCATCCCCGTCACTCAGTCGCGAGCGCCTCCCGCTCGTCTTCTCCGTCTTCAACCTCTCGCTTCGCCCCCATCGCGACGCCATCGTCTTCTCCACCGCAAGACGCCGACCTCGCCCTCAACTCGACGTCTCCGCTGCTCCATCCCACCGTCGCCTTCCCCGTTCGCCTCTCAATCCATCACCGAAGTTTCCCCTGTGCTGCCGCTCCTCCATCCCACATCGTCTTCCTCCCTTGATCGCCGCCAGTCGCCGTGCCGCGCCGCTCATCGCCTCCGCCCTTTCCCCCAGTCGAAGCTTTCCCAGTCGCGCCGCCTGAGACCATTGCCTTCGCTCCATCCCTGCCGCCCTCACTCCGCACTCCACCGCTCAGCCCCACCATTGAAGCTTCGACCCCGAGCTTCCCCGTCGCTCGAGAGTCCTCCGCCCAGTCGCGTCGCCGCCACTGACTGAACCTCCCCCCGTCGTCTTCAATCTTGAGAACCCCGAGCGCCTCTCAACCGCCGTTCGCCTTCGCTCCCGCTCGCCTCCTCTTTCGCCTGCGCCGCCTCAGCGCCGCTCCCCTCCAGTCGCACGCCACAGTCGACTTCCTCATCGTCGAAGCTTCCACCGCTCCCGCTTCGCTCCAGTCGCGCCAGTTCTCTCCCGCTCGCTCTCGCTCTCTCTCTCTTTTTCTATCTCTCTCTCCCTCTGTTCTGTGAAGAAGAAGAAGAAGAAGGGACCAGGGGATTGCGATTGTTGCTGTGTGTGGGTATTTGGGTTTCATTATATTGGTGTTGGATTGTTATTGGTGTTGTATGGGTGTTTGGTGATTGGGATTCACTGATTTGCTGTTTGGAGATTTGCTATCTTGGAGTTGTTTTTTTTTTTTTTGATTATACTGGGTTCCATCCACCTCTTTGGGTCAGACTAATCCCAGTCCCATGACAAAGAGCCCCAACCTTTGGTTGGGTTTATGCGCCAGCCCATCTAGCATAGCGGCCACTGGCCACCCAGAGGTATTTAATCTCCATCTATGGGAACCGTAGGGTTCGAACCCAGGATCTTGGAGGAGCACACTCCAAGTCCCATCGCTCTTACCACTAGGCCACTTGTGGTGGTTTATCTTGGAGTTGTTGAAAGGAGTGGACTGCTATATTGGAGTTACTAATTTGGAGCTTGCCATTGAGTTGCTGGTTTGGCGTGGCTGCCAAACATCTCACACGTGTTCGACTGCCCGGGATACTGATCCCGTTATTCTATTTTTAATTCATCGTCGTCAACTAACAGGCAAGTGTCTCTTGCACAATTTTATTGTTCTAGTACAAGCCTTTGTAAAAATACCGCAAGTATATTATTTTTGACTCCAATTCGCATTCATAAGTCGAATTGATAACCGTTTCTATACATAATCCGTATCCCGTATTCGTACAAGATCACGAATACTTTGTTGCCATGTCCGTTGCATGAACACGATACACATAAATTATTATACATGATATTGTACATGAATTGCTTGTTATTAGGTTGCATGTTGTTATAATATATTTTATTCTTGTCTAAGTGTTATGCATGCCATTAGTTGCATCACATGTTTTATAAAACCTAAAATATGTTTTCTGCCTTGTATAAGTCTTGATACTTGATCTTGTCATGTTACCCTTGCCATGTTACCCGTCCATGTTGTTGCATGTAGTTATTGTTCATGTTTAATTGTAATTAAAAAGATAACAAGCCGGGGTTTAAAGGGAAAAGATTTAGTAGTGGACAATATAGAAGAGCGTACTCGGACGGGGGCTCGTGGTTCCCCGACGCAAATTTGCAAGTTGCAAATTGTAAATTTGCAAACTCTATGTTCTATGTTCACGCTACGTTACACTATGTCCACATTGCACGTATCTTGATACAAGATATACTTGACATGACTTGACTGGATATGTTTCCCGAGTACGTGACCTATAGAATCCACCACGGTCTAAACGTTCACTTGTTTGTGGATAACAACCATGTAGTATGGGATGCATGAAGTGCTACCTAGTTAGGTTAATAAAAGATATGACATTGACACGTACAGTTGCATGATCCGTTTATATGTTACATGATTATGATGACTTGTTTACTTGTCTACATGTTACTCGTTTATGTTGACACGTTTACTTGCTTACTCGTTTACATGTTACATGTTACTATGGATTATTTAATTGTTCACATGCACGTTATTTGTTCCATGAGGTCTTGTTCTTGATTCTGTCATATGTTGTATTTGCTCTATTATATGATTCTTGATTCTCTGTTCCTTCCTGCTTTTGTTCATTCTATTTTTGTCTTGTTGCTTGTACCACTTGCGGTCCGTGACTTGCATTAACGGGTACCACTTGTTTCTTCCTTGTAATAATATACTTGTAGGCCCAGATGGAGAGCTACCTGAAGGTGTTGCCGAGCAGAGATTCTAGTCTTGTTTAGTTTCATGTTATTTTAATTCATGTTTATTCATGTAATCTTGTTGTAACCGGGCATGTTTGACCCGTAACTATGTTTCTTTCCAGTTGTTGGTTCATGTAATATTCATGTACTTTGTTATCCTGTTGTGATTTTATACGTTATCGTGGTTGAAATTGTTATCTTGTTGTTGAGTTAATATACAGCTTATGAATGATGTGTCCACATCATTCGCTGGGCCTCAGTTACGTGTCTGTGTTCCTGTATTCTGGGAAGCGGGGCGTGACACAGCGACCGCCTTCAACTTCGGAGAAGAGATCTTCGTGACAGTCCTCTTCCTCTTCTTGCCAGCAGGGGCCTTGGCGCTTAAGACTCCGTGCTTCGCGAGCAGCGCCTCGTAGTCCATTGATCTACAGAAAGGAAAATACATCGAAGATAAGAACAAGTAAAATTTGGCTAAGTCGTGAGCATATGAAACTAAGCTAAAAAGAACAAAAAGCGTACTAGGGTTGATCAGGCTAAGACCCCCCTGTAAAACGCCTCCTCCATCAGGTCCTTCCAGTCAAACTTCGGCCGATCAAGGAGCGTTTGGACCATCTTGGTCTCCTCAGGGCTCAAAACGGGGCCCTCCTTCACCCACCTTGAAACCTCCCCGACCCAAGCGCTCGGAATGTTCCATGACTCTCTACTTCGGATAAGAAAGAACTTATCCCTCCAATTTTTGATCGAGTCGGGGTTATTGACGAGCTTTACCTCGTGCCTCGGAACAGATAAAAGCTGAACTCCGTCTTATGCTGCTGATGGATCTGATACAAAGTCTGCAGCACACTCAGTCGAGGCTCGATGTTCGCCACTTGACAATGGAGGACGTACCCGTTGACATGCCTCCACATGTTCGGCATATATTGGACAGGGCTGATTCGGTACCACCGCAATACTTTGGCGACAAAGGGATGGAGCGGAAGCCGAGTGCTTGCTAAAAAGGCATCAGGTCAAAAGCACATGTTCACTAGCATCGGCGAGTTGGCCCTCACCCTGGGCCCAGGCAACATCAGATCAAATTCTTTCGGGATCATAAAACACTCCCAAATTAACTTTAAATCTTCTTCGTTCAAAATGGAAATGGTGTCATCGACCTCTGAGGTCTCCCGAGCCGTGTTCTCCTTGAAGTCCCGTGTTCGGCTGTATACGATGCGCTCGCCCAGGTCGTCCAGTAGTTCCCAACCGCGATGAAGCCCTATCAGGGGTCTGGGCAGTCTGCCGCACTCCCCCATTCTTCGTTCTCTCTCGATAATGGTACCCACCACCACCGAAGAAGCCACTACTACAGCCTTACCCTTATCGGCTGTAGGAGCTTGACTGGAGGTCGGCTCACCGTCGACGATGGGGGAGGTCTCTTGGCCCGAAGTGACCCTAGACATTCTCTAAAGTACATAAAATTATCTACGAGTTACATTGATTTGACTGCTACAGACCGAAAAATTACCGGAGGTAGAAAATCTTCATTGGAAGCTTTCGCAAGAAGGTGAAAAGTTGCATGAGTAAAAACTTAGAGAATGAGCAAATAAGTTGGGGGAAGGAGTTTTATAGAGAGAGGGGGTAGTTGGAATGCCCCCCAAGGTTAAAAGGCCCCCAAAACATAGAAACCTGGCCCATTTGGCACAAGACGACAAAAAGGTTGGATACCCAAAGGTCGTTGACTGGTCAACGTTCAAAATCTTCACATGCCGCTCTCTCGAAGCCTCCCTGGACCTCGGCAGCTCCCGCCGAACGCTCTTGGCACCGACGCCATGAGTGGAGAAATGGCGTTGACTGGTTAATGGTCAACGGTCAAAATCTCCATGTGTCGTCCTCTTGAAGCCTTCCTGGACCTCGGCAACACTCGCGAGTGCTCTTGGCACCGACGCCATGAATGGAGAAATGACATTGACTGGTCAACGGTCAAAATCTCCACGTGTCGCTCTCTCGAAGCCTCCTGGACCTCGGCAGCACTCGCCGAGCGTTCTTGGCACTGACGCTGTGAATGGAGAAATTGTGTTGACTGGTCAACGATCAACGGTCAAAATCTCCACGTGCCGCTTAATCGAAGTCTCCCTCGACCTCGGCAGCTCTCGCCGAGCGCTCTTGGCACCGACTGGTCAACGGTTAACGGTCAACTGTCAAAATCTCCACGTGTCGCTCTATCGAAGTCTCCCTAGACCTCGACAGCTCTCGCTGAGCGCTCTTGGCACCGACGTCGCGAATAAAGAAATAGCGTTGACTAGTCAAACGGTCAACGGTCAAACTTGCCACGCATCAGCTCGCCGAGGTGTCGATGGAGTTCGGCAATGGCGCCGAGCGCTCTTGTTACCGACCTCCATCTGAGCGTTAAACAGTTGATTGGTCAAACGTCGCCAGCCATCTGAATGGTTCAAAAGGCGTGTGTTGATATGATCAACGGTCCAAATCTTGCCACGCGTGATATGGCTAAAAGTAGGATTAAATCGGGACCGTCCAAATCGGACATGAATCTTAAAGCCCTCGGGGGTAAAATGGTAATTTATACCACAAACGGGTCCAAAATAGGAACTGGTCTTTTTTCAAGCCCAATAACCTAAAAACGGATTTGTCCTATTGGGTATGGGTGGCAGCTTGTCACAAACCAACCTAGGATATTTAGAGAGTAATTCAAATCCGTGGTTATCTATAAAAGGCAGTTTAAACCGCATCTTTTATTCTGAAACGATTTAAACTCTCTTCCTTATCCAAAAACACCGGGACATAGAGATAAATGATTATCTCTAGACTGTCTCTAAAGACGACTATAAATACCCCTCTCCCCCACCATAAAGAAGGTAATCAATATTTTTTTTTCCACAAAGTGCTCTTTCATAATCTTCCTGATTACTGACTCGAGCGTCGGAGGGTTCGTCACCGGGATCCATCTCGGTGTTTCGAACTTTTTGCAGGTTTACGGCAGCGGCAAGAAACAGTCAAATGCCGGCAAGAAGTCAACATGTTCGCTTTTACTGTTTCCATAAGAATTCACAAATTATCTGTTTGCTCCCATACTGAAATTAGCAGCAACAGTAGTTGATGCTTGTGGGACTGTGAAATGCTTTTGACATGGCAGAGTTTCGATCAGAATTTGGTTGTTACTCGAGGCAAATAGCAAAACAGGAACGTTGCTGCTATGTAAATGGATAGGATAAATTCCATCAATTTCAAGTTTCCAACTCTGATTTCATCTCTCTATTTTTTACTGTTACAATCAGTGCATGTAATATACTTCTGCTACTCTGCATGTTCCAAGACGAGATACATGGTTCTTTAGCTCGAGAATGGCGTCACTCACCTCAGATAGTTAGGTCGAAGTACTGCAAAGAAGTTTCATCAGAAGCATTTCGTGAAACAGGTCATGGGCATCAATACTAGTATAATGGTTCATCAAAGTCCACAACTTCCACAATAAGTGCAGTTCCCACTTTAACCAACTTCCTATTCGAGCACTATGTTTCAATTCAACCAAGTATAAATATACAATAGCAACAGCTTCTACATAGATAATTATTTCATATATAATTCACACAGGTCTCACAAACACCGAGCAGGAAAGCAAATCGCAATAGATGCACAAAATTTTGCTTGAATGTTTGACTTTCTTTTGGAATTCTAACAAGACAGAGAATCCGAGATTCCACCACTTGGAAAGATGCAAGTGTTATGAATCAGATTCCTCCGTAAGGAGCAAAAATAAACATCAAAATGCCACCAAATTATTGAGGTACACGATGTTCTTCTGTCTTGCTGGCCCCCCAGCTCACAAAAATAAATTAATGGGGCAATACAGTTCAGGACATTAAATTGAAACCTAAACAAATAAATCCTGGTTGCCGACATTTACTCATGAGGTGAAAGGATAAGTTCAGGGATAGTAGCCGGTGAAAGTGAAACCTCTTCCCATAATCTCACCAACACAAAACCATGCATACAATTCAATCCCAAACAGAGCAGCAATGCCTGCATCTTCGACCTTCAGCTCCTGCCTGTTCCTCCATACGTGCTTCACACCATCCAACTCTTTCCAGAATGCCTCATAACGACCAGGAATGCTGTAAAAATAAAGAATAGTGTCATAATTAAAAGTAGTAACTCTGGAAAAAGCTACATAAACGAGCTTTACAGAATTTCAGCGGGCCTATAAATAATGTAGACTGATAAAATCTAATTGCATGATCAAGGACTACCTCAGAAAAGAAAGTGCGAAGTAAATTTTAACTGTACAGTAGCAATGCAGTCACGAAAATGCAGTAAAAATGAAATGGAAAAGAAAAACTATTATCTAGTCTACATATAACAGAGAGAAGTTTTCTTAAACTATGAGAAAGAACTTACAAGAATATCACTCGCTAGTAGATTTATGGGTATAACAAAATAGAGGAATATACAATATATATCACAAGGAAAGTAGCAATCGGCAAGAGTTTTCCTACTATCAGGCTAAGCAATTCTTCCACATATAATTATTTACCTGCATATGCCTTAAATGGGGCAAGCTATATACAAAATGCTTCAATTATCCAGTCAACACCCTACTAAAACAGTTCATGGAAGAGAGAAGGGAAAAAAAAGACAGGTGAGCAGAGGCAGGATCGCTGATCGAAGAACAGGATGATGCATCAAAGATACTATCAACTCTATCTGACATAAGCATATGCAAGCATTTGTCCAAAACGCAGACACAGCAAGAGATCGAAACCCCGGACTAAGAGCAAAGACAGACTACTTCACCATGCAGATCAACTGTCAAACGATGCATAGTTTAAGTTTACAGTGGATGCAATTATTCAGACAATCAAATTTATCTTCAATGTATCAAACAGCAAAAGCAGAGAATAACAATCAAAATTTAAGTATCTGGCAGTATAAACACAATTCTTAAGTAGGAAGACCCCAAAGAGAGAGGTATCAAATTATGAAATCAGAATATAAAATAAAATGTGAACCATCTAACTTAGCACAAAATTCATCGTTCAGGGAATAGAACATGAAAACTAGTAGATAAGTTATGCAGTTCTATTTCGGAAGCCCCCAAAGAACGAGAACTCGAATTATGAAATTAGATTATAAAATCGAATGTCAACCATCTAACTCGACACAATTCATTGTCAGGAAATACAGCATAAAAACTAGTAGACCAGTTATGCAATTCTACATATGCAACAAACTAAGGATCTCCAAAGTCTTCTTAGAGAGTACAGTTCTTCCTAACAGAAGAGACTTGCATCAACCATGAGGGGAAAAAACATTCATGCAAAGGTGAAATCCCCTATAAAGGACAGCATATAATAGATTTGTTATTGCTGATTTGGATTTCTAAGAAACCAAGCAGGATGGACAAGAATATTAACTCAGAGACGGTAGGATTTACCTCTACACAAAAACTGAGATACACCAGA
Source organism: Hemerocallis citrina (assembly GCA_017893485.1). NCBI lineage: Eukaryota > Viridiplantae > Streptophyta > Magnoliopsida > Asparagales > Asphodelaceae > Hemerocallis > Hemerocallis citrina. Next base: position 232,543,081 of record CM030364.1, on the reverse strand, counting down.
GAACATGCCCAACCCAGCAATGCAATATATATAAAAACTAATCATTAAAATTAAATAAAAAACATGATGAGCTACAGGCAATCAACCTACTGGTTTGCCATTTGCAGCTTAAGTAAATAAGGACAACGTCAGGTCTTACACCAAAAGAAAAATCAGTCAGGTATTAGTTGCAAAAGAGACAAATTGCAAATGGCATGTACACAGTATTAACTAAGGAATTCAATATCGTTGGTCTAAAAAATGCAGTAGAAGTTTCAGTTTCACTAGAATGGACAGGTAACATTAGCAATAAATGAATAAAACACAAAAAAGGAAAACTAAACGAGGATGGTAAGTCATCTTTGGGATTGGTATAAAATGTTGTAGGTTAAGGAATAGTTCACACAGCTTATTCTCAGCTCAAGGTAAAGTTACAAAATACAACGCTCACAGGATGAAGAAATTAACATGTGCACAATTTGAAACGAAAAGCAAGAATAAAGGAAAAGTGTTGTAGCTCGACAACAAATTCATGAACATAAAAGATATGAGCAAGAAATTAAGTGTTATAAACCAATAATTAAATAATTAATAAGTTTGAAGTTGCAGGAAAGCAGAAATTTCCAAAATGCATCAGAATAAATGAAACACCAGGTGGAAGCTAACACCTGGTTTAGTTAGAGTTACTGATACTTTATAAGCTATCCATGTTCCCCCGATCCTAAACAAATCCATGGTGAACACATGCATCATGCATGTGCACGCGCAAATAAAAACATACCTTTTCCACCTAAATATGCATAATCAATTATGTGTTATATTCAACTAAAGTACATGGTTTTAAATCTCGGATTTCGGACTCGCGTCGGCAAGGGGTGTTTTGTCTCGGATCGGAGATCTCAGGGAAATGTGATCATATCGGATGTTCATTTCCTATACTTAAGAAAGAAAAAAAAAATTGTTACTAAATAAGATATTATGTCATACATATCATTTATCATATAAAATACTGTATAATGTAACTAATGACATAAATCAATTACGGTAAATCTTAGCATAATTTAACAATAATATAAAAGAGAATGTAATATAAATATATAACTAAATCGAATTTGCATTGATAAGAAAAAATGTATTAGTTAATAAACTTAACTTTGCTTATATACAAACAATAGCGATACAAAATCCTCACATTATTTTAGCTTAAGGTCTTATATTGAAAGACATATATGCGAAAAGTAAAATAAATTTTTAAAATATATTCGCAATAATGTGTCTATTTCGGCTGATATTTCGCCAATTTCAGCGATATTTTGCCAATTTCGGCAATATTTCAGCCGATATTTCGGTAATTTAGGCTGAAATCTACACATTTCGGTCCAAAACGATGTATAGTATAAAATATGTGATTTGTATCGGCAAGCTAGCCAAAACGAAATTTTGGCCGAAATTTCGGCCGTATCGGAGGAAATTTAAAACAGTGCTAAAGTAAGGATGATTTTATATTGAATACCGATGGTAATTTCTCTCCTTTGATCTCCAGAAACTCCTTAAATCACAGAGTTCTGAGACAGGTAAAACCTCTTCGGTCATCGTTAGTTACTCTGTCTCAAAATTCAATGTTCTAAAAGTCGCTAGGCGGTAGTCGGGCGGCCGATGGGTGCCCAGCGCCTAGGCCTTGTAAGCGGAGCTTAAGCGGCTAGGCGCTAGGCGGTTTTATTTATATATTATATATTTATTTATTTATGTATATATTTTATTTATATATTATATCATTTTGTTTTGTTTTGTTGTTACCAATTCTTACTCTTGATATTTCTCCTTGCAATTGCAAGATGAGCTTTACAAAATCGAATTGGTGTATTATTATTAGTCTTTTTCTTTTTTTGTATAGTCTTATACTCATCTATTAGACTAGTATTAATCTATGACGAAAATCAGTTGTGGAGATTACCTGTTCGGCTGTTCTAGTCCATGGAGCAGACAGTGTGGGGAAGCAGGAGGCTTGAGTCGGGGGATGGGGGAGGGTTGCGTCAGGAGAAGTTTGAGAGAGAAGAAGACGTAGTGTTGACGTCGGAGGTGAAGCAAGGCGGGAGGCAGAGTGTGGTTGTGTTGACGACTTGACTTTGAAGCTGAAGAGAGGAGAGAGAGGTTGTGTTGACGTCGGTTGAAGTTGAAGCGAGCTGCGACTGCAAGGAGGGACGTGAAGGAGGAGGTTTTGACGACTGAGTGATAGAGTGAGTGAGAGCTGCAACTGCGAGGAGGGAGGCAGAGGAGGTTGTGTTGACGACTACGAGCAACGACTGCGAGGAGGGAGGCGAAGGAGGAAGGCGGAGGAGGTTGAAATTGAAGTGCGTTGCGAGCTACGAGCCTCCGACTGCAAGAAGGGAGGCAGAAGAGGTGATTTGGGAGTTGTAGAGAAGTGGAATTAGGAATTTAGAGAATAAAATTGATTTCGGGATTTTTTACGGGGCATTTAGAGGAGAAAGAGAAGTTTTAAGGGTTCGAGTGTATTAGAGCGGGTCGGGTTGGAATAAGTTGGGTCCCTTTTTTTTAAATAATTAAGTCCTGAGCGGGTCTAAGCAGGTCTAGCCCGCCTAGACCCGCTTACACCGATTACGCGCCGCCTAGACCCGCTTTTAACCGCCTAGAACCATTAACCGATTTTCTTAAACGCCTAGCCCCTAGGCGAGGCATTGGAGGGCCGCCTAGTGCCCAGGAGCCCCCTAGGCGGCCGCCTAGGCCGCTTTTTAGAACATTGTCAAAATCTATGTAGCATGAATACAGGTATGACATGACACGGGTGTGGGAATACGAAATTTCTCATAAAAGTAGGATACAGGTGTATTTAATATACATATGTAATTAAAAAATATTATAATAGCTTAAAAAAAATCAAATTACCACTAACTAATAATCTAACATAGGAGTCCCTCCTCCCACCTCTTCCCATCACCCATTTACCCCAAAAATCCAAATAGAGTGAGTGAGAATGTAACATCTCCAGAGAAAAATTATTTTGCACGTGCATTGCACGTAAAATTTTATGCACTTGTTGATTCCTAAAATTTCCTTGAGTCGTGAAATTTTCCTTTCATTTTTCTAGCCACAATTGTGTGATTTATTTTAATTAAAATCCACTAGGCCTAGATCCATTTTATAGGCCACTAAAATTACTACAAATTAAAGCCCATGATTATTTTTGTGTGCACTTAATGTACATTTAAAATTTAGTTAATTGGTGCACCTTGCCATGTGTAACACACACATCTAACTTAATAAAAACTAATAATGAAGTTTGTATTAAGGAGTTTGCACACACATTGAATACACGTGCACGTGCATGTGCACACCCCATGAAGTGGCCGGCCATCCTTGTGAGATGAGGGAGAGTGGGTGAGATTGGGGAGAAGTGGTGAGCTCTTTCAGGGAGTGGAAAGTTATTGTAACTACTCCTTAATTTGTCCTATAAATAGATCGCCTCTTGTCATGAGAAAAATGCAAATCAAAATAAAATAAAATAAAAAGAGAAAAACCTAGGGGCTTGCGGTTTTGCTAGAGGAGGCCGGATTTCTTTGGAGGCTTTGGAGAATTTTTTTTAAGGGTTCTACTATTAGGAATTCTCCTTTTTGAGGTGGGTCTCTTTAATTTCTAATTTAGTTATTTTGATAGATGAAATTCGTAGATAATTGATTTGTGTAATCTAGAATGTGATTGGTGAATTAATTTGAGTATAAATGCATGCTAGATTAAATAGACTAGATGAAGATACAACATGAAAATTGAATTGTCATGTTTTATTAATAAATTTGCATAAGATTTCTTGTGTGTTGCTCATGTATGTTAATTCATGAACCAACACTATATATAAACAATTAAAGTGGATTTTCTTCACAAACAGTGAGTTGGCTAACTCGTTGTGGGTGGCAGTTGGGTTGCTGTGCGGTCTGGGGTTCGAACCCGGCTGTGTACAGCTTCTTTTTTATTATTATTTAATGGTTTCTATGTTTCTAAAATTTGGAGAAAATTGTAGAATTATCTTAGAATGCTACTAGAACCTTGGGAAATAACTTTACACTATTATAAGGTATATTTTGGGGATAAAATGAATAGCAATTGATTTGAATAAGAGATATCTTATCTTGAACTAGGTTTATATCATGAGATTTAAAATGTGAACTAAGGAAAAAAATTGGGGATTGAGTTGAATATAAAAAATTGAGTTTTGGGACTAAATAAATACTAATTTACATTTTAATCAAGGAGAAAATTTTGATTATTTTGACTAGAGGTATTCAAAAAATAATATGATTTGGATTGAACTCGAACTAGAGTTAATTTGAGTTTGTTAAAAGAATAAAATTGGAAGTTGAATATTATATTGTTTAGAAAAAGAATCTACTGAATGTAACTACAACTTCATTGAGAATCTTATTAGAAGGGAGTGAATAAACCATCTATTTCACATAGAGAATGTTGATTTGAAATGTTGGATAAGACTATGAAACTAGTTACACAAATAACTGAGTTGTGTGAACAAGGAAATAATTGGATATGTGAATAAATGAATTTTCAAATGTGAATAAAGAGGGTATGGATAATCCATGGATGTTGTGAACATGAATTGTATTGATACTAGAGGCTAAGTGAGACCAAGAGTACCGACAAAGTGATGAAAGTGATAATTGAAATTTGAGAAGGGCCAATATGGGCCATCGTTCTCGATATATTGTTTAAGACCGGTAGGAGGGTAAGCTAGCTCTATGGTATTATTATTCATGTTTAAACCTAAGGGTAGGCACTAAAAGATGTGATGAAACCTGGGCAAACGTAAGTGAGGCATTTTATATAGTCGGGCGGTGTACTCCGGAACCATAGATTCAGTCGGGCGGTGTACTCCAGAACTGTAATTGCTCTGCATCAAATCGGGCGGTGTACTCTAGGACTGTGATTGCTATGTGGAGCGAGACAAGCCTCAATTAAATCCGGGATTATGAACGATCGGGCGGTGTACTCCGGGATCATGAATAGTCGAGCGGATGGGAGGTGGATCTCCGATATACTTCGGGGCTATAGCGGCACTTGCAGGGTGTCTGCATGAGGTGAATTATGTATAGTCGAGCGGTGTACTCCGGGATTGGAATTCATACTTGTGAGATGTCTGAACTTGGTTGTTACTATGTAGGATTTCATGGCGAGGGATCGAACCCTATAATGCGGAGTATGTAAGGGCTTGCCCTCGGACCTATGTAGTATAATATGCATTAGTGTTATCGTAAGTAGAAAATGTCTGCATTAGGCATTAAGTTCATATTATACACTGACACGACTAGGATAGTCACTTTTCCTGTTTGCATTCAAGTTTGTATTTGCTAAATTAAAGAATCACTGTATTATAGCATTGCATCAGTTGTATGCAACTGACGTGCCCACAGTTTTCTAGTTGCAGATGTGGACTTGGCATGGGCTTGAAGTCACTATAATGAGTTGATACAAGATTGAATAAATTTTATTATTGTAGATTGTATTGTATTCATTTAATTTCGCTGTGTTGTTGTAAAGAACATGTTGCAAATAAAAAATTTTAAATTCCTTGTAAATTTGTACGAATTTGAAGTGAAAGATCCTATATTTACTACGAATTACCTGTGTTTGGAATTCGGGGCGTTACAGAGTGGTATCAGAGCCGACTTCAATAAGTAGTACAATATTATAAAGACGACACATTAAGGTGGACATTAGAAGTGTGAGTTCAGTTTATAGAGATTTAAATGCAAGTTGATTTACATTTTTGCGTTGCTTTATACACTGATATATTCTCCTCCCTTTCCCTATAAGATGACTGATAACCAAAACCTGGTGGATGAAGTGGAAGAGGAACCTGAAGAAGAAGAACCCAAAGAAGAAGAAGACCCAGCAGAGGAAAAGTAAGAATTGCAAGAATCTCGAGAAATCACTCCACCCCCACCTGATTCCCAAGATGAATCGGACGAAGAGCCGGTTCGAGACAAAAAGGACCATATCATCGCTTCCCTCCGTAAGCAGCTAATTATCCACCAGTGGAGAGTAACCCACATGGAGGCGCATCAAGCGGAGGATAAGCACTCTAAGTCAGCAAGTATGGGAACTCGAGAAGTGTTGTCACAGGAATGCTCGGCATTTCACCCAGCTAGACAACAAAGCTCGTTAGGGAAAGCAAGAATGCCGTCAAAGATGCGAGAAGATGCAGAAGGAAATAGACGAACTACGGGGAGAGCTCAGAGAAGCCAAGAGCAAGATTTGGAGTTTTCTAGTGTTTTATGTATGGATGTACAGACCATTTTATTTCTGAATGTATAAAGTTTATTTTTGGAAATGAACAAGTTGTGTTGGAAGAAAGGTCTATGACATTCTTGTTGATTGATGAAGTTTTATGAACCAGAAATGGCGGGAAGAACTAGAAATGGCGAAGGCTCAAGTGGAGAAGGCAACCGACTTGATCTAGAGATAGAACTGGCCCGTGTGTACCAGACTCTCAACACTTTTGCCACAAGTGTGAACCGAAACACAAGGGCAGAGCAGGCAGTGCAAGTCCCGGAGGCTATCAAATTGATAGAATCCTTCAGGAGGATTAAACCACCTGTTTTTGCAAGCAAGGCGGATCCTGATGCAGCTGATGATTGATCCGGCAGATTAAAACTGTGTGTGAGGTATTGGAAACCCCGAAGGTTAGTAAGGTGAAGCTAGCGACCATTCAGTTAGAGAAGGACGCCGGAGTCTGGTGGCAGTCCATGAAGCGAACCCTGGGTGATGAATCGATTACTTGGGAGGACTTCTTGGAGGAGTTCTGCAGCCATTACTTCCCAATGGATGCGCAGGAGAAGGCGATGGAATTTCTGGCCTTGCAGCTGGGTAACATGACTATCCGGGAGTATGAAACGAAGTTTATCCAGCTCTCCAGGTATGCACCAGAGTTAGTGACTGATGAGGCCAAGAAGGCAAGGAAGTTTGAGCAGGGGCTGAGGCCAAGTCTGAGGTCTCGTATGATACCCCTCGGTATCAGGAAATTCGACAAGCTTGTCCGGAGATCGAAGGTGACAGAAGCCAATATGGAACAATACAAATTGGTGCAGAACAAGAAGAACAACTGGAGTACTGGCAAAAGGCCCGCAACATCATACAGCTTCAAGGAACAGCCCTCAGCGCAGAGGTTCAGGCCGACTAGGGCGAATGCTATTGCAGTGGCTGGGAAGCCAAGCGTTTGCTTCAAGTGCGGGGAGTCGGAGCATCACATATAAGAATGTCCTAAACAGTAGAGGATCAGGTCTTGCTACAACTGTGACAAGGGCATATTCGGCCGTTTTGCCCGCAACTGAATCCAGGGAATGGTAGCAGGACCCATCAGGGAAGAATGGGAAACCGTACTGACAGGGACGAGTATTCGCTCTGACAGAAGAGGACGCTGAGGATGCCGACAATGTCATCACCGGTATGGGAGCATCTGAATAGAGTTTATGATGTTATTTCAAGTCTTGTTTTAGAAGGATGTTATGTATTGAAGGATATAATTCATTATGTAACAGGAAAACTTCTAGTAAATGGAATAAAAGCTACTGTTTTGTTTGATACTGAATCGTCCCACACTTTTGTGTCCCCTAAATTTGCAAGAGTTGGGGGTTGAACCAAAAAAATTTCCTGACAAGGTTCTGGCAGTAGCTACCCCTTCAGGAGAAACATTAACTACTAATCGGTACTATGCTGGTTGTGACCTCGAGATCGGAGGAAGAGTTTTTGGAATCGATCTCATAGAGTTAGGAGTCTTGAGAGTCAATATAATCATTGGCATAGATTGGATGTCGATCTACAATGCTAGTATCGAATGCAATAGCAAGAAAGTTATGGTGAAGGCACCAGGAGGACCAGCAGTAACATTTCAGGGAAAGAGAAAGTGTAAGGAGTTGGTGGCAGCTTTGATCAAGAAGAAGATCCCTGAGGAAGTCAAGAAGATTCCTGTAGTCCAAAACTTTCCTACGGTATTTTTGGAGGATCTACCCGGACTACCACCTCATCGAGACGTTGAGTTCAGCATTTTTATTCAGCCAGGAAGTGCACCGATATCCAAGGCACCTTACAGAATGGTGCCGGTGGAACAGAATGAGGTGAAGAAGCAGACTGAAGAGCTTTTGCACAAGGATTTCATCCGACCAAGCGTGTTGCCTTAGGGAGTGCCAGTTTTATTGGTGAAGAAGGATGGAACGATGAGGATGTGCATCGATTACACAGAGCTGAACAAGGTGACTATCGAGAATAAGTATCCTATTCCACGAATCGATGATTTCTTTGACCAACTTCAAGAAACAGCAGTTTTCTCCAAGATTGATCTTTGGTCGGGTTATCACCAAGTTCGTGTTAAGGAAGAGGATGTGCATAAGGCTGTGTTCCAAACTCGACATGGGCATTACGAATTCTTAGTTATGCCATTTGGAGTGGAGAATGCACCAGCCATATTCATGGATATGATGAACAAGGTCCTGCGACCATTCATCGACTCTTTCGTCGTAGTGTTTATCGACGATATTCTGGTATATTCCAAGTTAGAAGAAGAGCACGCTAGGCACTTAGCAGAGGTGTTGAAGAAACCGCAGGAACAGAAACTGTATGCCAAGTTATCCAAGTGTGACTTCTGGAAGTCTGAAGTCGCGTTCCTGGGTCATATCCTTTCTACGGAGGGAGTGGCTACTGATCCGCACAAGATAGAAGCAGTGAAGGATTGCCCAAGACCCACATCAGTGAAGGAGATCAAGAGTTTCTTGAGCTTGACCAGTTACTATCGGCGGTTTATTCAGGGTTATGCTCAGATAGCCGTGCCACTCATAGGACATACGAGGAAGAATGTAAGTTTCAAGTGGACAGAGCAATCGAAGCAAGCTTCCAAGAGTTGAAGGAGAGGTTGACTACCGCTCCAATACTGGCTTTGCCACGAGCAGAAATTGATTATGATGTCTACAGCGATACTTCACATCGAGAGTTGGGTTGTGTATTGATGCAAGAGGAAAAGGTAATAGCTTATGGATCTAGGCAATTGAGACCGCATGAGAAAAATTATCCAACCCATGATTTGGAGTTTGCAGCAATCATATTCGCCTTAAAGCAGTGAAGGCATTGTGTATGGGGAGAAGGTTAACGTGTACATAGATCACAAGAGCCTGAAATACATCTATCAGCAAAAAGATTTGAACAGAGAAGGTGGTTGGAAGTGCTAGAAGATATTCGTCCAGAGATAAAGTATCACCCGAACAAAGCAAATGTAGTGGCAGATGCGTTCAGTCGGAAAAGCATCTTATCATGTTTGATTACAACCCAGGAGAAACTAGCAAAGGAGCTCGATCGAGCTGGAATCGAAGTAGTGTTGCAAGGACTGGGAGCGTCTTTGGCGCAGTTAAGGCTTCAGCCCACGCTGAGAGAGCAGATTGTTGATGGTCAAAAATCCGATCCAGAAATTCAGAAGATGAAGGAGCAAGTCAGCACAGGCAAATTGTCAGGATTTCAAGTGAAGGACGAAGTGTTGTGGTTCGGAGAAAGATTGTGTACCTGATCAAGCAGAATTGAATGAAAGCATTCTACAGGAGGCACACTACTCTATTATCAGTGCATCCCGGGAGTACCAAGATGTACAAAGATATTAAGCAGTATTTCTGATGGTCGGGAATAAAGAGGGATGTAGTGGAATTTGTAGCAAACTGTGCAACTTGTCAACAAAATCAAGGCAGATAATCAAAAACCCAGAGGATTGTTGCAGCATTACCCATTCCGGAATGGAAATGAGAACATCAGCATGGATTTCATCACTGGGCTACCTAGAAGTCCCAAAGGGAATGATGCGATTTGGGTGATAGTAGATCGATTAACTAAGTCAGCTCATTTCTTGGCGATAAAAATTGCCTGGTCGATGGAAAAGTTGGCAGAATTGTACATCGGGGAGATAGTAAGACTGCATGGAGTTCCCGTATCGATTGTGTCACATCGAGATGCACGGTTCACATCACACTTTTGGAGAAGTCTTCAGGCAGCTTTGGAAACCAGGACCGACTTCAGTACCGCCTTTCATCCTCAAAACTGATGGGCAGACTGAGAGGATAAATCGCATGTTGGAGGACATGTTGAGGTACTGTGTGATGGATTTCGGCAGAAGCTGGGAGAGGCACTTAGCTCTAGTAGAGTTTGCCTACAATAACAGTTTTCAGACTAGCAACGGTATGGCACCAAACGAGGCTTTGTATGGGAGAAAATGTAGAACGCCGGTGTGTTGGTATGAAGTGGAAGAAAGGCAGATGTACGGGTCGGCGATAGTACAACAAACCTCGGAGAAGATAGAATTGACTCGGAAGAGACTGGTTGAAACACAAAGCAGACAAAAAAGCTATGCTAACAACCGGAGAAGGGATTTGGAATTCGAAGAGGGTGACTGTTTTCTTGAAGGTATCTCCAATGAAGGGTGTGATCCGATTTGTGAGAGGAAAGTTAGCCCCAAGATACATAGGACCATATAAGATATTGAAGAGGATTGGAAAAGCGGCTTATCAGTTGGAATTACTGGAAGAGCTAGCTCAAGTGCACAATGTCTTTCACGTGTCTATGCTGCATTGCTGCGAGACTACATTCCTGATCTGAGTCATTACATACCGGAAGTGTCAGAAGGTCTACAGCTAAACTTAAGCTACAAGGAGCGTCTAGTGGAGATCGTGGATAGACGGAAGTTTTTTTGAGAAACAAAACTATACCCATGGTCAAAGTAATGTGGAGGAATCAGCTAGTTGAGGAAGCCACCTGGGAATCAGAGGAGAGGATGATGAGGGACCATCCCAAATTTTTGCCTAAAACCCTGTAATTTTGTTCCTTTTTGCCTTCTCACTCTTTACGCGTGGTTCTGAGAACAGAACTATTCTAAGGAGGGAGTGCTGTAATATCTAAAATGTGATTGGTGAATTAATTTGAGTATAAATGCATGCTAGATTAAATAGACTAGATGAATAGATGAAGATACAACATGGAAATTGAATTGTCATGCTTTAAAAATAAATTTCTATAAGATTTCTTGTGTGTTAATATCATGTGTGTTGTTCATGTATGTCAGTTCATGAATGTTGGTTCATGTTAGATTTTGTTACACCATGATTGAATTGTATATGTGAAATTAAGAATGCATAGCAATTTGCAAAATTGAGAAATTATGTTAGAATTACATGTAGATTGGGGTGTGTGGGTATTTTCCTAACCTTATAATAATTGGTAGGGCATTCATACTAATTTTATATTTTTTTAAAAACAAATTGTAGTCTAAATTGAATTAATGAGAAACAAGAATGTAAAAGTTAAAGATTGCACTATCTAAATTAATTTGACTGATTTTCAAGTTAAAATATATTAAATTAAAGAGATTTTTCGTTCTGGAAATTTTAGAGGTGATGTGTATATTAATAATCCTGAAAATAATTAAAGAAGAAAACTTGAAGTTATACGATTAGATTAAAAATAATCGAGAAACAGTGGGTTGGTATAAAGGGTTTTTAATAGAGATATAATCATAATTGGCATTGGACTTCTTGGTTGGCCCGTGAGTGCGCTTGGCGCTCTGGGTGTGCTCGGGTTCGAGTCTTGGGAGGCTCTTTTCTTTTTAAAAATTTGATTTTTACATAACAACCGTGATTGAATATATAAACAATTAAAGTGGATTTTCTTCACAAACAGTGAGTTGGCTAACTCGTTGTGGGTGGCAGTTGGGTTGCTGTGCGGTCTGGGGTTCGAACCCGGCTGTGTACAGCTTCTTTTTTATTATTATTTAATGGTTTCTATATTTCTAAAATTTGGAGAAAATTGTAGAATTATCTTAGAATGCTACTAGAACCTTGGGAAATAACTTTACACTATTATAAGGTATATTTTGGGGATAAAATGAATAGCAATTGATTTGAATAAGAGATCTTATCTTGAACTAGGTTTATATCATGAGATTTAAAATGTGAACTAAGGAAAAAAATTGGGGATTGAGTTGAATATAAAAAATTGAGTTTTGGGACTAAATAAATACTAATTTACATTTTAATCAAGGAGAAAATTTTGATTATTTTGACTAGAGGTATTCAAAAAATAATATGATTTGGATTGAACTCGAACTAGAGTTAATTTGAGTTTGTTAAAAGAATAAAATTGGAAGTTGAATATTATATTGTTTAGAAAAAGAATCTACTGAATGTAACTACAACTTCATTGAGAATCTTATTAGAAGGGAGTGAATAAACCATCTATTTCACATAGAGAATGTTGATTTGAAATGTTGGATAAGACTATAAAACTAGTTATACAAATAACTGAGTTGTGTGAACAAGGGAACAATTGGATATGTGAATAAATAAAATTCCAAATGTGAATAAAGAGGGTATGGATAACCCATGAATGTTGTGAATATGAATTGTGTTGATACTAGAGGCAAAGTGAGACCCAAAGTACCGACAAAGTGATGAAAGTGATAATTGAAATTTGAGAAGTGACCAATATGGACCATCGTTCTCGGTATATTGTTTAAGACCGGTAGGAGGGTAACCTAGCTCTAGGTGGTATTATTATTTATGTATAAACCTAAGGGTTAGGCACCAGAAGAAGATGTGATGAAACCTAGACAAACATAAGTGGGGCATTTCTATATAGTCGGGCGGTATACTCCGGGACTATAGATTCAGTCGGGCGGTGTACTCCGGGACTGTAATTTTCCTGCATCCAGTCGGGCGGTTTACTTCGGGACTGTGATTGCTATGCGGAGCGAGACGAGCCTAAACTAAATCTGGGATTATGAACGATCAGACGGTGCACTCTGGGATTATGAATAGTCGAGCGGATGGGAGGCGGATCTCCAATATACTCCGAGGCTAGAGCGGAACTTGCAGGTTGTCTGAACGAGGTGAATTCTGTATAATCGGGCGGTGTACTCTGCAGTTGGAATTTATACTCGTGGGATGTCTGAACCTGATTTTGTTACCGAGTAGGATTTCATGGCGAGGGATCGAACCCTATAAAGTGGAGTACGTAAGGGCTTGCCCGCTGACCTATATAGTATGGGATGCATAGAATCCGAACAAGTATGCATTAGTGTCATCGTAAGTAGAAAATGTCTGCATTAGGCATTAAGTTCATATCATACACTGACACGACTAGGATAGTCACTTTTCCTGTTTGCATTCAAGTTTATGTTTGCTAAATTAAAGAATCACTGTATTATAGCATTGTGTCGGTTGTATGCAATTGACGTGCCCACAGCTTCCCAGTTGCAGGATTGGACTTGGCATGAGCTTGAAGTCACTATGATGAGTTGATACAAGATTGAAGAATTTTAATTATTGTAGATTGTATTGTATTCATTTAATTTCGTTGTGTTGATGTAAAAAACATGTAAATAAAAAGTTTTAAATTCCTTGTAAATTTGTACGAATTTGAAGTGAAAGATCCTGCATTTGCTACGAATTACCTGTGTTTGAAATTCGGGGCGTTACAGAGAAGACTGGAGAAGAAGCGTGAGGGGTGTCGAGGGAGATCGGGGTACCTTTCTCGCCTTACTATGAGATTAGATGGCTCCATGGTGGTGTTGTTTACTTTCTTGAGAAAGGAAGCATTAAGCACATCTTCCCATTGAAGTAAGTGAAGCTCGACAAAAGTGTGAGCGTTGCACTTGCTAGTGAAGCGCACAGACGAAGAGAATATGTTGGACCACCAAGGGTGTTGTGGTCCCGTTCAGCCCGATTGAGGAGCTTGACCGTGATGACAGTGAGGTGTACCATCGTAAGGTGGAGGGGATTGGAATGTTGGCTCTGCAACAAGGGTTTAGTTTGCTGAATAAAATTAAATCCCGATGCCAACATAAGTGAGATGTGAGAAGTGCAATGAGAGAGCTGAGGTTAGAGATGAGATGAGGAATAGAAGAAGTGAGATGGTGAGATGTGGGAGATGAAAGAACTTGGAAGAAGAAGAGAAGAAAGGCATAGAAGAAATGAGTGGCAGCGATGAGCCGTTGCCTTCACCGGAAACACTTATTGATATGAGATTTTGGATTTGGATTTGAATTTGAGTTTGGGCCGAATCGAGCCCAAATAATGCAAACAAGTACGAAAATTAAATGAAAAGATTTAATCAGTTAATCGGCCGATTAAATACTAATCAACCGATTATACCTGATTAAATCGCTAACTATTGAAATATTATAAATCGCTAAAAAAATAATTGTTTAGTCTTCGATTAGCGAATAATCAGGTGTAATCAGAGATTTTAACTGCTTAGCTAGAGAGAATGAGGGATTTGGGGCATGGAGCTTGATCGTGGTAGTTTGAGGACGGTAGCGGCTCTAGAGGCATGGTCGAAGGTATGGCCGGACGTGAGGAAGAAGGTGTCGAGACTCTCCTCTCCAAGTACACTATCACGTGGAAATGTTTTTTGAAATTCAAATATGAAATTCAAATTTGATGGGTACTCTCCTATGTGGGTCCCAGGAATGGATCTTGAAATTCAAACTAGTTTTTGAATTACAAATTTATGTTCAAGTAGTGAGAGGACATTGGGCCTGGGTATCGGGTTGCAAATGAATTTTGGCCTTTAACCCATATCCAAGTGTACTTACTGTGAGAGGATTGGGATAGACTTAATTTTTTTTAACCAAGTGGGTTAAAGATGTGTTTGTGAGTTTTCGAAAAACTCATTACATGTTTCGTAGTCAACAATTTCAACTTGGAGAGGAACAAGTTTAGTTGTAGTTTTTGTTTTTCGAAGTTCCTATTTTTAGGAATACTTTCATGTAATTTGTTTTGTTATATATCTTACTAATGAAACATGTGGAATATTTGTTCCACTTTTTACTCTTAAAAAAATCTAACATTTTAACATAACAATAAGTGTTTCGATACTATTAACAAAAGCAAACACATCACATGATTGATCATTCATATGCAACATCCCAACATAAAATGAACAATCACAAAGTCATAGTGACTAAAAACTTCTAAGTCATACAAATAATATCTATTAAGTATAGTGTATCACTATCTATTGTTCTATTATAATTTGAATTGGGTCATTGGATATGTAATCCAATAACGCTAAACTTAACTTTAAAACAAATATTTAATTTTTAACTTTCGGGGGTATTCTTCTTCTTCCTTCGAGTTCGGAAGAGTTTGAAAGAGCTTTTGAGGACCTAAAGCAGGCAGTGATTGATGACCCCATATTGCAGTTGCCAGATCACACTAAGCTATTTCAATAGCTGCATGCAAAATGCCTATACGAACTCAATTTATTATTTCAGGATAGAGTTTTTTTCTTCAAGTGTGGAAACCGCAGGACCAGAAGTAGTAGGATTGATTTTCATAATAATTAAAGTAAAATATGTCGTAGAAATGGAATTGATTTAAGAAAAACTGCCAGTTCCAATCTCAGCATCCAAGACCTGGCCGATGGCACAGAACCGGAAGCATCCCTTGTTTCAAAGAGAGGACGGGTTATTCACATTTCATTTGATGGTCAGAGGCGAATTGAAACAACTCTCAGAAATCTTTTTCCCTTTTAGAAGATACAGAAGCGAAACAATATTGCTATTGGAAGACCAAAAAGATTCTTCCAATGTCTCACTTCCAATTACGTAAATCAAATGTTCAAACCGCACTCCCCCCGGAAGGAGGCCTTCTTCGCCTTCCACCTAAGCTGCGCAGGAAAGGCCCACAGCTAATCACAGGAACAGGATAACTAAGCTGACACGCTAGAGTTGGCTGCTGTCATAACAGGGTGGTGCCTTACCGCACGCGCGGTAGTTGTAGGAATACATCTTGGATCTGTCAATTATGTTATGGCAGACGCCCCACCCACGGCAACCTGGTAGAATTAGGGGTATTGGTGAACCAGTTTCTGGGTCTTTACTTTATGGAAACAATATTATCTCCGGGGATTGATGGTTTTTGGTTCTATTCCATTTCTTGTGAAAATTCATAGGCCGGATCTTATCGTGCCCGTCATTCATTGGCGAATTCCACTTTTCATGCCAGAAAAGCAGGCGTTGCTATCACATCAGATCGGCAGTCGGCGACCTTTTCTTCTTTTACTTCACATTATTAAATTAAAAAAGCACTGAAATCGCACCTTATACGCACCTAAAGTGCACCAAAAACGAACCCGAATATTTTTTATTTATTTTAATTAATAAAATAAGTGGGTGTGTATCGAACACGAACCCAAGCCGCAGCCGCACCCGCACCCGATAAGCAACCGGTGCAGGTACGAATCCCAAAAGTAAGCACTGTGCTTCATAGCCCAACATGCATGTCATTCTAGAAGACATTTTTTGTACCAAAGTATTTGTCATTTTACGTTTTCAATGAGATGTATTGAACAACTCAAAAGTTCATTTACGGTTTTCATACTAGACTACCAATTACACTCCTATCAAACACTAGAAGAGGGTAATTGGAGTGTTCTGAACACTAGCTCATTTAAGAGCCTTAATTAAGAGGAATGTTTCTTCTTTTTACATAAATCTATGGAATTTCGTAATACGTGTGCAAAAATCTAGAATGACATAGATTTTTGGAACAGAAGGGTATATCATTTATGTCTCAAGCAAACCAAATGGGTTGGAATTCTCACAAAAAAATGTTAAGTGAGCTGGGATTCATAACCACTTTAGCTACTAAGTAATGGCCATGAATCAAAGCATGAAATTTAAGTTAAAGTTTAATATAGAGAACGTGAGGCCTTTCTAGAAAAGACAAACTAATACAAAACCACTTGTAAAGGGAGTTAATCCCTCAAGGAGAAGTAGAGAATTAATATTCACCATATGACACAGGGATATTACATGATGACTTGCAAGGTTTGCTTAGGCCCTAGGAAACAAATTCGCGATAAGTAGTTGATCCAAAAATCAATCCAATCATATTGTTTTATCAGAAGACAGCCTGAAAAGCACTTATCAGAAGACAGCCTGAAAAACATGTAAAATCTAAATTTAACCAATTTAATAGTTAGCTTCAAATAACCCTCTACAGCTTCTCCCAAAAGCACTCACTCCTAATTTCGGTTAGTTTAGGGATTTTATGTGTGATCAAATAATAGTTGTGGTGCGGGGATTAAAACAGTTGGCCCTAATAACCAAGTTCATAGGTTATAAGCACTATTAAAAGCACACTATGAGTGAATTCTTATTAATTAACTGGTAGCAACGATAAATTTTAAGAATTACAAGACAAGAAATACAGAAGGTTCATACTTCAGACACATGCCCTGAGTGAATAAACCATTAAAAACTGAATTCCAACAATTTAACATGAAATAAAGACCTAGTACTTACAAACTACGGACTTCGTGAGCAACATTTCCCTTTTAAACTACTTTTAAAATAGAACTGATGAATTACTTCTGGCAGACAACTTCCTAGTTTAGTTTGATAATTAATACTATGGGTTAAAGAATGACAATTAAGAACTCCCCTAATTTATATTGTGACCTAATGTTCTTCAATGCCCAATTCATACAGAAAAAATCTACTTTCAGTAACACAAACATGATTCATGATTCCCTTTTAGGCATAAACCATAAAGCAAAGGTTGGGAAAAGGTTAAGTCCGTTTAAAAACTATTGCCGCTCTACAGTTATGCAAACATATAGAAAATGAGAAATGCTTTGATGAGATTGCTCATGTCTCAACTGATTCAAATCAAAGACACAGATTCGCGCGCACGCGGGGGGAGGGGGGACTGTTATCCCACACTGTTCAGTTGGAATAGAAATTTGATAGGAAAAAGAAGCATATTCCTTTGAACTTTCCCTTCTTCCTTAAGCAACACAATGACAGATAGGTTGAAGATTATGAAATCAATCAAGAATAAATGGATCTCGATCAAGTCCCACTTCATCCTTCTCATACCCCATTAACTATTGATTTCCCTCATTATCCCCGGTACATGTCACCCTATGAAGTTCCCCTTCATCGGGCTTCCAAATAGTCTAGGTCAATACTAATTTTTATTTCACTTTCCTAAATTGCCGGATATAACATCCAAAACAACATGGGTAGCTAGATAAAACATGAAAAACAAACAAGACCAAATAATTGATAGAACTCCTCTTAACAGTTTAGAAAGTAAGAGTAAAATGAGGGCAAGAAAATTCCTTAAATGGAGCTGCCCTAACGACAGCCCAAAGTCGTATCTTTTTGGTTAATAAGATCTAAAAGCTACATCTTCTATTATCTATCTAATTATAGTTAGTATGTGTGCATGGGAGTCCTTGACAATTGAATAAATATAGATATTATGGTGGTTCTTCGTGGTATCACTACTCGGTGGCTATGACAGCTCATTACCTTCAATTTGAGATAGGAAGAAGGCAAAAAGAACAGCTAATGGAAGAAATATAGTAGGTTTAAATTATAAAGTTATCGAATAAAGCTTTCCTCCAATTAAAAGCACCAATAACATACTTAACATTACATGAATCAGCTTACAATTCATATCATCTACATGCTATATCAAATGTAAAAGAACCCAATTACGAGTAAAGATAACAAATTAGTACTAAAACAAATGTGCAAAACCTACTATCTCTCTAATTTCAATATAGAGAACACTAAAATGCACCATCTAATAAAAACATAAATGCAACTAATGTATCCAACAATTTACGATACACCTATTTTCCAGTTCCATCAACCAGAAAGTTACCCCCTCCCGCCACACACACACACACACACACACACACACAAAAAAAACACCCAAAAACTGTATTTTAAAAAAACATCATCATGCATCAAATTCAAGTACTACAATTTCCCATCCTGCGAGAAAATTCCTAATTGCAGCAATCACAACCACACACACACAATCTTTTTTCTCAATCAAATGCATAAACTACTGCACCATTTCTCTCAAACAAATACGCGCTACTGTAAAAACCTGAACGACAATAACACCATCAAAATTCATCAAAATAAACTAAAACACGAACCTCGCAAGGCGAGTGTAGAAGAGCTGCTTGGACAACTCCTGGCACTTCTCCACAGTCGGTGGATCCACAACGTACTTCTTGTTCTGCTCCATCATCTGATTGTAGTAGGCGCTCCCGTGCTTCTGCACGAATTTTGAGGCCTGGCACGCCTTCGATTGCAGCTGCACCAACTTCGACGCCATCTGAACGTAATCACCAAATCCGAACCAAGAAATTGCAATTTCAATTTCAAAACCCTAACTTTAGATATTGCAACAAAACCCTAATTGAATCGAACTAGGGTAAGATGAAACACCAGATCGTTTTACCTGTTCTTGATTTACGCAGAATGGGGAATCTCGGCCGAATCTGGAGAGAGAAATTGGTTTCGGGGGGGGGGGGGGGGGGGGAGGGGAGGTCGGGATTACTTGGTGGCTTCTCTGGTTTTAGGACTGATATAGCTGTTCTTGAGGGTGATTTCGTAACTATTGGGGGCAGTATTCGGGTCGGGTCAGGACATGAACTCTAACCGGTAAACCTTACCTGGTTTCGCCAATTTGCGGATAACCCTATCTATAATTTTTGTTGTTACGTATTGCCCGACTAGAGACTAAGAGCATCCACAGTGGTGGTGTTTCTCATTTTGTATAATATGACATCTACAGTAATAGCAAATAGGGAGCGATGTTGCAGTGGTTGTTTGCTAAATTTTTCTCATTTAGCATGAGAGACGGAATATGATACCCCGTCCCTTTTTTTTATTTTAAAAAAAGCGTCAGACGGTATAAGATATACCGTTTGTTAATTTTTTTTTAATTAAATAACCCAGAAAAAGAAAAAAAAATACAAAAAAAAATTAAAAACCTCCCAAACGGGACATCATCTCCCGTTTGAGCCAAACAGGGAATGATATCCCGTTTGAGGAGGGATTTATTTAAAAATGGACTTTTTAAAAAAAAAAAAGGGTGAGAGACGGGGAATCATATCCCGTCTGACCCCGGTTTTTAATAAAAAAAAATAAAAAATTGACAAACGGTATATGATATACCGTCTGTTCATAAAAAAAAATATTAAAATTTCTCAGACGGGGAATCATTCCCCGTCCTCTATAATATGAGAATTCTCATATCGTTTCTCATATTTGAGAAACAGATTAGCTTCGTTTGCTAAAAAATGGGAATATGAGAAACCATTGCAACTCGTTTTTTCTCAAAAAATGGCAAAATGAGAAATATGAGAAATCACTGTGGATGCTCTAAGAGCATCATAATCGTTTGCTATATTTGTCATTTTCTCATATTTTGAGAAACGATGGTCTGCAGTCATTTGCTATTTTGTCATATTTTGATAAAATCGCTACAGTTGCTTCACATATTTGAGAAACGAACTGGCGATTATCAACTTATAGGGGACGGAACAACATGTAACGTCCCTATTTTTTATATATTTTTTAATGGGATCAGACGAAACATGTTATTTCGTCTGACCCTTTTTTTTAATGATCAGACAGTAGAACATGTACCGTCTGGAAAAAAAAAATAATCAAAAATCGCTCAAACGAGACATGTTGTCCCATTTTAAGCTTTTTTGGCTTGGTACATGTTCCGTCCAACCCAAAAGTATAATTAGGTTAGTGTATAATTAAGTAGGTTATGATATATTTTATTATTTAATTTATTTAATTAATCTATTTTAATATCTAATCATTAATTAATTAACTATAAAAAATATTTTAAAAAATGGACGAAACAACATGTACCGTCTTTCTCAAATTTTAGCAAATCACCGTTGCACTGAAATTCTCATATTGCTATTTTCATTTGCCATTTTGCCATATTTTTTAGCAAACAATTGCTGATGCTCTAACGGTATCAAATTTGACATGTAATTATAGCTGGTATCGGATCCTATCGGGTCGGGTTCTTTACTATCAGGATCCGGATCTGGTACCTCACGGATTCAAAAATTGGACCCGGACCCGAACTTGTAAAAACCGGGTCCGGGTCCTAGTTAAAAAAATCTACCCGTCAGGTCCGGTAGCGAGGAATAAATATTTATGCTTAGGTATTTTTGCACCCAATATTCTACGGTTCCAACAACTTTTGCACTAAAATATATGAATAGATATTATATTTACACATCTATCTTCAACAATTGCTTTTATATATATATCTCTATAACCTTATTATTTAAATTTCATATAGGACCCGATGTACTTCCGAGTCCAGGTTTGAGTCTGGGTCGGTTCTATTTTGAGTGGACCCGGACCCGGAAGTATATCAGATCTTATTTTAGGACCCCGACTCGTATTGATCAGGTCGGTTCTGGTTCAATGCCGGGTCCGAATATCGAGTAAATGTGACAATGATACATGTAATAACTCTTTTACCCTTAAAGAGCTGTATAATTAGCTGTAGATCGAGTGCTTTAATCGGGAGGATAAATGTGTCATTAGAGATAATTACACAACTAAATAATTCAGGTGTATTTTAGGCATAAAAAAAATCCATAATGTAGTCATATGACCGCATGGGAGGCAGAGATTTGACAAAGTAGGGCAAAACTTTAATAGATTTAAGTTATAGTAGGACAAAATGCAGGAAAGAATAATGGGCAAAAAACAAAGTACCCCCCAACGTTTGGCCTTAATATAATATGTCCATATCACGTTTGAAAAAGTATATTTAACTCATTCCACTGTTAACTTAACCCCATCCGTTAAGTTAGAATTATTAAATTACCTTTTCACTCTTAACCTTTCATAATTAAATTTCTTCTTTTTTTCCCTCAATCTTCATTCTTTTTCTTCATTCCTTTTGAGTTCTTGCGGGTTCCTTTTTTATTTTCAAGGAGTTCTTTTTTTGAGTTCGTGTGGTGGGTGGGGACTTACGATAATGAAGATGATGTGAAGAGTGAGAGTTCCATGAAAACCGATCAAATATGTGCAACATAGTTTATATAGTAAATTCATCTTAATGACAACTTCTTATCGAGTTTGGAAAAGAAAAATTGAATAACTCGGCATTATACTGTAGCAAAATATTGTTCTAACTGCAGTAACATTCTCAAAATATTGTTCACAGGTCTTCGAGCATTTTGAAAATATTACGGCAATACAAAAGAAATAGTGAAATCCAACATCAGCTTACCTAGTCTAGTGATATATGCAACCAACATACCTCAAACTCAAATGTGGAAACATTAATACTTAAAAACGATATCATGCACTAAATTAATGTTCATGTATGCAGTTTCGATGGCCATCAAAAATATACAATTGCAAGCACTCTTACTTCGAAAATGATGTTCGATCATCAAATACCAGATTTTCTGATGAAATAACTGATAAGAATGAAAAAAAATAAGAAGAAAGAGGAAAAATAAGAAAAGATTTGATTATGAAAGGGTAAGGGTAAAAAGGTAATTCAATTATTTAACGGATGGAGTTAAGTTAACAGAGAAATGTGTTAAATGTACTTATTCAAACGTTATATGGGCATATTGTATTAAGTCCGAATGTTAGGGGGTACTTTGTTTTTTGCCCAAGAATAATTAGGTAAGGTCATTTGTAGGAGTTAGCAATGGTACAAAACCGCGGTTTTATGTATTAAATAATAAACCAAATTGATGCGTTTTATTTTTGGGGTGTTGCTGCAACAGGTGTGAGTACTCTTAATTTGTAAAGTGGAAGTCGCGGTACTGGCTATACGTCGGACCCTCGGCTGAGGGAGCGGCTAGGGAGCAGTAGGAGTGAGGTGGAGGTCGGATGCTCGGCTTGTGTCACGCCCCGCTTCCCAAAAGAGAATACGGAATACAGATACGCGACAAAAGCCCAGCGAATGGTTTTCATCATCCATAAGCTGTTCGAGAATCTTTACAACATTTCACGAAATAATCAGAGTCGGAAGCAAAAGTATCAACCAATATGCACATATGAACCAAAATACCAATAAGAATACTTCAAACCAAAATATATTAATCTCAAATAATCTCAATCTGAATAAGTCAAAATCCTGGGTCACAATGCCCAAATACAAAAATAAATCCAAGTAATCAAAATACAATTGTTCAAGCAAGCTACAAGAAATAATAATAACAAGATCCAGCACTAATACTTCATGTCACCAATACCATCTGAAACCTGTTCTCCAAAATCTACAATTTAACAATTGCAGAAATAAGAAAAGAGAAAACAAGTACCCGTCAATTGCAAGTTACAGGCCGCTTGTAATGCAGGATACAAGTACATAGGAAAAACTAACTAATAACATGGAATATGCATGATAACAACATAGGATACTAGCATGGCAAGATGAACAAGTGCAAGTGGCATGTGTCAAGTGTCAAGTGAACAAGTATCATGTAAACAAGTAACAAGTATCAGGTGTCAAGTATCACGAAATCAAGTAACAAGTGACAAGTGTCAAGTAGCATGTACAGGTAATCATGTAACAGGTATCATGTAACAGGTAATCAGGTATACAGGTCAACAGGTGAACATGTATCAGGAAAGCAGGTAACAGGTATTCATGTATGTCAAGTTATGTCATGTCATGTCTTGTAATTATTACTATCTATGTAGCACTTCATGCGCCCCAACTTTTATCGCATGGTTGCTATATTCAAACAGCATCGCTTTAGATTTCATAGTGGAGTCCATAAGACCGTGTACTCAGGGATCAGGAAAACAGAAAGAAAAAACAGGTTCATGAATCAAAATAGGTACACGAATCATCCGATTCATGCATCAACAGGTTCATGAATCAACAGGTACATGACCAACAGGTCCGTGCATCAACATGTAACAGGTACATGAACCAAGTCCATGCATCAACAAGTAACAGGTACATGAACCAATAAGTCCATGTATCAACAAGTAACAGGTACATGAACCAATAAGTCCATGCATCAACAGGTTCATGTATCAACATGAATCAAAATGGGAAACATGGGCCCCCTTCTAAGTACACATTTCTATAATTTTTCACTACAAGATCTTTCCCTTAACCCCGGCTTGGTTATTTTATTATTATTAGTAAACAGGCATGTATGTGTCATAAACAGGGCAAGCATAACATGACATAGTCAAGTAATAAGTTCAAGTAGCAAGATAGACATGTACGGGGCAAGATAACACACAAAAGGGTAAAATCACGAGATTTCTAGTTCAGGACAGCAAGACCATACTGCAGTAAAACTGAGATTCTCGGTGTTACAAAAATACAAACCTGAATCCGTCAAAAGTTCTACAAAATAGACTCCCGGCCGAATCCAGCGAATATAAATAAGCCATATAGTATTTCACAAAAACATAACTCGAAACTGATTTGAATCGAGAAAATATGTTCAGCCAGAAATCAAGAAAATCGAATTCAAAAGTCAGGAAAACAGCATTAAAACTCATTAAATAAATTCAGAAAAAATCTGGGGTATTCCCCTATATGTCTAGTATCAGAATATATAGTTTCATAATTTTCCAGTGATTAGCTTAGTCAACAAAAATTGGAAAACATCAAGAAACGGTAGTTTGGCAAATCTAGAATTCCCAACACTGCTGTACGAAAACTATAATATCTTGCAAACCGTGAAACAAAATCCAAATCCGCCAAAGGGAGAAGAAAGTAGACAAAATAATCTAACTTTCATATTTCATAAATAATTTTCATACGGGAAAAGAAATTATGGTGAAAATACAAATCTTTACAGAACGGCGAACAAAATCCAGCAAGTATAATCTTTATAAACGAGCATGAAATGACATATAAAACTCATCAATAAAATCCACCAAAATTCTGGGTAATCCTTAATTAGATATATAAACATTGACCAAAGTTTTAGATCAAAATAATATGTTTAGCACAAGTATCAAAATAGTTTAGTCATCAAAATTCTCAAGAAACGAAATCTGGAAATGAAATACACATCTGTAGTAAAACAACCATATCTCACACATACGAAAACGAAATCGAGCAAGATTAGAGGGGTCGGAAAGAAGACGAATTTCTCTAAAACTCATATTTTATACTGAAATTAAGATCCTGGCCATAATATGGTCTAAATTACTGCTCAAGACAGATTATCGGCAAATTACAGAATTTTCTTTAGGCACAAAACTAACATGAATCACATGAAACTTGGTCGAAACATCACTAAACATGAATTAGAGTCTACAAAGTGTCCAAACAATATGAAATATGGTATACAATATGTCCACAACAAGTATATCACATGGATCTCACAAGCACACGAGTTCTCATATTTGTTTCACATATACATTACATCAAGAACGGGCAAAACCTTGGTTGTTTCATGTCGAATTTTGTGTCGTGAGGCAACTGTGGTCAAAAGCACTATAGAGACAATACTCATCAATCATACATCATCACACACGAGTTGTCTTTAGAACCCAACTATACTACAAGCGGTATTTGTGACTTGTATCATACAAAGGAATTGAGTACAAGTTACTTGCCAGAGAGATGACAACGGAAACGAAGCAAGGACAAGAATAATGAGAACGGATTCCCGGACACGAACACAAAATCACGAGCAGATGAACACGAACAAGATGAACAACCAATCACGATCGGGCACGGATCTTGATGATCAAGAGGATGATCAAGATGATGAAGATCAAGAGATCCAATGGCTAGATTAAGATCATATCAGATCGGACGACTCTGAACAAAGATCGAGATCAAGATGTGATCAGTATCTTGATGATGATGATGATGATCAGATCAGATCGACAATCGGACGGTCGACGATCAAAGTAATCAAGAACTCCAAGATGATGATGATGCGATCAACGGCCGAGATCTAGGAGATCAAGATCAAGATCACCAAGGTAATGGATGGCCAGGATTCAAAGATCAAAAACCATGATCACAACAAATATCAACAACAACCCAAGATGGTTGCGGTTCGACGAAAGCAACGCAGGGAAGCTGCGCTGGCTACTCCGACGGCGGGTGGTGGGTGGCGGCAAGACAGAGGATAGGGGCTGTAGTCGTCGACGGGGTGGCGCGACGCTGGAGAGGTGCAGTCGCGATTGCGGCTGTTGCAGTGCACGCACAGGGGGATGCGCACAGGGAGGAGCGCAGGGCGGCCAGGGGGGATGGTGGGGCTACGGGCCGCTACAGTCGTCGTGACTGGCCAGGGGGGCTGCCGAGGTGGAGCGCGACGGGGAGAGGGAGAGGTGCACAGGAGGATAGTTGCGGTCTGGCACTGGAGGCGCGAGGCGACACGACTGGGGAAGCGTGCGGTGCAAAGCTGGGCGACGCTGGCCTTGCAGAGCTGTGCTGAGGTGGGTCTGCAGGGCGAGGGGGTTGAGGAAAGAAAGGGAGGGGTCAAAGTTGGTCGACGTAGGGGAACGAGAAACAGCGGCGGCATCGGGGACGAGAGCGAAATCGGAAGATGGGTTAGAAGAGGCGGCTGAAGAGATGAGAGGTAGGGGATGGAGTGTGCAGGGGCTCGGGTAGGCATAAGGAACAGGAACATGCTCGAAATATATATAGGGGTAATGAAAAAAGGGTTAGGGTGTTTAGGGAAAACGGCTGAAGTTAGTTTCGGGTTTGGGTTGGGTATAAACAGGGAATGGGGGTAACTGGGTAGTGGATATTGGGTATGAGTTTAAATGGGTAGGGAATTAAAAACAGGGTAGGGTTAAGTTGACTAACGGGTTTTGGGTATATAATAGGGTTTAAAAAGAAATCAATAAAATAAAAAAATGGGTTTTGGCACAATAACTAATAAAAATATACAATTAGGATTTTATAAAAATACTAATTATAATAATAAAAACAATAATAATAATAATAGTATTAAAAATAATAGTAATAATAATAATACGAATAACAATAATAATAATAAGAAAAATAATAAAAACAATAATAGTACTAATAATAACAGTAGTAATAATAATAAGACTAATGATAGAAAAATCAGAATTATATAAAAATATCATAGAAAATAGATACAAATAAAATTATTGATCGAAAACAGATTTAATAGAAGATCCGACAAAATTATTTTAACAAAAAAATAATTTGAATGCGGAAAACTAATTTACAAAAAATTTAAATACAGAAAATACACAGAAAATACATTTATACGGGAAACATGGGTTATAGCTCGGATCCAGCAAGCTCAGCTCGGATCTGGGGGCTCGGCTCAGTCTTGTGTACCTGCACTCTGTCTAGAAACACCGGGAGAGGTCCCAATCGCAGGCCCTCCGATGATCTAGTCAGTTATTGGAAAACAACAGTAGTTAGGGTTTTAGAAGGGAAAGATTGATTCCTTTTTAATGAAGGAGGGGGCATGGTATTTATAGGCAGAGCAAAACAGGTCTGAGATCCTACTGGGCTGGGTTCGGACTCGTTTGCTCGTGGGCCTGACATGGCAGAAGCCCATGAGACTCTGGGTTGATCTGATGATTAGGGGAGAGCGGGTTTTGAGGGGATCTGGTGGCCTAGGAGGGGCCATGTCATCTGACCCATATCAGGAGTCCCCCACTCCTGGAGGGCTAGAAAATCCAGACGTGCAGGAGTGGTTTTGCTTCTGTAGGAAGAGCGGAGTGGTGTGTATGGTGAAGAATAGGGTCCGTATCTTCCTAGAGAGGTCAGCGAGGTAGGATCAGGGGGATCCCCTTTTGGAGTCATGAGGGGTGTCGAGTGCTGAAGAGCTGGAGCTCGCTTCGCTGAGCATCGAGGTTCGGGAGACGAGCCCCCTCACTTGTTGGAAAAGTAGGGGGACGTCGAGATCTGAAGAGCAGGAGCTCACTTAGCCGAGCGTCGAGGGTTGGTAGAGGATGTAACACCCTGGATTTTTCAAATCTTATTTATATTTGGAGTTGTTTGATTTTACGTGTTGTGCACATAAAAATTTATGCATGCATTTCTCTAAAAATATTTCATCCGCATTTATTCTCTCCTTTTAGAAAGCCCAATTTAATCCTAAGCCTAATTTGTCTCTTTGTAGCCCACATTAATTAATTAATTAATTAAATTAGTAGAAACCATAGTCTCTTAGCCCATTAGTGATCCCATGTAATTTAATTATTCTTTATTTTAGTCTAACTTGTAGTGTAGACTCAAATAATGGACAATTAATGTACAACTTGTAAGTGGGGGATACTAGGATAACACGTGCATGCACAAGAGTGTGCAAAACACACCATTGGAGTAGGCCGGATTATGCATGAGTGGAGAAGGGAAATAGGAGTAGTGGTGATGTGGTTATCGCATTCATGAGTGGTTATGGCAACAAAACAGAGCAAGAATAACATGTCATGAACAAGTAACAGGTTCAGGTTAGAAGATAAACATGTGCAGGTGATAGACAACACATAACAAGGTAGAACAACGAGAATTCTAGTTCAGGACAGCAAGACAGTGCTGCACCAAATTTGGGATTTCCGTTGCTACAAACATGCAAACTTGGATCTGTCAGAGAATCTGGAAAATAAACTCTCAGCTGAATCCAAAAAATATATATAAGTCATATGGTATTTCACAAAAACATGACTCAAAACAGAATTGTATCCAGAAAACATGTTTAGCCAGAAATTAGAAGTTTGTATTCATGGACAATAAAACAGCATAAAAACTTACTGATTAAATCCAAGAAAAATCTGGGGTATTCCCTAGTATGTTTAGTATTAGAAAATAAAGTTTCATAATTTTTCAACATAGATAGAATAGTCAATTAAAATCAGAAAACAGCAAGATACAACAAATTTGTAAATCTGGAATCATAAACACAGCAGTACAAAAAACAGCAATAGATTACTAAATACATATCGAAATCCAGATTCGTTAGAAGTTCGATAAAATAGATACAGTAGGCTACAATTCATATTCACATAGTTTTCATAAACAACAAACAGAATCAGGTCGAAATTATGTTTCTTTACTGAATAGTATGAAAATTTTGCATATATAGTAGTTGTTTGTAAGCATAAAATAGTGTATAAAAGTTATCAATTAAATCCACAAAAATTAGGGGTTAATCCCAATAAGGTCTAGTTGTACTCAGTAAAATATTGGATCAAAATATTATCTTTAGCATCAAAAGAAAAATAATTTACCATACAGAATTCATATAAAACTGGATCTGGAATTTTAAACACATCTATAGTAAAATAGTCATAACTTGCAACTCATAAATCAAAACTGGGATCTGTCAGAAAATCTGGAAAGTAGACAGAATTTTCTATAATTCATATTCACAAATAATTTTCATATACTAACCTTAATAGGGTCAGCAATACTGAACAAAAATGGGGTACAACACAAAAACATAATCTTCTTTATGCATAAAATCAACATAAATCATATAAAACTCATCCAAATAAAAACAAACGTGAAATATGGTGTACTAGGTGTCCAAACAACATGGTATAAGGTATTTTACAATTCTACTACGAGTTATACTACATCGAATACATCATGCATACAAGATCATACAACACCTTATAATCACGAACACATGCATGTATACAAGAATTGATTATCTCTAACCCTAAATTTATGTTGCGTGTGTAATGAGACAACTATGGAAAAATCAACACATAGAGACAAGATATAACAGAGGTTTGCACAAGAATTGTCTTTAGAACAAACCTACACTACAGGCGGTATTTAGTACTTGTATTTGCAACAGGAATTAATACATGTTTTCTAGATACAAATCTATTTTGAGACTTGTTTTTATGAAATACCATATGACTTATATATATTTGCTGGATTCGGTCGGGAGTCTATTTCCCAGATTTTCTGATAGATCCAGTTTTGCACGTTTGTAGCAACGGGAATTTCAAATTTAGTGCAGTACTGTCTTGCTGTCCTGAGCTAGAATTTTCGTTGTTCTATACTTTTATGAGTTGTCTTTCACCTGTTCATGTTTATCTTTCAACCTGAACCTGTTACTTGTTTATTGTCACGCCCCGCTTCCCGAAAATACGGAATACGAGTACATGACATCGGACCAGCGAATGACTAACGTCACCCATAAGCTGTTTATCTGATCAACTCAACAATATAATCAATACAGAACAATTACGCAGGCAATAATAATAATCTCATGAACAATAATACTTGGAATAAAGCAATAAAGATATCCAAATACAACAATAATAATTCAACGTCAGGAAACAACAATAAAATCCGGGACATAAGCCCAAAACAATAATAATCCAATCCAAAATAATAATAAGTCTCAATACATTAAGTTTGATAAAATAATAAGCAACTAGTAAGCATTAAGTCTTCAAAATGTTTGTTCTCCAATTCCAGCAGGCAATTCTCCTTCATTACCTGTATACACCATCTAAAAAGAGGGAAAAAATTGTCCTTAGAGCAAGTCATGGACAGCAAGTATAGAAAGCAGGGAACAATGGAATAACGGTATAACAATGAATCAATGGATCAATAGGAATCAATAACATAACACGATAGTAATAATCAATAACATAGTAATCAATGCAACGGTGTAACAATGATTCAATACTCAGTAATGGTAATCAACGGTTAATATAAATAACACTTAGACAATAGTAGATACAAATGGGAATAATGATGAATAATATGCAATGTCGGTGATGTGTCAATCCTTATGTCTATTATTCATTTTAATCGTTCGATGCATACAATCTGATATGGCTAAAAATATGGTTAAATCAGAACCGTCCAAATCGGGCGTGAATCTTAAAGATCAGGGGTAAAATGGTAATTTCACCTACAAACGGGTCTGAAGTGGGTACTGGGTCTTTTTCCAAAGGTCCAATAATCCACGAACGGATCCATCTCAGTTAGGTGCGGGTTTCAACCCGCGAGAAACCTGGTCCAGCTGGGTAGAATTAGGGTTTATGATTATACCTAATCAATGGCCCTGATTCACTTCTATCCATTCTCTAGGAAGTAGGGATATTATCTTATCCCGAAACTGGTCCCTAAGGCAGCTATAAATACCCCCCATCCCCCAACATTAACAGGTAATCAATTTTTTGCCAGTAAAAGCTCATTCATAATCTTTCTGATTACTGACTTGAGCGTCGGAGGGTACGTCGCCGGGATCAACCCCGGTGTTTCGCACTTTTTGCAGGTTAACGGCGGGAGATCACGGTCAAACTCCAGCAGAAAGGTTTTAGGTTTGACTATTCGGCATCCCAAAGAATCCACAAATTCTAGCAGTAACAGATTTAGCAGTAACAGATTAGCGCCATCTGTGGGAACCCAGTAACAGATTAGCGCCATCTGTGGGAACCCACGAATAGCAATCATTCCTCTTCCCTTGGTTAAGATCACCTCCAGCCATGCCTCCCCGAAAACTGAGATCCAAAGGGTCCAACCGTGGACCCACTCCTCTTCAACCACAACAGGAGATCCCCCTCCAAACTGTCCAGCAGCAGGGGCAACTCCCTCCCCAGCCTGATCAGCCCCTGTAGCAGGAGCAACCTCCTCTTCAGAACCTTCAATCCCAAAGGGCTCCGTTCGGGCCCCAGAATGCCGGCGCAGAGGCCTCTCGTCCCAACCCTCAGAAGCAACCTCCTCATCGAGACCGCATCTCCGTACACAACCCTTCTACCGATTCAATGGCATCTCACAACCCCCGACCTTCCGAAGACCTTCGCAATACTCTCCTCAAGTGGCAGAAAGAAGAGGACTTTCGCCACCGTTTGGATGAAAGGCGGGCCCGTGAGGGAGCCTCCCCCCTGGAACGTCCAAATGAGCGATCTCCTCGTCGCCGCGATCACAGGAGGTCCCCTCCTCGCAGGGGGCAGAGAGAGTCCCCTGAGTACCATCGAAGAAGACATCATTCTCCCGCTGGTCGGCAGCCCCCAAGGGATGATAACAGACCTATCACCCGAGCCAAATTCCAAGAGTTCCAGGCTACAATCCTGCAGGCCCTCAACCTCCGGCCGAACAACAACAATGCTCAGAGGATCCCCACTCCTCCTCCGATCCAAAGTCCTCGCCATCGATCCTTAACCCCTCCCCTAGCTACCATCGCCGAACTCCGCGCTCCCCTTCTTACAAGGACGAGTCCAGAGGCTCGCTTGGTTACTGTCGAAGGGACGATGCAGTATACCGCCATCTCCATGAGATGGAGAGGCGCCTCGACCAACTGGATAAAGAGGAAGAGCTGTGAGGAAGGACCCTCCGTCCAAGCCGACCCCCCTTCTCTCGAACAATCATGGAGGCGCCCGTTCCAATAGGCTTCAAGACCCCGCAGTTTGAGACTTACTTTGGGGAGTCAGACCCCATGGACCACATCAAAAGTTTCAGGACCCTCATGTTGATCCACCAAGCTTCCGATGCTCTACTGTGCAAAACCTTCCCAGCTACTCTCAAGGGTCCGGCCCGAGAATGGTACTCTCGTCTTGCCCCATCCTCCATATTCTCCTTTGAAAAATTTGAGACCCTCTTCGTCACCCACTTCGTGAGTAGCCGCCGCACCGAGAAGACTAGTATTTCTCTACTCTACCTCAGTCAGAAGAAGGGTGAGAAGCTGAGAGATTATGTGAAGCAGTTTACCGCGGAAGCTAGGTCCATTGCCTCCCTCAACCAATCGGTCGCCGCTGCAGCCTTCCAGTCAAACATCCTCAACTCAAGCCTTCGGTCCTCCCTAGCCAGGAAGCCTCTGTAAAACTTCTCCAACCTTCTTCTCAGGAGCGAGAAGTATATCCGGGCTGAGGAAGCTGAACATCGCCCCACTTTTGAGGGGTCTTCCTTCGGGACCAAGAGAAAGGCAGCTGAAGAAGAGGGAGCTAAGAAGCTCTAGAAGGACAACGGGGGTCAGCACCGCCCCCTCCCAGATTTGAGAAGTTTACCCCTCTTAACGCCAACATTTCTACCATTCTCATGGAGGTCGAGAAGGAAGGAGTTCTTCCGCCTGCCCCGAAGATGAATACCCCCGGCAAGAAGAGGAACAAGAAAAAGTGGTGCCGATATCATCGAGACCACGACCACGACACCAACGACTGTCGGGCCCTGAAGAATGAAATTGAGGCCCTCATCCAGAGAGGGAAGCTGTCTAAGTTTGTGTTAAAGGACCGAATTGATCTTCCTTCTCCCCCCAGGGGGCTAACAAGCATCCCGAAAGGTGTGACGAAACTCCCGAGTATGAAGAGGAACGCATTTTGCATCTCATTTATGGAGGTCCCATAGGAGGAACCTCCAACTCTTCCCGGAAGGCTTTCATACGAGAAGTCAATTCGGTTCATGGCATACCCCCTCCCAAAAGCCTCGGAGTTCCGGTCACTTTCTCAGATGAAGACCTGGAGGGAGTCCGAACTCCCCATTGTGACGCACTAGTAATCAACCTCCATATGGCAAATTTTAAAGTGGAGAGGATTTCTGGTGGACACTGGTAGCTCCGTTAACATCCTCTTCCTGGCGGCCTTCCGAGGACTCAAGTTATCGCGGGACAGGCTCAAGCCCGCTGGCTACACGCTCCACGGGTTCACGGGAGTGTCAGTGACTATCGAAGGGGTGATCACCCTCGACGTAACCGCTGGCAAAACTCCTACTACCTGGACAGAGACGATGGATTTCATGGTCGTCGACATCCCAGCTACTTATAATGTGATTCTAGGCCGACCTGGCCTAGCTGCTTTAGAGGCCGTCCCGTCGGCTTATCATCTGAAAATGAAGTTCCCCTAAGAGGTAGTCAAGAGATGGCCCGCAAGTGTTACATGACCTCCATCGGGGGTCCTGTCCTCTCCCTCGAGACCTTTGAGATCCCCCAGGGGAACGCCCAACCTATGTCCGAACCGGTGGATGAGCTGGAGAAAGTGCTCTTTTCTGAACAAGATCCGAACTGCAAGTTCTTTATCAGCAAGACCCTCCCATCTGCCCTATGTTCCGACATAGTCCAATGCATCAGGAAGAACCATGACCTCTTCGCCTGGTCGGCTGCCGATATGCCAGGAATTTCCGAGGAGCTCCTCGTCCACCACCTAAGCATTACCCGGGGTCCAAACCGGTCCAACAGAAGAGGCGCAAATTTGCCCCTGAGCGACAGCAAGCTATAAAGGAAGAAGTGGACAAGCTCCTCAAGGCCCGATTCATACAAGAGGTCAACTATCCCGAATGGCTCTCTAATGTTGTTATGGTTAAGAAGGCCAACGAGAGCTGGAGAATTTGCATCGACTTCACGGACCTGAACAAAGCATGCCCAAAGGATCCTTTCCCTCTCCCCAGCATCGACACCCTGATCGACGCTACTTCGGGCCATGAGCTGCTGAGCTTTATGGATGCATTCTCCGGATACAATCAAATTAGAATGTTCCCCCTAGATATCCCGAAGACCTCCTTCGTCAACAATTAAGGGCTCTATTGCTACAGGGTAATGCCCTTTGGGTTGAAAAATGCGTGCCACCTACCAGCACCTAGTCAATAAGGTCTTCCAGAATCAGATTGGCCTCAACATGGAAGTGTATGTTGATAATATGCTAGTTAAAAGCATCCATGGGGCCGACCATGTTGCCGATCTCCAAGAAGCATTCGATGTGTTGAGGAAGCATGATATGAGGTTCAACCCGAACAAGTGGGCATTCGGAGTTTTGTCGGGAAAGTTCCTAGGCTTCATGGTCAGCCAAAGAGGAATCAAGGCCAACCCCGAGAAGATCAAAGCCATACTGGACATGGCACCCCATACAAGTGTGAAAGAGGTTCAGAAGCTCACGGGGCGCCTCGCGGTCATAGGGCGCTTCCTGTCAAAGTCAGGAGAAAAGTGTCTTCCTTTCTTTAAGGCCCTCAGGGAGGCTAAGGGCTTCGAGTGGGGCCAACAGCAGCAAGAATCGTTCGATCAGCTAAAAGCCTATCTGGTCAATCCCCCTCTTCTCAGCAAGCCTATCCCCGGGGAAACACTCTACCTCTACCTAGCTGCCTCCGAGCAAACC
This sequence comes from Hemerocallis citrina, assembly GCA_017893485.1. NCBI lineage: Eukaryota > Viridiplantae > Streptophyta > Magnoliopsida > Asparagales > Asphodelaceae > Hemerocallis > Hemerocallis citrina. Next base: position 232,508,208 of record CM030364.1, on the reverse strand, counting down.
CTCAACGCTGTACTAGTGAAGGAAGAAGACAAGGCTCAGAAGCCTATCTATTACGTGAGCAAGGTACTTCGGGATGCCGAGCTCCGCTATCCAAGATTGGAGAAGATAGCATACGTCTTGGTTATGGCAGCCAGGAAGCTCCGCCCTTATTTCCAATCTCACTCGGTGGTCCTTCTTACCGACCAGCCGCTTAAGCAAGTTCTACACAAACTCGAGACCTCAGGCCGTCTGATGAAATGGTCAATCGAGCTGAGTCAGCATGACATATCTTACTAGCCTCAGACTGCAATCAAGTCTCAAGCTTTAGCTGAATTTATTGTTGAGAGCACCATCCCAGAGGTTAATCAAGCAGCGAACGTGCCTCCTATCTGGACAGTATATGTAGACGGGTCCTCTTGCACCGAAGGGAGCGGAGCCGGGGTCATTCTGGCAGGCCCAGACGACTTCGTTCTCCAATACTCCCTCCGCATCAACTTTAAGGCCTCCAACAACGAAGCTGAATATGAAGCGCTCATAGCCGGCCTGGGTATGGCACGCAGAGCAGGGGCACAACGTCTCTGAATATTCAGCGATTCGCAGCTGGTGGTGAATCAAGTCTTAGGGGAGTATGAAGCGCGAGACGACCGAATGGCTAAGTACCTATCCAAGGTCCAAAGTCTCATGGCTTCATTCGAAGAGGTGCTGATCCAGCGGATCCCTAAAGAAGAAAATTCCCAAGCAGATGTCCTCTCCAGATTGGTCTCCTCCTCCCTTTAAGGTCTCGAGCAAACCGTCCTGATTGAAGTGCTTCTAAGACCAAGCATAGAAGAAGAAGCCCCCGACTCGATGGAGTCGTTGTCTGTCCAACTTCAGGATAACTGGATGAAACCTTTGATAGAATTCCTCAGGGATGGGCTCCTCCCCGGAGACCCTAAAGAAGCTCGTCGAGCCCGAACGAGGGCGGAGCGGTACACCCTTATTGAAGGAGTCTTGTACAAATGCTCCTACACCCAAGTAGATGGCAGACCCTACTTGAGATGCCTCTCCCCGGAAGAAGCCTCATACGCCTTGCAAGAACTCCATGAAGGAATAGGCGGAGCCCGTTCAGGGTCAAGATCCCTTGCCAGGATGGTGTTGAATTACGGATATTTTTGGCCTACCCTGCTTCGCGATGCCAAACAGCATGTGCGACAATGCAGCTCCTGTCAGCAGTACTCCAATATTCGTCGCCTACCCCAAGCACAACTCACATCTCTATCAAGCCCGATTCCCTTCGCAATGTGGGGAATGGACTTGCTAGGCCTGTTTCCACCAGCTCCCAGTCAGCTCAAGTTCCTAGTCATGGCAATCGACTATTTTTCCAAGTGGATCGAGGCTGAACCATTGGCTACAATTACAGAGAACAAAGTACTTCTTTTGGAAAAATGTTATCTGTAGGTTTGGCGTGCCTCGGATCCTAATAACAGATAATGGAACACAGTTTACGGGGGCCGCATTCCGATCTCTGTGTGAAGACCTCGCCATTCAGCAACGCTTCTCCTCTGTCTCCCATCCTCAATCAAATGGCCAAGTGGAAAATGCCAACCGGCAGATCCTCTCCGATATCAAGAAGATGCTAGATAAGGCGGCCAAAGGCTTATGGGTGGAACAGCTTCCCAACGTACTGTGGAACTACCGCACTACGAAACGGACCCCCACAGGTCAGTCGCCATATAATCTCACCTATGGGTCCGAAGCTGTGATCCCCTTGAAAGTCGGTCTACCATCTCCTCGCCTTATGGCCTATGAAGAAGAGCAGAATGCCAAAGAGCTTCGGGCGAATTTGGACTTAGTTGATGAGCTCCGTGAAAGAGCAGCAATCCGCCAGCAAAACTACCGAAGAAGAATTGAGCAGACCTACAACAAAAGGGTCCGTCCCACCAATCTCAAGGAAGGGGACTTGGTCCTCAGAAAACTAGCTATCTCCTTCCCCAGTCAAAAGAGTAAGCTAGCCCCCAATTGGGAAGGACCCTACAAGATCACTAAGGTAGTTCGGCCCGGGACGTACTGTCTTGAAGACCTTGAAGGCAGAGAGATACCCAAGACTTGGAATGCCGACCACCTACTGAAGTACAAAGAGAGCGCCTTAACACCTCTCTAAGTAACTTCAAGTGTCAAGCCATTCCCATCTTTTCACTTGTGTTTTGCTTCTTTATTTTGTTATTGTAATAACGGCTTGCAACTTAGAAGCAGCCGATTAGCAGTTATCAATAAAGATATTATTTTCCCCATATTTTCCTTGTGAATTATTTTTATCTTTCTGTTTAAGGCCTTTAATCACTCTTACTCAAACGACGAGTTCGGAGTCCAAAACTTGGCTCTATTCCGCTTTGCAAGCTCGCTCTTAAGCAAGCTAGAAGTGGTTCGCCATTCGGGATTGCTCCCACAACCGTTGAGATTCACTCAAACGACGAGTTCGGAGTCCAAAACTTGGCTCGATTCCGCTTCGCAAGCTCGCTCTTAAGCGAGCTAGAAGTGGTTCGCCATTTGGAATTGCTCCCACAACAGTTGAAATTCACTCAAACGATGTGTTCGGAGTCCAAAACTTGGCTCAAATTCGCTTCGCAAGTTTGCTCTTAAGCGGGCTAGAAGTGGTTCACCATTCGGAATTGCTCTCACAACTGTTGAAATTCACTCAAACGACGTGTTCGGAGTCCAAAACTTGGCTCGATTCCGCTTCGCAAGTTCGCTCTTAAGCGGGCAAGAAGTGGTTCGCCATTCAGAATTACTTCTACAATCGTTGAGAGTCACTCAAACGACGCGTTCGGAATCCAAATCACTCGGCTGGATAACTGATCGTTTCTACAACTATACTAGACATGGGAGAAGAGTACTTGGAGGAACTAACCTTTGGTTCTTATGATTCATTTAAAGATGAAGTAAGTCTTCAAGAGGCTGCTCCCCACTGTAAGTTACTAGCTTCTCTTACAATTCGCAGCGGCCATAACATTGGAGGCTGCAAAAACCATAGCGCTGCTTATCAATCTCAAGTTCACGAGGTTGACATTCCAAGCCTATAAGAAGGAGGATTTGCTTCCGATTCTGAGTAGTTGTCAAAAGTTGGAGGAGTTGTACTTGAATGAATGCCCCATTGCTTCACTTGACTGGATAACTGATGAAGATATTCAAGCATACATTCCCGAGCAACTCGCATTCCGAGCTGCGTATTAGGGAGAAACACCTTGATCTGACGGCCACGTCCACAAAAAGACAAGATAGCATTTTCTCGTGGTCCACACCGTCTTCTACATCGACGGGCTAGAAGTGGTTCGCCATTCGGAATTTCTCCCACATCCGCCGAGACCTGCTCTGGCAAAGAACGCGGAGCTTAAAGCTTGGTTCGGCTTTGCTTCTATCCCTTGCTCATAAGCGAGTTACAAGTGGTACCAAACAAATAACAAGTACTAACAAAACATGCAAACACACAAACGCTAGAGAGTAAAACAAGCCTTCACTTCTGTTAAAGTTCAAAGGAACATAGGTTACAAGGCCAAACTACTCTATTACAAGGGACTACAAAGACTCAAAGAGGCATAATTACAACAACTTATTCAGCGTTTCTTCGGAACAGGAACGTTTCGGTTCAAAGACACTCGGGGACGGCGTCGCCTAACCTCGGAGCTCGTCTTTAGACCAACGAACCGAGATGCCTCTTCAGCACTGCCTCTGACCGTGGCCCCAACCGAAGCGCCACTAGACGAAGCAGCCACTCCACTTTGAGCATCCGTCGGACTTCGCCTAATGGCAGGCGAACAAGTCGCGAGCTCATAAAACGAGATTCCCCTCTCACTCTCTTTGCGAGTACATGACGTGCTTCTAACGTTAATCCGTTCAGGCTGAGGTTTGAGCCGGGCAACTTCCTTTTCGAGCTCAACGATTCGATCCTTCAGAGTAGCGTCCTTCACAACTATTTTGAAACGAGGAAGTTGAGTAGATCCTGCGGCTCTAGAGCTGTCGGCTGTAATTCGACGAAGATGGGTCACTTTGATGCTTTTGTCGACTGTAACCCTCCTCAGCTCGTCAACCTTCGTCGTCAACTCGTCGCGCTCGACCATCAACTTACCCACCGCTGAAGCTGACCCTTCTTCCTCCGCCAAAAGTTCTTCTGCTATCTTCAGGTGATGAACCTTCACCAGTAGTTCGCCTTTCTCCTTCTCAACGTCAAATAGCGTCTTCCTAAGCAACTCCACCTCGCCTTCAGGACGAACCTCACGAGATCGCTTCCGTAGTTGTTTCAGCTCGGAGAAATACTCCCTCGACGTCGCCTTGAGATCCTCTAGATCCAACTCGCTTTTGAGGAAACACTCTCGGCTACGGGAGAGGGCCAGCTTCGCTGCTTTCAAGTCTGCGCGAAGACGAGAGGTTTCGGCCACTGAACTCGACTCGACAACCTGAAAAACGAAGGCATATCAACACGAAGAACAAGAGGCGGTGCCCAAAACTTAGCCAAATCTCAAGACAACTATTTTCAAGATTCAAAAAAGACTTCAACACTTAGCGAGTTTGCCAAAAACCAAATTTTTATTGATACCAAAAAGCGGTGGCCAGTCCGCTACAAGGCAGTACAATTTTTTTTTTTTTACTACAAGAGCAAGAAGATCAAGGGTCCACCTTGGGCGGTAGTTCGGAAACAGGCACCTCGGTAGATGGCCCCTCGTCCTCCTCCACTTTGCCCTGGGGGTCGGCTACGACCTGGTCACCCCCTTCTTCCTCCACCACAGCCTCGAGGTCAGCAGGAACACAGTCGCCTTGTGGCTCGTCCCCCTCCTCTCCTTCGCCCTCTTCCTCTTCCCCTTCGGCTTCTTCCTCGGCACCAGGCCACAGCCTGTACCCTGACCTGTCGAAGTCGGGAACTCGAGCCTCGATGTGATCGTGCGCTCTGGCATAAGACAACTCCATGTTTGCCGCCATGTGCTTCTTAGCCTCGTCCTCGATCTCCACCCTCGCCTTCTCCACATCCTCGGCTTGTTACAGTTTCACTGCCTCCAAAGCCCTCGCTGCTGCGGCCCTCTCCTCGGCTGCCTTTGCGACCTCCAAAGCAAGCTTCTCCTTCGCTTGCGCCAAAGCCGCCTAGAGGTCGGCGACCTGGGCCGCCAGAGCGTCCGAGCGATGCTGCTCTGCTTCAAGCTGCTTCACGGCCCTCGCCCTCTCTGCTTGGTATTTGTCGCTGAAGGCCTTCTGCTCCCTCTCTTGCTCGGCATACTCCTCGAGAAGATGGCCAAAGTGGCAAGTAGCCTGCACAGAGAGGTGGTTAGAACACAACAAAAACTGAGCTAAAGACTTAGAAAGTTTTCAAGAAAAATTTGAAACCGCAAGGAAAACTTACCGACACAAGCGACCGAGCTACCTCGAGAGCGTCGTCGCCGGTCGTCCCCGCCTTCAAGGCGGCTCGGTCCTTTGGGGTCGGGAGGTGGCGAACAACCTGCATGCTCATCTCCGAGTTCCCTAAGAAGCCGTCGTGGTTCTTCACCCGCCAATCAGGAACGAACAGCTTCTTGTGAGCCTCGATCAGTATTGCCTCAGCCTGCTCGGTCAAGGGCGGGGCCTCAAGCGCCAGCGCCGCCGCGACGGAGAAGCCCTCACCTACAGGGGCAGAGAGGGTCGGCAGGACAACAACCGCCGAGGACGGCTCCCGAGGAGAAGTGGTGACGACTACCGAAGGTGCCTTGGTGGGTCGGCTAGATGAAGGACCCGTGTAGCGCCCCGATTTCCCATACTGGAAAACCGAGACACGAGCCAAGATCTTTGCTTCAATTAGTCACAATACACAGAAAAACAGGAGAATTTAAAACTTTTTATTCAATACACAATATGTTACAAGTCTGAATACTGTACAACTGTAATACTTTACAATGGAGTTACAATATTGCCTTTACATTTCTAAGTATTACAACCTTCACATCTTACATCAGAGTACCTTTTAACTAATACAGAATCAATACATATTTTTGCAGCGGAACTAAACTTAATACTGACTCCTTGCTTTCCTTGCCTTGAGTCCTCCTGAATATCGCCTTTGTACTTTGGCGATCCAGTACCTATGGAAGTGGGGACGTCAGTATTCACTGACGCTTAAAGGCTGATCATATAGCAGCGAATCTTCCAAACAATATACAAAATATACAACATAGTAATGGTGTCGGTGTAATTTAAGTGTACGTGAGTGCTATGACTAGACTCTAATGTGGTACTTAAGTAGAACTAGGACACTCCTATTCTAATATCCGGGATTTGAACCCGTGTTATGAATTGTAACTGTACACAACCCGTTCCTGACACCCACCCACGGCAGTTCAGGAATTAACAGCGCGAGATACGCAACCCGTGTCCTCAACTTGTGAGACGGCACCGTACGTATCCCTTTGACGGGAAGGTAGGACTAGGATGCTTCCTATTCTAATGTCAGCAAGTCTCCGAAAGTAACATGCAGCCCATAAATACATGCGACTCCATCTCAAGCCGTTTCTCCATATATAGGGATTTGAACCCGCGTTATGAATTCTAATTGCACACAACCTGTTCCTGACACCTACACGTGACTCGCGAGGCTGCAGATGTGGTCATGTGCCACTGTTGCATTTCGCCCGTGGTGTCTATGTTCGCCACCGCGACCCGGCTAACCGGACCTCACTCAAAATAGACGAACCCAGTATATCGGGCGTCATAACAAAAATCAAACCATAGAGTTTCGCAAGCGCAGGGTAGCACGAAGCCTACCCTGTGGCACTCTCTGGGGTATCGCAAGCGCAGGACTGCACAATGCATCCTGTGGCACCCCTAGCCACGGTACTTCAGGAATTAACAGAGCGAGATACGCAACCCGTGTCCTCAACTTGTGAGACGGCACCGTACGTATCCCTTTGACAGGAAGGCACAACCCTGTACACCACCTATGATTTGCCTCAAGAGACGAGTTAGTGTCGGGGCCCCCTACAACTGACCCCTCTCTCCCGGCAAAAGGGTTTAAGTAAACTGATCCTTATAAGTCACTATCCTAGTGATGTCCCTGACTCGAACAATCCTAGGGATGACGATATTATAACACAACATGCTAGGCCTTAAATTAGGCTTCGCGAAACAACTCTACTAGGCCGCTCAACCTAGATTTACCAGGATCCTTCAGGACCCGGTTCGTGGCTCATCGATCCAAGACTCTGGTAACAATCTCTCTCTCAATAATCACTACCCCTAACTCGGATTCTACCAACACTCTCGGCCCACGGTCAACCTACATTGGTTAAGATCCGCCAACGTCCGAGGTGAGATCTATCCATTTTGCTCTAAGGAGGTAGGATGTGGTCTTGATGGTCGATAGCCCTAGGGTGGTAACATCACCCTAGACGAGCGCAACGAACTGTGTACTAGCTAACAAGCTATACACGAGTAACAACCACATACGAGCCAACTAGGCTACGTATGAACAATAACTACCTACGAGCCAGGCGGGCCTCGTAGGAGATGACCACGTACATACCAGCCAAATAAGCCGCGTATGAGACCAACAGCTACGCACGGGCCGGTCGGGCCGCGTACGAGACAACCACCTACATACGAGCCGACTAAGCTACGTATGAGACCCACAGCTACGTACGGGCCAGTCGAGCCACGTACGAGCACAACCGTGTGCAAACAACCATACATATAATCAATCCTAGAAGCAACCAATCGTGCTTACTAACACACTTAACCTTCTATTATTAGAAGCAACAGAAGAATCTACTAGTAGTCTACGATCGGTATTCTACTAAGGAAGAATCCGAAGGCGACATAACCGCCTCATCGAATTGACTATCGCTAGTGGTCTTCCCGATCCCACTACTTCGACCTATAATGTCTTAGGCATGACATACCCCCGTAGACATCTTTCTAAGGTAATCCAATTACAAAATAGAACTACTCACCATCACACAAGCATGGATAGATAACTAATATATCATACAATCATTCCAAGGTATAGTAGATACTCTAACCTTACTCCTACAACGTTCTAATCATGTATTACTCTAGCATGGTCTAGAATCCAACATAAATCACTACAACTAGTCATGGGTACCATGTAAACATGAGTATTCACATAAACTAGTATGGCATACGACTTAATTACCATTAAGCTATCATGGCATAGATCTTGCCTATAATTAAAACTAGCATGGTATACAATTCTTCTACCACTTATCTAGCATGAATCTTCATTAGGCATACATCACCACTAAACATGGTAGAAATTCCTAGGATGAATCCTACAACATCCTAATCATAAATGAATTATTAAACATGGTAGGAAACTTTAGGAATGAGTCCTACAAATTCTAAGCACAAAATAATTTACTAACCATGATAGGAAACTCTAGATTGCATCCTATAACCTTGTTAAGCATAAATGAGTGAATCTAAGCATGGTAGGAAACTCCATAATTTGTCCTACATCATTCTAACATCATCAAGCATGGTATATCTTTAGAATTAATCCTACAACTAACTAAGCATGAAACATGGTAGGATATTTTGAGAAGAAATTCTACAACCTTGTGAAACATAAAGCATGATAGGCTATGTTTTAGAAATAATCCTACAATTTGCTAAACATAAGCATGATAGAACTTCTTTAGAAAACATCCTACAACATTTTGAGTCTAAAAGCATGATAGGATATTTTTAGATGCAATCCTACAACTAACTAAGCATGGATAGGGCTTCTAATTATTTTTTTTTTTAGAAGCAAGGATACAACTAACTAAGCATGGTAAGCATGGTAGGATATTTTTAAATGTAATCCTACAACTAATTAAGCATAGGTATGGTTTCTAATTATTTTTAGAAGCAAAGCTACACTAACTAAGCATGGTAAGCATGGTAGGATATTCTTTTAGCAAAAGTCCTACGACTAACCAAACATGGTAAACATAATAGGATATTTTTAAATGCAATCCTACAACTAATTAAGCATAGACATGGCTTCTAATTATTTTTAGAAGTAAGCTACAACTAACTAAGCATGGTAAGCATGATAGGATATTGTTAAATGCAATCCTACAACTAATTAAGCATAGACATGGCTTCTAATTATTTTTAGGTGTAATCCTACAACACATGAAGCATAGAAATGGCTTCTAATTATTTTTAGGTGTAATCCTACAACACATGAAGCATAGAAATGGCTTCTAATTATTTTTAGGTGTAATCCTACAACACATGAAGCATAGAAATGGCGTCTAAATATTTTTAGGAGTAATCCTACAACACATGAAGCATAGAAATGGCTTCTAATTATTTTTAGGAATAGTCCTACAACACATGAGACATAGAAATAGCTTCTAAATAATTTTAGGAATAATCCTACAACATGTATAACATGAACTTCATCCTTTCATATGATATAATACATCTACTACTTTAATGGAAACATACATCTACTATTACTACTTTTTAATGAAACATACATCTACTATTGCTACTACTTCATTCACAATAAAAATCACCACATACAACTATCTATTACTACCACTACTACTTTACTCACAACAAAATCACAACATACACTATCTATTACTACTACTTCATTCACAATAAAATCACAACATACAACTATCTCATTCTACTACTTATTATTTAGCATACTACTCCTTAGTTGCTTACTAACCTCATTTATTACTAGTGATAAAGAAAGGGTTATTTTATTTAAGATAGCTACAACTAGTGGGTAAAATAAAAGAAGATCTTTTTGATTAATAGCTACAACTAGTGATTAAGAACAAAAGAAGATCTTTTTACTTTGTTAGCTACAACTAGTGTTTAAGAATAAAAGAAGATCTTTTTACTTTTATTAACTACAACTAGTTGGTTAAAAAGAAAAGAAAATCTTTTTAATTAATTAGCTACAACTAGTGTTAAAATAAAAAGAAGATCTTTTTACTTTTATTAACTACAACTAGTTGGTTAAAAAGAAAAGAAAATCTTTTTAATTAATTAGCTACAACTAGTGTTAAAATAAAAAGAAGATCTTTTTACTTTTATTAACTACAACTAGTTGGTTAAAAAGAAAAGAAAATCTTTTTTTTTATTAATTAGCTACAACTAGTGTTAAAATAAAAGAAGATCTTTTTAATTAATTTACAACTAGTGGTTAAATAAAAAGAAGATCTTTTTATTATTTCATTAGTTACAATTAAGTCCTACAACCAATCAATGGTTGTATTGTTCAACAATATGCCATATGTAAGTTTCTTAGTCCAATCACATACAAAAACAAACTACAATGCACAAGCTATGTTCTTTATGAGTTAGTAGGTTCTACTACCACCTTTCCTTTCCTTTTCATTCAACATAACCACACAACAACACACCCAAAAAGAAACAAAACAAGAAGGTGAGAAGAAGAAGAAGTCAAACAACAAACAACAAACAAACAAACAAACAAACAAAGAAACAAAGAATCAAGTAGTGAAGAAACCCCCACCTTGGCTTTTCTATTTGGAAGAACTAGCTAGCTATTCCTTCTCCTTCCCCTAGCTTTCTCTTAGAAATCTTCTATTACCTACAAACAAAACTCTCTTAGTTAATTTGTTCTCTCTTTCTTTTCCTTTCCTTCTTTCTTTCTTTCTTTTGTTTTTTCTAAAATGAGAGAAGGAGGAGAATGAGGGGAGTTTTATAAAAGGAGATGGGAGTGGTAAGTGCACCAAAATGGCACACAATAACCCTCAAGAAGAGGTGGCCGGCCTAGCTTTAGGGGAGTAGGGGGTGAGGTTTAGAGTGGTGAGGTGGAGGGAGGTGTTATGTGAGGGAAGGTTGCTTCTAGAAGGATTTAATCCTAATCTTGTGCATACAATTCTCTTTTAACCTTCTAATCAAACCCTAATTCTCTAATTGAGTAACCATGACAAGCACAAGTGTATTGTCCTAAAGTACATACTATATAATATACTAAGTGTCATACAATTATGTGTATGTGTACATGTATGTGTATACAACAATCTTTTTATAAAATCCTCATAAAATTCCCAAAAATAATTTAATTTGGAAAATAATAGTAAAATGAATTTTATTACCAATTCGGAGAGTCGCGCTATCAATTTGATGCGCTTTGGTTGCGCATCGACCGATAGTTGCGCGTAGGTACTGTTTGCGGGCAAACCGGAGAAAAATCGCCAAAATAGTCCGACTTCGGAATTAAAATAAAATAATAATAAAATAATAATAAAATAATAATTTATATGAGTTAATATCCGTCCGGGATATTACATTACTCCCTCCTTAGAATAGTTCTGTCCTCAGAACTACCTTAAGTTAGGAGAATGAATCGACAAACATGAAACAGTATAGTCGGAGAACAAGAAATGAACCGAAATTTTCCATTGATCATCCATCAAATGGGTTACATTCATATGTACATCAACCCCTTGTTTACAAAATGTCATTTTTTTCCTAAGTACTAACCTTCCTACCTATACTTACAAGAGTAGGAGTCAAAATAATAATACAGTCTTCCTAGACCTACCTGTTTGCAAAGTGTCACATTTTTCTTAGTGACATCCTCCCTATCTATACATCATACATGTAGGGGTCAAAATCCACAAAATGACAAAAACAGCTTCTAGGTACCCGACTTCCTAGTCGGTACTGCTGGCTCCTTCTGGCGGGTCCTGCCCGGTGATCAGCGCCAGTAACTGCGCAACCTGGACCTGAAGGTCCGCGCATCGGCGCTCCAAGCGCTCAAACTGTGCCCTGTAGGCACGATCCCGGATCACCATACGACGCTGCGCCCTGGCGTTGGCGCTTCTCAGTCTCTCCATCTCCCTGGCGTGGTGGTAGTTGACGAACTCCGAGGAGTCCATCTTCGTCTCCAGGTGGATGTGTGACCACGTCAGTACGGAGATGTCGTCGAAGACCTGCTGGAAGGCCTCCTCGACGGGAGTAAGCTGGGGAGGTGGCGGTACCTGGGCCTGACCTCCAAAAGCGAAAGCCCCCTGCTGTGGCAGCTGCGGGGCTCCGGGGGCCAGTCCGGCCTCTACCGGTGGCTGTGCCTCCTCCATGATAGGCTCAGTATCCGAGTCTATCTCGATTACCTCTCCCTGTCCCCACCCACTCCCTGTGGGAACTGAGCTGTCCGTCATCCTGCAAGGAGTGGAAACAGAAATTAGCATCGATATAGAAATATTATAAAACATAAGTTGAAAGAACAACAATATGAGATATAATAATCTACAACTAGCTAAAACCCAATCTCCTACAGGCATCTAAGTTTAAATTTTCCCACTGTGTTGGACTGTAATTTGAAGCTAGCTCTGATACCACTCTGTAGCGCCCCGATTTCCCATACTGGAAAACCGAGACACGAGCCAAGATCTTTGCTTCAATTAGTCACAATACACAGAAAAACAGGAGAATTTAAAACTTTTTATTCAATACACAATATGTTACAAGTCTGAATACTGTACAACTGTAATACTTTACAATGGAGTTACAATATTGCCTTTACATTTCTAAGTATTACAACCTTCACATCTTACATCAGAGTACCTTTTAACTAATACAGAATCAATACATATTTTTGCAGCGGAACTAAACTTAATACTGACTCCTTGCTTTCCTTGCCTTGAGTCCTCCTGAATATCGCCTTTGTACTTTGGCGATCCAGTACCTATGGAAGTGGGGACGTCAGTATTCACTGACGCTTAAAGGCTGATCATATAGCAGCGAATCTTCCAAACAATATACAAAATATACAACATAGTAATGGTGTCGGTGTAATTTAAGTGTACGTGAGTGCTATGACTAGACTCTAATGTGGTACTTAAGTAGAACTAGGACACTCCTATTCTAATATCCGGGATTTGAACCCGTGTTATGAATTGTAACTGTACACAACCCGTTCCTGACACCCACCCACGGCAGTTCAGGAATTAACAGCGCGAGATACGCAACCCGTGTCCTCAACTTGTGAGACGGCACCGTACGTATCCCTTTGACGGGAAGGTAGGACTAGGATGCTTCCTATTCTAATGTCAGCAAGTCTCCGAAAGTAACATGCAGCCCATAAATACATGCGACTCCATCTCAAGCCGTTTCTCCATATATAGGGATTTGAACCCGCGTTATGAATTCTAATTGCACACAACCTGTTCCTGACACCTACACGTGACTCGCGAGGCTGCAGATGTGGTCATGTGCCACTGTTGCATTTCGCCCGTGGTGTCTATGTTCGCCACCGCGACCCGGCTAACCGGACCTCACTCAAAATAGACGAACCCAGTATATCGGGCGTCATAACAAAAATCAAACCATAGAGTTTCGCAAGCGCAGGGTAGCACGAAGCCTACCCTGTGGCACTCTCTGGGGTATCGCAAGCGCAGGACTGCACAATGCATCCTGTGGCACCCCTAGCCACGGTACTTCAGGAATTAACAGAGCGAGATACGCAACCCGTGTCCTCAACTTGTGAGACGGCACCGTACGTATCCCTTTGACAGGAAGGCACAACCCTGTACACCACCTATGATTTGCCTCAAGAGACGAGTTAGTGTCGGGGCCCCCTACAACTGACCCCTCTCTCCCGGCAAAAGGGTTTAAGTAAACTGATCCTTATAAGTCACTATCCTAGTGATGTCCCTGACTCGAACAATCCTAGGGATGACGATATTATAACACAACATGCTAGGCCTTAAATTAGGCTTCGCGAAACAACTCTACTAGGCCGCTCAACCTAGATTTACCAGGATCCTTCAGGACCCGGTTCGTGGCTCATCGATCCAAGACTCTGGTAACAATCTCTCTCTCAATAATCACTACCCCTAACTCGGATTCTACCAACACTCTCGGCCCACGGTCAACCTACATTGGTTAAGATCCGCCAACGTCCGAGGTGAGATCTATCCATTTTGCTCTAAGGAGGTAGGATGTGGTCTTGATGGTCGATAGCCCTAGGGTGGTAACATCACCCTAGACGAGCGCAACGAACTGTGTACTAGCTAACAAGCTATACACGAGTAACAACCACATACGAGCCAACTAGGCTACGTATGAACAATAACTACCTACGAGCCAGGCGGGCCTCGTAGGAGATGACCACGTACATACCAGCCAAATAAGCCGCGTATGAGACCAACAGCTACGCACGGGCCGGTCGGGCCGCGTACGAGACAACCACCTACATACGAGCCGACTAAGCTACGTATGAGACCCACAGCTACGTACGGGCCAGTCGAGCCACGTACGAGCACAACCGTGTGCAAACAACCATACATATAATCAATCCTAGAAGCAACCAATCGTGCTTACTAACACACTTAACCTTCTATTATTAGAAGCAACAGAAGAATCTACTAGTAGTCTACGATCGGTATTCTACTAAGGAAGAATCCGAAGGCGACATAACCGCCTCATCGAATTGACTATCGCTAGTGGTCTTCCCGATCCCACTACTTCGACCTATAATGTCTTAGGCATGACATACCCCCGTAGACATCTTTCTAAGGTAATCCAATTACAAAATAGAACTACTCACCATCACACAAGCATGGATAGATAACTAATATATCATACAATCATTCCAAGGTATAGTAGATACTCTAACCTTACTCCTACAACGTTCTAATCATGTATTACTCTAGCATGGTCTAGAATCCAACATAAATCACTACAACTAGTCATGGGTACCATGTAAACATGAGTATTCACATAAACTAGTATGGCATACGACTTAATTACCATTAAGCTATCATGGCATAGATCTTGCCTATAATTAAAACTAGCATGGTATACAATTCTTCTACCACTTATCTAGCATGAATCTTCATTAGGCATACATCACCACTAAACATGGTAGAAATTCCTAGGATGAATCCTACAACATCCTAATCATAAATGAATTATTAAACATGGTAGGAAACTTTAGGAATGAGTCCTACAAATTCTAAGCACAAAATAATTTACTAACCATGATAGGAAACTCTAGATTGCATCCTATAACCTTGTTAAGCATAAATGAGTGAATCTAAGCATGGTAGGAAACTCCATAATTTGTCCTACATCATTCTAACATCATCAAGCATGGTATATCTTTAGAATTAATCCTACAACTAACTAAGCATGAAACATGGTAGGATATTTTGAGAAGAAATTCTACAACCTTGTGAAACATAAAGCATGATAGGCTATGTTTTAGAAATAATCCTACAATTTGCTAAACATAAGCATGATAGAACTTCTTTAGAAAACATCCTACAACATTTTGAGTCTAAAAGCATGATAGGATATTTTTAGATGCAATCCTACAACTAACTAAGCATGGATAGGGCTTCTAATTATTTTTTTTTTTAGAAGCAAGGATACAACTAACTAAGCATGGTAAGCATGGTAGGATATTTTTAAATGTAATCCTACAACTAATTAAGCATAGGTATGGTTTCTAATTATTTTTAGAAGCAAAGCTACACTAACTAAGCATGGTAAGCATGGTAGGATATTCTTTTAGCAAAAGTCCTACGACTAACCAAACATGGTAAACATAATAGGATATTTTTAAATGCAATCCTACAACTAATTAAGCATAGACATGGCTTCTAATTATTTTTAGAAGTAAGCTACAACTAACTAAGCATGGTAAGCATGATAGGATATTGTTAAATGCAATCCTACAACTAATTAAGCATAGACATGGCTTCTAATTATTTTTAGGTGTAATCCTACAACACATGAAGCATAGAAATGGCTTCTAATTATTTTTAGGTGTAATCCTACAACACATGAAGCATAGAAATGGCTTCTAATTATTTTTAGGTGTAATCCTACAACACATGAAGCATAGAAATGGCGTCTAAATATTTTTAGGAGTAATCCTACAACACATGAAGCATAGAAATGGCTTCTAATTATTTTTAGGAATAGTCCTACAACACATGAGACATAGAAATAGCTTCTAAATAATTTTAGGAATAATCCTACAACATGTATAACATGAACTTCATCCTTTCATATGATATAATACATCTACTACTTTAATGGAAACATACATCTACTATTACTACTTTTTAATGAAACATACATCTACTATTGCTACTACTTCATTCACAATAAAAATCACCACATACAACTATCTATTACTACCACTACTACTTTACTCACAACAAAATCACAACATACACTATCTATTACTACTACTTCATTCACAATAAAATCACAACATACAACTATCTCATTCTACTACTTATTATTTAGCATACTACTCCTTAGTTGCTTACTAACCTCATTTATTACTAGTGATAAAGAAAGGGTTATTTTATTTAAGATAGCTACAACTAGTGGGTAAAATAAAAGAAGATCTTTTTGATTAATAGCTACAACTAGTGATTAAGAACAAAAGAAGATCTTTTTACTTTGTTAGCTACAACTAGTGTTTAAGAATAAAAGAAGATCTTTTTACTTTTATTAACTACAACTAGTTGGTTAAAAAGAAAAGAAAATCTTTTTAATTAATTAGCTACAACTAGTGTTAAAATAAAAAGAAGATCTTTTTACTTTTATTAACTACAACTAGTTGGTTAAAAAGAAAAGAAAATCTTTTTAATTAATTAGCTACAACTAGTGTTAAAATAAAAAGAAGATCTTTTTACTTTTATTAACTACAACTAGTTGGTTAAAAAGAAAAGAAAATCTTTTTTTTTATTAATTAGCTACAACTAGTGTTAAAATAAAAGAAGATCTTTTTAATTAATTTACAACTAGTGGTTAAATAAAAAGAAGATCTTTTTATTATTTCATTAGTTACAATTAAGTCCTACAACCAATCAATGGTTGTATTGTTCAACAATATGCCATATGTAAGTTTCTTAGTCCAATCACATACAAAAACAAACTACAATGCACAAGCTATGTTCTTTATGAGTTAGTAGGTTCTACTACCACCTTTCCTTTCCTTTTCATTCAACATAACCACACAACAACACACCCAAAAAGAAACAAAACAAGAAGGTGAGAAGAAGAAGAAGTCAAACAACAAACAACAAACAAACAAACAAACAAACAAAGAAACAAAGAATCAAGTAGTGAAGAAACCCCCACCTTGGCTTTTCTATTTGGAAGAACTAGCTAGCTATTCCTTCTCCTTCCCCTAGCTTTCTCTTAGAAATCTTCTATTACCTACAAACAAAACTCTCTTAGTTAATTTGTTCTCTCTTTCTTTTCCTTTCCTTCTTTCTTTCTTTCTTTTGTTTTTTCTAAAATGAGAGAAGGAGGAGAATGAGGGGAGTTTTATAAAAGGAGATGGGAGTGGTAAG
This sequence comes from Hemerocallis citrina, assembly GCA_017893485.1. Taxonomy (NCBI): domain Eukaryota; kingdom Viridiplantae; phylum Streptophyta; class Magnoliopsida; order Asparagales; family Asphodelaceae; genus Hemerocallis; species Hemerocallis citrina. The sequence continues at coordinate 232,490,920 of CM030364.1, read as the reverse complement.
TGCACCAAAATGGCACACAATAACCCTCAAGAAGAGGTGGCCGGCCTAGCTTTAGGGGAGTAGGGGGTGAGGTTTAGAGTGGTGAGGTGGAGGGAGGTGTTATGTGAGGGAAGGTTGCTTCTAGAAGGATTTAATCCTAATCTTGTGCATACAATTCTCTTTTAACCTTCTAATCAAACCCTAATTCTCTAATTGAGTAACCATGACAAGCACAAGTGTATTGTCCTAAAGTACATACTATATAATATACTAAGTGTCATACAATTATGTGTATGTGTACATGTATGTGTATACAACAATCTTTTTATAAAATCCTCATAAAATTCCCAAAAATAATTTAATTTGGAAAATAATAGTAAAATGAATTTTATTACCAATTCGGAGAGTCGCGCTATCAATTTGATGCGCTTTGGTTGCGCATCGACCGATAGTTGCGCGTAGGTACTGTTTGCGGGCAAACCGGAGAAAAATCGCCAAAATAGTCCGACTTCGGAATTAAAATAAAATAATAATAAAATAATAATAAAATAATAATTTATATGAGTTAATATCCGTCCGGGATATTACAACCCGTGCTTGTCCTCTTCCTCTTCTTGCCGTCGGCGGCTTTGCTTGGTTCAGCCATTATACCCTTGAAGTCCATGTTCGGAGCCTCTGTCCAAATAAAAGGGAAAACTAGTTTAAAAAATATATATACAAGGCATCAAAGAAAGTAGAGCAGAAAGATAGAGATGTCAGGAGCGTACTCTGGTCGATCGGACTAAGGCCCGACCCATACAACACCTCCTCGGTCATCTCCCTCCAACTCAACATCGGAAGACCGATCAGCTTCGCTGCCACCTCTGCCTCGGCCGGGGTCAACACTGGCTCGGCCTTCGCATACTTCGGCACCTCTTCCTTCCACCGGGACGGGAAGTCCCATGCCGAAGGGCTCTTGATAAAAAAAAACTTCCCCTTCCACGACATTATCGAGTCGGGATTCTCTATCAGCTTAACTCCTTTTCGAGGCGACAAATAGTAGCGAGCCCCGAGCTTGCTCATCCTGTTGATTCGGTATAAACTTCGGAGGATGACGAGCTCCGGCTCCACTTTGGCTATTCGGTATTGCAGCAGAAAACCGAGCACGTGGCGCCATCTGTTCGGCATGAACTGTTTGGGGCACAGCCCATACCACCGAAGGACTACCGACACGAAGGGATGGAAGGGGAAGCGCAGGCCGACATTCAATGCGTTGAAGGCGAAAACGCATGTGTTCGGCGGGAAGACGGTGTTCGCTCGCACCACGGGGCCGGGGAGAACCAGTGTGTACTCCTGGGGAATGGCAAAACCCTTCCTAGTTCGGAGTATGTCCCGCTCCGTCAGAACCGAGGGGATGTCGTCCACCTCGGTGACCTCCCTCGGATCGTTCTCCTCGTAGGTCTCCGGACGACTAATAACAGCCTTATCCAGCAGCTCGTCGCTATACTGCCTTATCCCTTCATGTTCGAACAACACGGTCGGTAACCGACCCATTGCGCCCGCTCATCTCTCAGTCTCTACCACCGTTTCGACGACCGAAGACCGGACCACTTCTTCCCCCTTCTCCTCGGCCACAGACGACAATACTATCTCCTTCCCCTTCCTTCGGCTTACCACTTCTCTCCCTTCCTCGGCATTCCGACCCCCCGAGGATGATGCCTCACTACCCGAGGATACCCGTGACATCTCGTAGAATAAGTAACTAAAGTTAAATAAACTGACCTTTGATTTGACGTCTACGGTTGGAAAAAACTTCGCTGGAAATCGCCTGGCCTTCACGACAGCTAGCACAACCGCCTTTGAGCTCAAATCTCCGCTGGCAGAGCAACTCGAGAGCAAAAGTAAAATTTGAGAGTAAACGTGAAAGAATGAGCTAAGGGGGGGGGGGTAAGAACTTATAGCCAAAGAGACAACGGTTGGGCTTTTGTAACGCTTGGGGGCCCGTTAAGGGAGACGGAAGACAGAATGGGGAAAGCTGCAACGGTTCAGAGGAAGGTCGCGATGGTTTACTTAACATCGCAGTTCGGCAATTCGTAACTTGCCGAGCCACCGAGGCACTCTGCCGACCTACCGGGGCACCGACCTCCACATATGAGGAAAAATATCGCCGAGCCACTTTCACCGTCTGATTGTCTCAAAGTTCGTGTCCAAATATGATGAACGACTCAGATCACGCCACGCCCACAAAACAATAAGATAACATTTTCTCGTGATCTGAACCTTCAATTTCGAGATCCGCACCATGATGAGCACTCCAGATCCAACCACGTGGCTCGACGACTTGTAACTTGCCGTGCCACCGAGGCACTCTGCCGAGCTACCGGGGCACCGACCTCCACATATAGAGAAAAATGCCCCCGAGCCACTTTCACCATCAGATTGTCTCAAAGTTCGTGTCCAAATCTGATGAACGGCTCAAATCACGCCATGCCCACAAAACGACAAGATAATGTTTTCTCGTGATCTGAACCTCCAATTTCGAGATCCGCACCATGATGAGCACTCCAATTCCAACCACGTGGCTCGACGACTCGTAACTTGCCGAGCCATCGAGGCACTCTGCCGAGCTACCGGGGCACCGACCTCCACATATGGAGAAAAATGCTGCCGAGCCACTTTCACCGTCAGATTGTCTCAAAGTTCGTGTCCAAATCTGATGAACGGCTCAGATCACGCCATGTCCACAAAACGAAAAGATAACATTTTCTCGTGATCTGAACCTCCAACTTCGAAATCCGCGCCATGATGAGCGCTCTAGATCCAACCACATGGCTCGACGACTCGTAACTTGTTGAGCCACCGAGGCACTCTGCCGAGCTACTGGGGCACCGACCTCTGCATATGGAGAAAAATGCCGCCGAGCCACTTTCACCGTCAGATTGTCTCAAAGTTCGTGTCCAAATCTGATGAACGGCTCAGATCACGCCACGCCCACAAAATGACAAAATAACGTTTTCTCGTGATCTAAATTTCCAAACTCGAGATCTGTGCTATGATGAGCGCCCCAAATCCAACCACGTGGCTCGAGACTCGTCTCGATCTACCGAGCCACCGGAGCACTCAGCCGAGCTACCGAACAGCTTAGCCGAGCCACCGAGTTACTAAGAAGCAGAGGCCGAGCTACCGAGGTACCGACCCTTACATGTGATCTTTTAAATAATGCCGAACCACTCTAGCCGTCGGATTGTTTCAAAAATCGCACCAGAATATGATGAGCGGATCAGATCACGCCACGTCCACAAAACGACAAGATGGCATTTTCTCGTGATCTGAATCCCTTCCTCGTGATTCGCGCCATGATGAACGCTCCAGATCTTGTCACGTAGCTCAGCAGCTCGCTACGCACCGAGCTACCGAGCTACTGAGGACGATCAGCCGAGCTACCGAGGCACCGACCTTCGTAAGCGGAGAAATACACTGCCGAGCTACTTCGGCCGTCCGATCCTCCAGAAATTCGTGCCCAATACTGATGAAGGGCCCAGATCGTGCTACATCATAAATCGGATTTAAAAATTAATTTTTATTTATTAAAATCGAATTAGTTATCTAAAAATTGTGAAAAAATGATTAAAAATTCAGGTAAATTAATTAAAAATTCAGGAAAATTAATTAAAAATTCTAAAAAATAATTATATATTCGGAAAAATATTTTTGAGCCCCTGGGTAAATAATTATTGCTTAGAATAGTTAATTAAGATCCCCGAACAATGAATCACCACTTCGCAAAATTAAATAAATTTTCCGAAAAATAGATAAAAATTAAGAAAAATCACCAAAGGTTCAGGAGAGCTTAAGAATAACCTTGAGCATGCAACTAGCTCTGAAAATTACCATAATACCTCATACAAAGATTCGAGACCCCTCATTTGGACTCCGATACAACTCCGCAAGCCATTAAAACAGTAAAACTACTCCTCAAAGGCTGATTAAACTCAGTCTTCGGGAGTGGGGGGCTCGTGATATGGCTAAAAATAGGGTTAAATCGGAACCGTCCAAATCGGGCGCGAATCTTAAAGATCAGGGGTAAAATGATAATTTCACTTAAAAAGGGGTCTGAAGTGGGTACTGGGTCTTTTTTCCAAAGGCCCAATAACCCACGAATGGATCCATCTCAACTGGGTGCGGGTTTCAACCTGCGAGAAACCCGGTCCAGCTGGGTAGAATTAGGGTTTATGATTATACCTAATCAACGGCCCTGATTCACTTCTATCCATTCATTAGGAAGTAAGGATTTGATCTTATCCCGAAACTAGACCCTAAGGCAGCTATAAATACCCCCCATTCCCCACCATTAACAGGTAATCAATCTTTTGCCAGTAAAAGCTCATTCATAATCTTTCTAATTACTGACTTGAGCGTCGTAGGATGCGTCGCCAGGATCAACCCCGATGTTTCGCACTTTTTGCAGGTTAATGGCGGGAGATCATGGTCAAACTCCGGCGAAAAGGTTTCAGGTTTGACTATTCGGCATCCCAAAGAATGCACAAATTCTATCTGTTTGCCCCCACACCAGATTTAGCGGTAACATAATCAATTTTGTTTAGACTCAAGTGGTTCACTCGGTAGATAATGTACTTGGCAACGGTAACGGTAAATACTATTCACCTTTCGGTGTACGATACGATCATCGGCAACGATACGGTACACGATAGATTGGGTTACTGCCATAACCACAATCACACGATAAAACGGTAGCCGAAACGGTAGTTAGGGAAACACGGGCCCCTCCTCCAAGTACAGTCACTACTTTTTTCACTACTCTAATCTCCCTTTAACCCCGGCTTATTAATTATTTATCAATACAGCAATACAATATGTAATTAATGGACATTTCGGTGAACGATAGTATCAATACGGAAACAATAGGTTGATAACATGGATAGGACGATCAGAATAGTGACAATAACTCATTGGGAACATGCAATGCAACATACATTCATTAATTCATGCAATAGAACAACATAGGAATACTTAACCTATTTAAAAGTGGAATCTAAAATTCTGGACGGCAAGCGCAGTCTGTACAAAAATGAAGTTTCCCATAGACTCAGAAATCAAAAGTTGAATCCGTTAGAAATTCTGGAAACTAGACTTCCTCACGGTTCCAATGCATATTTAAAGTTCAAATTCCGAAAACAGTAGCTAGGTCAATCACATGGTTATTTATAGGTTTCATGTTCAGGCAGAAATTCGACATCTTATCAATTTAATTTTAGAGTCAGCAAAAACTCATTATTAAATTCAGTAAAAATACTTATTAGATTCCTAAAATTGTAAATTAAGAATATGGAAGTTTTCAATGAAAAATTTTATCATTTGATCAGCCTTTTCACTGTTTAAACATGAAAGGTACGAGAATCTGAAAATGTGAAGGTAAAAACACAGCTGTAGTAAAACAGGCATAACTTTTGCTACAAAACTCAGAATCCAAAAATTCAAGGTGTTCTGGAAACTAGAAAGTTAAGTCTACAATTCATATCCAGAAAGTATTTCATTTTAAGATTGTGACCTGGTTCGAAAATAGCAGTTAACATTCAGCTCAGCAAGCATATACAAGATTTTGGGTAGTTTTCTTAAAATAAAATTAATTAGACTATATGGGTATCGATTCTTTAGTGAATAAATTGTGTAATCAACATGATGGGTGTCAAAACATGATAAATAAAATTAGAACACACTCACACATCAATTTATCATCAATTAATCATTAATCGATCAAACAACATACAACCTATCAATTGTCTCTACAATAATTTATTTGTGTGACGATTATATGAACAACCTATTATCACTTCTATATCACTCATGAAAGATCCAAACTTTAGATTCAAAATTGGCACGATGTCAAGAATATTGGGGTTAGCTCGTGCAAACCCTCAATTGACCCAACGAAGAGATGAACAATGGATAATACGATAACAAAGGGATCTACTTGCAAGAGTTTCAACAAAACTTGAATTTGATACAATAAACAATTCAAGAGGACAGTGAATTGCTTGTTAGACGGTGAAAACGAATACCAAGAATAATAGGATAAGGATCCCGAAGCAACGAACCCACGAACACACGAACTAGCACGTGCAATAAATGTGCACTAAACAATACATCACACAAAGAAACAAGCAGCAACAGGGCAAGAGAGAGAGAGAACTCGGCAAAAGTAGGGACTTCGGGTCTGGCTGACGCTGGTGGTCGGCATCGCAGGCGGGGGCATCGATGGCATTGACGAGGAGTGACACAACAGGGGGCAGCGCTGGTGTTCATCGATCGAACCAGGGAGGAGCAGGATGGGGTCGGGGTTTTGGCTGTCTGCTGATGATGAGGACAGAGGAGAAGGCCGGGGGGGGGTTGTGCTGGCGGCGGATGGCGATGAAGGGGTCGCCGGAAGTGAGGTGGACGAAGGGGGCGCCGGAGAAAGGCCGGGGAAGAAGCCGGAAGTGGGTAGGGGGTTATTTTGGTGGGAAAATCCAACCGGGAGAGAGAGAGAGGAGTGAGAATAGAAGAGAGAGTAGACGGCAAGAGTTTCTAAAATTGTGCAATTTTTAGGGTTTGCATTAGGGTTGTATTTATAGGGTACAATTAAGGTACTGAGTTAGCAAATTAGGGTCCAATAACAGCGGATTAGGGTTAAGAACAAATGAAATTGGGTTTAGGGTTCAATAAGAGATAGATCCAAATCAATTGGATTCGAATAAAAATACCCACAATTAAATAAGAGAACAAAAGAATCAACAAGAATAGTCCGATCAAAAGAACGAAGAATTTCATGAACAAGTCTTAATTAAAATAATAATAGAGAAAGAAAATAGGGTTGTTCAATTGCAAATAAAAACATTACAGAGGGGAAAGAATTGAAAATTACAAAAACGGTAGTTACAATCCTACCCACCTTATAATAAAATTTCGTCCTCAAAATTTAAGCAAGTGGTAGTAGGGTAACCCCGAGGAAAAGAAAGAACAAGAACTACTAAAAAATAAGGGGAAATCTCTTCTGAATCACACTCTCAAGCTCCCATGTCGACTCACCAGGCGAGTGAGGATTCCAAGCAACACGAACCAACTTGATAACCTTATTCTTCAAAATCTTCTCCCGCCGATCCACAATCGAAACTGGATGAATCTCACAAGACAAATCAGGTCGAACCGACAACTCCAAATAGTTAATAACATGACTATCATCCCGAGCATACTTCCCGAGCTGAGAAACATGGAAGACGTCATGAACTCTAGTAAGTGCTGGCGGCAACGCGAGTCTATATGCCACCTTGCCTACTAGCTCCACCACATCAAACGGACCAATGAACCTAGGGCTCAACTTGCCCCCACCACCAAAACAAATCACACCCTTCCATGGAGACACCTTGAGGAACACATGATCACCCACTTCGAACTCTAACGGTCTCCTATGTATGTCTGCCTATTTTCTCTGCCTGTCCTGTGCGGCTTGCAAATGCCTCCTGATCTGGGCCACTGCATCAACAGTCCTCGTGATTAATTATGGCCCCAAAAGCTTTCTCTCACCAATGTCATCCCAGCACACTGGTGATCTACACTTTCGACCATACAAGACCTAAAATGGAGCTGCCTGAAGACTAGCTTGGTAGCTATTATTGTATGAAAACTTCACCAAGTGTAGATGATCCTCCCAAGATCCTCCAAACTGAAGCATACAGGACCTCAACATATCCTCCAAAGTCTGAATAGTCCTCTCTGATTGACCATTTGTCTGCGGATGGAAAGCGGTACCGAACTTTAGCTTACTCCCAAGACTATTCTGGAGACTCTCCCAGAATTGAGATCTGAATCTAGTATCTCTGTCTGATATAATACTGACGGAACACCATGCAATCTCGCAATCTCCTGCAAATACCTTTCTGCCAGGCTTTCTGTAGACTGACAAACTCTGAAAGGAATGAAATGAGCACTCTTCGTCAAGCAATCCACAATCACCCAAATGGCATTGTGACCCTTGAGACTTCTAGACAAAGCAGTCACAAAGTCCATAGTGATGTTCTCCCACTTCCACTCTGGAATAGGAAGCGGTTGAAGAAATCCAGCAGTCCTCTGATGTTCTGCCTTCACTTGCTGATAGATCAAACACCGAGAAACAAATCTTGCAATGTAACAGCCCTAAATTTTGACGAATACGTCTTGTATACGAACTAGATTCTACAAGCTATAAAATTATATTTTTTGGTTAAAGAAACTATTTTCTTACTAATAACCTACAACTACACACACACACACACACACACACACTTACATATATATATACATGTTGTGAGTTGGACTTGTGAAGCCCAAATGAAACAAAATGAACAACACAACACTTGAACAAATGGGTCAAGCCCCAACCCATTGGCCGGCCTAGTCTTGGAGGAAAAAAAAGGAGGGAAATGAGAACTAGGGTTAGGGTTCTTGTTTTGAATAAGAGACACAATTATACTTTTGTCACATCACCTCCCAAACAAACCAATATCTTGCATGATGCGATGATCTCCTCTTCCCCATACTCTCAAAATCCGGCCAAGCTTCCCTCTCACTCTTCTCATTGTGTTTTTAAAACCCCATCTCTTCTCCGGTCTTTTTACAACTCCTACATTTTCCTACACCTCCAAACTTCATTCTCTACACCCTAGTTACTGAAATTTGGAGTGATAAGAGGAAGAACAAGCCAAGGAGAAGAAGAACAAGAAGCCAAAGCAAGGGGAAAGAAACAAGGAGCTTTAGAAGAGTCAAGAAGGAGGACTTTCAAGCAAAGAACAAGCTACTAGAAAAAGGTGGGTGTTTCTAACCTTATGGTTGTTTTTATGCTTGAATGATGTTTGTGATGACTGAAAAATGACATGCATGCACTAAGAATGAACTTGAATAACTCGTTTTGTGTTAAGTAATCAAAACCAGAAAATCCTGTTAAAAGATTGAAATTTTGTTGTCAGTCCGTAGCTCAAATCATAAACACCACTTGGAATTTTGATGTAAAATTTTTAGAGAATGATCATATAGGTGTCGTACACCTTCAATAATTTTTTTGGATTTTATTGATTTCTCCTGCTATTAAAATAAATTACGAACTTGTATGCTGGTCAGAATAGAAAGAAGCAGCTTTTATTGTTACTGTTGTGGAAAGAATGACTTGTATCTCACTGCATGCTTATGGGAATGATCTGAAATTTTAGTATGTCATTTTTGGATGTATCTAAGACCTATATTTCAAATTTCATGATATTTGGACCACTGTAGCTATGTCAATAAAATCATGCAAATTGAGCTAGATATTTTGGTAAACAGAACTGCTATTGTTACTGCCCTGTTTTTGGATGACATTCAAAAGGACATAATTGGAAATCTACTTGGTAGAATCACTTGATTTTTTGAAGTGTTGTAACATCATGTGTCAGGAACTAGATTCTAAAATTTCATGATGATCTGACACCATATGCTATTTTAAATGGATTTTTATCCCATGACTATGTTGATCTGATTTGCTGTTCTGGAAGTATGTACACTTGTTAAAGATGGGATCATAAGACCTTGTAAATGACCTTGTATTGTAACGCCCCGAATTTCAAATAAGGATAAATTCGAGATTTCGCAGGATCTTTACTTCACTTCGTACAATTTTACAAGGAATTTTAAAACTTTTTATTCACAATACATCAGAGTTTCTTTACACTTGGTTTTTACACAGCGGAAGACTAAAAGATTACAATAATGAAAAACAACTTGTATAACTTTAACATCATTTGCAACATCTTTAACTTCTAAAAAGCAACAGCATATCCACTTTATAACTCCATGAATAGTCCATTACCTGCATGTCAATCTGTGGGCACGTCAGTTACTTACAACTGACGAAATGTTATACACGGCTATCCTCTCTATGCCGGGAATAGTATAACGATCTCATACTTTAACAAATCACAAAAAGATTGAATGAACATATAAAGTGTCAAAAGTGATTATTCTAAACATAAGTGTATGTCATGTCTTAATGTCTAATGCATACCATTCTACACTAGGATGACACTAATGCACACTTGTTCGGATTCTATGCATCCCATACTACATAGGTCCGAGGGCAAGCGCCTACGTTCTTCACAATACAGGGCTCGAACCCTCGCCATGAAAACTACCCGGTAGCAAAACAAAGTTCAGACTATTCCACGAATTTGAATCCCAGCCTTGGAGTCCACCGCCGGCTGTTATAACAGATTCCACATCGTGCGAATCATCCCGTATGTGACCCTCTAGCCCAGTATATATATATATATATATATATATATATATATATACATTGGAGACGGTAAACACAAAAATCCATCCGTCCGACAACTCAAGATCTTGGAGTCCACCGCCGACCCGTCCTCATAGTCCCGAATTAAAATATAATAATCCGTCTCCCAAAGGGCAACCTCAGTCCGCCAACTGGGTCTATAGTCTTGGAGTCCACCGCCGACTATATAGAGCACCCCACTTACGTTTCCCTAAGTTTACTACATCATCACTTATGTGCCTAAATTTTCTTAAGTTCAAGACATGAATAATTTCCACTCATAGAATTAGTTTTACCTCCTACCGGACTTAATCAACAAATACGAGATGGCTCCTTAGCCATATCTCCAAATCATTTCTCAAATCCTTTCTTTCAATAATGCCGGTACCGAGGTCTTACTAACTCTAAATCATAAACTTTCATGTACAAGAAACATGGGTACATATACCCTTCATCAAACATGTCTTAACTTAATTATTTTCATATCTCTAACTTATTCATAACTTAATCAATGTCTCATTTTTGCATCACCCATGATTCATTCATTCATTCATAATTTCCCATAGAAAATAATCCTTTTTCATGAACAGCATTTTCATCCATTAACAATCTTTTTAACAACTTAAGCATATATCCCAAACCAAGTATGTCTTAAATCAAGTGAGTGTATAATCACATCAAAATCACATGAATGAATTAGTATTCAAAAATATATAAAGCTCGCATCCTTTAATAATTTATTTGTGTCAAAAACTCATTAACAATTTGAACTCATATGATATGTCTCAACCGTCACAAAATATTTCTTAAATCAAGTAAAAGTAAAATATCTTTCTAAGATAAATAATTCTCTTGTCAACACTTTATTTTTCTTCTAAGGATTTAAATCATGCTATTCACTAATTTATTTTAAATACAATATCTCATTATATGTCAATGTCTCTTTTATTCCTCAATCATACATAGAAAATATTTTAAGCAATTTCAATAAATCATTCACAAATCAACAACAATAATTCTTCACTCACACTTTCATTTGTAATTTAAAACTCATGAAATAATTCCAATAATCAAGTACAAGAACAATTAATTTCACATAGCATATTTCTTTTATTCCTCTAAAATAGTATCATACCTTTTTAATAATAAATCATAAATCTTTACTTACATTCTATCTCAATCTTTCTTTTTAAAGTATGAATTATACATGAAAATCTTAGAACTAATTTTAGTAAGTTCTAAATCATTTTATAGGAATAATAGTATTTCTTTCCGAAATTTTAACTTGCTTTTAAAACTCATTAATTCAATTAAACATCAAAAAAAAAAAAGGGCACCCTGAGCCTCGAACCCGTGACTATTCAACCAAGCCCAAGGTTAATCCGCTAACCAATAGTCCACTGTGACTAGGTTGTCATAGAGAAGAAATCAACTTCTAAAATATGAAATCTCGGCCTATAGATTTATTTAAATCAAAACAAAAAGAAAAAGGGGGAACGATATGGTTCGAACTCGGGACCTCTGATCCCATATGAGCTACAGTGACGTTCTTAAGGGACCCCAACTAGCCAGTTAGTCCATTGTGACTACTTGACATGAGAAACAAAACTAATCTTTTGTTCAAACTTTCTGTCGTTTGTTCATTCCGAATGCTTGATTCTTCTTTTAATCTAATCTTCTCATTAGTCTACAATAGTAAAATTTAAACTGAAATTTACTTACTAACAGAAATTTATAGATTAGAAAAATCTCATATTTGATAAAATTTCAAATTCATTTTTTCTCTTTTATTGCAAGAATTCATTTCTAAACTAGAAAAATTGTATTTTCTTATAACAAATAAAAATAGGTTATGTATACCCATTTTACTGTACAAAAATTCCTCTTTAAACATAAGGAAAATCTCTTCATTTATTTTCACAATTACTAGTTTCTATTAACATACAAATGGCAAATTACTCCTTACTTTTTCTTCTCAATTTCCAAACATCATGACAATACTTTGTTTCTTGATTAATAGTAACATTTCTACAATTTGACATACATAAAAACATAGACTTGCTCTCTAATTTATCACATCAAAATTTATACTACTCATTAATCATAATAGCATGCATTCCTACAATTTAGAAAGTATAGGATCACCCACAAACATAATGTTAATCCATTTGTCAACATAGCATGATTCACTATTAGTCTCACCACAATCATAGCATAGTTATTCTATTTTATCAAATCTACTCATTCACTTTTATTAGCACGTACATTCTAAAAATTAGAAAGTAGGAGAATGCCTACCTTGATTGAAGCTTGAACAATTGAAGGGAAGGATGGGACACTTCTTCTAGCTCCAAGACAAACTCCTAGCAATGGCTCCTCCTCCTAGCAAAGCTCACTTTCCCTAGCAATGGCTTCCTCTCTCTAGAAATTCCTCCAAGCAAAAGGACCCTCACTCTCTTTCTTTTTCTTACACTTATTTTTCTTTTGTTTTTGGTGTGAAAAGAATGAGGAATGGAGAGTGCTATTTATAGGATTTTGCTAGGGTTCTAATTACATAATTACACACCTAATAAATTACTAAAATTAATTTTTTAACCTTTCATTTTCCTAACTCTCAAAACCCCCCAACTCTTCAACTCACCACCTTTCTTAATCTTATAACCTCCAAAACTATAACTCCTCCTAATCAAATCCCCTCTTTCTCTCACACTAACTCTCATCTCTCTCTCTCTCTCTCTCTCCCAAAAATCAACCGGCACCCAAATTTTCACACAGCACACTTGTGTGCTGTGTTTACCCAAGTGGGCCCCCATATCCGAATTCATTTACATACTATTAAGCTTCTAAACCATAATATCCAGCCCACATGCATAACTTGATTCTCACCATTCCATACCCATTTACCATCCACTTGATTCCATTTCATTTACAAACAGTCCATATACTGTTTTTATACCAACCGTGGGCCCCCTTTTCAATCACACTTTCACATTTAATCCCATTCCCATGCATATAATACTTACCAATTCTATTACTTTATCCTATCCACATACATGTATCATATACTATATGTAAGTTAAGTAGTTTACTTAAAATAAAAAAAATGTATCATGCATAAATACACATACTCCGAAAAATAAATACGATCAAATATGTTCGTAAAAAATACGTGCGTCGCACGTAAAATTTCGAAATGCGAAAAATTGATTTTATTAACGGAAAATTATTAAAATATAATCAAAACAATATGAGAAAATCATATTTACCAATTTTATATATTTCATGATGAAATCACTGCACGTAGAAAACACGTGCATTATACGTGCAGAAAATCAAAAAATGCATTTTAATCAAAATAAGGGGAAAATAAATTTTCGTTTTATAAAATAGATTTAAATACATAAAATAAATAATTTAAACCCATAGAAACATCGTACGTAGTGATGGAAACACGTGCATCAAAACACGTAAAAAGCACGTAAATCCCAGGGATTGAAATATTATATTTTAGTTGACTGAAATCAATACAGAAAATGTATAAATAGTATGAATCCAAAATATGTAGTGAAACACATTACAAAAATATACGTGCATAATACCCAGGGGCAAAATTGTAATTTTCAATTTTGCGGGGTGTTACATGTATGAAGGAACTTGAAACTAAGAAGTTTTAGCAGACACATAGACCTTTCTAGATTGACCGAGAAATTATGATTTGGATAAGTGTGAGATTTTATATGATTTTTACAAGTGACGACAGAAATATAGTAAATCTTAGAGCTTACTGTTTTGCACCATGATCATTCAGATGAGTCTAAACTTGTATCTTGTTGGCTTAGAATTATTGTTTGAGGTCAAGAATCATGTCCTAGATGTGTACTTGGGTTAGGACTTAAATTATCTAAAGTTTCTTGCTAAGAGTAGCCCATAGTTGCATGTATTATAGACCACATTGTTCAACGTTTCGAAGTAAAAATTGTATTGGATGTTGGGGTATTGTTGTAGACTACTTTGGAAAGAAATTCATGCCCATTGTGTGCTTGTACTTGCTGTCTACTTTGAGTAGAAGCATGGGGAGCGCCCGATCGCGATTCCTCAAGGGAATGGGACCGGGAATGACTCCGTTTTGGCAATAATGCCAAGTGTGTGCTTGCTATTTGGAATCTTAAATTGTCATTTTCAGGATTCTTAGAACCCCTATCTAGGTATTCATGGGTTAGGACATACTCCTATTGTGTTGTACCTTGTTGGGGTACGTTGGCTGAGTAATGAGACCCTATGACTAAGTCTTGTTGACACACCTAGACGGGTAGAATAAGACCCGTGTCGCATCGAACGTATTGGAGGAGATGACTCATGTGCCGACGTAATCACCGTGCATGGATGAATTACATGGTTTGTGTTTGGAGCTACCACTTGTCGAGGATCGTGGAGCGTTAAGTTTAGCGGGAGCTACTTGTTGGTCGGGTTGAGGTTGCACTTGAACTCCAAGCGTAGACGATGGTTGCGGCGATCGACGGAGTCGGTTCGTCGTTGGTTCGTGCCAAGTGTGGGCCGAGGCGAGTTAACCCTTGGGCCAGACTTGAGGGCTAGTTGAGCCCTAGTGAGGGATGGGTTGAGATTCATTAATGATAAGGGTGACTAATTAGAAAGAGTATGCAAGTCGAACTTAACTAGTTGTTCATAGCAAGTCAAGTTGATTTCCAAGTTAGGGATTGGTTATGGTAGACAGATTGCCTAACCAAGGGAGAGGTGTAGCACGGATATTTTTGGTAGGACTAGATCGAGTCTTGGTTGATTGTAAGGACAGTCACTAGTGAGGGTGTTCGCCTGTCAGGGGGACGTCGTCTCGACTGCAAGTTCTGCTCTAGTGTAAGGACGAGTGTAGCGGAGTTGGGGAAACCTTATATCTGTCATGTCCATTGTTGACCGATGTGGGAAGGAGGTTTAGAGGAAGTGCCCACAGAGCGAGACTCTACGGGAAAGATTCTAAGTCCTTCGGCGGGGAGCCTTGGTGCCCGTATATTAGCTTTTGGTGAGGTCCGGGGAGACGTAGATACAGCAACTTATCGGGTAAGCCGATTTGATTACAGTCACACAGAGTAAGCCTACGACTGACCATAATTTTAGTCACGCAGGGTAAGCCTGCAACTGACCAGTCACGCAGGGTAAGCCTGCGACTGGAATCCCAGGCATAGTGGATAAAACATGAGGATTGGACACCACTAATGATGACAGCGACGGGTAAGCCGGACGACTGCAGCCTCACCATCACTGGAATCAGAAACAGGAGGGAGCACAAGAGTAGGATGCATAACGGGGGATCGAGCCCCATCAAAATGGAGAACGTCGTTTGGTTGGGGGGTGTGTAGTATGGGATGCATATCTTTCAACCAAGCATGCATTAGCCTTAGCAGCATGTGTGCATAGTGTGTGCATTAGTTTAGGCCATGACATACACCGACACTTGTTTGACATCACCTTTTTCTTTGCATAAAATATTATTTGTGGTTATTAAGGTTGGAATCGTTATATTATGGCGTAGAGAGGATAGCCGAAGATAGCATTTCGTCAATTGTAATCAATTGATGTGCTTACAGTTATCAGCGCAGGATTGCCAGCTTGGGAGAGCGAAAAAGCTCTAGTAGGGGAAAGCATCCAAGTGAAAGTTACTGTCTAAATGTTACTGTACATTCTTGTTGTAACGATTAATTGTAATTGTTGTAATCATTGGACATTGTAATAACAATTTGATGTAATAAAAGTTTTTAATTTCCTGTGATTTTTGTTGTGTTGTGACTTGTTTGAAGAAAGATCCTGGAGAGCGTCACGAGTTCCTAAGTTAGGAATTCGGGGCCCTACATGCAACATCCCTCTTCATGCCTTGCCACCAGAAATGCAACTTCAAATCCCGATACATCTTCGTACCATCGGGAAGAATAGAATACTGCGAATGGTGAGCTTCTCCAAGTAACTTCTGCCTGACCTCTCCCTCTGGAACACAAAGAAGAGCCCCAAAGCGGAGAGATCCATCCTCATGAATCACCAAATCAGTTCGAGAACCAGCTTCAACCTCAGCTTGAAACTGCTGCAATTGCACATCACCAGATTGTGCCTCCTTAATCTGATCCACCAAAGACGAGTGCAACCGAAGCACCATACAACTCTGCCCAGAACTAGGCAATACCACACCCAAATCCAATCTTCTCATAGCTTCCACAAGTTCTTTCTACTCAGTAAGAACCATAGCAACAGGTCTTCTGCTCAAAGCATCCGGTACTGAATTAATCTTGCCAGGATGATACTGCAAACTGATATCATAATCTGCCATTAATTCCAACCATCGCCTTTGCCTCATATTCAGTTCTTTCTGAGTGAATACGTATTTGAGACTTTTGTGGTTAGTGAAGATCTCCACTCGGTCCCCAAGTAAATAATGCCTCCAAAGCTTCAAGGCAAATATCACAGCAGTAAACTCCAAATCATGTGTGGAATAATTCTTCTCATGTAGCCTCAATTGGCTAGATGCATATGCGACAACCTTGCCTCATTGCATCAAAACAACACCTAAACCTCTACCTGAAGCATCACAGTGAATTATGAAACCTCCTGATCCATCAGGTATAGTCAACACAGGTGTTGATGGCAACCGATTCTTCAGTTCAACAAAGGCTTCTTCACAGAACTCATCCCACACAAACTTCTAATCCTTCCCAGTCAACTTGGTCAATGGCCCTGCAATCTTCGAGAAATCCTGAACAAGCTTCTTGTAGTAACCCGCTAGACCAAGAAAACTTCGAACTTCCGATACAGACTTCGGCGTTGGCCAATCCTTAACAGCAGAGACCTTGGACGGATCGACAGAAACACCATCACCAGAAATAATATGGCCCAAGAACGCCACACGATCCAACCAAAACTCATACTTGCTAAGCTTCCAATACAATTGATGATCTCTTAAAGTCTGCAAAACAAGCTTTAAGTGCTCAGCATGCTCATCCCGATTCCGAGAATAGACAAGAATATCATCAATGAAAACTATGACAAACTTGTCTAGGAAGGGAGAGAAAACCCGATTCATCAAGCTCATAAACACAGTGAGCATTAGTAACTCCAAAAGGCATCACCAAAAATTCATAGTGCCTATATCTCGTTCGAAAAACAGTATTCTGTACATCCTCGACTTTCACCTTAACTTGATGATAACCAGAACGAAGATCCAGCTTTGAAAATACAGAAGCACCTTCCAATTGATCAAATAGGTCATAAATTCTTAGCTATGGATACCTGTTCTTCACTGTGACATTATTGAGCTCGCGGTAGTCAATGCACAACCTCCGACTACCATCCTTCTTATTGACGAACAGAACTGGAGCTCCCCAAGGCGACACACTTGGACTGATAAATCCTCTATCCAATAACTCCTGAATCTGCTCTTTCAACTTAGCTAGTTCAATAGGAACCATTCTGTACAGACTCTTAGATATTGGAGTTGTTCCTATCTGGACATCAATACTGAACACCACTTCACGATCTAGCGGTAATACCGGCAATTCCTCATGAAAAACATCCAGAAAATCCCGCGCAACCAACGGTGCGACAACATCATCAACACACCCTTCTTCCACAACTCCAACTTCCTGACTAGCAAACTTCTCAACACAAGCAAGCAGCATTTCACTAGCACAGAATTTAAATTTTTGACGTTCTAGCATTGGAAACACCACCTTCTTCATGCGGCAGTCAATCATAGCATGAGTGGCACCAAGCCAATCCATCCCCAGAATAACATCAAAGCCAGAATTGCAAATGATAATCAAGTCGGTAACAAAATCCATACCACCAATAACCAAGGGACACTGCTCACAAATCTGAGAACACACGACAACACCACCACCTGTAGGAATGTTCCAAGCCACTGGCATAGCGCTGCTAGCCAAGAGATGCAGATCGACGAAGCGGAAGGAAACAAATGAATGAGTTGCACCAGAATCAAAGAAAGCATGAGCATGAAAAGAATGGACAAGGATAATGCCTAGCGAGAAGTCAAAGTGAGAACACAAGGCAGAAGCAAAATGTAAGAAATATGCATGAATGAGAGACTAACATGAAAAACAACATGATAGAAGAATAAAATAGCAAAGGAAAATTAAAATGAAATACAAAATGAAAACAACAAAAGATATACCTGCAACAATGCCCAAAGTAGTCTCAGCATCCTGCATAGTCAAGTTGTAAGCCTGACCACGACCTGCAGGAAGATTACCCCGTGGAGCGGCTCTTCTCTGCTCAAAGACCTGCCTCTGTGGGGGAAGTGGTCCACCCTGACCATGAAAAAGCGCTCCCTGCAGAGCGGAACCTCCAACTGGTGCAAGAGGTCTGGCTTTAGAGCAATCACGAACCATGTGGTCCACTCCTACGCATGCAAGACACTGGCGGTTGACTACCCTGCAGTCCTTGCGCATATGACCCACCTTGTGACAGTAATCACAAATCAGAACCGACCTTGGAGCGATAGGTGGGTAAGGCAATGCCCTGACAGGAAGGGGCAAAGCTGGCCTCCTAACAGGCTCACCAGCAGATCTAGTAGCATCAGAACGCTGAATAGCATGCTTCCTAATGCTGGTCTGTTCCTGAATCCTTGCAGCATCTAGGATATCAGCATAGGAACGAAGTCTCAAGGCAGCAGTATGATCCTGAATCTTAATGTCCAAGCCCGACAAGAAACGACGACCTCTATCTTTGTCATTTGCCACCATAGCGGTAGCAAAACGACCCAGTCGGGCGAATTCTGCAGCATGCTCATTCACGGTACGATTCCCTTGATTCAAGATAATATTTTAGTTTAACGTTGATACTTTATGAAATAACAACGAAAAGCATAAATAAACACTATCTGACGAACCTGAGTTAAATAAACAAACTGTCGTTCAATCTCATCCTTGGTGACATTAGGGAAGAACTTCGTGAGGAAGCTCTCAGAAAAAGCAGCCCAGGGAATGGGTCGGTCCAAACGTTCAGCCTCAGTCTGCCACCAAATGTGGGCAAGGTCAATAAGCTGGATGCTCACAACATCCACAAGATTCACATTTGCAATACGTGCTACAGTCAACAACTGCTCAGTCCTGATAAGCCATTGATCGGCTACAAGTGGACCTTCAGTACTCGAGAACTTATCTGGATGAAGCCTCATGAAATCTGTTACATTACCAGACCTTGGTGGCAGCATGACGGGGGTAGGCACAACGGATTTTCTATTGGCAGTTTCATAAGCCATCCTCAACTGCTCATTATGTTCCTGTTGCATCCGCATCACCAGTTCATTGTACTCACGTTTCATTTGCATCAACTGTGCAATAGTGGGAGCATCAGATTGATCATCCTCAGCATGGGAAGAAGAAGCACCTTTATAGAAATCAAATGGTTAGCATCCGTGGGGTTTGAAGCTCCTTTATTCTTCATAGAATTCCCAATATGGTGGTTGGACACCTGCTATGTTTGTTCTTCCAAAATTGGCTCGAACTCATCTTGTTTTTCAACCACATTTTGTTCAGCAGTTTGTGATTGTGGCTGCTCAATTGTTCACCCATTTCTTAATGTTATTGCTTTGACATGCTCCTTTGGATTGGTCACAGTGTTACTGGGTAATGTTCCTATTGTCCTCTCTGTAAGAATATTTGAAATCTGACCAATCTGAACCTCAAGGTTATGAATTGAAGCTATATTATTTTGTATTGCCAAATCTGTTTTTGGCATGTATTGTTCTGTCTTCTGCATGTATTCCATGAACATCTCTTAAAGTGTCTGCTTCTTTTCATGCTATGGAAAATTCTGAGATGGTCTAATTGCTCCTTGATTGTTGTTCTAAGAAAAATTGGGTTGATTTCTCCATCCTGGATTATACGTGTTTAAATATGGATTGTTTTGATGTTAGATTTTGGACACGTAATTTGCTTGATTGAAATTTGATTGAGAAAAATGATTTCCCACTTGACTCGAAGGTATTGGTGCCCATACTCTGTCGATCCCGAAGCGTGGCCATCTTGTCCACGAACTCCATGGAGATGGGTCCCTCAGTCAGAGTGTCCCCTGACGGATGGCCCAATCCGGAGCCCAAGGCTGGAGTCCCTTTTCCCCAACCATGGCCTGGGCATCGGCACGAAGGGGCAAGACACCCCCTTGCACGACCTTCGACACCTTCGAGGCTTTGGAGCTCGGCACGAGGGCGGTGTCCCTCGACTAGCTTGTCTTCGGCCGCTTCGCATTCGGCTCGGACGGGGCCTCGGAAGCTGCTTTGGAGGGGGCCACCGCTTGCTTCCCCTTCTCGGCTTGCTCTGCCTTCTGCTTTTTTAGGGCAAGCCTCATCGCCTTAATCGCCTCGGGGTCCATCTCTGTAGAAAAGTTCATTAAAAATGATGAGCACCAAAGAGAATTACAAAAAGAAAAAAGAACAAAAAACATACGGGGCGGGGCGGGACGGGGCTCAGTCCGATGCGGACCATGTGACTCTCCATCACTTTCGTCCAACTTATGCTATGGCTCTTACGGAGATGCTCCATGAAGGCTCACTCCTCGGTTGAAAGATCACCCTTCTTCGGCCCCTTAAAGTTCGGCTTGTAGAAGTTCCACCTCGTCGGTATATCCCATTGCTCCTCACTCCGGACGACGAAGTACTTCCTCTTCCAATCTTTTATCGAGTCGGGGTGTCCATGGACGACCTTACATCCGCTCCGAGGCAGTACATAATAGATCTCCTCAAACTCCCCTGACGAGCTGACTCCAAGCATGGCTCGGAAGATGCTCAACCTCAGTGGCACCTTCCTCTCTTCGCATAGCAAAATGAAGGTTACCATCTGCTTCCAAGAGTTCGGCCCGAACTGCATCGGACACAACGAGACCCAATTTAAAACCTCACCGATGAAAGGATGGATTGGTAGCCTCAGCCCCGAAGCGAACGCATCGGCAGGGAAGATGCAGTACCAGGGTGCCAGGGGTTCGGTATGCCGAAGACCAGTGCTAGGGACCATCAGCTCGAACTCCCTCCCAATGAAGTAGCACGCACGGATCACCGAGAGGTCCTCCCCTTTCAAAACTGAGGGAGTACCGTACATCTTAATCCTCACCCGACTCAGCGACGAGGGTTGTACACCGTAAAGGACCATATCTCCGAAGTCATCTGGGTACTTCCTGATCGACCGAGGCTGCGGTAGGAAGGGGACCCCCAATTGCCGAGGAGCAACTGTCCTACCCGGACTGCTTGGCATGGTCCACTTCACCCTCTTCTTCCGGACCTTGGGAGCCTTCTCGGGAGACGGGGTGGCCAACGGCTCGAGGGCAGGGGCCCCCGGCCTGACCATCCTCGGTTCTGGCCTCTTCGGCAGGTGGCACCCCCTCGGCAAGAGACACCTCGAGAGATTCCTCCTCTTCGTCTTCATCATCAGTATCCTCCTCACCCGAGTCGCTGCTCTCCACTACAAATGGCTTGCGGGTGCACAACAGCTCCATGACGATCACTTCATCCTCCATGTCCCACAAAGTTGATAAATCTGAATCCGATAGGCCCGTATGGACGACGCTATCGAAAGTAGAGGCGGAGGAGCCGGACTGAGCCCTAGACATGATAAAAATACTAACCTGAGTAAGGCTTGAACAGAAGATTGCCGAGAAACTTGTCGACGGTGTCTGAAAAGTCCTAGAGAGAGAAGCTCTAGATTCTAAAGAGTGAGAGTAAAAGTAAGAAATGAGAAGGGAGGAGGGAGTTGCGCCTATATAAAGGATTTACTGTGACTCCTCGATTCCCACAAAAATGGTTGATGTGACTCCTCGATTCTCGCAAAAGTATCTTGGGTTTGCTCATCTTACCGACCCCCATCAGCCTCGACGGTCGACCTAGATCTCGAGCACAGGGGTAATTCAACATGCCAAGTCACTTGGTCTCGCTGGTCATGCCGACCCCCATAAGTCTTGACGGTCGACTTTCGAGCATAGGGGTAGCTTCCACAGGCCAAGTCACTTGGTCTCGCTCGCCTTGCCAACCCCCACAAGCCTCAACGGTCGACCTAGATCTCGAGCACAGGGGTAGCTACCACAGGCCAAGTCACTTGGTCTCGCTCATCTTGCTGACCCCCATCAGCTTCGACGGTCGACCTAGATCTCGAGCACAGTGATAGCTTCAACAGGCCAAGTCACTTGGGCTCGCTCGTCTTGCTGACCCCCATAAGTCTAGACGGTTGACCTAGATCTCGAGCACATGGGTAGCTTCCACAAGCCAAGTTTCTTGGGATCGCTCATCTTGCCGACCCCCATAAGCCTCGACGGTCGACCTAGATCTCAAGCACAAGGGTAGCTTCCACAGGCTAAGTCACTTGGGCTCGTTCGTCTTGCCGACCCTCATAAGCCTCGACGGCCGACCTGGATCTCGAGCACAGGAGTAGCTTCCACAAAGCCAAGTCTCTTGGGATCGCTCGTCTTGCCGACCCCAATCCATTGACGGTCGACCTAGATCTCGAGCACAGGATAGCTTCAACAGGCCAAGTCACTTGGGCTCGCTCGTCTTGCCGACCCCCATAAGCCTTGATGGTCGATCTAGATCTCGGGCACAGAGATAGCTTCCACAAGCCAAGTCACTTGGTCTCCCTCGTCTTGCCGACCCCCATCAGCCTGGAAGGTCGACCGAGATCTCGAGCACAAGGGTAGCTTCAACAGGCCAAGTCACTTGGTCTTGCTCGTTTTGCCGACTCCCATAAGCTTCGACGGTCGACCTAGATTTCGAGCGCAGGGGTAGCTACAGCAGGCCAAGTCACTTGGTCTTGCTTGTCTTACCGATCCCCATAAGCCTCGACGGTCGATCTAGATCTCGAGCATAAGGGTAGCTTCCACAAAGCCAAGTCTCTTGGGTTGGCTCGTCTTGCCGACCCCCATCAGCCTCGACGGTCAACCTAGATCTCGACCACAGGGGTAGCTTCAACAGGCCAAGTCACTTGGGCTCACTCGTCTTGCCGACCCCTATAAGCCTCGACGGTCGACCTAGATCTCGAGCACAGGGGTAGCTTCCACAAGTCAAGTCTCTTGGGCTCGCTCGTCTTGCTAACCCCCATAAGCCTCGACGATCGACCTAGATCTCGAGCACAGGGGTAGCTTCCACAGGCCAAGTCAGTTGGGCTCGCTCGTCTTGCCAACCCCCATAAGCCTCGACGGTCGACCTAGATCTCGAGTACAGAGATAGCTTCCACAAGCCAAGTCTCTTGGTCTCCCTCGTCTTGCCAACCCCCATTAGCCTTGATGGTCGACCTAGATCTCAAGCACAGGGGTAGCTTCAACAGGCCAGGTCACTTGGTCTCGCTCGTATTACCGACCCCTATAAGCCTCGTTGGTCGACCTAGATCTCGAGTACAGAGATAGCTTCCACAATCCAAGTCACTTGGTCTCCCTCGTCTTGTCGACCCCCATCAGCCGCGACGGTCGACTTAGATCTCGAGCACTGGGGTAGCTTCAACAGGTAAAACCTCTTGGGCTCGCTCGTCTTGCCAATTCCCATACGCCTCAACATTTCGAGCCGACCCCATTCAGCATTATGAACGTAGGGAATCACCACGACCTGTTCGACAATGCTCGACAGCAGACCCCCATGCCCAGCTACCGAGATCCTCGTGCTCGGCCATGGGGGCCCTAAAACAGCCCGGCGTCGACCTCAACCGGTCCAAGCTACAAGAAACCCTCTTCCTACTCTTCCTCATGAAACCCGATTACTCCTCCACGACCGGCCATGCACAGTCCTGCAGGAGTGGGGGGCTTGTGATATGGGATAAATAAGGTGGCAGCATCTGGACCCCCCCCCCCCCCCCCTGTGATCATCAGGCCAGCTACAGTCCAATGGGCTCTAGCCAGCTCTGGCCCATGGGCAAATGGGTCCAACCCGGCTCATTAGGACTCCAGACCCATTTACCCCTGCCTATAAATACCCAACCCCCTCCTCACTTTGGCAGGTAATCAATCTTTCTCCACCTGAACCCTAGCTGCCCAGTCTCTTTTTCAGTGACTGACTAGATCGTCGGAGGGCCTGTCACCGAGACTTCTCCCGGTGTTTCTAGGCAGTGTGCAGGTACAGAAGACCCGAGCCGAGCTACTACATCCGAGCCGAGCCACTCGCCTCTACCTCCCCGCTCCTACTTCCGAGCCACTCCCGCTCCCTGGGGTCGGACCGACGCCAGTACTACGATTTCCTTCTCACAAATTACAATAACTCACACATGCTGCCCCCACACCCCAAAAACAAACAGCATTACTTACTTTACTTCTCACACTGATAACATATACTCACACCCGTCCTCATTCCTATCTATAGTGTTTCCCACTGGCTCTTATAAGTTATGACTTGAATACATATATGCTTTCCCACTCCCCTTCCCATCATGTATATATATCACTCTTCGCCCATCCACGACACCTTGATGAGAATAATTTATGTAGCCAAAGTTCATTTATCATTTCGACAACTGCAATTCCTTGTTTTTCTGTAAATTTTTGTACTTCAGCAACATCCTTGTGTACATCCTCGGTGAATAAAATTTGGGTACTTCTGGACAGAAGAATTGATGCCTCAGTTAGATATCTCCTGTATTTTGAAAATAAATCTAAGAATATCGTCAATCTGATACATGGTCATATATATATATATATGCTATTCATCTCAAACAGTTCACTCTTTATTCGGATGGAATCCACACACCATTCATCAAACATGCACCAGGTTTTCGGTTTCATGCTTACATATGCATCATTTACCTGGCTGTTGTCTTTATTATCAACCTGATCCTCAAACTTCTACTTTTCTTTTTCCCATTGTGCAATATTTGCTTAAGATGTTATGGTGACCAATCTTTGGAAGAGCGGCACAACCTGTAGCTAGAACCAAAATGAGGCATTATTTCTCCTAAAGCACTAATAAATCTTCGGCATATAGACACTTGTCCTCCTCTTCCCACCATCTACACCACCGTAGTGTTTGCATCATTGTAGCCCACAGGACTGTTATGCCTTGGACATCCATCATGGTAATGGAGATGTTCTTCCATCTGTTCTTCCTTCCTTGCTCTAATGGGTATAGGGCACGGATTCGTAAAAAAATTATGTACAGCAAGACCTATCATGAAATTGTGTATGTTCATCACATTGTTGGAATGTTTCTCTTTTGGATATTCGTTATATACTCATTATCTCAATGGATATTAAGATTTTGAACTAACAAATGCAATCTTTCCATGTTGCCAGGTAGGGCTAATGCTTGCTGGAATGGGGGGCTCATCTATTGATGTTTTCAGAATGGTAATGCCTATGAACTGTTGAAGCCAAGGCCTGATTACTCATTGCTTTTGTTTTTGAGTTTGTCCAAGCAAGCATGCAATATTTTTTAATATATACTGATTAGCTCTTGATTTTCCAAATACAATTTATTTAGGACATTTGAAGCCATTTCTGGATTTCGAGAAGTTCAATAAAGCATTATCGTTAATCCTTTTTCCAGGGTATAAAAACTTGGTATTGTGTTGAGTATCAGCCTGTCACTTATTGGTAATTTCTGACATATCATCAGCATCGGTACTTTGGTAGCTCAGTCAAGGATTATCATTAATCCTTTTTCCATGGTATAAAAACTTGGTGTGTTGAGTATCAGCCTATCATTTATTAGTAAAAAATAATTTTGACATGTCAAATGTTAGAAAAGTTTTGGGCAGAAGCTACTACATAACTAAAGTAAAATTGAGAAAGTGGCAAATAAGGTGGACACAGATATTTTACGTGGAAAAATCCCCAAAGGAGACGGGGTAAAAAACCACGGGTAAGGTAGTAGGATTTTACTATTGAAACTAGGATTACAACACATTCTATCTAAATATAAGGAAAGTACAATTTTCACTCTCTTATAATAGGAGAAACACTCTCTCACAAAGTTGAGAAAAAATATAAATATATAAATTATCTCTAAGAAAACACAATATTATCTCTCTTGAGAACACTCTTATGATACTTCCTTTTACTAATCCCTCTTTCTTTCTTCTTCCTCACTTTTCTCTGCATTCTTAGTCTCTTCTCCCGATCTACATTTATAGCCAGGAAAGGAGTTCTCTTTATTGACCTTTTTTCATCTTTCCATTCTCATTTGTCAAAAGTTGCGGTTGTCGGCACCGCTTTCGGTGTCGAATCTCATTTGTCAAACGGGTTTGGTGTGTGTGGCCCATATGGTGGGGCCCTTATCCACTTTTATTGATATTCCTGCCGATATTCTCCCACTTGGAGACTTGATTGAGAAATAATCATGTCTCCACACAATCCATTCTACCTTGTCATTCTCATGCTGCTTACATTTCTGCTAGGCCGCACCAGGATCTACACCATTCAAATTTACCAGTATTAATTGATTTGGTAATAACATCTGCTAGGTTCTCATCAGTGTAAATCTTGTTCATATCCACACTGTCTTTCTCCACAACTTCTTCTTGAACCAACAATCCTTCTTGAAGTGTCATTTCTCACCACAGCTGTGGCACTTGTAAGTCTTCTTATTTCTTGACTTTGGTCTACCATGATTCTGACTCCCACTTGGGCCACATTCCGTTGATCTTCCTCTCATCACCATCAAAGCTTCCACTTCCTGTCTGTCTTCCTTATTCTTGCGCCTGGTCTCTTCTTCCCGAATAGCAGCTACAACTTCAACGAAAACTAGATAGTCCGTCAGGATGTTGTTCGTCAGGTTGATGATGAGTTGATCATCCGAGTCAGACTTTGAAGTAGAAGCTCTGCACGTTTAGTTGGCTCTATTTTGCAATTCATTGATGTAAGTTGCGAAAATAGAGTATTCAGGGTGTTGATGTGGTTGGTCACCGGTGTCGCTTCCGCCATTTGAAGAGTGTACAATCTCCTCTTTAAGAAGATCTTGTTGTGAAGTGATTTGGCAAAGATCTGCACTGGAATAGACATAGCCTTTGAGGTAGGTATGATCTGTAGATTTACTAATAATCCCATACATATTTGAGTGGCCTTAAGAGGCTAATGAGATACCTGAGTGGTATTCAAGAGTTTGCTTTGTGCTACTCTAGTCATTCTTCGAATGAATGTCTGATCTGATGCATTATGATGCTCAGAATTTAGTGAAAGTCGATAACTAGTAGATATGTGTTTACACTAGGAAAAACAAAAATGTTATGGAAATTAAAAGGCAAACAGGCACTGCGCTATCATCCATAAAATCAGACCTCTATGTGTTATCCTTTGCAGTGGAAGAGGCTGAGTGGATTGAAAAACTTGTTGCTAGTCATCTATTAAGAAGTTTAAGTAACTCTCTAATTCTGTTATGCGACTATCAAGCTATAATGCACCGTAGCTCATAACTCACTCTATAATAGTAAGAGGAGTATATTAAGGCTGAAAGAAGCCTAGTTGAACTTTCTTATAATTAAAGCGCAATTGAAATAAAATATGGCTAATACTCTTGCTAAGAGACTCAAAAGTGATATAATTATCAAAACCGTGGGGGAAATGGAGTTAAAAGCTATTGAGTCAAAGCTTTTAACATCCTAATTGTTTTGAAATTTAGAATCCAATTGGAGCCATAGAGAAGTTCAAACCTAAGCATTAATTTTAGGCAATTAAAATGTTTTAGAAATTTTGATGATTCCACATAAATTCCACAAATATATAATGTCATTCCAATTTTGATGGTATTATATATCTAGGAAATTTACTTTGAATAATCATATTATTCCAATACGAAACATGAAAATTTGTCGATGTGTTTCCGATGTTTAGAATGTCGTTATATCATTCCAATTTTGATGATATATCTCTTTTATGGATTCTTGTTTCATTCTAATTTTGATGATTCAGAATTAACCATAATTGATTTGACTGTTCTATCATTCCAATATGAAACATAGTATAGTTCTTGTGTAGAAACTATAATAGGTCGTTTTTTATTTAGTTAAAAAAACTTGAATGTGATGCCTGCGTTACATTTTTGCTAAACTAATTATGAATTGTACTAAGTTCTTTTGTGGAACTAGATACTTTGTGAAATTCGTTGGAATTCTTAGAGATGTGTCTCTTGATATTTTTGTTTTTAATAAGCTAGCAAAGATGGAGAAGTTGAATCTGTCAACATAGATTTCAAAATAATGATTTGTTCAAAATAGAAGAGTAAACATAAAGCAGTGTGCAAGGATAGAGTTTTAGTTTATTTCTCTCGAGAATAAATTAGTCACTTGCTTGGTGAAACTTCTGTTGAGTTTAAGACTCTTGTATTAATTGAGCTTAAAACTCTTATTTTGTTCTTGAAGTTTATTTGCTTTGATTGATTTTGAAACTATGACAGATTATTCCAGTTGATTTAGTCATTGTGAACTATTTTGTTGTGATATGGTTTGGGAACTATTTAATTATTTTGGTTTAGTTTTTTTGAACTATTTGGATTTATAATTGATTTAGTCCTTATGAACTGTACATTGAGTGACGCATTTATTCTATTTAAAGACTGCTATCAGCTAGTTAGCTTCATGTTGAACTGATGAGATAATTCAGTACGTTTATATATTGAGAATATATGAGGAGATTGTTGGATATATTGATATATTCTCACTATATGAATAATATTATGTGTAATATTATTCTGGGTAACACGTGTTTTACACGTACTAATTGAATGGATATCGGAACGCGGGCTGAGTGGGTTGAGAACCCAGTACCCAAACCAATATTTATCCTACAAATACTGGCTTGTGATAGCAGTCTATATATTCCAATCTTGATACCTATGATGAATATCTCAAGCAACTTAGATCTAGATATTAATCCTAATTTTCAATTCTTAATTTCTCACAAAAACTAACAACTGATGCTTTGTGTAAGGAGCGATACTGGTTGTTTCTTATGTTGGAATTCACTAATGCTTACAAAGAAAGCATTCCTCAAATTGCTTATGTGTTCTGCGTTTTTAACTGTGAAGCTCAATCAGTGCATTTGAAGACAGTTTTTTTTGCACTCATATTTCAGGCATGCTCCAGATGGGAGAAACGACAGTCAAAAGTTCTGGTATATTTGTTACTCTTCATCTCAAAACAGACAATAGTTTGCCGTACTTGAAGCTATTAAATCTATGCTTGCCTCTTTGCATGAATTTGAATGTTTCACTGTCAGTTTATTTTCTTCTTAAACTTTAAGATGAGAATTGATCTGAAATCTTTTCTTGCTTTCTGCAAGTTAAGCTTGAGCAAATCTCTGACATGTATAACAAGTACTTTACGATATGTATATCTGGGGATGTATTTCATTTGGCTCTGGAGTTTGAGAAAATGAGAGGTCAGAGTTCCCTCTTATGCAGTTGTAAAAACTCCCCTCATCTCAAATGCATAATTTATACCATTCTAACTTTCTAAGTGATCTTCGTGCATTAAAAAAAAAGGGTTTGAGGGACGTGTCCTCCAATTATTATTTTGTTACTTCTACTCACTTGCAAAGTGAACAAAAAGGTTGGTAAATGCGTGTTTACTATTTACTGATTTCATATAAGCTTGTTATGAGCTTGCAGGAAAAAGCTAGGATACGGATGATGAAACAAAAAGGTTCTGAGAAAAGTGAATCTTGGAGTGATCTTCGGGGAAAGCCAAAAAACTATCAAAATACAGGTATGTGTAGAGAACGTTGACAAACTATAGAAAAATTGACAATATCATTTCATAGGATGTGAAAAGTGTAACTTTCTAAGACATTGATTTCTGGTGCCAATTCGATGCATGAAATTGTGATTTACTCATTGATGCCCTTTTGGTTAACATTTGTCTCAGTAGTTTTTTTACCTGTTGGTTTTCACATTTTGATTTGGGGGAGAATAAACGTAGGCCTTTTTCTTCCTTGTGTCTAATAGATATAATCAAAGAGCAAGGCATAAGTGAAAAGACTTGTTGCTTTGTAGACAAAATGACATGATTATGAACGGTGTAATTGACAGAAGAAGAAGTTAAGGAGAGGACTAAGAGAGCTGCAGCAGCAGCTAGAAGGTGGAGAGAATACTCGAGGAGTGGTACAGATCGACCCCCTACCCTCAAGCTTCCAGAAGCTGTTGGCGATAAGAAACCATAAATGAGCTAAGTCGGTTTTCCATCCATTTCTGTATACTCTGATAGTAGATTGCCAATTTTAGAGAGCCCTGTATTATAGATCATTGATCTCTCACATATTTCAACATGTAATATATGTAATTAATGTATCCCATACAATTCTAGTATTCAGTTATCAAGAAAAATTTTGGCGTATTTGTACTCCTTTAAGCTCCGTGAAATCATTATTGCGCAAACAATGAGCTCAGTGTCAGTTAACATATTGTTTTACAATCTATTTCAATTATAAAAGCAAAGAGTAAATGTCCACAGCCCTTAGTATATCATATTAATCTAGATGACTGAGCTGAAATTAAATAGCTTTATGAACCTGTGTATCACACATGCCATAGTTATAATAATAATAATTAAAAAAAACCATCTGCCTCCAACTCAGAAAAAAGAGGAGAGAGAAGGAGACAGCAGCACTCAGCCCAGCTGACAGCCTCCTACATCCTGACCCCCAGGGCAGGCCTCCTCCAACCCGAACCCAATTTCTCATTGGTATTCGGCCACTTCAAAACATTTTTTTTTCTCTCTGTATGTATTTTGTTTATCTGTGATGATTAGTTTGTGATGAAAAACATAATGAACATGGGTTGAAATTTGATAGTTGATATGCTTAGTCTATTTGATCATTGATAATTGATTTTTTTGAGTAGAAAACTTTTATGTTAAGTTTTGATTGATTAGTTTGCGAAGTTTTTGATTTTTTCAAGAGCTTTAAAATCGAATTTTTGAATAGTATGCCATGACTTGATGGGTTGTTGTATATGCTTGAAGGTAGGGGGATGATGCATGTGTGCACATACACGTGTCCAATCTTGATTATCCATGAATTTTACCATATATACAGCTTGCTTGCTAATAAAATTATGACCTCACTATACAAATGGCTGAATAACGGAGGAATAAGAAACGAGGTCGCGGATGTAATATGGGATAGCAACGCACCTTTCAAAGTAAAAGTCTTTCTATGATTGGTGGACAATGACGCGATTCTTTCAAAGGTTAATTTGAGGAAGCGGGAAATTTTGGACAATGTGATATGTAGTAGATGTCGAACTCACGAAGAAGATACAAATCACATTATTTTCAATTGCCATAGAGCTAGATGGGTCTGGGAGAAAGTGGGTCATACGTTCG
The DNA here is from genome assembly GCA_017893485.1 of Hemerocallis citrina. Lineage (NCBI taxonomy): Eukaryota > Viridiplantae > Streptophyta > Magnoliopsida > Asparagales > Asphodelaceae > Hemerocallis > Hemerocallis citrina. The sequence goes on along the minus strand of CM030364.1, from coordinate 232,459,333 downwards.
GGGTTTTACATTGTACAGGTTCTAGTGCTGAGATCTGGGGGGACATTAAATCGAACAGGATTAGAAAGAAAGTAAGATTAGATTGGGATTTTGCTGTGACTTCAATTATGTGGAACCTTGGGCTAGATCGTAATGACTATTGTTTCAATAGCGTTAATCATAGACTTTCTTCTCTGATGCAAAAAATTTACTTATGTTGTTATGAATGGATAGGGCTTCTCAGATCCAGGAAGAAGATGCGCTTAGGAGAAGATGAGGAGTAGTTCTCAAGCAGGGGGGTCACTAGCTTTAAGCGATTGAGACATCACAGTTTTTGGTTTAGTTGATGTATTCCTATTTTGATGTATTTTGTTCTTTGTTCAGGCTGTAGTTTCCTACTCAGATGAACTTTGATGTTGATCGCCTTCGGACATACTATGTAACTGCTTTGACTGTTTCGTTAATTTCTCTTTAATGAGGCGATGATCTTAGTCATCTTTTAATCAAAAAAATTCAAACAAAGTATTTTTCTAATCAAAACAACGACTTTGATTTTTAAGAAAAGATGATTTTTATGATTGAAAAACACTAGAACAACAGATCTTTTGCTTGTATGTATGCAATCCTATATCATCTAACTCTTAAACCGAGAGATCACTTCCTCAATAGGATGAGTCATCGGTGACTCCCACAAATCAAATATGCTTAGGACATAGTCCATACTATAGGCGGTCAACAAATCGTTGTAATGAAGTGTCTCCTTATCCTATAAAAAAAAGTCCAAATTTTCCATTAAAAACAACACATTTTCTAGAAAAATATCCCAATTTTCTTTAAAATCCTGTTTCTAATGAAAACAACCCCTTTTTCCAATTAAAAAAAAACAACACTAACCTCTTTTAAACAAAACCAAATTCAATCTTTTTCCAAACTTTTTCCAAAAAAAATCGAAACTTTTCTAGAACCTAATTAACCAATTTTTAAAGTAACCGACTTTCTTTATCTAGGAACCTTATCTTTCTTTTGTAATACACAAAAAAGATCTTATCCGTTGATTAAATGTAAGTTATTCTTAAACAAAAATCTCTTCTTTTACAAAATATTTCAGACTCTTTCCTATAAACAAAACAACCTTTTTTTTTCAAAAACAAACAAAGAAATGAGAATTAATACAAACAATTCCTAAATCATACAATGATGATAAGGGTTCAACCTGACAAGCATCCCAACACAACGCCTATAACTTAGACTCACATGACACAAAAGCATACTAATATAGGCCACAAATGATAACCCTCTACTTCATAATCACGTTTTCTGGTTAACCCCAGTGCTAGAAGCTGACGAAACTCATCGAGAACATACCCCCACCTCTCTGGACTGCTACCGATTTCGTTTCACCGCGAAATGAATTCGAGAACTCTAGATGAAATCGTTTACGTATCGTTATGCAGTGCTGATTTCAGCACTGGACAACGGTTAAATGACTGACTGGTCTCCTGTCCAACAATCTACCCAAGTCTATCTGGACTTCTTGGGTCTTTAGTTAACACACTAAGCTTCAACACAAACTCAGAAACACCCCATTTCGAGTATGGAAGCATCGAAGGTGTACACTTTTTTATTTTTTAAAGGTCCTCAAATTTAATGGAATTGTCGAATTTGTTGCGTAAAATTATTTTGCGATTTTTAGTTTAGGTTGAGGTGCAGTTGATGGGTATGCATGAGGACTGTCTTGTAAGGAATTATGAATCAGTTGAGAAGCTGAGGAAGTTAGCTCCAGTGACTAACGCTGTTATGTGGAGTAAAGCGGTAACATTTGTTCGGCTTTTGACATTTTTTTGTTTTGTTATGTAAATGCATCATTGATTGTGAGAATGATTCGGTAAATTTGTTGGATTTATAGATGATGGGAAGCTGTGTTTAGGTATAAGAATGAGTTAGATGTTTCTATTAGTTAGGTTTGTGAAGTAATTGTTTGGGAGCATGAATGATTTGTTTGCTATGGGTGTCAAGTAGTTGTGGTTACAGAGTGTAATGTTTGTTTAAAAAGATTGACGGACTAAAGATAGGATTTGGGCAGTAGAGAATTGAAAAATGGATGTAGGTAATATGAGATTGCTGACTGGAACGTGTGGAGAACAATTAAAAATAGGAGGATGATTTCAGTGTGCATGTATAAATTATGAAGTTACGCCATAGTTCTGTTTCAGAGAAATTGAACGTAATCGGTTGAGATGAACATGTTTATGGTAAACTAATTATTGTAGTTATAGGAGTGCTCATAGGAATTGAAAAGATTGTAGTAAAGGAAACGAGAATGCTGGGTAGACCTAACCTAGATTCAGATGAATCAGTTTGTAAAGGTTTAGGATTTTGGTACCTGTTAATTTACTAAATAAAAAGCAGTGACTCTTACAACCATCCCCGAGATTGCAGTAAAGATTCTGTTTTGTTGCTTTTGGCCTTTATTTCTCGTTCCTATAGTCTTGTTTCTTATATTTCAAATTCTCAAGTACTTATATGGCAACTTGTGATAATGATATACTTCTTTAATCAGTTTCAAATAATAAACAAAATTTATCATTTATTTTGTGTATAGTATATTCGATATATGAACTGTAATAATACTGATAGAATTAGGGATGGAAAGAAATAATTTATTGATTGATTATTGAGTAATTAAACTGAGTACAATATGTCTCCTATATATAGGAGCGAATGGAAGACTTAACTAATACATTATTCAATATGGGACTAAACTAATCTCTCTCATAATATAATATATAATATCTTAACACCTCCTCTGAAATTCAAGTTGGTTCAAACAACAAGAGTTTGGAATATTGATGATGTTGATGTGGCAGGGACGACAAAGTGGGATGCTAGGAACGACGCTCAAGTAGATGGCGCAGGGAAGGCGCTCGATGGCGGAGTAATGGAAGGAAGTAGTGGTTGCGCACTGTTGGGATTTCCATATCCCGATCTATTGGGATCTCACCCCGAACTGAGAAGTAGAAGAAATAGTATGTTATGGAAGGAAGTGGCGCACTATTGGCGCATGTTGGGATCTTACCCCTGACTTGAGAATTGTCGTATATTGTGGAAGGAAGTGGCGCACTATTGGCGCATGTTGGGATCTTATCCCTGACTTGAGAATTGTCCCTGAACTGAGAACTCTGATGATGTTGATATCTCCCCCTCTCAAACTCGGCGTGAGTTTGCTGACGAAGACAGGAGAGGCTGAAGACCTGCAATATATATATATATATATATATATATATAATGCTCGGTTGAAAACGGATTTCATTTTCAACCGGGTGTGAAACCAGCGATCTGAGCCATTGGATAGCTCTTGATCGTGATTAACGGCTCAGATTGCTTCCAAACCAAACTGGAGAGGAGCTCCTAAGTGGCAGAGGGGCATTTTGGGTAATTCACGCCAAATAATGCTAAGTCTGAAGCATCATTTGGCATGAAGTATTTTTTTTGCCAAAAAAAAACACTTAGGCCGTTGTTCCCCAACGACCTAGGTTGTTTTTTTAAAAAATAAATTCAACCTAGATCGTTGTTCCCAACAACGGCCTAGGTATGTACAAGTGTTTTTCCAAACACTTGTATATACTCAGATCTCTCTCTCTCTCTCCCTCACTTCGCAGCCATTTGTCTCTCTCTCTCTCTCTCTGGAGCTCGTGAAACCAACTCCGAAACCCTAGCTCTACTCCGATCCACGCCACCCGACCTCCCCTTCTCGATCTCCCCCTCTTCTCAAAGCCTCTCTATCTCTCTCTCCCTCTCCCGAATACCCCAAACCCTAACCCTACTCGAAATCCCAAATCACCAAAACCCTAGCCGAATTCTTTGAAACCCCAAACCCTAACAGCCACTTCGTCAAGATCAGTAGCTACTATCGTCCCCTATCTCCTTTCCAAATACTCATATTGTGAAAGGTATTCACTTTTTTACAATTTAATAGAATCAACTTTGGCAATTTATTGAATTTTTGTTTCTATATTCTTTAGTTTACAATTTTTGTATTATGCGTGGTTTGTCTACAATTTGGATAGTGTACAATTTTTGTATCATGTGTGTTGTAATCATTTGTTGACATTTTTGTAGATGTAGTATTAGTTGTAGTTGTAGAACTTAGGAAAAGCAAACAAATGAGATACAAAAATTCCGATATTTGACAAGTAGGTCGGACTCACCACGCACAAGGCAACGCAACTTGTAGAGGCGATTTCCAACTCACGGTTTACAAGATACGTCCGTGTATCGCTTTTATTCAATAAAATCGAAATAAAGCGATACATGGTCGTATATTACAAACCGAGGGTCGGAACTCAACTTTGCAGGTTGTGTTGACTTGTGTTTGGTGTGCTAGACATGACGACCAAATTTTGAAATTTTTGCATCTCATTTGTGTTATTTTCTAGCGTATATAAAAAGACTACCATATACGTCAGAACTTTTTGAGTACGGTCTCATCTCACTAGAAAACCGCTCAAATGAAGTCCAAAAAGTACGAAACTGTGTGAATAGGTCGGGCTAACCACTCACAAGCCAATGCAACTTGTAGTTGCGAGTTCCGACCCACGGTTTGCGAGATACGCCAAATTATCGCTTTTCGCTTTTTTCAAGAGTGAAAGCGATACATGGCCGTATCTTGCAAACCGTGGGTCGGAACTCGCAACTACAAGTTGTGTTGGCTTGTGTACGGGGATCTCGACTCAATCGCAAAGTTTCGTATTTTTTGGACTTCGTTTGTGCGGTTTTATCACGTATTTTGTTATGTTTTGAGCGAGTTTTCAATAGAGAACCCACTCAAAAAATACGAAATTTTACGAGTAGGTCAGTCTCGCCGCTCACAAGCCAAAACAACTTGTAGTTGTGCGTTCACACCCACGGTTTGCTATATGCATCAGTGTACGCATTCCGCTCTTTTTTCAAGAGTGAAAGTGATACATGGCCGTATCTTGCAAACCGTGAGTCCAAACTTGCTTCTACAAGTTGTGTTGGCTTGTGTGCGGCAAGCCCGACCAAATTGCAAAGTTTCAAAAAAAATTTTAGCATCGTTTGTACCGTATTCTCACGTATTTTGTTTCGTGTGTGTGTGTCTATATATATATATATATATATATATATATATATATATATATATATATATATATATATATATATATATATATATATATATATATATATATATGCCAAGTTTTTGTTAACAAATTATTTCATATATGAATAAATTTTTTTTGATGAACAACGATATGGAAAGTTCAGTTGCCGGCGATAATTTTTTCGGGGAAGAACAAATCGTTGATTCTATGCTGTTAGTCGAAGAGCACCTAAAACCAAAGTTAGGTGTGATGTTTCCTACTTTAGTTGAGACTGAAAATTTTTATACGTCATATGCTCTATGTGGAGGTTTTGCAATGCGTAAGGGTGAGAATAAATTAAAGGGAGAAGTGGAAGTAGATAAGTCCTATTTGTGTAATAAAGTCGGGTCATCACCGAGTCAACATAGTGATAGTAGACGGGGAACAACCTCTAGAACGGTTTGCAAGGCTTTAGTTCGTATAAAACTGAACGTAGCAAGTAATATGTGGGTGTTGTATTCATTTCATAAAGTACACAATCACAAATTCATCTCACCCGGTGGAAGGCATCTTTTGCCCCGAATCCATTCTGTGTCAAATAGGGATAAAAGAATAATAGATCAATTTAACCAAGTTAATATCCAAACATGTTGAAAAATGCTCTTCTTCGAAAGTGCTAGTGGTGGTCACGATCAAATAGGATTCACCGAAAATTATGCTAGAAATTTATTTAGAGACTCGCAAGAAGCATTGAAAGGATATGACGGGAATATGCTAATCAATTTTTTCGAATCGAAGAAACAGACGGATCCTTCATTTTTTTTATGACATTCACGTAGACCCCGAAGGCCAGTTGTCCCAATGTATTTGGGTTGATGGTATTTCTAGGATGAATTACGAAGAATTTGGCAATGTACTTTGCTTTGATGCCACATACAACACGAACCGGTATGGAATGTTATTTGTTCCTTTTGTTAGAGTGAATCAACACTGGCAATTGACTTTCTTAGGAGGCGGGTTCATTCCAAATGAGACGACCTCTTCGTTTGAATGGTTCTTTGAAAAGTGCTTAGAAGTAATGAATTGTGCTCCATCTGGCATCGTGACCAATCAAGATCGTGGGATCGCCGCCGTAGTGAAGAAAATTTTTCCCCAGACCCGACATCGGTTTTGCATTTGGCAAATATTGGATAAATTACGTTAGGAGGTGCGAATGTCGAACGATGTAGACAAGTTTAGGGAATTATTGAAGACTGTCATCTACGATTCCGAATATGTACATGATTTTGAAGAAAATGGAATTTATTGCTTTTGCAGAACGGATTACAGAATAACAAATGGTTGAACGATCTATTTGAAATCTGTGAAAAATGGGCACCCATCTATGCAAAAGATTCATTTTGGGCCGGCATGTTGAGTAGCCAACGGATTGAGTCATCGCATTCTGCCCTGAAGCATCATACAGAAAAGAAATACTCCTTGCATAAATTTTTTATCATCTTCAATCGTTTTTTGGGAAGGCAAAGACAAGATGAACTGAAAAAAAATTATCGTAACCTTAAGAAGATATAGAAATTGAAGTGCCCATGGGCTTTGGTGGAACAAATGGCGCGAACATACACTTTGAAATTTCTTTACAAATTCCAAGATGAAGTTACAAAAAGCTTCATGTATAATGTGACTTTCGTTGCCGATCTTGAGACACCGGATAGTTCAACCTTTCATGTGATACTTTGTGGAGAATCAGAACTGGCTGGCCTTCTTCGATTATGCAAACTTCGTACAATTATTACATATTCTTGTCACTTCTTCGACTTCGTTGGCATTTCTTGCAAGCATATTTTAGCGGTTCTTTTGTTCAGCCATCACACTTCTCTTTCGAATGTATATATTAAAGGAAGATGGACCCGTGATGTGATGAGAAGAAGCTTTACATCTGTTCCAACCGAAGGTAATAGCAAGAATTTTGCTTCTCGATATTGTGAATTGAGCTACCATGCAAAACAGATTATCGATCTTTGTTGTTCTTCCAATGAAAGTTACAAATACACGCTTGAAAATTTGGTGAAGATCATTGACGTCGTCTCGCGGCTACAACCCGGATTTGGTGAACATTTTGAAGAGGCCTCACAACCGCATGGTAGTGCACAACCTTATGATGAAGGTAGTGCACATGTAATTGCACGCGTAAGGGACCCACAACAAGCATTTCAAAAGGAAGGCCTCGCGCCAAGAGATTGAGGCCGATAAGAGAACAACTTGGCAATAAAAAACTGAGATGGTGCAGAATATGCGGCATTGTGCAAATGGATCATGATTCAAGAAATTTTCTATCACACCTTGCTTCCCAAAATACGGAACACGAGTACGTAACGTAGGCCCAGCGAATGATGTAAACACCATCCATAAGCTATACCAGACTAACTCAGCAACAAGCACAACAAAATACAACCACGCAAGAAATATAACCACATGAATCAAAGATAAAATTTTAATAATAAATAAAATAATCTAACAATATAAATATCCAACATCTGGGATTAAAAACAAACTATGGGTCATAAAGTCCAAAAACAAAGTACAAGCCATAATAATGTTCAAGAAAATAAATCTAGCAGCAAATAAAACTATGCAGCGGAGACTGGTTCCAACTCTTAGAAATGTTGCTCACCAATTCCTTCGGAAACAGATCCTTCAGCACCTGTAAAATTTTGATAAAAAAAGAAAGAAAAGAGTACCCTTAGAGCAAGTCATGGACGAAAAGTAGAGAAAACAGAGGATAATAGAAAAGCATGTATATCAAAGAATAGGGGCATGGTCAAAGACAAAGAACAAAGCAAAGAGCAGGCAATAATATCAAAGGTGTACAATAATCACACATGTAATGAGTGATGTAAAGACAAGATCAAGCGTGAGATGCAGGTTATTAAGTATTTTATTAGCCTATCTAGTGCACGTACTACTGTGTCCCATTCCACAGTTCGGCGCATGCACAGTGATCGTTTTAGACCGATGGTGAATTCACGGATCGTGTACTCGGTGTAACGTGATAACGTGATAACGTGATAATCTTCTTCCATGACAATCTCCTCCTTCCATGTCAAGTGTTCATGCGGGCAAGAAGGCCTTACCGAGTACATTTCCTGATCGTTCACTACCAAGTCTACCAATCATACCCCGACTTGTTAACAGTTTATTTTCCATCCTATGTGAGCATGCAAGAGGGTGTCAATGCTGTATACTACTAAGTGTGACTATATCTATGCGCTACAGAAAAAGCATGAGGCAAACACATCAAATAAGCACAATTATCATAATCAGGACAGTATGACCTTGCTGTACTAAAATACTGATTACCGTCACTAGAAAATAGTAAATCTGAATCCGCTGGAAGGTCTAGAAAGTAGACTTCCACATGGTTCCAGCGAGTATAATTAAGGCATATAAAAGATACAGGGACTAGGGTGAAAACTCTATTCAATTCAGGTTTTATATTCAGGCAGCATGCTACTTGTGTTCAACTAATTATTTCTGGTCAGAAGACTCGTTAATAAAATCCTTAAAAATTCAGGGAAGTACCTATACATTTCTAGGTCCAGCCTAATTTATTTCAGATTTTTCTTTTACTGTTAACAGGGTCAAACAAAATATAGAACAGCAGGATACACATGAAATTATGAATCTGGAATTTCTAACATGGCTGTACTAAAATGTTGATATCTAGCAAATTACACATCGGAACCTATATCTGTCAAAAGGATATTAAACTAGACATCAGAGGCTAAAAATTCATGTTTCTAAAGGAACTTCAAATTATGACATTATCATGGGTGAAAATCTGATTCAATGTAAACAACTAACATTTCAGAAAATTGTCTTAACATGAATAGGCAAATAAATAAATCATATGATCACACATAGCATGCAAATTGGTAATCAAATTGATCCTAGGTGTCAACATGCAAATTCTAAGGTTTAAGGTACAATTATCACAGGCATGGTAGTATTTCATCAATCAAATTCAATCTAGCACGTTCAATTTAACATGTCCAAGTTATCAAGTAGTCCTATGCATGAATCTAGTTATGTAAATGTGCATATGCATGAAACAATAGGGACTAGGTTTTAGATCAAAGAGATAGCACGATGTTAAAAGTATGTCGGGTTAGCTCGTGTAAACCCTCGATAAACTTAACGAAATTGTCAAAGCAGTTTGATAACAAAAATAGACGGGATCTACTTGCAGGAGATCAAATAAACTTGAACAGAGTAAAATGCTAGTTCTAGAGGAGACTTGCCTGTTATATTGCAGATACAATTAATAAGAATAACGGGATCAGAATCCCGGGCGAAAACTCCCAAAGGCATGTGCGAAACCCGTGCGAAGAAACCCAAGCAAACATAACAGCAACAACAAAAGCCAAGTGAAACCCCATACCAGATCCGACAGAACACGGGATAGCAACCTGGATCCGATGTGCCAAAACACAGGATGGAAAAACCAACCAATCAGTGACCTCTCCACGCCGGATCGGCTCAAAATAGCGAATAGCAATAGGGGATCCGCTGTGCGCCGAACACCGAACAGCAAAATCGGCCAATCGGCGGGCGTCTTCAACCTCGGCAAGGAGAGAGAGGGAGAGAGAGTGAGAATGGCGGACTGTGGCGGTGCGGCACTACGGCGGGGCACCACGGCGAAGATGTCGGCACCACAGTCGAGAAACGACGGCGGCGACGACAATCTCGACGAAGGCAAACTCTGTTTTTTCGGTTGGAAATAGAGAGCGACGACATCAACGATCGGGGACTCAAATGGCGACGCTAGGGGCTTCAGTAGGTCGGCGAAGGATGGCGGGACAATGGCGAGGTGCACGGAGAAGGGTTGGGGCGACGGCGATGGGTTAAGGCGATAGCGAAGGATACGGTGGATTAGGATGAGTGGTTGAAAATGAGGACAGGGGGTGATTGGAGGATGGAGGCGAGGCGGTGGACGAGGGCGAAGGGATGGAGACGATGATGGTTGTGGTGACGGAGGTTGAAGGTGATCGGAGAAGTCAACGGGGATAGGGTTTTTCAGTTATGGGTTTCGGGCACAACGAAACAGAGAGAGGGATAGGGATCGGGGTGAGAGATACGACAGAGAGAGAGAAAGAATAGATTTAGGGTTTATTTAATAGGGTATATATAGGGAATCAAGAATTAGGATTTTGGGTTGAGATTATGTGGGTTCTGAGTATCTGTTTTGGCTCCAAAAAGAGAAAAATAAATGCAATGAGATGAGACGAACATAAAGGAGGACAACTCAAGATAAAAATAGGAAGAGCAAAATTTGCAAAGATAACAGAATCCAACCAAAAGAATACAGATCGATCAAGAGAGTACAAAAGAACCCAAGAAAAGACAAAGTACACTATAATAAATGAATCCAAATACAATAATTAAAAAAAAAATACAACAAAACCGAAAATAGGGCTTACAAATCCTACCCACCTTACAAGAAGAATTTCGTCCTCGAAATTCATACAAGAGGTACATAGGGCAAACCCCGAAACAACAAAACAAAACAAGGCAAAATAAACACTACTCAAACAAATGAGGGAAGCTCTCCCGAATCTCATCCTCTAACTGCCAAGTAGACTCCTCTGGCGAGCGAGGATCCCAAGAAACTCGAACCAACTTGATGACTCTATTCTTTGGCACCTTCTTTCGACGGTCTAAGATAGAAACGGGTCAAATTTTACAGGACAAATCCGGCCTCACAAACAAGTCTGAGTAGTGAAATATGGAATACATCATGGAATATGGAATACATCATGGAATACATCATGACTGTCATATCTGATGTATTTCCTAAGCTGTGAAATATGGAATACATCATGGACACCTGCTAAAGCTGGCGGTAGCGTGAGCCTGTAAGCTACCTTGCCCACATGTTTCACAATATCGAATGGACCGATGAATCGAGCACTGAACTTGCCTCCACCGCCGAAACGGATAACACTTCTTCAAGCCGATACCTTGAGGAACACATGCTCGCCTGTCTCAAACTCTAGAGGTCTCTGACGACAATCAGCCCACCTCTTCTGCCTATCCTGAGCGGCCTGCAAATGCTTGCAGATCTGAGCCACCGCATCAACTGTCTTCATGATCAACTCAGGACCTAAAAGCTTCCTCTTGCCGATATCATCCAAACAGACTGGCGATCTACACTTGCGCCCATACAAAGCTTCGAATGAAGCAGCCTTGAGACTCGCCTGGTAATTTTTATTATAAAAGAACTCAGCCAAGTGAAGATGATCCTCCCACGAACCTCCAAACTGAAAAATGCAGGATCTCAACATGTCTTCTTGGGTCTGAATTATCCTTTCAGACTGCCTATCTGTCTGAGGATGGAATGCTGTACTGTAGTTCAACTTGGTACCCAAGCTCCTCTGCAAACTCTCCCAGAACTGAGACCTGAATCTCGTATCTCTATCCGATATGATGATGACAGGAACTCCATGCAGACGAACAATCTCCTAAACGTACTGCTCGGCCAAACTCTCCGTGGACTGACCCACACTGAAAGGAATAAAGTGAGCGCACTTCGTCAGCCGATCCACTATCACCCGATAGCATTATGACCTTTAGGACTCTTCGGCAAAACTGTCACAAAGTCCATCGTGATATTCTCCCACTTTTATTCAGGGATAGGAAGGGTTGCAAAAGTCCTCCGGTCTTGTGATGCTCCACCTTCACTTGCTGACAGATTAGGCACTGGGCGACGAATCGAGCGACATCCCGCTTCATACCATGCCACTAGAAATGTTGTTTCAAGTCCCTGTACATCTTAGTACCACCAGGATGAATAGAATACGAGGACCGATGAGCTTCCTCAAGTAGCTTCTGCCTGCCTTTTCCTCTAGGTACACACAACCTAGAGCCAAATCGAAGCAACCCATCAGCATGGACAACCAGATCAGATCTCAAACTAGCTTCTACCTCACTCCGAAACTCCTGCAATTTTTGATCTTTCCCTTGAGCTGCCTTGATCTGCTCTACCAAGGACGACTGCAAATGCAACAACATAAGCTGTCGATCTGATCCAGGAAGCAACACATCCAACTCTAGCCTCCTCATGTCCTCCACTAGCTCCTTTTGCTGAGTGAGGAACATAGCGGCAGGCCTCCGACTCAAAGCATCCAGCACTGAATTTACTCTGCCAGGGTGATACTATAAATTGATGTCAAAGTCTGCCATCAATTTCAGCCATCTCCTCTGCCTCATGTTCAACTCCTTCTGCGTGAACACATATTTGAGGCTCTTGTGATCTGTAAAAATCTCAACTCTATCTCCAAGCAAATAGTGCCTCCACAACTTTAAGGCAAAAACCACAGCTGCAAGCTCCCGGTCATGCGTAGGATAGTTCTTCTCATGAGGTCTCAACTATCTTGATGCATAAGCGATAACCCTGCCTCGCTGCATCAGCACTGTTCCCAGACCTCTCCCCGAAGCATCACAGTGGATCACAAAATCACCCAAATTGTCGGGTATAGTCAGCACATGCACTAACGCCAATCGACGCTTCAACTCGGCGAAAGCTCCATCACAAGCTTCATCCCAGACGAACTTCTGCTCCTTCTTGGTCAAAATGGTCAAGGGTCCAGCGATTTTGGAGAAATCCTAAACGAACTTCCGATAGTAACCAGCCAAACCAAGGAAACTCCGCACCTCAGGAACAGACTTTGGAATAGACCAATTCCTGATCGCAGAATTCTTCGACGGATCCACAGAAATAACAACACCCAAAATAATGTGGCCAATAAAAGCAACCCGATCCAGCCAGAACTCACACTTCTTGAGCTTCCCAAATAGCTGGTTCTCCCTCAAGGTCTGCAGAACCACCTTTAGATGCTCAGCATGATCTGCCCTGTTTCGCGAGTACACTAATATGTCGTCGATGAAGACCACGACAAAATGATTCAAGAATGGCGAAAACATATGGTTCATCAAACTCATGAACACAGCCGGTGCATTAGTCACTCCGAAAGGCATCACCAAGAACTCGTAATGCCCATACCTCGTTTGGAAAGTCATTTTCGGAACATCCTCTAACTTCACCCTGACTTGATGATACCCAGAACGCAGATCCAACTTCGAGAACACCGACGCACCACCCAGTTGGTTGAACAAATCGTCAATCCTCGACAATGGATACCAATTCTTGACAGCAACATTGTTCAACTCCCTGTAGTCGATGCAAAGCCTGCGGCTTCCATCCTTCTTACTGACAAACAGAACTGGGGCTCCCCAAGGCAAAACACTAGGTCTGACAAGACCCTTATCAAGCAGTTCCTAAACTTGCACCTTCAGTTCTGCCAATTCAACCGGCGCCATACGATACGGACTCTTGGAAATAGGAGTCGTACTGGGCTGAACATCAATGCTGAGCTCCACATCTCGAACTGGCAGAAAACCGAGCATTTTCTCGGGAAACACATCAAGGAAGTCCTGCACAACTAAGGGTGCAATAACTCCATCAGAACCCAGCGATACAAGAGAAAAAACCTTGGGGTCCATCGAGTTCTTGACACGCCCTGACGGTGTCTCACCCGCATGGAAAACAAACTCTAGTTGACCAAAGAGCCTGAAAGTCACCTTCTTCTCCCGGCAATCAATCACGGCACAGGAAACACCCAACCAGTCCATGCCCAGAATGACATCGAAACCGAAGTTGGGAATCACAATCAAATCAACCGAGAACACCACACTACCAATCAGCAATGGGCTCTACTTGCAAACCCTAGAACAGACAATGACACCTCTACCTGTGGTGATGTCCCAAGATGTCGGCATAGCATCGCTAGCCAAACCATGCTGATCGACAAAGCGAGAAGAAATGAAAGAGTGGGTAGCACTCGAATCAAACAACACATGAGCTGGAAGAGAGAAGACTAAAATCACACCTAAAAGTAGATCAAACAAAGAATAAGGTGCTAGCAGGATATATACACGAATAATTGTACAAAGGAGGGAAAAACAACAACATGCAGAAAACTGAAAGAAAGAAAAGAAAGTACAACTACTGTGATATACCTGCACCACTCCAACAGTAACTTCCGCTTCCTCGGCTGTCAGGTTATAAGCCTGACCACGACCTCCAACCAGACCTCCTCTAGGAGCCACATACCTCTGATCAAAGACTTGCCTCTGCGGAGGAAGAGACGGCTTGCCTTGACCACGCGTTAGCGCTCCTAGCTAAGCAGCACCAGCAACCGGCGCAAGAGCTCTGTTCCTCGGACAGTCACGAACCATATGCTCACTGCTCCCACACACTAAACACAGTCAGTTGGCCATCCTGCAGTCTCGCGGTGAATGCCCAGTCTTATGACAGTAGCCACAAGTCTCAACATTCCTCGGGACAACAGGTGCGTACGGCTGTGCTCTCATGGGAGGGGGCGGAACTGGCATCCGAATTGGTCCTCTGAAAGGCCGAGCTGCAATAGGGCGCGAAACAGTCCTCTGAGGAACACTAGACCTACTGAGAGTCTGCTCTTGGATCCGAGCCGCATCCAGAACATCGAAATAAGTAAGAAGCCGAAGAGCAGCCAAACGGTCCTGGAGGGGAAAGCTCAAGCTCGACTAAAACTGACTAGCCTATGCCTCATCAATGGCAACGAGGGTAAGGGCGAAGCGACTGAGCTGAGTAAACTCTACAACATACTCGTCCATAGAACGGTTTTCCTAATTAAGATAATGGTTAAATTAATACCGTCACAAGTGAAGTAGGCAGCAAAAAATGATATTTAAGAACATTATCTAGCTGACCTAAGTTAGGAAAACAAACTATCGCTCCATCTCTGCCTTGGTGACACTGGGAAAGAACTTCGCCAGGAAGCTCTCAGAGAAAGTGGCCCACTCAATGGGTTATGGCATCCTTTCGGATTCAACCTGCCACCAGATATGAGCGAGATCCACCAACTGGATGCGAACCACATCCACACGACCCGCCTCGGCAACACGAGCGGCGACCAGCAGTTGCTCCGTCCGGATAAGCCATTGCTCGGCTTCCAACGGTGACTCAATACCCGAAAACTTATTCGGGTGCAGCCCCATGAAATCTGCTACCGTACCAGGCCTAGGTGGCAGAGCACCAGGTGTAGGTCCAGCGACATTCCCATTGGCTGCCAAAGTGGCTCTCATCAGCTCATTGTGCTCTTGCTAAAGAGCCATCATTTGCTGGATCATTTGGAGAATGGCAGCATTGTCCGACTGCCCATCCCCCAAGCGAGAAGAAGAATTTCCACGAGCCATAGCTTGAAACACGATCAAAGATAGTCAGTACCCAGATTATATGTTGGTTATTATACAAGTATTCATGTGATTATCGTGGTGTGCAAATCACTGAGTTACCCGGGCTAGAGCCAAACTCAACTAATATACCAATCATAGCCAACCCTCATAAAGATAGTCATGTTTGATTGATATATTACTCATCCTGGCTCTGATACCACTAAAAACCCTGTCATGCCCTGCTTCCCAAAATACGGAACACGAGTACGTAACGTAGGCCCAGCGAATGATGTAAACACCATCCATAAGCTGTACCAGACTAACTCAGCAACAAGAACAACAAAATACAACCACGCAAGAAATATAACCACATGAATCAAAGATAAAATTTTAATAATAAATGAAATAATCAAACAGTATAAATATCCAACATCTGGGATAAAAAACAAACTATGGGTCATAAAGCCCAAAAACAAAGTACAAGCCATAATAATGTTCTAGAAAATAAATCTAGCAGCAAATAAAACTATGCAGCGGAGATTGGTTCCAACTCTTAGAAACGTTGTTTACTAATTCCTTTCGGAACAGATATTTCAACACCTGTAAAATCTTGATCTAAAAAGAAAGAAAAGAATGTCCTTAGAGCAAGTCGTGGACGACAAGTGGAGAAAACAGAGTATAAAAGGAAAGCATGTATATCAAAGAATATGGACATGGTTAAAGACAAAGAACAAAGTAAAGAGCAGGCAATAATATCAAAGGTGTACAATAATCATGCATGTAATGAGTGATGTCAAGACAAGATCAAGCGTGAGATGCAGGTTATTAAGTATTTTATTAGCCTATCTAGTGCATGTACTACTGCGTCCCATTCCACAGGTTCGGCGCAAGCACAGTGACCGTTTTAGACCGATGGTGAATTCACGAATCGTGTACTCGGTGTAACATGATAACATGGTAACGTGATAACATGATAACGTGATAATCTTCTTCCATGACAATCTCCTCCTTCCATGTCAAGTGTTCAGGAGGGCAAGAAGGCCTTACCGAGTACATTTCCCGATCGTTCACCACCAAGTCTACCCATCATACCCCGACTTATTAATAGTTTATTTTCCATCCTATATGAGCATGCAAGAGGGTGTCAATGTTGTATAATACTAAGTGTGACTAATTCTATGCGCTATAGACAAAGCATGAGGCAAACACATCAAATAAGCATAATTCATATAATCAGGACAGCATGACCTTGCTGTACTAAAATACTGATTACCATCACTACAAAATAGCAAACCTGAATCCACCGAAAGTTCTAAAATTTGGATTTCCACACGGTTCCAGCAAGTATAATTAAGGCATATAAAGAATACATGAACTAGGGTGAAAACTCTATTCTATTCAAGTTTTATGTTCAGGCAGCATGCAGTATGTTGTGTTAAACTAATTATTTCAGGTCAGAGAACTTATTATTAAAATCTATAAAAATTTAGGGAAGTACCTATACATGTCTAGGTCCAGCCTAATTTATTTCAGATTTTTCTTTTACTGTTAACAAGGTCAAATAAAATATGGAACAGCAGGATATGCATAAAATTATGAATCTGAAATTTTTAACATGGCTGTACTAAAATGTTTCTAGCAAATTACACATCGGAACTTAAATCCGTCAAAAGGGTGTTAAACTAGACATCAGAGGCTAAAAATTCATTTTTTTAAAGGAACTTCAAATTATGACATTATCATGGATGAAAATCTGATTCAAAGTAAACAACTAACATTTCAGAAAATTGTCTTAACATGAATAGGCTAATAAATAAATCATAGGATCACATATAGCATGCAAATTGGTAATCAAGTGATCCTAGGTGTCAACATGCAAATTCTAAGGTTTAAGATATAATTATCACCGGCATGGTAGTATTTCATCAATCAAATTCAATCTAGCATGTTCAATTTAACATGTCCAAGTTATCAAGTAATCCTCTGCATGAATCTAGTTATTTAAATGTGCATATGCTTGAAACAATGGAGACTAGGTTTTAGATCAAAGAGATAACACGATGTTAAGAGTATGTCAGGTTAGCTCGTATAAACCCTCGATAAACTTAACGGAATTGTCAAAGCAGTTTGATAACAAAAATGGACGGGATTTACTTGCAGGAGATCAAATAAACTTGAACATAGTAAAATGCTAGTTCAAGAGGAGATTTGCCTGTTATATTGTAGATACAATTAATAAGAATAACGGGATCAGAATCCTGGGCAAAAACCCCCAAAGGCACGTGGAAACCCGTGCGAAGAAACCCAAGCAAACAGAACAGCAACAGCAAAAGCCAAGTGAAACCCCACACCGGATCCGACAGAACACGGGACAACAATCTGGATCTGATGTGCCATAACACGGGACAGAAAAACAACCAATCGGCGACCTCTCCATGCCGGATCGGCCCAAAACACCGAACAGCGATAGGAGATCCGCTGTGCACCGAACATCGAACAGTGAAATTGGCCAATCGGCGAGCATCTTCACCCTCGGCAAGGAGAGACAGAGAACGGCGAACTGCGGTGGCACGGCACTGTGGCAGGGCACCACGGCAAAGACGTCGGCACCATGGTCGGGAAGCGACTGCGGTGATGGCAACCTCGACGAAGGCGAACTCTGTTTTTCTGGTGGAAACAGATAGCGACGATGCCAACGATCAGGGACTCGAACGGCGACACTAGGGGCTTCGGTGGTCGGCGAGGGATGGTGGGACAATGGCTAGGCACACGGAGAAGGGTTGGGGCAACGGCGATGGGTTAAGGCGATGGCAAAGGATACGGTGGATTGGGTGAGCAGTTGAAGATGAGGACAGAGGGTGATCGGAGGATGGTGGCGAGGCGGTGGACGAAGGCGAGGGGATGGAGACGATGATGGTGGTGGTGACGGAGGTCGAAGGTGATCGGAGAAGCCAACGGGATAGGGTTTTTCGGTTATGGGTTTGGGGTGTAACGAAACAGAGAGAGAGAGGGATAGGGATCGGGGTGAGAGAAACGGCGGAGAGAGAGAGAATAGATTTAGAGTTTATTTAATAGGGTATATATAGGGAATCAAGAATTAGGATTTTGTGTTGAGATTATGTGGATTCTGGGTATCGGTTTTGGCTCAAAAAAGAGAAAAATAAATGCAATGAGATGAGACGAACACAAAGGGGAACAACTCAAACTCAAAATAGAAAGAGCAAAATTTGCAAAGAGAACTGAATCCAACCAAAAGAATACAGATCGATCAAGAGAGAACAAAAGAACCCAAGAAAAGACAAAATACACTATAACAAATGAATTCCAATACAATAATAAAAAAAACAAAATACTGCAAAACCGAAAGTAGGGCTTATATTGTCCAACCTTATTTGAGGGGTAATACTTTTTTTGATTTGGTTATCATTAATTTAAATTTACTATTTTTGATTTGTGGTAAATAAATTTGTTACTAACTAAAACTTGTCATTTCATTCAGGGCAACCAATCAGCAAGAAGTGAATCCATCCGAAGAAGATAGTTCTGACGTGAGATTTGATGAAGCATTGTGAAATTTTTTTGATGTAAACTTCGAGTATGTTAGATTTTGATGTAATAATTGTTGATGTAATACTTTATGAATTTGAATGGATGAATGTAAATTTTCTTCATATTTATTTTATTTGTTGTAATTATACTAATTTTGTTGTTAATGTTAGTTTGGGGATGTAATACTGATTTTGTTGTTTGAGTGAGAAATACTGAAGTGTAGCAGTTGTAGATGCTGTTTACACTTATGTATATATATTTTTAAAATGTATACTTAGGCCGCTGTCTTCAATAACGACATTAGTAGTATTATAAAATTGAAGACTTGAACACTTGCTCTCTGTCTTGATCAAACCATAAGGAGCAGCAGCTCATCAAAATCCAAATTTTTTTAAACCTAGGCCGTTGTTGGGGACAACGACCTAGGTTATATGAAAAGTTTGGATTTTGATGAGTTGCTCTCTGTCTTGTCCAAGCCATAAGGATCAACAACTCATGAAAAACCAAATTTTTTTATTACAACCTAGGCCGAAATGGCCTAGGTTATATAAGAAAATTGGAATTTGATAAGTTGCTCTCTATCTTGGCCAAGCCATAAGGAGCAACAACTCATCAGTTTGCCAAAAAAAGTTTTTATAACCCAGGCCGTTGTTGGAGTATATGAGAAAATTGGATTTTGATGAGTTTCTCTCTGTCTTAGCCAAGTCATAAGGAGCAGCAGCTCTTCAAAATCCAATTTTTTTTATTACCTAGGTTGTTGTCTCAAACAAAGGCCTATGTTATATGAGAAAATTGAATTTTGATGAGTAGCTCTCTATCTTGGCTAAGCCATAAGGAGCAGCAGCTCTTCAAAATTCAATTTTTTAATTTATAACCTAGGCCTAGGTTATATGAGAAAATTGAATTTTGATGAGTTGCTCTCTATCTTGGCCAAGTCATAAGGAGCAACAGCTCTTCATAATTCATTTTTTTATTACCTATGCCATTGTCTCCGGCCTAGGTTATATGAGAAAATTGGATTCTGATGAGTTGCTCTCTGTCTTGGCCAAGCCATAAGGAACAGCAGGTCTTCAAAATCCAAATTTTTTTAACCTCCAACAACGACCTAGGTTATATGAGAAAATTAGATTTTAATAAGTTGCTTTCTGTCTTGGCCAAGCCATAAGGAGCAGCAGCTCTTCAAAATTTTTTTTTTTTATAACCTAGGCCGTTGCCTCCAACAACGGCCTAGGATATATAAGAAAATTGGATTTTGATGAGTTTCTCTCTGTGAAGAGAGAGCAAGTCCACAACAACAAAAATAATCATAACAACTAAGGCCGCTGTTGGAGATAACGGCCTAAGCTGTCCAAAACATTTTGGGGTTTTTTTTACAACTTTCTCTTCTATCTTTACTAACAGAGGCTCTTGAACTCTACGCCAAAGACATTCATATTCTTGTGGTAAGTCTCTATATTTATAAGTTTCCTTTTTTAGCAACTTAAATGAACAATATATAATCATTAAAGTTAAATTCTTAAATATTTAATAGAAAATAACTCCATCTTCTTGTGTAAAAAAAAATCTCTATTTTCTCCCTAATTTGTAATTTCTTTTGGAAATTTTTATTCATTTATAATGAGAATTATTTTTCGGTACTTCTAAAATGCACTATATCAACAGATAACTTATAAATTTAATATATTTTGGAACAAACAAATTTGGAGCCATTGTGAATATGGGATAGTACATCCCTGTTCAGCTTAACCCCTAACCCTACCCAAACCCCTAACCAAACCCCCCTAACCCTTCCCTAACGCGTAACCCTCTAACCAGGGGTTTGGGTAGGGTTAGGGTTAGTGTTAATGAGGGTTAGGGAAGGGTTAGGGTAAGCTTAGTGGTAAGTCTACTATTCATATTTTAGAACACTTTTAGAACATCTTACACATACCAATCACAACAAAATTAAAAAATTACAAAAATAATTCATATTATTGTCAGGCCGTTGTTCGCAACAACGGCCTAAGCTGATAGAATTTTTTTTGGGTTTTTTTTACATCTTTATCTTCTATCTATACGAATAGAGGCTCTTGAACTCTACACCAAAGACATTTATTTTCTTATATATTGTCTCTATATTTTATTAATTTCTTTTTTAGCAACCAAAACGACCAAAATATCATCATTAGGTTAAATGGTTAAATATTTTATAGAAAATAACTTAAACAATTTTTTTGTAAAAACAAAAATATTCACTACTTATTTCACCTAAAAACGAACAAGTAAGAGAGCAAGGCGATAAAATTTTCAAAAATACTCATAACAACCTAGGCCGTTGTTGGAAGAGCAAGTGAAGTGCATACCACTAAGCTTACCCTAACCCTACCCTAACCCCTAACCATACCCCCCCTCCAACCCTCCCCTAACCCATACCCCTCTAACCAGGGTTAACGTGTAGTGCCCCGAATTTCTAATATAATATCTTAGAAAATACGTGGCAAAATTTCCAGCATCAACTTCAATGTAATATTAAACACAACCAAACACCAATAAATTTTTTTCAACTTTTATTACAATAATCAATTACATAGCACAGCAGAATACAATACACTTAAATCACAACTCTCTTTTCTTTACAACACTTTCTTTTCATTTTACATATGTCACTAAATCAACTAAATTCAATCATCCAAATCCCAAGCTCTAATCAACAACAACCTGTAAACATGAGGCTAGAGATGATGTAATACCCTGATTTTTCAATAAATGAGAAATTATTTATTTTGCACGTGTTGTGCACGTGCAATATATTGTTGGATTATTTTATCATGGTGAGTATGTTTAAATATATTTTTCTCAAATTATTTTAGTACAAAAGCCTTCTTTAAAAGCCTTATTTGATTTAATTAAAAAGCCTTTTCTTAAAAAGCCCAAAAGCATTTTTATTTTATTTATTTTTATAAATTATTTTTTGGCCCAAAAAGAAAGCCCATGATTAATTTATTTTAATTAAACTTGTCATGTAGAAGACTTTTTCTAACAAAATTATTTTTATACAATTTTAGAATGTACAAATTTGGCCTAGTTGCATGCACGTGCACTACACGTACACGTGCATTGCACACTCTATTTTTTGGGCCGGTAGCATTCTTTTTGGAGGGAGAGTTGAAATTTTGGGTGTGGAGAACATGGGGGTAGTTTCAAGGAGGTGGGTAGTTTTCCTAACTCCTACTTGAATCTAAGCCCTTCATTTTGCAACCACCAAGATGATCTTAGCCCTCCATTTCTCTCATTTTTTAGTATAAATACCCCCCTTTCTCATGGCTAATTTTCATATGCAAAGTGTAATTTCTAAAGCTATACTAATATATTGTGAGAGTTATAAAAAAAAATAAGAGTTGTGTGGGTTGTATTGCTTGGAGTGGCCGGCACCATCAAGAGCATTCGGCTAGGAAGCTTTCGGCCAAGGAGGAGAAGTATTCGGCATTTGGTTGGAGGCTTGGAGTGGTGCATTCTCTTGGCTAGGAGGAGGTGTTCTCATCTACTTGATTGCTTTTGTTGTGTTTCTCTCCAATTGAGGTGGGTAAAATATTTCATGTTTCTAATATAGGGTTCATGCTAGTATATTGATGACACTATACATGGAAAATACTAATAAGAGACCACTTTAATTAAAAAGTTAGTATGTGAATGGCTTAGAATGGTGTGGTAAATTGTGTATGTAAATTGTTTGCATGAAATTATACCATATGAAGCACTTTCTATGATTATCTAGTTAATTGAACAATGATGCAATGTGACTAGCATGATGTGTGAAAGTCTTTTATTAATTACTTGCAAATTGTGTGGTTGAAACATGAAAATTGAGAAAGACATTAACACTATGGGAATTGAATAGAAAAGTATATTAAATACTTCGAATCCATGTGTAGAAGTGGCATGAATGAACCAAGGAATTGCTTGTTGTCATCATATTAGAAATGTACCAAAAATTAGAAATTGTTGAGTTTCACCTATTCATGTGCTATATGAATTCTTTTGCTAGTATGAGTATGGGAAAATCCAAAGTTGTATTGTGTTGTGAATGTAGAATAATAACCAGTAATTTATCATGAAAAACTTTGGGATAAAAGAGGGATTAGAAGAACAATCGATTATTTTCAATGTCGAAAAATAAAAGATTTGCTAGTTTTAATTAAAATAATTAATTTGGGTGGAGAAAAATGTGTTTTTAGTACAAAAATTTATTTTACAATTACTGTTTTGAAGATGGAATAAAGAAGCTTAAATCTGGAATTTTTCAGTAGTTTATTTGAAGGCAATATGAATCAATTGTTGAACATCGAGTTAATTTCAAAACAAACAGTGGGAATATGAGTTAAATGGGTTTTAAGTCCACACTGTGACAACCTGAGCCAGTGGCTCAGGCGGTCGGTGGCGCTGTTCGGTTTCCCTGAGCGGTGTGGTTCGAATCCGGGTCTCACCAAAATTTTTTAAGTACTGTGTATATATGTTTATATCAGCGAAGAGATGGCATATGTACTTAGCGCATCCTCTTCTAGTCGCTAGCACCGATCGGCCTATCGGCGGGTGCTCTGGCCTTCTTCTCTATTGTGCTGGGTTCGAATCTTTCCCCTAGCACTTAGGGAAAAATATTTTTTTTATGAGTTTTTGATGTCCAAAAAATATAAGAAAAATATGGTAATTTTCATAAAAATACAAGGAATTTTATGGGATTGGTTTGGATATTAATTGAAGAAAATAAAATGTAGTTTGTGAACAAATGGTATATTAAAGCTATGGTTCTAAGACACATACTCATGGTTAGTTTCAAATTTATAAAGAGTTATTAAAATGATTATTAGAAAGTTTTTGACACAAAAGAATTTGTGGTGTGACATGATATTATAATCTTTACTTGAAGATATGGTGTAAAATATGAAGTACGAATGTATGTTTATAAGGTGCATGAGTCCATTGTATGATGATGGAGTTTAGAAACTTTGTTGATGAAATTGTTGGACTTGAATATGAATTTTGAGTTATAAGTATTCACCATGGATTTGTGAACCAATGAAATTATGAATAAGAAAGAATATGAAATTGTGACATGAAAGTGGTTATGACTTAAAGATTGTGAAATGGAATTTGAAATAGAGTAGCTAAGTCTCCCCGGCATTGAGAAAGATGAATTGAATTGAAATTAGACCAAGGTTGGTCATGTTGAAATGAATGAATAAGTCCGGATGATGGAGAGGCTAACTCTAGTGATTATTTTGTTCATGATTTTTATATAAAACTAAGGACTAGTACATAGTGGAGATGTGATGAAAGTAGAAGAAAAACACGAGTATGAGGGCCAACGGATAGCGGTGTGAGAGCGATTCACAGGTTGCCTGCTTGATGCGTCAAGACAGTGCGTGGGCGCTACTCCGGAATTATCGTCCCGGTGGCGACGCTCGTGGGATGTTCGAGTGGCTATGGGTGGTGCCATTGTTCCATGGCGGAGGCTGAATTGTCCATAGGTTGCCTGCTCGATGCGTCGTGACAGTGCGTGGGATTCCCCTCCAGGCTGCCTGGACATGGGCTCATAGATCATAGGACATCTAAGACCCTACCGTAGTTACAGTAGTAGTTTAAGACATATCGGGGGATTGAACCCTATCAAGATGAAGAACGAATAAGGGCTTGCCCTCGGACCTATGTAGTATGGGATGCATAGAATCCGAACAAGTGCGCATTAGTGTCATGTAACTTAAGTAACTGCATTAAGGACTAAGTGCACAATCACAACACGACATCAATAGGGTAGTCCCTTTAGTTTGAATGTGACAAGTTTGTGTTTGCTAAATATGAAATGTTAAGTTATACTATTTCCGGCAAGCGAGGACGGCCGTGTATAATGATCGTCGGTTGAATAAACTGACGTACCCACAGTCTAACATGCAGGTAAATGTCATGCTAAAGATTAAAGAGGATTTGGATGCTTAAAGATTTTATCAAGCTGTTGTACTCGTATTTAATTGTTGTATTTTACTTCCGCTGTGCAAAAGAAAGATGTAATTATGATGTAATCTCTGATGTATGATGAAAAGTTTTTTTATTTCCCTGTAAAAGTGTACTAAGAAAGTGAAAAGATCCTGTAGAACATCTCGAATTCAGTATATTTGGGATTCGGGGCGTTACAGAGTGGTATCAGAGCCACGCTTTCTACACTTTCACACTTGTACAAATTTATAGGGAACGACACCCTAGTAGTGGACATTAGAGTGTGTGTTTGAATCTAGAGATTTAAATGTAAGTGACTTACATTTGTGTTGCTCTAAGATTTGTGATTTCTCCTCCCTATTTCTAAGATGGCTGATCACTTCGACCCTGCTGGAGGCGACGACTGGCACATTATTGAGGAAGAGTACCATCCTGGACAGGCAGATTCCGAGGACGAGTACTACCCTGGGCAAGCTGATTCTGATGATGAGGAGTACCCTGAATCCCGAGAGATCACCCCACCTCCGGATTCATCTGATGATTCTTCTTCCGACGAAGAGGAAGTACCAGTTCCCAGTGGTCTTGTGGCTTCTCTTCAGAGGCAAGTGGAAACCCTGAAGGAGAGAGTTGGATTATTAGAGGCGCAGCTGGAGAAGCGGAAGGCTGACTATTCTGTTCTTAGCCATCGGATTTGGGAACTTGAGAAGAAAAAGAACCTAACTGATGTGCTGAAGGATGAGGTTGATGAACTGCGGGAAGAACTTCGAGCAGCGAAGAGGACCCGTAGGAGTTAGAGTGTTGTGGCTTCTGTTTTCTTTCATTCTGATGTTTAGAGATGTTTTTAAATTCGAATGTATAAACTTTTGGAATTCAATGAAATGGAAGTTGGTTTAAATTCTTGTTATATACTTCGAATTTGACGGATCTTTTGCATCAGAATATGTCGAGAAGAGGAGCAAGGAATGGGGAAGGTTTGGATCTGGAGACTGAACTTGCTAGAGTCTACCAGACGTTGAATGCTGTGGCTCAGAACCAAGCTAGGGGGCCGGCAAATCCAGTGCCCGAGGCGATAAAGCTGGTGGAATCATTCAAGAGAATGAAACCACCCGTATTCGAGGGAAAGTCGGATCCAGATTCGGCTGACAACTGGATACGGCAAGTGGAGACCATCTTCGAGGTGTTGGAAACACCGGAGGGTAGCAAGGTCAAGTTGGCAACCTTGCAGCTGGAGAAGGATGCAGCAGTTTGGTGGCAATCTGTGAAGAGGACCATGGGAGGTCTGTTGTTGGGCTGGGAGGAATTTTTGGAGGAGTTCCGCAGCCATTATTTCCCCTCCGACGTCCAGGAGAAGAAGGCGATGGAGTTCCTGTCGCTTCAGCAAGGCAGCATGTCAGTGAGAGCCTATGAGACCAAGTTCACTCAGCTCTCCAGGTATGCTCCAGAACTGGTGGCGGATGAGGCCAAGAAAGCTCGCAAGTTCGAGCATGGTCTGAGGCCTAGCTTGAGATCTCGTATGATACCCCTTGGTATCAGGAGATTCGATAAGCTGGTCAAGAGGGCGGCAGCGACGGAGGCAGATATGGAGCAGTTCCATGTTGTTCGGAACAGGAGGAACAACTGGCAGTCTGGTAAGAGGCCTGCACATTCGGGGAGTTTTCAGGGGGCAACCATCTGCACAGAGGTTCAAACCGACAGGGGCGAACGCTGTGAGTGTGGCTGGGAGGCCTGGAGGCAATGTGGTGAGACCTTCTGCGGTGACTTGCTTTAACTGTGGGGAAGCGGGACACTACCGATCTCATTGTCCCAAACTTCAGCGCAGTAATAGCGGCGCACCAACGCAGCAGGCTGGGAAGAGGCCGTACCAATCAGGGCGAGTATTTGCCTTGACAGAAGCTGATGCTGAGGAGGCGGATCAGGTCATCTCTGGTACGAGGGCTGGTGTTTAGAGTCTTTTGTCATTTCCTTTCCCTTTGTTTAGTGAGGCTGTTATGTAATGATGTATATTATGTAACAGGCGAACTCTATCTTAATGGAATTAAAGCTGTCGTATTGTTTGATACTGGATCCTCTCATACTTTTGTGTCTCCAAAGTTTGCTAAAGTGTTGGGAGTTGAACCGAAGATTTTCCCAGGCAAGATCTTATCAGTAGCTACTCCGTCAGGGGAAACTTTAACCACTGATCGGTATTATGCTGATTGCGAGATAGTGATTGGGGAGAGAATCTTTGGCATTGATCTGATCGAACTGACTATCTTGGGAGTCGATGTTATCATTGGCATTGATTGGATGTCGGTGTACAGTGCAAGCATCGAGTGTAAGGCCAAGACGGTGACAGTGAAGGCTCCAGGTGGACCTGAAGTCGTGTTCCAAGGGAAGTGGAAGTGTTCTAAGCTGGTGGCTACTATCCGCAAGGAAGAGGCTCCTGTGGAAGTGCAAGGGATTCCTGTGGTTCGGGACTATCCGACTGTGTTCTTGGAAGATTTTCCTGGGTTACCTCCGCATCGTGATGTAGAGTTCAGCATCACTGTTCAACCGGGAAGTGCACCCATTTCTAAGGCACCTTATAGGATGGCTCCAGTGGAACAGGATGAGGTGAAACGGCAGATTGAGGAACTATTGGGAAAAGGCTTTATTCAACCTAGTGCGTCACCTTGGGGAGCACCAGTGCTTTTGGTAAAGAAGAAGGATGGATCGATGAGAATGTGCATCGATTACCGAGAGCTGAATAAGGTCACTGTTCAGAATAAGTACCCGATTCCTCGAATTGATGACTTGTTCGATCGTCTACAAGGAGCGGCCGTATTCTCCAAAATAGATCTTCGATCGGGTTACCACCAAGTTCGAGTGAAAGCTGAAGATGTGCATAAGACTGCATTTAGAACTCGGCATGGGCATTACGAATTCTTAGTTATGCCATTCGGAGTGACGAATGCACCTGCAATCTTCATGGACTTGATGAACAGAGTTCTGAGGCCGTTTATTGATTCTTTCGTCGTGGTGTTTATCGACGATATTCTCGTGTACTCCAAGTCTGAGGAGGAGCACACTGAGCATCTGGCAGCAGTGTTGCAGAAGTTGGAAGAGCAGCAGTTGTATGCCAAGTTATCCAAGTGTGATTTCTGGAAATCTGAAGTGGCATTCCTAGGTCACATCCTTTCTAAGGAGGGAGTGGCAACTGATCCTCAGAAGATAGAGGCAGTGAGAGACTGGGCAAGGCCTACTACAGTGAAGGAAGTCAGAAGTTTCCTTGGGATGACTGGGTATTATCGGAGATTCATTCAGGGTTATGCTCAGATAGCTGTACCGCTTACAGGGCTGACCAAGAAGAATGTGAGCTTCAAGTGGACCGAGCAATGTGAGGCGAGTTTTCAGGAGTTGAAAGATAGACTGACTACTGCACCTATTTTGGCTTTGCCTAGAGCTGGTGTTGAGTATGACGTTTATAGCGATGCTTCACATCGGGGGCTTGGTTGTGTCTTAATGCAAGAAGGAAGAGTAATCGCTTATGGGTCTAGGCAACTACGACCACATGAGAAAAATTATCCGACTCATGATCTGGAGTTGGCTGCGATTATTTTTGCTTTGAAGCAATGGAGGCACTACGTGTACGGTGAGAAGTTGAATATGTACACGGATCACAAGAGCTTGAAGTATATATATCAGCAGAGGGATCTCAATCTGAGACAGCGGAGATGGTTGGAAGTGCTCGAGGATATGCGACCTGAGATCAAGTATCATCCTGGAAAAGCTAATGTTGTGGCTGATGCACTTAGCCGCAAGAGCAGTTTGGCCTGTTTGATTACGACTCAGAGGCATCTGATTGAGGAGCTGGACCGAGCTGGTATTGAGGTTGTCTTGCAAGGATTGGGAGCATCTTTGGCTCAGTTGAGGCTTCAGCCTACTCTGAATACAAGGATCATTGCAAGTCAGGAGGTTGATGCTGATATTCTGGGGATGAAGGAGCAGGTCAGTGCTGACAGGTTGCCCGGTTTTCAGATCAGGGATGGAGTGCTGTGGTTCGGAGACAGGCTGTGCGTTCCAAATCAGGCGGACCTGAAAGAGAGTATTCTTCAGGAGGCGCATGCTACTCTTCTGTCTGTACATCCTGGGAGTACTAAGATGTACAAGGACATCAAGCAGCATTTCTGGTGGTCAGGTTTGAAGCGGGATGTGGCTGAATTTGTCGCGAAGTGTGAGGTTTGTCAGCAAGTCAAAGCCGAAAATCAGAGACCCGGAGGTCTATTACAGCCGTTACCTATTCCGGAATGGAAGTGGGATAACATCAGTATGGATTTCATCACGGGATTGCCTAAGAGTCCTAAGGGCAATGATGCAATTTGGGTTATAGTCGATCGACTTACCAAGTCCGCTCACTTTTTGGCGATGAAACTCACTGCTTCGATGGACAAGTTGGCTGAGATGTACGTTGGTGAGATTGTCCGACTTCATGGCGTTCCTTCGACCATTGTGTCTGATCGAGATGCGCGGTTTACTTCGCATTTCTGGAGGAGTCTTCAGGCAGCTTTGGGTACCAAGACGGATTTCAGCACTGCTTTTCATCCGCAAACCGATGGGCAGACCGAGAGAGTCAATCGTATTCTTGAGGATATGCTTCGGTGTTGTATACTAGACTTTGGAGGCAGTTGGGAAAGGCATTTACCTTTGGTGGAGTTTGCCTACAACAACAGTTTTCAGGCCAGTATTGGGATGGCGCCGTACGAAGCTCTGTATGGCAGGAAGTGCAGGACTCCTGTGTGTTGGTATGAAGTAGGGGAGCGTCAGTTGTTTGGTCCTGAGCTTGTGCAACTGACTTCTGAGAAGATTGATCTGATCAGGAAAAGGTTGGTGGAAGCTCAGAGCAGGCAGAAAAGCTATGCAGACAACCGGAGAAGGGACCTTGAGTTTGAGGTTGGTGACTTCGTCTTTCTGAAGGTATCACCCAGCAAAGGTGTGGTTCGTTTTGGCAAAGGCGGGAAGTTAGCCCCGAGGTTTATAGGCCCGTATAAGATATTGAAAAGGATCGGGAAAACTGCTTACCGGCTTGAGTTACCGGAAGAGTTGTCTCAGGTGCACAATGTCTTTCATGTGTCTATGCTGAGAGGTTATATTCCGGACCCGAGTCATCATTTGCCTGAAGTGCCGGAAGGTTTGCAGTTAGACCTGAATTACATCGAGTCTCCTGTTGAGATTGTTGACCGTAGGGAGAAAGTCTTGAGGAATAAGACGATACCGATGGTCAAGGTAGTCTGGAGAAACCACTTGGTTGAAGAGGCTACTTGGGAATCTGAGGAGAGGATGTTGAAGGACTATCCTGAGCTTTTTGCTTGATTGTATTTTTGTATCTTCTGTTTTGTTGTGTGTGTTGTATTTTTGTTTGTTTTCCTCGCTCTTGATTGTAGTTCCGGGGACGGAACTATTCTAAGGAGGGAGTGCTGTAATACCCTGATTTTTCAATAAATGAGAAATTATTTATTTTGCACGTGTTGTGCACGTGCAATATATTGTTGGATTATTTTATCATGGTGAGTATGTTTAAATATATTTTTCTCAAATTATTTTAGTACAAAAGCCTTCTTTAAAAGCCTTATTTGATTTAATTAAAAAGCCTTTTCTTAAAAAGCCCAAAAGCATTTTTATTTTATTTATTTTTATAAATTATTTTTTGGCCCAAAAAGAAAGCCCATGATTAATTTATTTTAATTAAACTTGTCATGTAGAAGACTTTTTCTAACAAAATTATTTTTATACAATTTTAGAATGTACAAATTTGGCCTAGTTGCATGCACGTGCACTACACGTACACGTGCATTGCACACTCTATTTTTTGGGCCGGTAGCATTCTTTTTGGAGGGAGAGTTGAAATTTTGGGTGTGGAGAACATGGGGGTAGTTTCAAGGAGGTGGGTAGTTTTCCTAACTCCTACTTGAATCTAAGCCCTTCATTTTGCAACCACCAAGATGATCTTAGCCCTCCATTTCCCTCATTTTTTAGTATAAATACCCCCCTTTCTCATGGCTAATTTTCATATGCAAAGTGTAATTTCTAAAGCTATACTAATATATTGTGAGAGTTATAAAAAAAAATAAGAGTTGTGTGGGTTGTATTGCTTGGAGTGGCCGGCACCATCAAGAGCATTCGGCTAGGAAGCTTTCGGCCAAGGAGGAGAAGTATTCGGCATTTGGTTGGAGGCTTGGAGTGGTGCATTCTCTTGGCTAGGAGGAGGTGTTCTCATCTACTTGATTGCTTTTGTTGTGTTTCTCTCCAATTGAGGTGGGTAAAATATTTCATGTTTCTAATATAGGGTTCATGCTAGTATATTGATGACACTATACATGGAAAATACTAATAAGAGACCACTTTAATTAAAAAGTTAGTATGTGAATGGCTTAGAATGGTGTGGTAAATTGTGTATGTAAATTGTTTGCATGAAATTATACCATATGAAGCACTTTCTATGATTATCTAGTTAATTGAACAATGATGCAATGTGACTAGCATGATGTGTGAAAGTCTTTTATTAATTACTTGCAAATTGTGTGGTTGAAACATGAAAATTGAGAAAGACATTAACACTATGGGAATTGAATAGAAAAGTATATTAAATACTTCGAATCCATGTGTAGAAGTGGCATGAATGAACCAAGGAATTGCTTGTTGTCATCATATTAGAAATGTACCAAAAATTAGAAATTGTTGAGTTTCACCTATTCATGTGCTATATGAATTCTTTTGCTAGTATGAGTATGGGAAAATCCAAAGTTGTATTGTGTTGTGAATGTAGAATAATAACCAGTAATTTATCATGAAAAACTTTGGGATAAAAGAGGGATTAGAAGAACAATCGATTATTTTCAATGTCGAAAAATAAAAGATTTGCTAGTTTTAATTAAAATAATTAATTTGGGTGGAGAAAAATGTGTTTTTAGTACAAAAATTTATTTTACAATTACTGTTTTGAAGATGGAATAAAGAAGCTTAAATCTGGAATTTTTCAGTAGTTTATTTGAAGGCAATATGAATCAATTGTTGAACATCGAGTTAATTTCAAAACAAACAGTGGGAATATGAGTTAAATGGGTTTTAAGTCCACACTGTGACAACCTGAGCCAGTGGCTCAGGCGGTCGGTGGCGCTGTTCGGTTTCCCTGAGCGGTGTGGTTCGAATCCGGGTCTCACCAAAATTTTTTAAGTACTGTGTATATATGTTTATATCAGCGAAGAGATGGCATATGTACTTAGCGCATCCTCTTCTAGTCGCTAGCACCGATCGGCCTATCGGCGGGTGCTCTGGCCTTCTTCTCTATTGTGCTGGGTTCGAATCTTTCCCCTAGCACTTAGGGAAAAATATTTTTTTTATGAGTTTTTGATGTCCAAAAAATATAAGAAAAATATGGTAATTTTCATAAAAATACAAGGAATTTTATGGGATTGGTTTGGATATTAATTGAAGAAAATAAAATGTAGTTTGTGAACAAATGGTATATTAAAGCTATGGTTCTAAGACACATACTCATGGTTAGTTTCAAATTTATAAAGAGTTATTAAAATGATTATTAGAAAGTTTTTGACACAAAAGAATTTGTGGTGTGACATGATATTATAATCTTTACTTGAAGATATGGTGTAAAATATGAAGTACGAATGTATGTTTATAAGGTGCATGAGTCCATTGTATGATGATGGAGTTTAGAAACTTTGTTGATGAAATTGTTGGACTTGAATATGAATTTTGAGTTATAAGTATTCACCATGGATTTGTGAACCAATGAAATTATGAATAAGAAAGAATATGAAATTGTGACATGAAAGTGGTTATGACTTAAAGATTGTGAAATGGAATTTGAAATAGAGTAGCTAAGTCTCCCCGGCATTGAGAAAGATGAATTGAATTGAAATTAGACCAAGGTTGGTCATGTTGAAATGAATGAATAAGTCCGGATGATGGAGAGGCTAACTCTAGTGATTATTTTGTTCATGATTTTTATATAAAACTAAGGACTAGTACATAGTGGAGATGTGATGAAAGTAGAAGAAAAACACGAGTATGAGGGCCAACGGATAGCGGTGTGAGAGCGATTCACAGGTTGCCTGCTTGATGCGTCAAGACAGTGCGTGGGCGCTACTCCGGAATTATCGTCCCGGTGGCGACGCTCGTGGGATGTTCGAGTGGCTATGGGTGGTGCCATTGTTCCATGGCGGAGGCTGAATTGTCCATAGGTTGCCTGCTCGATGCGTCGTGACAGTGCGTGGGATTCCCCTCCAGGCTGCCTGGACATGGGCTCATAGATCATAGGACATCTAAGACCCTACCGTAGTTACAGTAGTAGTTTAAGACATATCGGGGGATTGAACCCTATCAAGATGAAGAACGAATAAGGGCTTGCCCTCGGACCTATGTAGTATGGGATGCATAGAATCCGAACAAGTGCGCATTAGTGTCATGTAACTTAAGTAACTGCATTAAGGACTAAGTGCACAATCACAACACGACATCAATAGGGTAGTCCCTTTAGTTTGAATGTGACAAGTTTGTGTTTGCTAAATATGAAATGTTAAGTTATACTATTTCCGGCAAGCGAGGACGGCCGTGTATAATGATCGTCGGTTGAATAAACTGACGTACCCACAGTCTAACATGCAGGTAAATGTCATGCTAAAGATTAAAGAGGATTTGGATGCTTAAAGATTTTATCAAGCTGT
Source organism: Hemerocallis citrina (assembly GCA_017893485.1). NCBI lineage: Eukaryota > Viridiplantae > Streptophyta > Magnoliopsida > Asparagales > Asphodelaceae > Hemerocallis > Hemerocallis citrina. The sequence goes on along the minus strand of CM030364.1, from coordinate 232,425,768 downwards.
TGTACTCGTATTTAATTGTTGTATTTTACTTCCGCTGTGCAAAAGAAAGATGTAATTATGATGTAATCTCTGATGTATGATGAAAAGTTTTTTTATTTCCCTGTAAAAGTGTACTAAGAAAGTGAAAAGATCCTGTAGAACATCTCGAATTCAGTATATTTGGGATTCGGGGCGTTACAGATGATCCCTAACCCCCAAAACTAAAGGGGTCAGCCATAAAGGTGTGAGTGACATAAAAACAAACAACATAAATAAACATTAAGCATGGATTCTTAAACAACATGTAATAAACAAGAATACATAAATATGACATAGCAAGGAAATATGTAAACATCAAGTGAAACTAAGTAAGTGTCAAGTGTGGAAAACAGGAAAACACATGCGTAAAGCCAAGTCAAGAAAACACAAGTCTATATGCTGACTCTCTAATGCGTACTTGTCAGAGTCTATGCATCCCACTCTACATAGGTCCTGTGCAAGCCCTTAACGTCTCCACATTATAGGGTTTAATCTCCGACATGCAACTAATTCTACTACGATGACTACTTCGAGATAAAGATAAACTGTGAGTATTAGCCTATGCCCCGATAATTTTGGAGGTCAATCTCTATCCACAGATAATTCCGGAGACTATTTCACTCACACCTGGGAATCTTCGAGAATACCCCACACCGCAAGCAATGGCACCTCATCACATGAATACCACATGTGCGTCGCCTCGACTCCGATAATTTCGGAGATCAATCCCACACCACAGGTAATTTTGGAGACTATTTCACTCACACCTGGATAATTCTGGGGATTATCTCACACCGCAAGCCATACTGAGTTCCATAACTTATGTTCCCGTTCATCATATCACTACTAGTGCCTGTCCTTATCATTTAGGTTATTTAATTACTTAACAAATCTCCAAGAGTTGGTGTACCCTACCGGACTTAATTCAACAGCTGATCAACTAAATGCCTCAACAGGATCAAATATAAATACTCAACCGCCAGTATACTAGGGTCACACACACCTTCTAGAGACTCACACTCAAATATCCAAACCGAACTTCCAACATAAATTGTTCAACTTAACATCTTGAAAACATATGTTCAATAGGAGGTAGAGTATAATAATAATAAGTTATAGATCAAAACATCTAGAGAATAAATCATTTGAAAGAACATTCATAGATATAAGGATACATCAGTATCAGTCAACTATAGAAAGCATAAGTCAACTGCCCAGAAAGAAAATTCCATGGTTTTAAGAGAATAAGCTAAGTGTTATAAGTTGACTTATAAAAGTCATAGGTTGACTTACCAGAGAGAAATTTCAGTAATCTTTAAGAAAATATTCTAAGTGTTATAAGTCGACTTATAAAAGTCATAGGTCGACTTACTAGAGAGAAATTTCAATACACTAAAGAACATAGCAGTCGGGTCATATCAGTCGACTGAAAGGTCATGCCAATCGACTGTCGGCTTACAGACTGCATACATTTGGTTGTGCACATTCAACCGATATATAGTTTTACTTCATGAAAACGATTTCTACGAAAAGCTTATTCCTTGTATGATCGAATATAACTTGTAGGATTTATAATAATCCACAAAACTAGATCAAACTACTTGAATTCATGAAAATGGTGATTTTGTTGATTTCTTTCGATTAAAACATGAATTTGTGCATATAATTAAAATTGAGTTTTCTTTAAAATTTTATCGATCACTGAAATAGTTCATATTCAGATCCAAACCCTCAAAATATCAAAATCTCAAAGAATCCCCAATTTGGGTGTACTTCCTCAATCAATTAATTCCTCAAATTTAAATTCTCAAGACACGATCTCTTGTTTCATAACTCTTCCATTCAATTTTCTCAAAAATTTGAATTTCTACCACAACTCATAACCATAATCAAATTTGTAATCACATACCACTAGGGTTTCACAAGATCCAATTTTTCATCCGATCCATAATATGCATAATCATGTTCAACCCTAAACATGCTTTCTAGCAATACAATTCAATATCCCAGATCCAATAAACATTCATAGATCAAACAACCAAATTGTACCTAATCACATACATAAACAAATCAGAAAAACAATTACATGCAAAATACAGAAAGCAAACAAACATGTCACTCACCTTAGAATGAAGAAACCTTGATAAGAATCCTCTCCTTCGCGAGATCCAAAATCTTCTCCCAAATTCTCCAAGAAAATAACAAGGTTTTATGTTGTGCAGCGAATGACGGCTGCACACCTCTTTTAAATACCCGGAAAAGAAGTTTTAGGGTTTCCAAACACTTTTACAAAATACCCCCTTGAAAATATAACTTTACTTAAATAGAACCATATATTTGGAAACTCGACAAAATCATTTAAATTGAGATTTAAAAGCAAAATAAACCCCTACTTTCCAGCCGACACTGATTAAAAGTCCAGAAAAATAGTTTTTTGCACTTTCACCCCTCAAAATGACAAATTTGCAAAAGGTCATTCTTTTTCTCAATATTTACAACTAGATCCAATTAATTTCAGAAAAATCTGAAAAAATTATAAATAAATCCCAAATAATAAATAATCATTTTCCATAAAATAATTTTGGCTTTTGAACTTTTCAAGAAAATATTTGCACGTGTTTCGCACGTGTAAAAAGATAAATTTTCAGGAAAATATTTATTAAATCCCCCAAAATTATTTTAATTCATTTATAAACCTTTAAAAATAATATTTAAAAATATGGGGTACTACATCACTCCCTCCTTAGAAGAGTTCTGTCATCAGAACTACTACTAATGAGTCCAAACAACATACCAACAAAGAACAACAATATCTTATAAATGGAAACATAGTCCAAACAATTGCATATGACAACATAATCAAAATAGAAGGAATACAACTCAGCATCAAAGGTACAATCATTCAAAAGAATTGCAATCACATAAAAGAAAATACATTCATACAAAAAGCTCAGGAAATTCCTTCTGCATGCGATCCTCTGGCTCCCAAGTAGCCTCCTCGAACTGTTGATTCCTCCACAACACCTTGACCATAGGTATCACCATGCTCCTAAGAACTTTCTCCCTACGGTCAACGATCTCAACAGGCTGTTCCTTGTAACTCAAGTTCACCTGTAAACCTTTAGGAATCTCTACCAACTGATGATTCTGATCTGGCACATACTTCCTCAACAATGACACATGGAATACATCATGCACTTGTGCCAACTCCTCTGGAAGCTTCAATCTATATGTTGTCTTGCCAATCTGCTTCACGATCCTGTATGGCCCAATATACCTTGGCGCCAACTTGCCTCCCTTACCAAACCTGATCATTCCTTTGGTCGGAGACACCTTGAGGAAAACTGTATCCCCAACCTCAAACTCCAAGTCTCTTCGTCGAGTATCAGCATAACTCTTCTGCCGACTCTGAGCCTCAACCAACCTTTTGCGAATCAGCTCAATCTGCTCTGACGTTTGCTGCACGATCTCAGGACCAAATATCTGCCTCTCGCCAACCTCGTACCAACAAACTGGTGTCCTGCACCTCCGCCCGTACAAAGCCTCATACGGTGCCATCCCGATACTCGCATGGTAACTGTTGTTATAAGCAAACTCAACCAATGCCAAGTATCTCTCCCAACTACCACCGAAATCCATAACACAAGCCCTCAGCATATCTTCCAGCACTCGTTTCACCCTCTCCGTCTAACCATCGGTCTGTGGATGAAAAGCGGTACTGAAATCAGTTCTGGTGCCCAAAGCTGCTTGTAGGCTCTTCTAAAACCTTGAAGTGAACCTTGCATCTCTGCCGGAAACGATCGACACTGGAACTCCATGAAGTCTCACAATCTCACCAATGTACAACTCAGCCAATTTCTCCAACGACCAAGTAATCTTCATGGCTAGAAAGTGAGCCGACTTAGTCAAACGATCCACAATAACCCAAATTGCGTCATTGCCCTTCGAACTCCTCAGCAAACCCGTGATGAAATCCATACTGATATTTTCCCATTTCCACTCCGGAATAGGCAACAGTTGTAACAAACCTCCAGGTCTCTGATTTTCTGTTTTGATCTGCTAATAAGTCAGACACCTTGCCACGAAATCTGCTACATCCCTTTTCATACTAGACCACCAAAAATGCTGTTTGATGTCCCTGTACATCTTCGTGCCTCCAAGATGTACAGACAACAATGTACTGTGTGCTTCCTGCAAGATACTCTCTCTCAAATCTGCATTATTCGGAACACACAACCTCTCACCCATCCAAAGAACTCCATCTTGGAAACGAAACTTTGATAGCTTGCCCTCTGAAACCTGTTGCAACATCTTCTGAATCTCTGAATCTGATCTTTGACCTTCCACAATCCTCTCTCTTAAGGAAGGTTGCAGCCTCAACTGAGCCAAAGAAGCCCCCAAACCCTACAGCACCACCTCGATACCTGCCTGATCAATCTCTGCTGCCAACTCACTTTGAGTAGTGATCAAACTTGATAAACTACTCTTCCTGCTAAGTCCATCAGCCACCACATTCGCCTTGCCCGGATGATACTTGATCTCAAGGCGAATGTCTTCCAATACTTCTAACCACCTTCTCTGCCGAAGATTTAGATCCTTCTGTTGATAAATATACTTCAGGCTCTTGTGGTCAGTAACATATTAACCTTCTCACCATAAACATAATGCCTCCACTTCTTCAAGGCAAAGATAATAGCGGCTAGCTCCAAATCATGCGTCGGATAATTCTTCTCATGCGAACGCAATTGCCTTGAACCATAAGCAATAACCTTGCCTTCTTGCATCAAGACACAACCCAAACCTCTGAGAGACGCATCACTGAAGATATCATAATCTTTCCAACTTGTGGCAAAGCTAAGATAGGTGCAGTAGTCAACCTCTCCTTTAACTCAAGGAAACTCGCCTCACACTTATCAGTCCATAAAAATGCCACATTCTTCTGGGTCAAACCTGTCAAAGGAACTGCAATCTGAGAATAACCCTGGATGAATCTCCTGTAGTAACCAGCCAAACCCAAGAAACTTCTGATTTCCTTCACAGACATTGACCTGGGCCAATCCTTAATTGCTTCAACTTTCTGAGGATCAGTGGCCACTCCCTCCTTAGAAAGGATATGACCAAGGAAAGCTACCTCAAACTTCCAAAACTCACACTTCGACAACTTGGCATACAAGCTATGCTCCTGCAATTTCTGTAATACCGCTGTCAAGTACATAGAATACTCCTCCTCCGACTTTGAATACACTAAAATATCGTCGATGAAAACCACCACGAATGAGTCAATAAATGGCCTCAACACCTGATTCATCATATCCATGAACACTGCTGGCACATTCGTTAACCCGAATGTCATCACCAAAAACTCATAGAGTCCATGACGAGTCCTGAAAGCTGTCTTACTCACATCTTCCTCCTTGACTCGAACCTGATGATACTCTGATCTCAAATCAATCTTCGAAAACACAGCTGCTCCTCGAAGCCTGTCGAACAAATCATCAATCCGCGACAATGGATACTTGTTCTGAATAGTCACCCTATTCAACTCCCGGTAGTCAATGCACATCCTCATTGACCCATCCTTCTTCTTGACTAACAACACTGGCGCACCCCATGGCGAGAAACTCGGCCTAATAAGCCCCTTGCTCAACAGCTCCTCAATCTGCTTCTTCACTTCGTCCTGCTCTACAGGTGCCATCCTGTATAGAGCCTTAGAAATCGGCGCGCTCCCTGGCTGAACATTGATGCAAAACTCCACATCTCTCTGCGGCGGTAATCCTGGAAAATCTTCCAAGAACACCCTAGGAAAATCTTTGACAACCGGAATGCCCTTAACTTCATCTGGAATCGCCATCTTGGATACCATTGCAGCCAACCTTCGGAATCTTCTTCTTCCCTTGGAAAGTCACTGCGGGACCACCTGGTGCTTTCACTAACACCTCTTTTTGCTTGCATTCAATTGTGGCATTATATATTGCCATCCAATCAATGCCCACGATCACATCCACTCCCAAGACTTGCAGCTCAATCAGATCAATGCCGAATAATCTCCTGCCAATCTCGATATCACAGCCCTCGTAATATCGATCTGCAATCAATTCTTCGCCTGACGGCATTGCCACCGACAAAACCTTGCCTGGAAACAACTTAGGCTCCACACCTAAGAACTTTGCAAAATTTGGCGATACAAAAGTATGCGATGAACCAGTATCAAATAAAACCGTTGCCTTTATTCCATTAATCAAAACAATTCCTATTACATGAAGAGTGATACTCAATCTCCAATTATTCTCAAATAAAGGTTTTATTTATTACATTGATTTAAAATAAAAGTCAAAACTCTTGCATACCCTGTATTACATCTTCCGAGTTACCCGCGTCCTCCTCGGTTAATGCAAATACTCGCCCTTGCCTCTGGAATTTGCTTCCACCTGAACCATCCTTCCTCAACTGTGGACAATAATGCTTAGAATGTCCTGCCTGCCCACACTGGAAACAAGTCTGCTTCGCCAACTTAGGACACGCTGACCTGTAATGACCTGCCTCCTTGCAGTAATAACAAGTCACTTCCTGAGTTGCAGTGCCTTCTGCACTGGTCCACTGAACTTGACTTGCTTCGCCGGGAATCCCTTCCCACTCTGACCTGATGCTGGCCTCTTATTCCTGTTCCAGGTCTCTTGCTTCTTCTGGAACTGGTCCATGTCTTCCTCAGTCATAGCTGCTCTCCTGACCAGCTTGTCGAACCTTCTTATGCCCAACGGAATCATTTTCAACCTCAAGTTTGGCCTCAAGCCCTGCTCAAACTTCTTGGCCTTCTTCGCCTCGTCAACTATCAACTCTGGTGCATACCTCGACAGCTGAGCAAACTTGGTCTCATACTCTCGCACGGTCATGCTGCCCTGCTAAAGATTCAAGAATTCTGTTGCCTTCTTCTCCTGAATATCTAGGGGAAAGAAGCGATTTCTGAATTCCTCTAGAAAAGCCTCCCAAGTCATCTGCTGGTCTCCCAACGTCCTCTTCACCGTTTGCCACCAAACACCAGCGTCCTTTTCCAGTTGCATAGTGGCCAACTTCACCTTATTGGCTGCCGAAGTTTCTGAGACCTCGAAGATTGTCTCCATCCGCCTAATCCAATCATCGGCTTCGTTTAGATCAGATGGCCCCTCGAAAACTGGCGGCCTCATCCTCTTGAAGGACTCGATCTGCTTGATAGGATCGGCGTTAACCAATCATGGTCCAGCTCCATGATTCTGATGCTGATTCTGATTCTGAGCCAAATTAGATGCCATCAGTGCCTCCAAAGTCTGATACACCCTGGAAAATTCGGCCTCGAGATCAATTCCAGTTCCTCGAGAACTTCCAGATCCATCACCATTGTTACCACCATTCCTGGGTCTGGGTGCAACCATACTGAATACTGCAAAATGAGGGAAAAGTTTGAGCACCACAACACACAACTCACATTCACATCTATATCCTTTGGCAAACCTTAACTGTACCCCAAACTAAACATCATGTTTTAGTTCTATGTGATACTAACCCTCTAATGTCCACACCAAGGTACTCACACTCTAGTGTCCACACCTAGGTTATTTTCATGCCATGTTTATTATTACTATTGAAGCAAGCTCTGATACCAACCTCTGTAGCGCCCCGAATTTCTAATATAATATCTTAGAAAATACGTGGCACAATTTCCAGCATCAACTTCAATGTAATATTAAACACAACCAAACACCAATAAAAAAATTTCAACTTTTATTACAATAATCAATTACATAGCATAGCGGAATACAATACACTTAAATCACAACTCTCTTTTCTTTACAACACTTTCTTTTCATTTTACATATGTCACTAAATCAACTGAATTAAATCATCCAAATCCCAAGCTCTAATCAACAACAACCTGTAAACATGAGGCTAGAGATGATCCCTAATCTCCAAAACTAAAGGGGTCAGCCATAAAGGTGTGAGTGACATAAAAATAAACAACATAAATAAACATTAAGCATGGATTCTTAAACAACATGTAATAAACAAGAATATATAAATATGACATAGCAAGGAAACATGTAAACAACAAGTGAAACTAACTAAGTGTCAAGTGTGGGAAACAGGAAAACACATGTGTAAAGCCAAGTCAAGAAAACACAAGTATATATGCTGACTCTCTAATGCATACTTGTCAGAGTCTATGCATCCCACTCTACATAGGTCCGGTGCAAGCCCTTAACATCTCCACATTATAAGGTTTAATTCCCGATATGCAACTAATCCTACTTCGATGACTACTTCGAGATAAAGATAAACTGTGAGTATTAGCCCATGCCCCGATAATTCGGAGGTTAATCTCTATCCACAGATAATTTCGGAGACTATTTCACTCACACTTGGGAATCTTCGAGAATACCCCACACCGCAAGAAATGGCACCTCATCACATGAATACCACATGTGCGTTGCCTCGACTCCGATAATTCCGGAGATCAATCCTACACCACAGGTTATTCCGGAGACTATTTCAGTCACACCTGGATAATTCCGGAGATTATCTCACACCGCAAGCCATACTGAGGTCCATAACTCATGTTCCCGTTCATCATATCACCACTAGTGCCTGTCCTTATCATTTAGGTTATTTAATTACTTAACAAATCTCCTAGAGTTGGTGTACCCTACCGGACTTAATTCAACAGCTGATCAACTAAATGCCTCAACAGGCCCAAATATAAATACTCAACCGCCGGTATACCAGGGTCACACACACCTTCTAGAGACTCACACTCAAATATCCAAACCGAACTTCCAACATAAATTGTTCAACTTAACATCTTGAAAACATATGTTCAATAGGAGGTAGAGTATAATAATAATGAGTTATAGATCAAAACATCTAGAGAATAAATCATTTGAAAGAGCATTCATAGATATAAGGATACATCAGTATCATTCGACTATAGAAAGCATAAGTCAACTGCCCAGAAAGAAAATTCCAGGTTTTAAGAAAATAAGCTAAGTGTTATAAGTCGACTTATAAAAGTCATAGGTCGACTTACCAGAGAGAAATTTCAGTAATCTTTAAGAAAATATTCTAAGTATTATAAGTCGACTTATAAAAGTCATAGGTCGACTTACCAGAGAGAAATTTAAATACACTAAAGAACATAGCAGCCGGGTCGTATCAGTCGACTGAAAAGTCATGCCAGTCGACTGTCGGCCTACAGACTGCATACATTTGGTTGTGCACATAGTTTTACTTCATGAAAACGATTTCTAAGGAAAGCTTATTCCTTGTATGATCGAATATAACTTGTAGGATTTATAATAATCCACAAAACTAGATCAAACTACTTGAATTCATGAAAATGGTGATTTTGTTGATTTCTTTCGATTAAAACATGAATTTGTGCATATAATCAAAATTGAGTTTTCTTGAAAATTTTATCGATCACTGAAATAGTTCATATTCAGATCCAAACCCTCAAAATATCAAAATCTCAAAGAATCCCCAATTTGGGTGTACTTCCTCAATCAATTAATTCCTCAAATTTAAATTCTCAAGACACGATCTCTTGATTCATAACTCTTCCATTCAATTTTCTCAAAAATCTGAATTTCTACCACAACTCATAACCATAATCAAATTTGTAATCACATACCACTAGAGTTTCACAAGATTCAATTTTTCATCCGATCCATAATATGCATAATCATGTTCAACCCTAAACATACTTTCTAGCAATACAATTCAATATCCCAGATCCAATAAATATTCATAGATCAAACAACTAAATTGTACCCAATCACATACATAAACAAATCAGCAAAAAAAAAATTACATGCAAAATACAAAAAGCAAACAAACATGTCACTCACCTTAGAATGAAGAAACCTTGATAAGAATCATCTCCTTCGCGAGATCCAAAATCTTCTCCCAAATTCTCCAAGAAAATAACAAGGTTTTATGTTGTGCAGCAAATGACGGTTGCACACCTCTTTTAAATACCCGGAAAAGAAGTTTTAGGGTTTCCAAACACTTTTACAAAATACCCCCTTGAAAATATAACTTTACATAAATAGAACCATATATTTGGAAACTCGACAAAATCATTTAAATTGAGATTTAAAAGCAAAATAAACCCCTACTTTCCAGCCGGCACTGATTAAAAGTCCAGAAAAATAGTTTTTTGCACTTTCACCCCTCAAAATGACAAATTTGCAAAAAGGTCCTTCTTTTTCTCAATATTTGCAAATAGATCCAATTAATTTCAGAAAAATCTGGAAAAATTATAAATAAATCCCAAATAATAAATAATGATTTTCCATAAAATAATTTTGGCTTTTGAACTTTTTAAGAAAATATTTGCACGTATTTCGCACGTGTAAAAAGATAAATTTCCAGGAAAATATTTATTAAATCCCCAAAAATCATTTTAATTCATTTATAAACCTTTAAAAATAATATTTAAAAATACGGGGTTCTACATAATGAACCTTAGGGTAGGGTTAGGGTAAGCTTAGTGGTAAGTCTACTATTCATATTGTATAACACTTTTAGAACATCTTACACATACCAATCACAACAAAATTTACAAAAATAATTTTTTGATTTTTGTCCATGTCGAATATATCTATATAATAAAACACAAAGAAAGCTATCAAGTAACTCACCTTCAATCCCCCCAAAATCAAAAGCCCAGATCTAACCTCACAAAACACATTCCCCCCCCCCCCCCCCCCCCCCCCCCCCCCCAAAAAAAAAATTTCAAACCCCAAAACTAAATTTTCCCCCCAAAAAATAAAAAAAAACTCATTACTTTTTTACTATCTCTCTCTTCTCTCTTCACTTTTTCATATTTCTCTATTTCTCTCTCTCCCTATATCTCTTTCCCATTCTTTCATTATTTACTTAGAAATTAAATTTTAAGATTTCAGGTTTGTAAATTTTCACAATTTGTATATATTTTTTTGTTTCACATGATATATTGAAAATAGCAAATATCTTTTCAACGGTTAAATTTCATCATTTTCCGCACTTAAAGTTATATGAAGTTAGATTTTAAACCCCCATTTATAATTATTTTTCAACATATACTAATGGAAACATGGACTTTTATTTACAACTAATTATTGTCATACTATTCAAACTTGAGTTACATAATTTTTGTTTTACTGTTTACAGGGCTTTTCGTATTTTGTATCGTTCCGAAGACGTATCGTAGGCACGTGCCCACGGAAAAATCTAGTATATATATATAGAGGAGTGATCCAATGAGAAACACTCTTAAATGAGAAAATGAGAAACATTGATTTTGACCATTGGATATGAGGGGAAATAGATGAATGACTCTAATTCATTTGGATTAATTAATTGAAAATCCGATTTTTTTCTACACATCTATTAAAAAAAACCAAAAAAACAACAACATCAAAAACCCAAACATCATTTCTGATAACTTATACACAAAAAAAAACAACCCAAATTAAAAAAACATCTCAGTTGCATTACCGTTTACAACTATCAGAAGAAAGGAAAATAGGTTAAATTAAACCATGTATCAGGTTTAAACAGTCTTTTAGTATTGCCTTTCTCTTCCAATCTGAATTAGTTTAGGAACCTCCTCTCCAACCCCCCAACCACAAACCCTGAAGGAGCAGCTGCTCATTGCTTGGAAAATTATTGAATTAAATTGGCAACTTCCATTTCAACACGGTAAAGGGTCATAAAAATCTTTCATTTCAGTTGTCCATCCCCCATAGAGCTAGTGAAATTCTCCCCCATAGAGCTACTCATGCAATTTTAAATGCATGCATTAGATTTGATCAGAAGAACTTGGGAAATCCATTCCAAATTCCCTAAATGCATAATCAAAGTATACATATAGAAGACCAAATATGATAGAACAACAGTGAAGTTGCCAATCATATCCTGATAGAACAACTCTTAGAGAATTTGGAATAGCGTTTGGGTTTAACAAGAGTTAGGGTTAGGGAAAAAAGTTAGGGTTAGGGAAAAAATTGAGATGTTTTTTTAATTTGGGGTTTTTTTTTGTGTATAAGTTATCAGAAATGATGTGTGGGTTTTTGCTGTTTTTTTTTTTTTGGTTTTTTTTAATAGATGTGTAGAAAAAAACCGGATTTTCAATTAATTAATCCAAATGAATTAGAGTCATTCATCTATTTCCCCTCATATCCAATGGTTAAAATCAATGTTTCTCATTTTCTCATTTAAGAGTGTTTCTCATTGGATCACTCCTCTCTCTCTCTCTCTCTCTCTCTCTCTCTCTCTCTCTCTCTCTCTCTCTCTCTCTATATATATATATATATATATATATATATATAAGCTTAGGCCGTTGTTGGAAACAATGGCCTAAGTAAAGGAGGGCATGGTAGGGTATATATATATATATATATATATATATATATATATATATATATATATATATATATATATATCAAGTCTATATATACCATAACCCTACCCTAACCCTACCCTGACCCTACCAAGCCCTCCTTTACTTAGGCCAGTGTTTCCAACAACGGCCTAAGCTTATATATATATATATATATATATATATATATTACCCTAACCCTACCCTGACCCTACCATGCCCTCCTTTACTTAGGCCAGTGTTTCCAACAACGGCCTAAGCTTATATACAAACGATTGTATCTATTTGATAATACATGAGAACTTGTTCGAATCGATTGTTTTAGTAGGGAACGATATTGGTTAGGAATAGAATATGGATCACATGAATAGAATATAGCTTATTGAAATATAATTCAAATTGGTCCAAAAAGGATGGTTTCTTACGTTACATATGATGTCAATAGATGTGTTCACAACAGAAATGAAAGATGTCACAAGATTTACAATTTTAAATAAATGTGAAAAAACTTGGTTGACTTTACCACTAGACTTTACTACACAAAAGCGAAAAAAAATAAAACTCAATGGCCGTCATAACGCAAAATAATTCATAACAACCTCCCATTTTCGTACCAACTCAAGATATGCTTATCAGACTCTATGTATTACCATTGTTGGAAACGACTCCCTTAGTTATAAATTTTTTGTTTAAAAAAATACATGTGAATCTGCTCTCAAGTCAGAGAGCAAGCCAACAGAAAGCAAAAAAATTCATAACAACCAGGCCGTTATTGGAAATAACGACCATAGTTATTGAAGTTTTTTATAAAAATACATGTGAATTTTTTTATTTAACTTAGGCCGAGGTTATTTTTAAAAAAGACCCAACAGCAGCCCTTCAAAACGTCACTTTCTTTCATAAAACCTAGGCCGAGACAACGGCCTAGGTTATAATCATCAAAAAAAAAAATCACATGCTAATGCTCCTTATGGCATGGCCAAGACAGATAGAAAGTGTCCAAGTCTTCAATTTTTTCATATAACTTAGGTCGTTGTCACCAACAACGGAGACAATGACCTAAGTTATTTTTTAAAAAAACCCAACAAAAACTCTTCAAAACGTTAGTTTCTTTCATATAACCTAGGCCAGAGACAACGACCTAGGTTATAATCGTCAATTTTTGTTTTAAGAGCTGATGTTCCTTATGGCTTGGCCAAGACAGAGAGTAAGTGTAGAAGTGTGTGATTTTTTCATTGAACCTCGGCCTAGGTTGTTTTTAAAATTTTTCTTTTTAACCAGCATTTGGTCCTTCCCAAGACAGAGAGCAAGTCTTCAAATTGGTATTTTTCTCATACAACGTATGCCGTTGTTGGAGACAAAGGCCTAAGAAAATAATAATAATAATAATAATAATAATGACAAGTTTAAACAGCAGCCATAGCTACTACACTTCAATCCCAACAACATATATATACACAATACCATCAGCAACAATAAAACAACAACACTTTAATCCCAACAATATGGATAAATAACAACAAAACTAACACCAACAACAACAAAATTAACACCGATAACTTCAATAACAACAACAAAACTAACCATATATGAACAACAACTTCAACACTTTCTTTCAATTACAATCAAAAAAATAAAATAAATAAATAAATAAATAATTCCTACAACAATTGTATCGGGAAACATAACCACCGGGCGTGTAAGTATGTGGTGGTCGCCTTTTCCGATTAGGTTGTCGCCACCGGAATTGTGACTCCGCGACAATTTCTTCTTCTTCCGTTTCTTGTTTTTCTGGGACAACATTTTCTTGATGCTCTTCTTCTTGCTCTTCTTCTTGTGGTGTAGATGGAGAATGATATTGTCATTGTTGCACCAGGTGAGATAGCCTACCCTTCACGCTCTTACGGCGTTGTGAACGTACGGTCGTTGTTAAATAATAGTCCAAGGCTGTGCCCTCTCCTACATCTTCTAATGAGCCCCGACATGAAGAGTGCATCTTCTGAGTGAACTCCTTCATAGGTTTGGCGGCGTTACTATTAATTAACCGCACACATTCTTTTGCCATGTCCCATGTATTATCGATCTAAAACACAAAAATAAGTATAATAAACACAGTCCGGTTTGTAATAAATTTAGTCATTTTATAAATAAAAAAAATTCAATAAAAATTGCGAATCAGAGTTTACTCACCAATACACGTACAGATGACGCCTTCGGTTGAAACATGGGTTGTGAACTAGAATACGCGGTGGGTGGTTCTATCTCTCTTTCTTCAATTGGTAGTTGAATCCCAGCAGGTAGTTGTGTATGTGGAGAGATGTACAAACATGTTATATTCTTGTACCAAGCCATATACAAAATTTGTTTCGTTCCATCGTACAGGGGAACTTGATCAAGTACGAGTTCAAACCGTCGCTCATTCCAATTTGCAACATGAGTACGGTGAAAATCTGTCCAATCATGGGTAAGCATAAGACCGGAACCCTTAACAGCGTGTAACTTAGAGTTGTATCGGGAGAATTTCTCATCGGGTACATCTTGTTGAAGAACAAATTGTCGAAGGACTCTATCCGGACATTGATGATCCACTGTACCAAAGTGATTTACAACTACTCCCATTATAATAGTTATTATATGTTATATTATAGATAGATGGAATGATAGATAGATAATAATTTACACGTGTGATGCACATTTAACATTTTTTAAAAAAAATTAAAGTAAAAAATCTGATGTAGTGATGACTCGAACCTGAGATCTCCTTCATATTAGTTATGCACGTTGAATGCACGTGTTGGTAGATTTATAAATGACACTAAGACCTTCTCCCATTATAATATTAGAGATTTGCAATCTTGTTAAAATATTAATTGGTGCAAGCATTGAGAATGTCAATATTAGACATGTGCACTAAGCTACGTGCACCAAGTACACAATTAATTTCCACTAAAATAAATAAATAGTTTTTTTTTTTAATGAAAGAAGATATTGTTATACAAATTTACCCTGTTTTGTAATACAAGTGCATGCATGTGATTAGACTTCACATATTTGCTTCATAACGTCTCTGCAAATCGAAATCATCCCCCTTCCCTCATTCAGAGGACTCGGCCTTCCACTCCCAAAGGGACGTATCTAAGTTTCAGGGGCCCTAAGCAAGTTCTCAAATGGGACCTTTTACAAGTTGATAAAATAAAAATGGCAATTATTTAAATGCAAATAAACTTGGAGCCTTGAAAGACATACTATTTAAATGAAAATAAATTTATATATATGCTTCCAAAAAAAATTAATTGACAACGTACGTATTTTATATGAAATGACTCCCAACGACTACTATAACACCATTCTGGTTCTTCACAAGTTCAGATATCAACAAACACATCACTTCTCTTCTCTTTTCCTTCTCGGTTTGTTTGTAATTGGTCTTTTTCTTATCTTCTTCTTCTTCAGCTCTTTTCCGCACCCCGGAAAATCTATTTAAGGAAGGATCGGTTTGGGGGCATGCAAGGAGCTAGGGGTTGAGGGATGGAGGCAGGGTCAGTCCTGAGTTCCCGGAGACCCGAGGTGAAAGACCCAAATAAATTTTTTTGGAAACCCTAATAACAATATAATTTTTTTACACGCAAAATACGCGCCTATATTTACAAGGGGAATACAAATTTAGTGAACCTTAAAATTGCAAAATAATCGGGGACTGAGGCGGCCGCCTCACCGACCTCAAGGTAGGGGCTGGCCCTGTATGGAGGGTTAGGTGGAGGTTGCGAGGATATGTTGGAGAACAACCAGAAAGTCTCAAAGTCTTGGATTTCGGAGAAGACGATATCACCATCGATGGAGTTGTAAGGAGAAACTATATATATGGAGTTCAATTATAGTCACTTTAATTAATTTCATTGATTTGGCAACGATTCTTTGCGACCATGCACGGTTGACACGTAGGGGCTTTGTTTATAGGTACCCTGCATGCGTAATTACTTGAAAATTAATTAATTAATAGCTGGGAACAACCAAAGCTCATGTCTAATGATGTTGTAGTGCTGAATATAACTTTGTCGGCCTCAACCTAATTATACATTAACCATTAGCCACAAATTTTAGTTTTAGTTTCTTTTTAGGAGAAACCTATGGTATATCTCTAATATTATAATGGGAGAAAACCTTAGTGTCATTTGTAAATCTACCAAGTATAAATCTACCAACACGTGTGACGCACGTACATAACTAATATGAAGAAGGTTTCAGGTTCAAGTTCTCACTATGTCAAAGTTTTTTTATTAAGGCATGCATCGCACGTGTAAATTACTAGTATATATAGGGTAAAAGGGATATGAGCAACTTGCTCATTTAGTAAATGAGCAATTTATTATGTGGCATGCATGTGATAAATTGGATAACTAACCATTTTAAGGATTTTCCAATCGAGTAATGCTTTAGCCACTACCAATTTCACTACCATTTCCTTCACTACCTTAGGTGGCATACTCCTGTTGGAGAGTTCTCCCACCTAATCTATCATCCCCTACCTATAGGAGTGTGCCACCTAAGGTAGTGAAGAGAAATGTAGTGAAATTGGTAGTGGCTCTAGCATTACTCTTTTCCAATCGCATGTATGTCACATCATTAATTGCTTATTTACTAAATGAACAAGTTGCTCATACCCTTTTGGATAACTAACCATTTTAAGGATTTCCCAATCGCATGCATGTCACATCATTAATTGCTTATTTACTAAATGAACAAGTTGCTCATACCCCTTTTTCCCATATATATATATATATATATATATATATATATATATATATATATATATATATATATATATATACTCATCACAATTCGGTGTGATGATAATCTTTCCTACAATCCTTTTTATTTTCCAAAGGAAAAGATGGAGAACAGCCACCTTGTATCATTAATAAGGAGTTAATAAAACAAACTTAGAGAACTGAGTAAAATACAAAGTCCTACCAACAAAATAACACATAGCTTCCCAACGAACATGGGGGGGGGGGACACAAACGAACAAACATAAGCAAGCTCCCATCAAAAGTACAACTTCTGAATCCCCCCAACAAACCCTGACGGGTGGGGATCAATCAACAGTAAGAGGACTGAGGAATAGAACTGCATATTCCTTCAATCGAGTGTCAGCCCGGTCTCGATGTCTTCGTCATCGTACTCCTTCACCTGGAAAATGCTGGCAATCCTTCCTCGAGGACCTGACACAGTAGATGTAGCCTAAAACGAAATAAGATACATAATGTGAGTTAAATTACCAGAAATATTATTACTAGTCCCACGAAAGTAACAGTTATTCCTATCTGGCCAAAATACCCAGGTCGTAGCGGCGATAACGATAAACCAAGCTTCTGTTATAGAACGTCTCATAGCAGCGAACGTCAGTCCTATCCATAGATCCTCATACATCGTAGGGTACTCATTAGTTCCCAGGGCATTGAGGACCTCGACGAGGACCGCTTTAATCCTGGGGCACTCCAGAAGAAGGTGGTTTCTGGTATCGGTACTAGCATTGCAAAACCCACAGGAAGGGTCAATATTCGGTTGACGTTTTGCCAGGTTCTCTCGTGGCAGAATAGAGTCGTTCAGAACCAGCCAGAGGAAGACTTTTATTTTCAACGGGGTTTTCGCCTTCCAGATAATACTAGACCATTTCGGGCGACATCCCCTGGAATGAATGCGGTTATAAAGAGAACGAACGGTGAAGGAGCCATTCTTTTCAAGTCCCCGGGCTTTTCTATCGGACCCATGTGAGCATTGAACCCCTGAATTGCGATATGGGCCTGTAGCTCCCTAAACCTGAGCTGAAAGTTAGAATCTAGTGCCTGTTTAAAGACCGGCTTCCAGGAGTTGCTTCTCCAAGTTGTGGCCACCGTGTAGTTCAGTTGTACAGAACATGCATATAAGTGGAGAAACAGATCTCTAAGTGTGTGATCACCACACCATTTATCCCACCAGAATAGAGTAAGTCCACCATTTCCAATAAACGACGTAACACAGCTATTGAAAGGCTCATAAGCCTTAACAATGCCTTTCCAGAACCAGGAGACAAGAGGGCCCCACCCTACAGCCCAGATTACACGTCCCATTCCCTTACTGATAAGCCCGGACGAACTCTTGCCAACCCTCACCACCACTTACCCAAAAGTGCGAGATTCATATTTCGGAGGTCAATAATAGCCAATCCTCCGTGCATAATTTTCATACACGCTTTTTCCCACCTGATGAGGTGATAGCCTCCTCTATCATGGTTTTCACCCTTCCATAAGAAGTGCTTGCGGATGCTATCAATTCTCTAGATAACCCATCGTGGCATTTCAAAGAAAGACATAATATGTTGGAAGATTAGAGAGGACTGCATTGATAAGAGTAACTCTCCCTCCAAGGGACAAACCTTTCCCTTTCCACTCAGCAAGACGGTGCTCCACCCGATCGATGAGGGGTAACCAATCAGCCTTCTTGAGCTTACTCGGCCTCAGCGGGAGCCCTAGGTACTTAATGGGAAAGTTTTTGACAGAACAGTTGAGGATCATGGCATGTACATGTGCCTCCTTCGGGGGTAGCGCAATGGGGACAATAGCACTTTTGTGGAAGTTAACTCTAAGGCCGGACCAAGCTTCAAAACAATAAAAAATTCCTTTAAACATGGTAGTTTCCTCGAGGTTGCCATTGCCAAATAGCAGAGTATTGTCTGCATATTGAAGGATAGAACACCCCCGGAGATTAGCTCCATTGGCCACTGGTGAGATCCGACCAGCTCGTCTGCAATTAGCCATCATAGATCTCAAAACGTCTGTCACAATGGTGAAAAGAAGAGGGGATAAGGGGTCCCTTATTGGATGCCACGTTTGCATGGGAATGGCTAGCCTGAGACCCCATTCACCATGATAGCAGTCCTGCTGGTGGTGAGACAGGTGTGGATCCATCTGATCCTCCTATCCCCAAACCCAATTCAAGCAAGCGCTTCTATAAGACAGTCTCACTCAATCGAGTCATAGGCCTTCTTGAAGTCCAGTTTAAGGAGATAGCTTTTAGAATTTGATGTGATGACAATCCAAATTTGGATTGTTATCTTCTTAAGCTGGAGATAACAATCCAAATTACAAATTGGTGTGATGATAATATATATATATATATATATATATATATATATATATATAGGGAATGCTCTATTGCAAACGGGTCCCGTGTAAATGGGTATGCAAACCACTGAAGCCGTTGTTGGGAACAACGACTTCAGTGTTAATATTGTTAGGTTTTGTGAGAAATTAACAATTGGAAATTAGGGTTAATATCTAGATCTAAGTTGCTTGAGATATTCACCCTAGGTATCAAAATTGGAATACTTAGACTGCTATCACAAGCTAGTATTTATCTCTAAATACTAGTTTGGGTATCGGGTTATAAGCCCACAAATTCGCGTTCTAATATCTAATCAATTATACGTTCAATACACGTGTTACTCATATGCACATGCAATATTTATATAGAGAGAATATACGAATATATCCAGCAATATCCTCTTATATTCTCAATATATAAAGTATAGAATTATCTCATCAGTTCAGTATAAAACTGAATGGCTGATAGCATCATAAAGGGATAGTTTCATAAGAACCAATATAATTATAAAATCTGAATAGTTCAATCAAGACTAAACCAATATAATTAAATAGTTCCAAACCATATCCAATTCAGAATAGTTCACAAAGACCAAACCAATAGATAAAATAAACCATAGACCAAACCAATAGATAAAATAAACCATAGTCTTAAACTAAATAAAACAAATAAACTTTAAACCAAATTAAAGAGTTTTAAGCTCTAAAATGCAGTCTTAAACTCCAAAAAAGTTCTTATCAAGCAAGTGATCGGCAATAGAAAATCCTTGCATGCTGCTTGATGATTACTCCTTAATATCGAGCAAGTCATCATCTTCAAAATCGAGATCTAGGATTCTATCTCCATTATCTTTGCTAGCACATGTTGCTCAACAATGCAAATAAAAATTTCACGAGTCATTTCTCTTTGAATTCATACAAATTTTATAAGAGTATCTAGTTCAAACAAAAGAACTTAGTACAATTCAAATTGACTAGCAAGATTTTAACACAAGCATCACAATCAAGTATCTTTAACAAATAAAGTACATCAACTTTTATAGTTTCTACACAAGAACCATACTATGATTCATATTGGAATGAAAAGACTACCATTTCAATCATGCTTTAACATTGAATCATCAAAATTAGAACGAAACATGTATCCATAAAAAACATATCATCAAAATTGGAATGATATTTAAGACAATTTAATCATCGGAAACACATCGACAAGTTTTCCTGTTTCGTATTAGAATAATATGATTATTCTAAGTAAATTCTATAGATATATAATACCATCAAAATTGGAATGACATTATATATTTGTGGAATTTATGTGGAATCATCAAGATTATCTAAAACACGTTAACTGCCAAATTGATGCTTAAGTTTGAACTTCTCTATGGCTATTATGGGTTCTAATTATCAAAATAACTAGGGTGTTAAGGCATTTATGTCTTAATGGCTCTTAACCCCATTTTCCCCACAGTTTTGACAATTAAACCTCTTTGTAATTCCTTAGTAAGGGCATTAGCCACATTCTGTTTTGATCTCACATCAATGAGGGTAATAATCCCTTGCTTAATGGAATAGTTCAACTTTGTCTGTCTAAGACCGACAGTTCTTCTCTTATCATTGTAAAGAGAATTAGTTGCTACAGTTTTTGTATCTTGGTTGTCGCAAAACAAGCTAAGCATGGTTACTTTAAACCTTCTCAATGGAATATCTAGCAACAGATCTCTCATCTATTCTGCTTTTTCACCAGCACAAGATAGTGCAAAGAGTTCACACTCCATAGATAAGAATCCAATGCCTGGTTGCCTTTTAGATTTCCATGACACAGCTGCTCCTCCTAGTGTAAACATATAACCACTAGTGAATCGACTTTCACCAAGTTCTGTGCACCACGATGCATCAGAATATCCTTCCAAAACTGAAGGATGTCCTGAGTAGCACAAAGCTAACTCTTGAGTACCACATAGATAACCAATTATCCTCTCAATAGCATTCCAATGTGACTTACCGGGATTACTAGTAAATCTGCTAAGCATGCCTACCAAAAAGGCTATGTCTGGTCTAGTGTAGATCATTGCATACATGAGACTTCCAATTAGTTTGGAATAATCCAACTGTCTCACTGTTGCACCATCGTTAGGTGTCAACTTATTGTTATAATCATAAGGTGTTTCAAACCTTTTGCAATCACTGTATCCCCACTTTTGTAACACATTACTGATATAGTGAGATTGACCAAGGAATATACCTTGCCTACCAAAACTCACTCTCATACCTAGTATAGTGTCCACAATACCTAGATCCTTCATGTTGAATTTTTTAGATAGCATTGTTTTAACTTCAACTACAGTTGAGAGGTCGCTTCCAACAACAAGCATGTCATCAACATACAAGCAAATTATAGCAATTTTATTTGATAGATCACGAAAATAAAGACATTTATCAAAATTACTAGATTCAAAACCTAAGCTCTTTATTGTTGTATCAAAATTTTCATGCCGTAGTTTTAGTGCTTGTTTTAATCCATACAAAGATTTAACAAATTTGCAAACTTTGTTCTCTAAACCTTTAAGTACAAAACCTCCAGGTTGATTCATATAGATTTTTCATTAAGATCTCCATTTAGGAAAGCCGTTTTAACATCCATTTGGTGAATAACAAAATTTTCAATGGATGCAAGGGCAAGAAGAATCCTTATTGTAGCAATATGGCAAACAGGTGAGTAAACATCAAAATAGTCTACCCCACTTTGTTGAGTATAACTTTTAGCTACTAGTCGTGCTTTATACTTTGCTACAGACCCATCCAGATTAAGTTTCTTCTTCAAAACCCACTTGTTTCCTATAATTTTAGTCCCTTTTGGCAGATCAACTAATTTCTAAGTTTTATTTTGTAATAAAGAATCCATCTCATCATCAATAGCCTCTTTCCATAGTAAACCATCCCTAGACTAAAGGGTTTCCTTCACACTAAGTGGATCAGCCAACAGTGCATAAGTTACAAAATCAACACCATAGGTTCTAGGTGTCTTATCTCTGGTGGAAGTTCTTCTAGACTCAATTTCATTTGTAATTTCAGTGTCAGTTATGCTAGGTCTAGATTTTGTTTGTGAATCATTGACTAAGTCTGTGTGGCTAGATAGTGTTATATCTTTGTCTTTGATGAACACAACTTCAAAGAATTCTGCATCTCTAGATTTAATTATCTCATTGAGAGATAGGTCATAAAATCCGTATGCCTCACTATCAACTGCATTTCCTAGATACACATAAGTATTTGTACGAGGTCCTACTTTAGGCCTTTTAGGGTCTGGTATTCTAACAAAAGCAATACAACCCCATGTTTTTACTTTATTAAAACTCGGTGTGTGTTTATGCCATAACTCATACAGTGTTTTAGACAGTTTAGAGCGAGGTAACATATTAAGAATATTATTAGCAGTCAGTGCAGCCTCTCCCCAAAAGCTCGAAGGCAAACCAGCTGTCAATAACATAGAATTCAACATTTTTGTGAGTGTTCGATTTTTTCTTTCGGCTATATCGTTTGACTATGGTGAGTAGGGTGCTGTTGTTTCAGAGATAATTCCATGTGAAGTGCAAAATTCTTTAAAACCCATTGATACATATTTCCCACTTTATCAGATCTGAACCTTTTTATTTTAACATTTAACTGATTTTCGACACAGTCTTTAAATTCTTTGAATTTATTAAGTGCTTCATCCTTTGTTTTTAAAAGATAAATATGACAAAATCTAGAATAATCATCTATAAAAGCGATCAAATACTTCCGACCTCCTTGGGTCACAAATTTTTTTAAGTCGCATATGTCAGAATGAATTAGTTTAAGAAGTTGTATACTCCTAGAAACAGAACTAAAGGGTTTTCTAGTGATCTTTGTCTGAGCACACACTTCACATTTGTCATACATTAAGGATGTATCAATTGGCAGATTAAAAGTTTTAACAACAGCAAGTAATTTAATATAGTTCACATATCCCAATTTGTTGTGCCAAGTATAAGGGCTATACAGTTTTGAGCTAACAGCATTAATCACTTCATTTGTTAAACTAAGTCTATACATGTCATTGACTAAGTAAGCACAACCAAAGTATTATGAGTTAACAGATAAAATAGCTCTACCACTTATCATAGAAACTACCATACCAGCATTATTCAGTAAGCTAATAGAAATTAAATTCTTTGCTAAAGTAGGAAGAAATTTAACATTACGCAAAATTAAATTCTTACCTGATGAAAGACTGAAATTTGCAGTTCCAACCTGGAGCACCTTGACTGATTCTCCATTCGCCATAGAGACAGACTCGTTTGCATCATTAAGATCAGTTAGCAGGTTCTTATTGTTGCAAGCATGGCATGTAGCCCCCGAGTCCAACAACCAACTAGTAGAGGCACTGACCTTATCGTCACCAACAACACACAGAAAGTTGGTGGGTTCAGTGTTGCCCTCTAACAAGTTCACCCTTTCATTGTTAGGTTGTTCTCTTTTGGGTAGCTTACATTTGGTAGCATATTGACCCCACTTTCTACAGTTGTAGCACTTCCTTTCTTTTTCACAATCTTTTTAGTGGCTTCCAACTTGGACGGTTCACCCTTAATTTTATTAAGCTTGTTCTTCTTAAACTTAGGAACATATTTGGTATTGGTTAGCACATTAGCATGAGAAAGTTGTTTCTTAGCCAACTCCAAATTGATCCTAGTTGTAGTCTCATCCTCTACTTTAATACATCGTTTGAGTTATGCAAGCTTAATTTGTTCTAGTAGTCTATACATTTCAGTCTTAAATGTAAGCCATGATGCAGGTAATTTAAAGATTATTGCTCCAGTAAGAAAAGCATCACACCCAATGATATCTTCAGTTTTCAATTTAGCTACTAAGTTTTCAAGATCAGTTACCTGATGGAGAATGGATTTCTCCTCTCTGAATTCAAAACTCATGAACTTATCTACCAAGTGAGTCTTGGAGACCTTCTCCTCCTTTTTGAACTCATCCAGCAGATTATCCCATATCTCCTTAGCTGTTTCGTCCTTCATGTAAACATCTGCCAACCGATCTGAAATACTGTTTAACAGAAATTCCCTACACAAGTCCTCATCTCTGATCTAAGTGGCATCATCCACATCTTCAGTACACTCATCATAAGTCGTTTGACAAGTATAGTTCTTTCCTCTTCCAGCTATTGAATTTGGAACTACTAAATGCCTCTAGTTTAGGAACCTCATACGGTCGATCATGTTTTTCCATCTTAAGGAATAAATGATGAGTTCCTAAAGTTTGAGAGTATGTTCTGAATTATTACTACACAAGTAATTTTGATAAATAAAAGGATTTATCTGTAAATCTGCCAAGTAATAACAGAATAAATTGATTAGATAAATTGCACGAATCTAAAAATTAGATGAGTACCCAGATCTGATGATGAACACAGTGGATGATTTCGGGTCTACTGCGGGTTCGGGTTCAGATCCGATAAGACAAGAACAGATCTTGCAAGTGACAACTAAGATAAGATAAGGCCAAAACGAATTTGGGTTAAATCTTTAGGTTCGGATCTACACAGCAAAGAGGGACATGAGGAGGAAGACGACGGAGCACGAGGGCGGCGCCATCGATTAGTGACCACGGCGTCTGAGGGAGGGCGGCGAGGCTGCTGCAGTCGACGTCATACGCGGTCGGGGGTTTGGATTGGCTCTGGACGATGCCTTGACTGAAGGTCGACGAGCATCTGTAGGAGCGACGACTAGCCAACAGAGCCCCTTCGACGACTGGCGGCGAGCGTGCGACGACGACGACACCTATGGCGATTGTCGGCGACGATGACCTCAACAGCTTCGAGGGTTTCGACGATCGAGAACGACGGGATCCAACAGAGCTCCCCTTTTCCCACTTAATTAATCTCACAAATTGCTTAATAATATCTCAAGATTGTTAGGTTTTGTGAGAAATTAACAATTGGGAATTAGGGTTAATATCTAGATCTGAGTTGCTTGAGATATTTACCCTAGGTATCAAAATTGGAATACCTAGACTGCTATCACAAGCCAGTATTTATTCTTAAATACTAGTTTGGGTATCAGGTTATAAGCCTACAAACCTGCTTTCCAATATCCAATCAATTGTACGTTCAATACACGTGTTACTCATATGCACACGCAATATTTATATAGAGAGAATATCCCAATATATCCAACAAATATAACCAACAACGGCTTAAGTGGTTTGCAAGAGAGAGAGCGCCTTTCGTTGTGCACTACCCTCCGTATATATATATATATACCAGAAATTTGGAAAGATAGATTGGCTGACAAAACGGATCGATCAACATAAGTTACTCGAACTCATTTACTCATAGGCAATAGTTAAGTTGAATAATTTTGACTAATAACGGTTCTTTTGCAAGGATTCAAAGCATAGCAAAAAGATACTCAACTAAAGTTGTTTGGCTAGCTCCATTGCAAGTGCATTGCATACAAGCCTGCATTCCTATTGAAATTCGCTGCAAACGAATGATTGTTACTTATGCTAATCAATGGTTGCCCAACTATCAACTTGCATTATAAACATTGCACTAGCATATATCACTTGCAAGATTCTCGTCCAAATGTCGGAGTTGCACCGCAACCAAAGACCTGTAACTAGAAAACAAATATACCTGTCATGACTCAGTGAGGAAGCTAGGGCAACAGAAGAGGTCGAGTGGAGGTGAATTGATGGGCAAATCTCCTTTGGCAGTAATGATCCGGACTAACAAATCATTTCATGCATGCATGCGTGCATGTAAACGGTAATGAGTAACCGATCAACTGCCAGAGGAGGATTTACCCAGTAATACAACTCCACATTTTAAACGACAAATCAGACACTTAAAGAGGGAGCAAACAGAAAGTTTTAACGTATAGAAGGTGTTACTAGCTTCCTAGTTGTAGTAGAGACTAGTAGCTATAGTTGTGGTTGTTGTTTGAAGAAATACACACATATATATAGTTGAATGCAAGTGTCGATATTTAAATGCACTATGCAAAGGGGGGGTTAAGACCACCACATAAAGTGGCATATTCAATGGCTTATTCGCACTATCAGTCCACTGCGGTAAAAAGGGAAGGAGGGAGAACATTTCATGCAGAAAGGAAGAAGGAACATTCAGGAGCATGTTCTTCATGAAAGCAATCTGACTAAGGTTCTCAGAGTCTCAACTCCGCACACTTTTTACAGTGAATGTATACTTTTGATTTGATTTGCTAGCTGCCTGAATTGAAATGATGCACAAATTCATGTAGACATTGTACTATATATGCACTTCTAATTAGATTCCTTAATTAGCTGTAGTCTGGTACCAAACACATGTATGCTTCTTATTATACACAGAAAACACACACGATTGGCACACACGTTTCTATATTTTATATGATTTTTCTAAGTTTTGCAATTAGATTTGCAGCCAAATTATTGTATCTAATTATATATAGAACATGAAACATTTTCTTTTGCAAGAAATGGTAAAATACAGTCACTACAAACCAACAATCCTTGCAGTTGTAATTACAGTAATTGAAGCTGCAAGCCTGCAACTATCAGATAGACTGTTTTTGCATGTACTTCTAACCACAACAAAACAAAAGTTTCCTAGCTAAAGCAATATCTTAATTGTAGAATAATGCTAACTAACTATGATCCTGATTGGTAGAGTCAAATTAGAAAAACAAAAATGTTGTCACATCTACAAAGTCGATCGAGAATTCTCTCTTTATATATCATTTCAATTCTAATACAGATCTAGTGTATGTAAATATTTGTGTACAGCTAAGGAATAATTGAATTATTATTTGAGTAAAAGTGTAGTCACTTTTTTGAAGAGAAAGAGGGCCATACTTGAATAATAGAAAAGAGATTGAGAAAGGAAAAGAAAAGGTGAGAAGAGAAGAGGAAGCTTCTGAGGAATATTAATATTAGTTCAGGCATATCCTGTAGCATATCCAGGTATAGCATGTGAAATGGCCAGGGTCGGCCAGTGAGATGATGGGGGATAAGCTTCATTGTCGACAGGGAAACATCCCGGATCACCAGCTTAAAGGCCTTCTAAATGACTGCTCGGTGACTAAGGACGTAAGGAGTACTCTATGAATCGAGCAATACTGAATTAGAAGGATATGTATTGCATTGAGTCTCGCATGATAAGACAGAGAGTCTAGATTAGGCAGTATACTTGGTGATATTTTAAGTAGGAGTATGGTTGGAGAAAGAACCAAATAGAGTCTCCGACGTATAAGAAAGGAGATTTTTTTTTTATATATTTAGATTTTGAGGTATGGAGAAGGAACCCAGAACAGATGGATCAATTTCGCGGAAAAAGTTGCTCTGTTTTTGAGTTATTTTCTTTGAAAATAACAAGTATGTGAATTTTCATTAGAGAACACACAACAAAACGAAATTCAGTTCAAGAATAATCCACCTGAACGATGTCAATTTAAGACATAGGCACGCATGACATAAGACAGGAGGTCATGGATTCAAAACTATTCAAGAGTCATTACCGAGCATTTTCTCGCTAGAAATATCTTCCTCTTTAAAAAAAAAAAATCCTTTCTACAACTTCGTTTAATGTTTTTCCTTAGTTTTTAATTACCAAGCTATAAGTCGATCTGCTCTAAGAGCAGGGGCGGATGTAGCTTGCAACCAGTGGGGAGCACGGACCCCACTGAAATTTTTTTTTTTTATATAGTGTAGCTTGCTACAGTGTAATTTTTTTTTATATAAGCATTATAGGAACCCAGTGAACTAAATTCTTAAGCATTACAGGAACCCAGTGAACTAAATTCTTAATTGTTATCGTATTTATTTTTGTATAAGGACCCCACTGAACTAAATTCCTGGCCAATGAACTAAATTCTTAATTGTTATCGTATTTATTTTTGTATAAGGATCCCACTGAACTAAATTCCTGGATCCGCCACTGTCTAAGAGCAAACTTTTTACCCAAAAGTAAATAAGTAGTCCCGACTTTCTTTTCTCAAATGTAGGTGTGTACTTAAACACATAGAAAAGAATGCTAAGTTACTTATATAAATAAACTAAAAATATTTCTGTCAGGCCAAAAATTACTGTAACAATGCAAGCATAGTAGTAATATTATGATTAATTTGTCATAGATAAGACAAACTATGCACGGCCGGATTTCATTGACAATACTAGGTCACCAAGAATCTTGTGAATTTTTCTTGGATAAGACTTGGTTACCAAGGCTCAAATAAGACATTGAATAATGACTTGAGAAAAGGTCTCACACATTTTAATTTCTTTTCAACATTATCAATGACACTCACCAATCTTTATCAATCAAGTTTCCACATAAATAAGCTTCATATCATCTCATCCACTCTGTGATTATTCTTGCTTTATATGAATGTTCTTTTCACTCTATTTAATAAACCTAATTCATGTTCTTTTCACTCTATTTAATAAACCTAATTCTTCCTAATCAATTAAAATTTCCCAAATATCTATAAATTCAATCCCCGACAACTTAAACCATCCTAAATTTAATTATCCCCATAGGCCAAGCCAGAGCAATGAATTGAAGGGAAGTGGTTGGTTGCAGTTCCCTTTCATTTCAAATTCAAAGCTACGACCATACCAATAAATACTCAATTAACATGTCTCTCTCATTCAAACCAACTCCGAAGGGCCTGTAGTTTTACCTGTACTAGTTCTTAGCATGCATGATGTCGTTAAGCTGTAAATTAGTACAAGTAAACTTAATCAAAAAAAAAAAAAAAAAGTACAAGTAAACTACATGTTACATGTCTGTTACATATTCAGCAATTTTCTCCTTAAAAAAAAAAAAGAAAAGAAAATCTTCCAATCTACTGAAAAAACAACCCTCAAGTGCTAAATTCTCAACCCTTATTAAAACTTTGATATTTTGGTTATTGGCAAGGAATTCAAATGCAAGCCAAATTCAAATTTACTGCACATTGACAAATGAAAAAAGTCAGCCCATAAAATGTTAGGATTATGTCTTACATACTCGTTGTTTAATTAGAAGAAGAAACGAGGAAGCGCGAAGGTCGAAGCATCGAAGAGAGATGAAGTTGGAAACAGGACAGCAACAACAACAGAAGACTGCACCGTCGACTGTACACCCCTCGGTCGACCATACCTGGGTGCAGTCGGACCGCCCGCGGCTGCAGCAATATTTTGGGGCTAGATCATGGGGATCGTTTCGGCCTAATCTTCATCTACAAGTCAGATCATACGGCTTCTATTCAGTTGCTTCTTCTACATGATTAATCGGACGACTGAGATATCAAGACTATGGTTCTCTCTATTCTTCTATTTATTGTAATGTCCTCCAATATGAGAGGTCAAGTACTTCATTGATATTATTCTTCATTGCAAGTGAGGCATGAAAGATAATTCTTGATAAGTGACTTTAATTCCTTATATTGAGAGAATCTGTAACTCCTTATAGTCTTCTCTAGTTAATTATTATTTCTTCCTATATTTTCCTCTGGATTAAGCGAAAGCTACTGGAAAAAATTCCTCTTGTGTTTTATGTTGGTTTGGTGGATCTACTTGTTTGGTTGTTCGATTGATTCGTTTCATCTACCTCGCCATTCTCGTTGCTCTAACCAGTTCTGTTGCACTGACGGTGTTCGACGAAATTCCCCAATGAGAGTTGTGGTGAGATTCCTCTCCCTATCACAATGCCCCAACAAAGTGGTATCAGAGCTTCATGATGCCGAGTCCCTTAGTAAAGATGACAGGTCACGGTCTTTTGGAAGGTAGACATGTATGATGTCCTAATTCAAGAACATCTACGGTTAGCCGTCAAGAAGAAGGAAAAGTCATCTGATATGAAGAAAAATGTTTGGGATGATATTTGTGAAAGAGTCATAAGTCTAATCCAACTATCATTGGCGGACGAGGTCAAGTTCAAGTTTGTTGAAAAACTAAAGTGGCGAGCTTGTGGGAAACACTCATAGCTGACTACTCTGATTCGTCATTACTAGATCGGATGCATTGAAAGATGAAGTTATTCCGTTTATCAATTAAGGAATGTATTGATCTTCAAGATCACAATACAGAGTTCAACAAGGTGTTATCTGAACTCAAAGCGATAAACGCGGATGTGAGTGATGAAAATAAAACTTTCAACTTGATATATTCACTACCAGATTCGTACGAGCATTCGATAACTACCATTCTACACGATAATATGCCAATGAGAGTATTACGGTGGATGGTGTAATCACAGACTTGAAGAAAAATCAACTTAGGAATGAGACTCAGAAATCCTTTATTCCCACAGGTTGTCTAGTAATAGAAGGTCCTTCAATTGGATGTCAAAATGCATTACAAAAGGAATCGATTCGTTACCGATATATATTGCAAGAGGACAGGGCATATCAAGAAAGACTGTTAAAAATTGCAGAAGTAGAAGAGTGCCAATAATGGTAGTACTATCGCAAATGTGGTTTACCCTCATGAATCCGATGATTTGTGTCTTCTTATTTTAAATTCTTTAAAAGTGAATTCCGATTGGTTTCTTGACTCAGGGAGTTCTAGTCATATTTGCTCTGAGAATGAGTTGTTTTCTATTTATAAGTCTACTACATGGCGTTATGTCAGAACAGGGACTGAAAAATTTTGTAGGTAGTAGGTGAGGGGACAGTTGAGTTGGAGATGCCAGGTGGGAACAGGTACACTCTAATGGAAGTCTTACATATTCCTCTACTAAAACGGAATCTGATTTCCGTGGGAACTCTTGAAGCATGTGACTGTAGGTACAGCTCGAGATGGAGTTCTGTCTATTTTTTATGGTCGTCGTAAGTTGATTATAGGTATTTAGGCCAAGCCAATGCAATCTCTACAAGTTTTGAGGGATCTGAAATACTTGCGCAGGTGTTGTTTCTTTTCCCGATAGCCCCGCAAGTACATTTAGTCTGCCATAGCTAGCATCATCAAAGCGAGACCACGACGTCTGAATACCATCAAGAGGTGAAGAGTGCCTTGGGGAAGGTGAAGTTCGTGCAGATGTTGGCAACTTCATGTTAACTCCTATTGAGGTGTGCCCTTGAGGGGGTATATTGATCAGTAAGATTTGGTAGAAAATTTGTTCAACTAGCTGAAGAAACTATCGTTCCAAGTATGTTCGTAAGTAAATATTAGTGGAGTTCAGAGATGATGAATTATATCATGTGGGTAGCACTCATATGTAATCCAATGTGTAGATTGTTAGGATTATATCTTGCATACTCGTTGTTCAATTAGAAGAAGAAACGACGAAGCACAGAAGTCAAAGCTTCGAAGAGAGATGAAGTTGGAAACAAGGCAGCAACAACAACAGAGGATTGTACAGTCGACTGTATACCCCTTAGGTCCAGACTGGTTGAGTTGCAGTTGACGGCCCGTGGCTGCAGCAATGGCCTAGGTCTTGGGGATCGTTTCTGCCCAATCTTCCACTCCAAATCAGATCGCACGGCTTCTATTCAGTGACTTCTTCTACAGGATATATCGGACGACTGAGATATCATGACTAACCTAGGGTTCTTTCTATTCTTCTTCTATTTATTATAATGGCCTCCAATATGAGAGGTCAAGTATTTCATTCATATTATTCTCCATTGCAAGTGAGGCTTAAGAGAGTTTTTGGTGAGTGAGTTTTTTTTCTTTCATTGATTTCTTCTTTAGTTGAATATTATATCACCATATATTTTCTTCTGGATTAAATGAAAGCTAACTGGAATAAATTCATCGTGTATTTTGTGTTGGATTGATGGATCTACTTGTTTGGTTATTCGACTGATTCGTCCCATCTACTTTGCCATTTTCATTGGTCTAATCAGTTCCGCTGCGCCACCGGTATTCGACGAAATTCCTCTACGAGTGTTGTGAGATTCATCTCCCTTCACAACACCCCAACAGAAAGTTGGCTCTCAACTTGAGAGATGTGTTTAGAATATCATCTAAGGCTTACTAAATTGTCAAAATTTTGGTCTGGTGAAAGAACGTTTAAATAATTGTAGAATTTTTTTGTTATAATAATAAAAATCGAGTGAGTCAAACTTTTCCTATGAGGAGTGAGAACACCAGGTAGGAAAAGAACAAGTACAAAATAAATTCAAATATATACAAAACCAGGGGACCCCCACCTATTTTTCTTGTCCATATCTTTGCTTTAGGTTGAGTACAGAGGTTGCGCCTCAAACCCTTTCCTTGTCATTTCCCTTCTAATTCAAGAGTCAAGACCACACTAGATTTTTAGGGATGGTCCGAAATTGATAGCCATGAATGTGAGTATGACAACTTGAGCATTTTTGTTAAAACAAAATCTTTTCCAGATATTAGAGTTAGGTGAGGAAAAAAAAGGTTTATTTTATTTTATTTTCTTTCTTTTAAATAAAAGGATAGCTTGTAGTCGTATCTCAAATTTAGACATCTCTCTAATCATCCCAACCTTATAGCACCTAAGCATCAATTCAATTGTGTTTTACTTTGTTTTCATAGTTGACATTCCTCATGTTCTTATTCGGAAAATTATCATAGGAAAATTAACTCGGGGATGGAAAAAAAAGCAAGGGCGAAGTCAGAAATATATATATTGAATTTATTCCTATTATTGCTAATTTTTTGATAATCAATATTGCTAATAGAAAACTGTTTTTGTCTATGTAAAATCAAAATTTTCTTGTAAATGATATGATTATGCTTATGCCTTTTCTAAGGAATTATTCTCAAATTTTACATTGCTCTCATATTAAGAAAAACTAGTAATTTACGTTCTAATTTTTTTTATTTTAATATAGTAAATAATAATACATAATCTGCCCTCGAACCTGAGAATCTCTCTTTACTCATCACATATTCTTTACAAATTATTCCTAGTGGCACAAAATTTTATTTTAAATAAGTAACACTTTCGTAAATAATTATGTCGTAAATAAATTTGAACTTTGAGGATATTATTGTAACTAACAACAATTAAGTAAATGAATGGTTAATATAACTCTCAATTAAAAATTGAATGGTTGAGATTAGATGGTTGAATATTTATAAATGACAATCCCAACTCTCCTATTATAATATTAGAGATAAATATTTGATCTAAATATAATTCTGTCATGTATAATGTAAAGATCAAGTTATGGTGTGTGTATAATCTTAGTTTTCTTTTCTCCTTTCTATCAATTTTATTATGCGAAGTTTGCTTCAATCATTAACAAAGTGTTATGAGCAAAAATAGTATGAAAAAGGCATAACCATGCCACTTTAGTTCCCACAAGCTTAAAAAGAGTCAATTTCACATATATATATATATATGTATATATATATATATATATCTCTCTAATACTATAATGGGAGAACCCCTTAGTCAGTAACCCAACCCGTGCAACGCACGGGTTGGGTTACTTTGGTAAATATTTTCGAAAGTGAACCTGTTTGGTAAATATTTTCGAAAGTGGATCAGTTTGAAAATTATTTCCTTTTTTACTTATGGACTAACTTGGGTAAATATTTTCGAAAGTGGAGTTTTCAAAAGTGGATCGGTTTGGAAATTATTTTCTTTTTACGCTTTTCATTATCCTTCAATTTTTTTCACGTGCACGTGTGCACGTGTATGATACTTGTATATATATATATGATTCTTTTAGAAAGTATTTACAAATATAGGATACCTCCCAAACTATTTACAAAATAGGACAGTTGAAAGTAACTTTTTAAAAAGGACCCTACCATTGAGGATATTTACAAAACATTAAAACTAAAAAATTGTATAACTCACTACCCTATTTAAAAACTGGATATTTCACAGAAAATAAAAAATTAAGATTAAAAAATCTTAAAAAATTTTAAAATAAGATACGTTGATAATAGATTAACAAAAAGAAAGAACATAACTAATAGGAAAATATCAGAATATTTATTAATAATAAGTAGAGTCGCTGATAAACTACCTAAGGAAATACAAAAAGAAATAACGTACAAAGTATTAGATTATAGGAACGAAGAAGTAAGATGGTATTTCCAACAACTATTATCATACATGATCTTAAACTATAGGAATTAAATTAGGATGGATAATATTACAAAGAAAGAACCACTAAAACTCTTAGAAATTTATATGATAAACATTCAAGAGTTGAAAGAAAATTATAATAGTCCAGAATTTGTAGAAACTATAAGAAAAGATTTAACAATCATAAATAATAACATAAAAGAACTTTGTACATATATAACAGATGACACTGAAGAAGAATTAGGTCTAACAGAAGCAGGAATGAAGGAGTTAGAAGCCATAACAAAACTTAATATAAATATTTTGAAAATCTCTAATAGTATAATGGGAGAAGGCCTTAGTGTCATATGTCATTGTTTGTTATTTTGTCAACCTGTGCAATACACATATAATTAAAACCCTCAGTATAAACTCATTCAGCCCGTCCACCGCACGTGCATCCACCAAAAAACAAAAAAAATCAAATGCACGTCTCTTCCTCTACCTCTCTCAAAAAATCAATCCAGCAGCCCTACCTTCATCGACCGTCTCTTCCTCTACCTTTCTCAAAAAATCAATCCAGCAACCCTGCCTTCATCGATCGCCTCTATCAACCCCACCACCTTCGTTTTGTACGCCGTTGCCGGTCATCGGCCGTACCGCCGTCTCTTCGGCCGTCATAGCCGGTCCGCACTTCGTAGCAACTTCGTCCGCCGTAGCCGCCTGTCGTAGTCGCCGCACCCATCACCGTTGCCGCCCGTCGTAGTCGCCGCACCCATCGCCGTAGCCGCTGCGCCCACCGGTATTAGGGTAAGTGGCCAACAACTCCATTAATCAATTAACTTCGAATAGGAACAACTCAGATTTGGGGGAAAAAATATTGGGAATGCTAAAAAGAATAGTCTTGAAGCAAATTTTGATTATCTGAGATTCACCTACCGTTTGTATGTTTTTTTTTTTAAAGAATCACTTACCGTTTGTATTGCCATGCATTTTATGGTTTGGTTAAAATTTGTGTGCTTTGATATTCAATGTAAATAATTGTAATTTTGTCTGGTCTGTGTAAATCATTGGTTGATGATGTCTTGATTTTTTCCCTACATGTTTGAATGATAAAGCTCCTATGGAATACAATTAGAGACAAGAACAATAGACTGATATGGTTCAATTAGTACGACTTGATGGAATCATGGATTAATGGATATACTATTCAATGCAGAGCGCATTGAATAAACATCCATTAACTCTTATATACATTAATTAATTATCTATTTGCTTAGTCAAACTTCAATTTTATAATCATTAATTAGTTAGCTACAATATTTATAATCTACAATTTTCTTTTTTTACAGATTAGAGATTAAAAATTCGATATTAGAGATCATTGATATGTTCATTTTTTACCCCCGTTCTCAATGCTACTGATCATTTGTTACGTCCATGGTTATTCTCACTTTCTCACTTTCTTGGATCTATAATCAGTTACAATGCTCATTATGAATTTCATTGTTCAGATTACATATTAGAGATTAATAATTAGAGAGAACTACTGTCTTTTTCCCCATCTTTGGTTAGGCTGTTCATTTTTACAGATTAGCGATTAAAAATTAGATATTAGAGATTATAGAGATGTTCATTTTAAACCCTGTTTTCATTTCTACTGATCATTTGTTACGTCCATGGTAATTTTTCACATTCTATAAGTACTATTTATACCAACTTATGGTTTTGTACGTGCAATAATAAAACTAACTTTTAAGTTCACATTGTTTCTATCAAGAAAAATTGACACATTGATTGGCATAACAATGGTAAACGAAGGAGACTTGCAATATAATTGGGAAATTCAATCATCAACTGAAATACCTCACATAGCAGAAACTCGACACGTTGATGAACGCAGAGAGAGACGTAGACAATATCAAATAAATAGAAGAGCCAACATGACTGCAATACAATTGGAAGAGTTAAGACGAAGACAACGAGAATATGCTAGAAATCGACGATTATCGATGTCTGAAGAACAAATAGCTGAACAAAGAGAAAGAAATAGACAGAATCAAAGAAACCGGCGCTCTAATATGAACGCCCAACAATTGGCTGATGAAAGACCGAGAAATCAACAAAATATGCAGCGTCGAATATCTATAATGAACGAACAAATAGCTGAACGTAGAGAGAGTCTTCACCAATATCGAAGCGATCGAGGAGCTAATGGAAACTCTACATTAAGCGAAGGTATCAATTATCAAAACATTTTCTATATTTCACTAAATCTTCTCATCCTATGTCCTCACTCATAACTCTACATTAAGAATAGTCTTGAAGCAAATTTTGATTATCTGAGATTCACCTACCGTTTGTATGTTTTTTTTTTAAAGAATCACTTACCGTTTGTATTGCCATGCATTTTATGGTTTGGTTAAAATTTGTGTGCTTTGATATTCAATGTGAGAGAACTACTGTCTTTTTCCCCATCTTTGGTTAGGCTATTCATTTTTACAGATTAGCGATTAAAAATGAGATATTAGAGATTATAAAGATGTTCATTTTAAACCCTGTTTTCATTGCTACTGATCATTTGTTACGTCCATGGTAATTTTTCACATTCTATAAGTACTATTTATACCAACTTATGGTTTTGTACGTGCAATAATAAAACTAACTTTTAAGTTCACATTGTTTCTATCAAGAAAAATTGACACATTGATTGGCATAACAATGGTAAACGAAGGAGACTTGCAATATAATCGGGAAATTCAATCATCAACTAAAATACCTCAAATAGCAGAAACTCGACACGTTGATGAACGCAGAGAGAGACGTAGACAATATCAAATAAATAGAAGAGCTAACATGACTGCAATACAATTGGAAGAGTTAAGACGAAGACAACGAGAATATGCTAGAAATCGACGATTATCGATGTCTGAAGAACAAATAGCTGAACAAAGAGAAAGGAATAGACAGAATCAAAGAAACCGGCGCTCCAATATGAACGCCCAACAATTGGCTGATGAAAGACCGAGAAATCAACAACATATGCAGCGTCGAATATCTATAATGAACGAACAAATAGCTGAACGTAGAGAGAGTCTTCACCAATATCGAAGCGATCGAGGAGCTAATGGAAACTCTACATTAAGCGAAGGTATCAATTATCAAAACACTTTCTATATTTCACTAAATCTTCTCATCCTATGTCCTCACTCATAACTATTTTTTATGTCACGGAATAGTACGAAGGGTTGATGATAATGATCTGGATAGTGCTGCGTTGCAATTTACTAATACAAACATCAATGTAAATAATTCTGTTGTGAATGAAGGTATGATTTAACACCGCACTTCATTTTCCTTAAAATTTCTTAGTTGTAGTAATAATAAATATGGAACATTTCTACCACTACTACGAATTTTCTGATCATTAAATCATTGTATCAATACTGTTATTTGATTAGGTGTGTTTGTGGCTAATACAGACAACAATGAAGAAACTTCTGTTGTTAATGAAGGTATGAATTAATTCCGCATATTATTTTACCAATACTGTTTTTTCCTTCTTCTGAACTATGTCATATTTATAAACAATTAACACACGAACAACCGGAAATAAACAAGTTCCAAGAAGAGTTTGAACTATAATGAGGCATTGTAATTCTGCAATAAATAATGTTGACTCATTTCACTGTCGACAATTTCAACTACCACCTATAATAGCCAACAGGACTGCAATAGAATTGGAAGAGTTTAGACGAAGACGACGAGAATATGCCAGAAATCAACGATTATCGATGTCTGAAGAACAAATAGCTGAACAAAGAGAAAGGAATAGACAAAATCAAAGAAACCGGCGCTCCAATATGAATGCACAACAATTGGCTGATGAAAGATCGAGAAATCAACAAAATATGCATAGTCGAATATCAAAAATGAACGAACAACAAATAGTTGAACGTAGGGAGAGACTGCGCCAATATCGAAGGGATCGAAGAACTAATGGACACTCTACTTTAAACGAAGGTATCAATTATCAAAACATTTTCCATAATTCACTTAATCTTCTCATCCTGTCTTTACTCATAATTATTTTTATCTTATGAAGTAGTACGAAGGGTTGACGATAATGATCTAGATAGTGCTGCGTTACAATTTATTAATGCAGACATCAATGAAAATAATTATGTTGTGAATGAAGGTATGAATTAATTTTGCATTTTATTTTACCAAATACTTTTTTTTTCCTTCTTCTAAACTATGTCATATTTCTAAACAAATAACATAGGAACACACGGAAATAATCAAGTACCAAGAAGAGTTCGAACTATTATGCGGCACTATAGTTCTGCAAGAAACCATGTTGACTCATTCCATTGTCAACAATTTCATCTACCACCTACAAGAAGGTGCCCGCACTGTGCGGGAAAATTATTTTTTCATGAATCAGCTGATATGTGTTGTCAAAAAGGCAAAGTGCAGTTGCCGCGAATAAAAGTTCCTCCTGAATTGATGAGCATTTATCTTGATCAGTCCGAAGAAGGAAGAAATTTTAGACAACATATGCGTACTTACAATCATATCTTCGCATTTACTTCCATCGGGGTAAATCTTGATGACAGATTTTCAAATAATAGAATGGGTGTTTACACTTTTCGTGCTCAGGGTGCCATATATCATAAGATTGGTAGTCTTATTCTGCATAGTAATTCGAGGCCTCGATATATGCAATTTTACATATATGATACCGAGCATGAACTTGATAATAGGTTAATGGAAAGTGATTTGGTGAGTAGGCCAGTTGTGGAAAAGCTTCAACGAATTCTTCATGCACATAATCCATATATCCATAATTTGCGGTGTCTTTCACGACGCTCTAATCTCGACAATTGCAAATTAATACTTAAGGAAATACCAAACCATGTAGGACAATATCATTTGCCTACTTCTTCACAAGTTGCTGCAGTTTGGGTTCCCGGGGATAATCCTTATGATTGCAATGAAAGAGAAATTGTTGTTGAAACTTATTCCAACCAACTTCACAATATTTCAGATACTACTGATCCTCTTCAGTATCCTCTTTTATTACCTTATGGGAGTCATGGTTGGGATATCTACATTCATAATAACGGACGAAAAGTGTCATGTAGAGAATATTATGCATTTCGACTTCAGGTATTGACTATAGTTGACTATTTAATTTTATATTTCTTCCTAATCATTAATCAACCTATCAATAATGCTCTAATATATTTGTTGTTAGATTCGTAAAAATGACACATCTGTTTTTCTTCGTGGTGGGCGATTGCTACAACAATTTTTAGTAGACAACTATATTAAAATTGCCACACAAAGATTGCGTTGGGTTCGCGATCATCAACATGAAATACGTGCTGAAATGTATCAGGGGTTACAGGATGCACAAGATGCAGGTGAAACAATTGCAGGTAAATTATATATCCCGTATATGATTCATACGATATGAAAAATATTTTCTACGTAAACCAACTTTCTAAATTTTTTACTATTGTTATATTTGCTAGGAAATGTAGGTCGTAGAACTGTGCTACCTGTGTCTTATGTTGGAAGTCCCTGAGATATGTACCAGAGATATCAAAATGCAATGGCTTTGGTGCAAAAATATGGCAAACCTGATTTATTCATTACTATGACCTGCAATCCAACATGGATTGAAATTTCCAGTGAATTACTACCTGGGCAGCTTCCACAAGACAGACCAAATTTAACAACAAGAATATTTCATTCTAAACTTGAAGAGTTTAAGAAAGATATATTTGACAGAGGCGTACTTGGGAGAGTAATTGCACATGTACATGTTATTGAATTTCATAAGTGCGGATTGCCTCATGCGCACATTTTAATCATTCTTGATGATAGAGATAAAATTATTTCTGCAGATGATTACGATGGAATAGTAAGAGCAGAAATTCTAGATCAGGAAGTGGAACCTGAACTATACGAAACTGTGTTGAGACATATGATTCATGGACCTTGCGGGCATTTGAATCCTAAATCAACTTGCATGAAAGATGGAAAATGCAAAAAGGATTATCCCAAACAGTTTGCACCTATAACTTTGCAAGGAGAGAACTCATATCCTGTATATCGCCGACGGGATACTGGTCGATTTATCTCTCGAAGGGAGAACTCTAATAAGCCGATCGATAATAGATGGGTGGTTCCTTACAACCCCTTCCTTTTGAAAAAATATAATTGCCATATTAATATTGAAATTTGTTCGAGTATAATTTCTGTTAAGTATATCTATAAGTATGTTTACAAAGGACCCGATCGTGTGTCTTTTCAAATTCGACCAGGTGATGCTACAGATGAAATATCACAATATGTTGATGCCCATTGGGTATGCCCGCAGGAAGCCGCCTGGAAAATCTTTGATTTTCCTATGACTCGAATGTATCCATCAGTTCTCCCATTGCAAATTCACTTGCCGAATCGGCAACAAGTTTTATATTATGCTTATCAGTCAATAGAGAATGTACTTGCTGATGAACGAATGCAAAAAACGATTTTGACAGAGTTCTTTACAAAAAATAATGAATACCCTGAAGCAAGACAATTTTTGTATAGAGAGTTTCCAGAGCATTATAGGTATGAATAGACGAAACATTTTGGGTAATTCACTTAAACTTAGTACAATATATCTTTACTGGTAACATTTCTTTGCTTTTTAATTATTGATATAATCTACGTATTTAGGTGGAAGAACAAAGAACAAAAATGGAGCAAGAGACAAAATAGTATTCGTCAAATCGGCCGGATATATGCCATTTCTCCTCGAGAAGGTGATAGATACTATTTAAGGATGTTGCTAAATCATGTTAGAGGTCCATTATCATTTGACCACTTGCTTACTGTAAATCAGATTAGATATCCAACATTTAAGCAAGTGGCTGAGGTGTTAGATTTGTTGGAGAGTGATAATAGCATCAGCAGTTGTCTTGTAGAAGCATCTAATACTCATATGCCATCAGCTCTAAGAAGACTTTTTACGACACTATTGATATATTGCGAGCCAGTTGGAGTAAGACAACTCTGGGACCAATTCAAATCATATATGTCTGAGGATTATTCATCTGCAAGCAACCTGAGTGGACTATATGAAGTACGATTGCTGAAAGAGCTCAACGCTCTCTTAAACCAGTATGGCAAGAGCATTGATGATTATGACTTACCTGCAATCAATGTTGATGAAGAGGTCGATGTCCTGCAATTGATAGAAGATGAGAAGTCAATACCTGTTTCAGATGAAGATTTATTCGAAATAGAAAAACTTAATGTGAAACAGAAGTATGCATTCAATCTTATCACAGAAGCAGCCGTTAATGGGGAGAGTAAAGTCTTTTTTGTTGATGGTCCTGGAGGTACTGGAAAGACATTTCTTTATCGCTGTATTTTATCTTTTTTGCGTCATAGAGGTCATATAGTATTAGCAACGACATCCTCTGGAATAGCTTCTATAATGATGCATGGAGGTCGTACAGCACACTCAAGATTCAAGATTCCTATAAAGTTATGTTCCACTTCATCATGTATGATCTCTATTCAATCTGATGAGGCCAAACTTTTACGTCTCTCAAATGCTATCATTCGGGATGAAGCAACAATGACCCATCGTCATGCTTTTGAGTCTTTAAACAAGGCAATGAAAGATATAATGGGAAATGAATTGTCATTTGGAGGAAAAGTTATGGTTTTAGGTGGAGATTTTCGACAAATTCTTCCAGTTGTGCAGTATGGTACAAAAGCACAAACTATTGACTCATGTATAGTTAACTCTGCAATTTGGAATGATGTAATTGTTGTTCGGTTGACAGAAAATATGCGAGCCAAGGAGGATTCTGATTTTTCCAATTATCTCCTACGCATTGGCGATGGAAATGAACCATATGTTGAGGGTGAAATGATTAGAGTGCCATCTGATATGGTTATTCCATGGGAAAGTGAATACTCTTTAAACAATTTTATCGACATAGTTTTCCCTTCGTTAAGCTCTAATGCACATGATAGGAAGTATATTACTGACAGAGCTATGCTTACTTTGACTAATCAATCTGTTGACCAAATTAATGATGGTATAATATGTTTATTTCCTGGTGATGAACAAACATATTTTTCGTTTGACACAGTTGAGAATGATACACATAATTTATATCAGCAAGAATATCTTAATTTTGCACCTGGAGGACTTCCACCACATAAGTTGACACTTAAAGTAGGTGCTCCAATAATGCTTTTGAGAAATATTGATCCAAAAAATGGCCTATGCAATGGGACGAGATTAATTTGTAAGAACTTCACTCCAAACTTAATTGATGCGGAAATAGTGACTGGTCACTGCTATGGTACAAGAGCATTTATTCATCGGATCCCTCTTAAGCCGTCAGAAAATGTAAGGATGCCCTTTACACTTATAAGGAAGCAATTCCCAGTACGACTTAGTTTCGCATTGATAATCAACAAGTCCCAAGGACAAACAATTCCATATGTTGGTGTGTATCTTCCGGATCATGTATTCAGTCATGGACAATTATATGTTGCTCTTTCTAGGGGAGTTTCGAGATCTACTACAAAACTTCTAATCAAGAATGGGCATCTAGTAAGTCGCCAAGGCATATATACAAAAAATGTTGTCTACAAGGATGTAGTAATGAAATGTCATGAAACTTCAAATTAAATGGTAAGTTTGTATGTATGTTTATATACTGCAGTTCAAATGTGCGAAAGGTCCCTTTTTTGTCTATATTGCATTTCTATTAATGTGTTTTCTATTTTAATATACAGTCCCTCGACTTCCCCCGCCATAGCCGTCGGCTTCCTGCAGTTTCTTCATTTTTCCTTTTCTAAATCATTTGTAATTTGTAGATTTTTTCTGTGACCAACAGGTTCTATAATCAAAGTTATTATATAATCTGTTGAAGTTAGTTTCTTTCTGGATATCTTTTCAGTGTTGTTGGTTGCTTTACTTATTTCCCCCCTTCCTGCTAGCTTCGGTTTGTTTGTTGTTGTTTCCTGATCTAAGGTGTCTCTTCCAACATCTACCTAACTACAATGCTGTCTTAGCAGATATATTTCGAAG
Source organism: Hemerocallis citrina (assembly GCA_017893485.1). NCBI lineage: Eukaryota > Viridiplantae > Streptophyta > Magnoliopsida > Asparagales > Asphodelaceae > Hemerocallis > Hemerocallis citrina. Next base: position 232,382,092 of record CM030364.1, on the reverse strand, counting down.
TATAAGCTAAAGTTTAGATATAGATTATAGACCCCAATGCTTCACAACCTTTACAGAAAGATTTCTCTATGATTTTGCCTTTTGAAAATTACCATATAGCAGAAATAATCATGTCTTTTGACATTTGCATTAAGGGGGTGGTGAATAGCTCGCAAATGCAAATTGCAATTGCATTTGCAAGTGAAAATTTGAATCTTCCCTCCAAAACTTTTTAACACTATTACCAAAATATCCTCTACTTTTCTACGTATCCTCTACTTTATATATTACAATCATTGTTGCTTCCAAAGGAAATTTTTGTAATAGTGTTGAAAAGTTTTGGAGTGAAAATTCGCAATTTTTACTTGCAAATGCGATTGTAATTGCATTTGCAGGCTGCCAAACAAACCCCCTAAGGTCTTACAGTTCTCTTGAATATTTCTTCTGGTGATCATATTTTTTCTTTAATTCAGGATATTATTACTGACAAATGTTCATTGACAGATCAGTTAGTGAAATATTTTGCAAGCTTCTACCAAGCCCCTTCACTTCTGAGAACTTCTTCACTCGAGATCATTTGTTATACCTTGCCCCTTGCTTCAAGGTACTACATCGCATCTATAATCTTTTACTTGATTTATGGTGGATAAATTGCTTCCGCTATTATAATGCTGCTGAGAGAAAGTGTCAACCAAAATATCAATTTTCAGACTAAAAAGAATGTCAAATGTATGTCAAGTGTTCTGTTAATTTTAATTCTCCTAAAACTTTAGGGTAGTCTTTATCTTTTGATTGACAGAAAATGTTCAGTGTCAAATGTCAAATGTATGTCAATTGTCAAATGTATCTTTCCAGAGCAAATGTCAAATGTATGTCAAGTGGACAGAAAATTTTCTTGCCCCTTGAACCTGTATACTTTTTTGCTATACTAGCTTGGTGATAGTAATCATCTATATAAGGATCATTGTTGTGAGTTGACGAATGCTGCATCCTCAAAATCATTGTTGTGAACTACTATTTTTTTTATAAGTATTTTTCCTTTCTCAATGATACTGCATAGTTTCTATGTCCTTTTTTATAAGTGTTTCCACTCCTTTCCCACTGCACTTCTTGGTGTGATCAAGTTTTTGAAAAAGTGCCTTTTCAATTTCATGTACTTTTACAAGGATCAATGTTGCATGTACTTTTATACTTCCATTTAATCAAAATGGTTCATATTCTATTAGACTGTTATGTATTTGCAACCTAATGTTCAGAAAATACTGATCAATAGAGGAGCTCAACCTAATTTTATTGGAAGCAAAGGAAATTACCGGACATTGTTTAGCATGGGCCATGTATGTGAAATGAAACATATCCTTATGATTTTTTAATTGATTTTTATTTTAAATAAAGGGAAATTAACCAACCCTCTGAAAGTTTGCAATTTTAGTTAATAAATTCTTTACCGTTTATATTTTGGCACATAAACCATTCTCCATTAACGGCACAATTTTTTTATTTAAAATGCAAATGTTGGGAATTTCTTAATTAAAAATACAAACGCTTAGACGTTTTTTTTTAAAAACTAATTGCAAATGTTACGAACAAAGTCAGATGAAAGTGGGAGAGAGAGTCTAAAGCTTAAAGAAGAGAAAGATGGTGTTGAGTCCTCTCTTAATGTGGAGAGAATGCAGAGGATAGCAGTCCTAAACTTGCAGTTACACTTACAGTGGACATGCAACCTCTTACACCACAAGATTCAGTAAACCACATCCACAAAATTTGGCAAAGACTCAACCATCTCGATTAAAGTCTTATTATATTAGAAACCAAGTTCAAGTTAAATATCAGTTCCATACTGATAACAACAGCTTAAAATAATAGCCAAAATAAGAATTTCACTCGCGCCAAAAGGCGAGAAGGCTTCAACTGGAGAATCAGGGTGCAAACAACAATTCAGAATTGCTACCGATGGATATTGGATTGGAGGTTGTATCTCCCAAAAGCAAGTCCATAGCCCTTGAGTCTTCTAAAACTTTCATAATCTTTGCCTTCACTCGCTTGCCTCCATTGCATTAATCCATGGGGTGAACCAAAACTTAGAATGTTGTAAGTAAATATGTGCATTGCATTGGGCAAGACAGTCTGATTGTTACTGTGGAAACTGCAGGTTTATGAGTATTGACGAGAGTGAGGAGTACAATGTGCCTGTGCTGGAATCACTGAAGCAGAATCTTGAGGCAACCATTAACGAGGTCCGGATTGAGATAAAGAGGAAGATGGGTGAAGAAATGAGCCAACTCAAGAGCATGGTTCGGTTCTTATAATTATTATTGTAAAAATTATTGACATCCTTAATCATGTTAATTACTTTTCTAATGAATTAATGCTATGGGTGATTTGTGAAGGCGAATGACAAACAACATGAAAGTTATCACCTGTGTGAGAAGGTAAGGTTTGATATTTAATTTGTCATAACTATTTTTTTCAGAACTATGAAGAATAATTTATGTGACTTTGTGCTTACCTTTTTTTTGTGAACTGTTTGTATAGTGACTCTCAAAGTGAGATATAATGCTTTGAAATTTATGCAACTTGCCAACATTCATACATTGAGAAACATCGTAGGATCATAAAACTCAATTACCAATGAACTTGATCTCTAATTAGGTATTCACCTTTCGGGATAATCTCTGATGCTTGACATTTGTGTTTCTTAAAATGAATTCATTGTTTGTTTCATATTTTCTTTGCAGTATTCAACTAAGGAGAGCATACATTCAGCTTAAATATTTTTATAATGATCTCAAAATTTGATCTTTCTTAATAATTTACTATATCTTTTCTTATGGACAATTTATTTAATTTAATGATATACTTTTTGTAGACGTGCATCGCACGCGCATTATACAAGTAAGAGATTTAATGGAAAATCCCAATTCAGATGAAGTAAAGAATGCATTGAGAAACCTAGACATACCAATGAAGAAGTAAAAATATATCAAAAAGAAGACAACATTTTAACAAAACCTACAGAAAATTCAATTAATACATACGAAATCTTAAGGCCACTACCTAATAAAAGACCTTATCACCTATCATGGAAATGGCAAAACACAAAAAATAATAAGGTAAAGAAAAAGAAACCTCAAAAAATAAACCTGTAAAACACTACGAAAAAGGAATAGCAGGAAATAGAGAATGACTAGATCTTGACTACGTAAAAGGCGTAGATAGTATAATAGAAGAATGAGTAAAGGCTTCACTAATAGTAGGATTTAGGCAAAACCTTTCAGGAAATTCATTTGAAAATTTTATAGAAGCAACCTATATAGGAGTAGTAGAAAAATGGTGGAATGAGCTAAAGGGAGAAGAAAGAAATACTATCAGAAAATCAAGACAAGTTGATAATAAAGGAATATAAGAAAACTCAGCACAACGAACCTTAGGACTAAAACAAATAATTACAAATTACGAGATAGTAATAAAAACAGAATTCAGTGTCTACAATAAAGGAGAGAAACACACTATATAAAAAAGAACCAAGCAAGATGGTGATTAAGCAATTTAAAAATATGCGACATGTGTTATTTTGATAACTATGCTTGTGAATTCTGTGAATATTTTCAAGATAGTTATTATTCAAAAGAAGAAAGAAGTCCAATCTTGGATTCATTTTTTTCAAAACTACCAGATCAATGGAGTATAAACATGTATAGTGCATACATAGGTGAGAGAGAAAACAGAAGTGGATACTTTAGGGTATAGAACAAAATTTGAAAAAATTTATAGGAATAAAGTGTGCCAAGAAACTAGAGCAACTATGAAATACTATAGAACATATAAACAAAGAATTTGTTGTGAAGATGCAAGACCAAATCATTGGGATGTAATAATCACTATAATTATACAAAGAGATGTAAACACAAATTCCAAAAATATAAAACAAATTATAGAAAAACTTTTAACAGATATAAAAAACCCTATAAAAGATACTTCAGAAGAATAAATAAAAATAGGCAATATCTGAAAAACCCAAAGAAATGTAATCATTATATATGTGGAGAAGTAGGACACATATCACCAAATTGCCCTAAGAAAATAAAAAAAAGAAAATGTGAAATGCGTAGAAGAAATTGATGAGATAAATAATATAAACTATGAACTCATAGAATATGAGAAAAACTAGTCAGAAATTAGTGAAGATGAAGAAATAATGGTACTGGAAGAAGATAGTAGAAGTAGTGAAGATGAAACAGAAAAATGTGAAATAAATACGATGACAAAAATAACAGAAATAGTACAACAATTAGAAAGAGAAGAAAATAATGAAGTAAGGAAAAGAATGAGCTTTGACATACAGAAATACGATAAAATAAGAGCATCCAAATTAGACATAATCCCAAAAGAGATATTTAAACTTCCAATATTTGATAGAAAAAAGAATACCATCATAATAACCAGAAATAATGAACAACCTATAGACATTGAACAAGCCCAAGAAAAAACCATAATCTCATTAATAACAGAAAAAATAATAAGATAAGAGATGAAAAAAATAAGTGAGAAAACCAGAAAAATATTAAGACACATACATTTAGGAGCAGTGCAAATAATAATAAAAGCTTATTTTAAGGAAGAAATAAATACACTAGTAGAAATATACCTAATGGAAGATAGAATAATATCAAGTACACAAGATGCATTAATAGGAATAGTCCAAGGAAACATAATGTATCAAAAGATAAAATTTACAATAGAACATAATTTCTCTTATAAGTGTGACTGAAGAAAATAAGGACAAAGTTTAGTCATGTACCACAAATTATCAGGAAGAGAAATGATAGAGAAAAGCATAGTTATGAGTATACAAATAAGAAATATTTATGCTTTCACTAGTAAGCATGAAGTAAAAAACAGAAATACAGATAATTTTAAGATAGAACCGCTATTCAGAGAAATTATAAGATACAAATCAGCTAAAAAAAACTCTGAAATGACTACACCAAATTATAATGAATTTGAATTTAATAAAGTAAAAGAAATTGCAAAAGAAAAAGTACCACAAATAATGTACGAAAAGATATCACTATCAATAAGAAATAAACAACAAGCATTTGAATTAATACCAATAATAAATATTTTAGACAATCAAAATAATAAACAATTTAAAATAGAAATATAATATTATGACAGTGGAAAATAGTATAAACAAGTAATCTTAGTAGATACAGGAGCTACTAATTCACATATTAAATAAACAAATATAAAAATAACAGAAATAATAACTTAGAAAATTTATATTACTACTTGGACTATTACAATAATAGACATCCAATTGTGCATAAAATAATACTACCACTGAGGATAAATGGTAGAAATAAAATGCTATTACATTTACATGTAGATCCAGAACACAATGTTAATGAAATATTATTAGGAACTGGCTTCCTTAAATCAGTACAACCGTACTTAATTCAAGAAGGAAAAATCACAATAACATTAAACAATGAAAGTATAGTAATAAATAGAATATTGTGTAAATGAATCCATTTAGAGCAATAAAAAATACATTATACATACTAACAGAATTTGTGTACGAAGGATACAAATCAAGAAACTATCATAGACACTGGAGTAGGCACTAGCTTATTCCGTGAAAATATAATACCAAGATGGAAACAAGATGGATATAATAAAAAGGCAATAACTGAATTAACTAGACACACCGTCATACTTGATAGGTATCAACAAAATGTTTATATACAAATACGAAATTACATACTAAAAATACCAACAATATACCAGTTTGATGATATGAATATGATGTACTATAAGGAAATTACTTTTTCCAACAATACTATCCTATAACGATATCACGTAAATCTGTAATATTTACAAGACATTGTCAACACCAAGCAATAGAAATTAGAATAATTCAACATTATTCTAGAACCGACTTGCCGCATATCAGAGTTTCTTCAACCCAGCGTGATGAATATCAATATTTACCAAATAAAACTAGAATACAAGTCCAAAAAACAACTACAAAAGACATTTTATAAAAGATAATTAGAAGATCGTGTGGAGAGGACCCTTTAGCAAAATAGGACTCAAGTAAACCCACAACACATATAGAGCTAATATATAAGAACAAAATAATAAAAATTAAATCTATAAGACACACTCCAACAGATTTAGAAGAGTTCAAAATATATATAAAAAAACTAATAGAAAATAATTACATAAGAAAATCACAAAGTCCACATTCATCACCAGTATTTATACTAAAAAAACATTCAGAAAAAAAAATAAAGGTAAATCTCGAATGGTAGTAAATTATAAGGAATTAAATAAAAATACTAAGAGATTTGGACACTACCAGATATGCAGATTCTACTTAACACAATAAGAATAAGAAAAATATATTCGAAATTCGATTGTAAATCAGAATTTTACCACGTAAAACAAACAGAATACTTAAAACAATTAATAGCATTTAGTACACCTTAAGGATTCTATGAATGAAATGTATTACCATTCAGATATAAAAATAGTCCAGGAATATTTCAAGAATATATGGATAAGATTGTAGCGCCCCAAATTTCCAATATAATATCTCAGAAATACGTGGCACAATTCTCAGCATCTACCTCAATGTAATAGTAATCATAGCTAAAACACAGATAAATTTTTTAACTTTTATTACATAAATTCTTTACAAAGTACAGCGGAAAATTAATGTAATACCCTAAATTTCCTTTTTAATAAAATATTGACTTTCACGAGTTGTGCATGTGAAAATTTCATATGTATATTATTTATTTATTTTTATATACAAAATCTCTTTTGATAGTATGAACAATTATTTTTCATTTCCTTTCTTTTCCTAAAAAGATTAATTTTCTAAAAAAGCCTAAAACACTAATTAATTGTTTTAGCCCACATTAATTTATTACTATCTTGTTGTTTGGCCCACAACCTAAGCCCACTACTTATGAAGCCCACCGATTTAATAAATTAATTAAATGGCCACACTTGTCATGAAGAGACAAAATGTGAACAATTTAATTTATTAAAATTGTACAAACTATTAATTAAGGGTACTAGTTGGCACGTGCGGAGCACGTAGTGTGCATTGCACACAAAGTAGGGCCGGATTGTGCATAGGAGTGGTTTGTGTACATGGGTGGTTACCTAGTGTATGGGTAGTTACTATAACTCCTAGTCTCATCCTAACCCTCCATTCTATAACCATCCATTGAATCCTAGCCCTCCAATCTACTTCAAAATTATGTATAAATACCCCATAGCTTCTTCTCATCTTAGTACAATAGAAAATTTGTTAAAGAGAGAAAAGATTAGAGTGAGAAAAGATTGAGTAGCTTCTAGTGTGAGTGTTCCCTTGGAGGCCGGCTATTCAACCCCAACTTGAAGCTTCGGTTTTGGCAAGGAGCAAGAAGGAGGAGGCGTGCATCGCAATTTAGGAAGCTCTAAGGGATCTCTCTCTGTTTCTTCAAAAAGGTGGGTGTTTCTCAGGACTTCTAAATTAAGGACCATGTTAGGTTTTGTGCTAATTATGCAAGAATAAATGAATGCCATTATATTGCTCCTCGTTCATATTATGATTAAAATGAAAATGGAACACAAGTATAATTGTATGAAATGAATAGGGGAACTTAATGAAGTGCTATGATTAATGTCATGTTATTTTAATCTAGCACACTGAATTGGGATAAACGTTTATCTCTGTAGAAAAAATGATGATTATGGAAAAATACGTTTTCTTTGGAGTCGTGGTTGTGTGGAAAATACTAGTCGTAAGAATCCCTACATTAATTAGCAAACCATGCTTGTGGTGATGGTAGTCAAATAAAGTTGCGTGTTCGTGTTGATAAATGAACATATTGTAGTTTAACTAAAATGTTGTGTACTAACCGAAAGGGAAGAAGAAACGTTTCCTTACTTTAAATTTTAATACTGATCAGTTGACCGAATATAGGTAGTAGTCGACTGACCTGATTATAAAAATCCTTCGAGTTTAAAACCCTGCAGAACAGCCGACTGGTCTGAGTAACAATCGACTGCTCCGCAATTTGTATTTCAGAGTTTACAACACTACAGAACAACCGACTAGTCTGAGTAACATTCGACTGCCCCGAAATTTGTATTTTAGAGTTTAAACACTGCAGAACAGCCGACTGGTCATGTGTAGCAGTCGACTATTCCGAACAATTTCTTGAATATTTTTCTTTTGCTGAACAGTCGACTGGCTATGTTTTGAGCCGACTGTCTAGACTCTTTTTCAACATCTCAGATTCTAATTTTGCTTTGTGATATACTGTTTGAAAGAGATGAATGAAGATTAGATGTGACAATTTAGAAAAGTAAATTTTATTTGTCCTTGCACGAAATTGTATATGAAGTGAAGTGAATTGTTCTATTGAAATTATGAAAGGTTTTACGATTATGAATGCTATGAACATGACAATGAAATCCTGATGTAATCATGAAAAATGAACTTATGATTTTGAAATACTTGATTCTTGTGTAATTGTGAATTGAAATTGAGAACTAAAGTGTAACTAAGCCTCATACCGGCATTGGAAAAGAAATAAATTGAAATGAAATTTGAAATGAGAAGACCAAGATTTGGGTCATGTTGAATAAAAAATTAAGATCGGTATAGTGGAAAGGCTAACTCTAGAGAATTTATTTTGTTCATGATTCTAATAAACTAAGGACTAGATACATAGCGAAGATGTGATGAAAGTAAGAGAAAAACACGAGTATGAGGGCCATCGGATTGGCGGTGTGAGAGTGATTCACAGACTGCCTGCTTGGTGCGTCATGACATGGCGTGGACACTACTTCGAAATTATCGTCCCGGTGGCGACGCTTGTGGGGTGTTTTGGTGGCTACGGGTGGTGCCATTGTTCCATGGCGGAGGCTGAATTGTCCATAGTCTGCCTGCTTGATACGTCATGTCAGTGTGTGGGATTCTCCTCCAGACTGCCTGGACATGGGCTCGTAGATCATAGGACATTGATGAACACATTATTATTCACTTTTTAGAGCAATAATCTTAATATAATTAGACATTTAAAAGCTCTATATATGGTATTTAACTCTTATTCTCTCTTTTCCATAGGAAACAGCGTAAACCAGCAAAACGAAGCAGATTTAGGACTTCAAAGATGATACACAGAAAAATGCAGAGGAACAGTCGACTTATTCCCAAGAACAGTCGACTGGCCTGATCAAAGATAAAATCTTCAGAAGTCTCGACTCAGTCGACTGGTTCGAAGACAAGTCGACTGGTCTGCGGCGGAGTAAACAGATAAGATCTTCAAAGATACACCTGCATCTAATTTCAAATCTACTTGGATCAAGATTTTATACAAAGAATCAAATCTAAAGACAGGGTATTTTCCAAGTGGACGTGGTGAACGGATAAGGAAGGAAAGGAGAAAAGAGAAAGATATTAATCATCAAATCAAATAAAGAAGGATCTTCCTGAAAAAGTGAAAACCCTAATTCTCAGCCGTACTCTATAAATATCAGAAGAGATCAACTTGGAGGAGGACGATCATATATCTCTGGGAAGCGACTCAATCACCAAGTTCCTGAACAACATCAAGAGCATCACTCCATCAACATCGAAGAAGGAGAGAGAAGATCCAGCAACCAGAAGGCAGTCGACTGTGTGACAGCCAGTCGACCATATTGCCGGAATCCATTAGTTTATTTCTTCTTCTCTCTTTATTCTTTTATGTTGATCATGTATTCAAACTTGTTAAGCAATAAAGTTATTATTATGTGGAACTAATTTCATAGTTGGGTAGATCGAAACCGTAGTTATGTAATGCTATTTTCTTCTGAACTCTTCTATGTTACTTATTGATTGAATCTAATTGAATTGGTATAGGTTTATGATAGTCAAACTAGGTCTCAAGACTGAGAGCAGTCGACTGAGGTGAGAGCCAGTCGACTGACGTACAGAACTTGGGAAGCTCAAGTTTGGATGTCATTTATCTGAATCTGTTATATGAGCATATTGAGACGACCGAATCTCGTGCTCATAATTTGTAACAAAGGAATCTTTAGGGGTTCTTGGTTCAATCAACTTAGAGGATCTAGATCTGATACCAATTTCTAGAACTTTAAGTGTTTGTTCGTTTCCACTGTTCTTATGTTTTCTCTAAGTATAACTTAGTAGATACCATGCTAGATACTTACGGAAAGAAACGAATTAGAGTAGATACCATGCCTAATTCTTGGCTTAGGGAAACATTACTTTAAGGAGTAGATATCATGCCCTTGAAGTGAACAAACATGAGTAATTAGAAGTAAGTTCAGAAGGTAACTTAGCATTATTAACTATTGGTGGAGATCAACAGCCCAACTATTCAAGAGATATTTGTGATTCAACACCTCTCATCTTAGTTTTAATCTTTTAGTTCTTTTAGAATATTATAAAAACTCTTATTCATTTTTATTATTAGTTTTATTGATTAGTAAGTTGAAGTCTACAATCTCTGTGGGATCGACCCTTGCTATTACTACGATTCGATTCGTGCACTTGCGAGGTTTTTATAATTTGTGTCTAGTTTTATCTATATATTTAGGTAGCTAGATTTCCAACAACAAGTTTTTGGCGCCGTTGTCGGGGATTGTTTAGTATTTTAACTTACAAGTCAGTAGAATTTTTATTAGTTTTTCTTTTCTTTTATTAATAATTTTTCTTTTAGGTTACAGGACTTCGGTGAATGCACGGTAGACGATCACTTCGTCCAAAGCTACTACCTATTAACGCAGAAACAGAACGAACTTTGCACAGACTAGGTAAGCTGTTTTCAGCCAACCAGTCGACTGCTGTACTGATCCAGTCGACTGCACAGAGACAAATTTCACAGGAAAGAATGGCTGAAGAAATACAAAATCGAGTGCCAATGCAGGACAAATTCACTCCTAAGAATATTGAGCAACCTTCCTGCATTGCTTTTCAACCTAATGCTACAGGGAACATGCACCTATCTCCTCATTTACTTAGTATGGTTCCCCACTTTAGTGGCAAACCAGATGAAGAGCCTCATCTTCATCTGCAAGACTTTTTCGATCTTTGCAGGACACAAAGCGTCCAAGGGCTTACCGCTGAACAAATCAGGTTAATCTTATTTCCTTTTTCTTTAAAACTTAATGCTAAGTTGTGGTATAATTCTTTGGAACCAGGATCAATTAATTCATGGGAGCAATTGGCAACGAAATTTTTGAAAGAGTTCTTTCCAGCCCAGAAAACCAAACAGCTAAAAAGGGAGATTCAACTCTTCCAGCAAAAAGATGGAGATCTATTCTTCGAAGCATGGAAGGACTTCAAGAGCAAGCTTCTCAAGTGTCCTACTCACAATCTGCCTAAGGATGATCAGGTACAAGCTTTTTATGAAGGTCTAAATGACACTAACAAAGCAATTGTTGATGCAGCGTGCAATGGAATTTTGATGAGGAAAAGTGGAGAAGAAGCCATTGAACTTTTTGAAGAACTCAGCGAGAACTCCCAACAATTCTCAACAAGAAGGGGACCTACGAAAAAACAGGGAGTTTACGAAATCTCTAATAGTAATAACATTCAATTAGAAATGGCAAACATGAATAAGAAAATTGATATGCTTGTTAATGCAATGTCGACGATGGGTGGAGTTAAAAATCAAACAAATGAAATGTGTGCAATTTGTTCTCATTTAGATCACACAACTGATACATGTCCCATGTCTACTTTCACAGATCAGGAGCATGCGAATTATGTGGGTCGAGGAGTATTTCCACCAAAGAACAATCCATACTCGAACACATATAACCCAGGATGGAGAAATCATCCAAACTTCTCATGGAGCAATAATCAAAATAATCAAGGGAATCAATTCACACAAGGACATGCAAGGAACCCTCAGATGGGAAGTGGATTTGAAAGACCAGCCCCAGAACAGAAGAAGTTGGATTTTGAGTCCACCGTTCTTCAATTGCTCCAACAACAACATCAAACAAGCAACCAACAAGGGCAAGCAATTCAGAAGTTAGAAACCCAAATTGGTCAGATTGCAAAAGAGCTAAGCGAAAGAAAGGCAGGAGAACTCCCTTCACAAACCATACCAAACCCAGGAGGTCAAGAACAGCTCCAAGCAGTAACAACCCTAAGAAATGGTAAGATAATTGACAACAAGGTTGGAACACACACAGACAAACCAGTCGACTGTTTTTACAAACCAGTCGACTGCACAGACAAATCAGAAACACAACCATCAAAAGCTTTGGGTTCAAGTAAGGTAAGTAAAAAAGTAGGGACAATTCCACCACCATTCCCTCAAAGGTTAGTCAATAAAAAGAAAGAACAACATTTATTTGACGTCTTTGAAACTCTCAAAAAGGTAGAAATTAATATCCCCCTACTTGACGCTATTAAACAAATTCCTTCTTATGCCAAATTTTTGAAAGACTGTTGTACTCACAAAAGAACATTTCAGGTTAAGGAGGATGTGGCTTTGACAGAAGAAGTGAGCGCTGTATTATTAAGAAAACTACCACCTAAACTGAAAGATCCAGGTAGTTTCACCATTCCTTGCAAAGTTGGTGAGCACTTCTTTGAAAAAGCACTGTTAGACTTGGGGGCAAGCATCAACCTTCTTCCTTATTCTGTTTACGAAAAGCTTGGATTGGGGGAACTCAAGCCAACATCCATCACTTTGCAATTGGCTGATCGCAGCATCAAAAGACCTAGAGGTATTTTAGAAGATGTCCTAGTTCAGGTAAATGATTTTATTTTGCCTGCTGATTTTGTTGTGTTAGATATGGAGGAATCTTCAATGTCATCATCTCTACCGATCATATTAGGTAGGCCCTTTATGAGTACAGCTGATATAAAAATTTGTGTTAAAAGGGCATTATAAGTATGAAGATAAACGGAGAAAAAGTGGAATTTAAAATGTTTGATACACTGAAATTACCACAAGATGATCATGAATGCTATAATATTGATGTGGTGCAGGAGATTGTTGATCAAACATTTCAGGTACATAGCGTTGAACCACTACAAGCCACAATCACTCAATCTCTAACTTTATCTCATGTTGAACAGGAATACGATGACTGGGAGATTGCAGAGACAGTACATCACCTTGAAACTCCACAGTCATATTCAGGTAAGCCGGCACCTTTATTTGAAAAATTGGTGTCTGATATAAACTGTTCTTCTACAGATCAGGCGACTGATGAACAGAGTAAGTCGACTGGTGTTCTAACCAGTCGACCAAACCCAGACACCCAGAACAAGTCGACTGCTGACATGGACCAGTCGACTGTACAGAAGCGCCCAGACATAGAACTCAAGCAGCTGCCCGATCATTTGAAACATGCTTTTTTAGGTGAGAACCAGACGTTACCAGTAATAATTGCTGCGAACTTGAGTGCACAGGAAGAAGAAAAGCTGCTGAAGGTATTGCGAGAACACAAAAATGCAATAGGATGGACCATTGCAGACATCAAGGGAATAAGTCCATCCAAATGCATGCATAGAATACTCCTTGAGAACGATGCAAAACCTAGCAGAGAGGCACAGAGAAGGCTCAACCCCAACATGAAGGAAGTGGTAAGAGCAGAAATTTTGAAGCTACTAGATGTTGGCATCATCTATCCTATCTCAGACAGCAAATGGGTAAGTCCTATACATGTAGTACCTAAGAAAAGTGGAGTTACAGTGATAACAAATGAAGAGAATGAACTTATCCCAACAAGAGTAACCACAGGATGGAGGGTATGCATTGACTATAGGAAGTTGAATAATGAAACCAGGAAAGATCACTTCCCTCTTCCTTTTATTGATCAAATGTTAGAAAGATTAGCAGGATATAGTCATTATTGTTTTCTAGATGGTTATAGTGGCTATAATCAAATTGCTATTGCTCCAGAAGATCAAGAAAAGACCACTTTTACATGCCCTTTTGGTACTTTTGCTTACAGGAGGATGCCTTTTGGATTGTGCAATGCTCCAGCTACATTTCAAAGATGCATGATGAGCATATTTTCAGATATGGTGGAAAGGTTTATTGAGGTATTTATGGATGACTTTAGTGTTTTTGGATCTTGTTTTGATGAATGCCTTAACCATTTGCAGCTTGTGCTTAAAAGATGTGAAGAATGCAATTTAGTGCTGAATTGGGAAAAGTGCCATTTCATGGTACAACAAGGTATTGTGTTGGGACATGTGGTGTCCAAAAGGGGAATAGAGGTGGACAAGGCAAAAATTGACATCATATCAAAGCTACCCCCTCCCACTACAGTTAAGGGTGTTAGGAGTTTTCTAGGACATGCAGGGTTCTATAGAAGATTCATAAAAGATTTCTCAAAAATCTCCAAACCCCTTTGTGACTTGTTGGCTAAAGATGTTGAGTTTGTATGGACAGAAGAATGTACAAATGCTTTTAATACATTGAAAAATCTTCTCATTTCTGCACCTATAGTCATGGCACCAGATTGGAGCCATCCTTTCGAGCTTATGTGTGATGCAAGTGATTATGCTTTAGGGGCTGTTTTAGGTCAACGAATCAATAAGAAACCTCATGTTATCTACTATGCTTCTCGAACTTTAAACGATGCACAGCTAAATTATTCCACTACTGAAAAAGAAATGTTAGCTGTTATTTTTGCTGTAGAGAAGTTTAGATCATATTTAATTGGTTCTAAAGTTATTGTTTTCACTGACCATGCTGCCTTGAGATATTTGTTTGCTAAAAAGGATGCTAAGCCTAGGTTAATCAGATGGGTGCTGTTGCTTCAAGAATTTGATCTTGAGATTAGAGACAAGAAAGGAAGCGACAATGTTGTGGTAGATCACATGTCCAGACTACTTCAGGAGGAAGAGAGAATTATGCCCCCGCTGAATGAAAATTTCCCAGATGAACATCTATTTGAAATAAAAATTCAAACTCTCGGGGCAGTCGACTGGTCCCTCAACCAGTCGACTTATCTCTCTGAACAGTTCCCCTGGTTTGCTGATATTGTCAATTTTCTAACTGCTCAAGTTTTTCCTCCAGGTATGACACATCAGGAAAGGAAAAGATTGGTGGATCTGAGCAAACACTATTATTGGGATGATCCTTATTTATTCAAATTTTGCTCTGATCAAATTATAAGAAGATGTGTGGCAGATGAGGAACAAAGGAGTATTCTACAACATTGCCACCAATATGCATGTGGAGGACATTTTGGGCCAAAGAGAACAGCACTTAAGGTATTGCAATCTGGTTTTTATTGGCCTAAAGTATTCAAAGATGCTTTTTCTTTTTGCAGGACTTGCGACAAATGCCAAAGGACAGGCAACATCTCTTCTAGAAACCAAATGGCCACTACACAACATACAAGTAATCGAGCTTTTCGATGTTTGGGGAATCGACTTCATGGGTCCATTTCCTAACTCATTTGGTTATTTATATATACTTGTTGGTGTGGATTATGTGTCTAAATGGGTCGAGGTTGTCCCCTCACGAACTAATGATCACAAAGTTGTTGTCAAGTTTTTGCAGGAGAACATTTTCACTAGGTTTGGTACACCACGAGCAATAATAAGTGATGGAGGGAGCCACTTCAATAACTACCCATTTGCTTCTTTGATGAAGAAATATGGGATTACACATAGAGTGGGAACTCCATATCACTCTCAAACCAGTGGGCAGGTGGAGATTAGCAACAGAGAGATCAAGAGCATCTTGGAAAAGACAGTCAACACAATGAGGAAGGATTGGTCGCTACGCTTGAACGATGCCTTATGGGCCTACAGAACCGCTTTCAAGACACCCATTGGCATGTCACCATACCGTTTGGTCTTTGGAAAAGCATGTCATCTACCGGTAGAGTTGGAACACAAGGCGTATTGGGCCATTAAAAAGTTCAATTTTGATATGAAACAGGCAGGTGACAAAAGGCGATTGCAACTAAATGAGCTTGAAGAATTGAGGCACGATGCATATGAAAATGCCAAGCTATACAAGGAAAGGACTAAGTTATACCATGATAAACAATTAGCAAGGAAGGAGTTTTATGAAGGACAAAAGGTATTGATCTACAACTCAAGATTAAGACTCTTTCCAGGCAAGCTCAAGTCAAGATGGTATGGACCATATATTGTCACAAAAGTCTTTCCACATGGTGCATTGGAAGTTCACAGCGAAGAACGAAATCAAACATTCAAGGTGAACGGACACAGGGCGAAGCCATACATAGAGATGAGTCTAGAACCGCAAGAGGAAGATGTGAATCTTCAAACCATTCAATACATTGCATGAACTCATCATGTCTAGCTGAAGACATGAAACACAGCGCTTATTGGGAGGCAACCCAACTTTTCAGGGGAGTATTTACACTTTCCCTTTATTTTATTCATTATTATTCATTTTTATTTTTATTTTTCAGTCTCTCCTTACTAGATGGTAACACATGCCTATATCTTATGTTTTGTGCGAACATTGAGGACAATGTTCCATCTAAGTGTGGGGGTATTAGTTAGTTATATTTGGAATCTTTTGAATTTTTTTTAGGATAAACAATTTCTTATAAAGTAAGAGTAAGGATACTTATTTACTTTAGGATTGTTGAGCTTCATAATTCCCGACAAAATTGTGCTAGTCATGCGATTATACATAATAAACAAATGTGATGCTTTTTCTGATAATTATTCCCTTTAGATCTAGTCCTAAATCGAGTTTAAGTAAATAGAGTGATACAATATATGTATATATTTGAATAAAGTCAGTCTACTCCAATGTTTTGAGCGCTTAGTAACTAGGGGTATTCATCACCAATGTTTACCTTTACGTCAAACGGCAACTTGAAATATGAGTATGCAAAGCACTTTAATGTTTGTGACTTGTCGAGTAACCGGGTGGATACATCACAAATGTTTCGCATTCGCGTCAAAAGACAAGTGACAACTTTAAAGAAGAGACTATACAAAACAAAAAAAAAAAAAAAAAAAAAAAAAAAAAAAACACTCTAGTTTGCTACTGGATTTGTAGTAGAGAAAAGGGATAATCACAGGCTGAGTAGATGCATACTATAACTACATTAATCGCATGACAAATATGATTAAGTTTGGGGATTATGACTGAACAATTGCACTGGAGAAAATGGGTATGGTTAATTTTACTTTATCTGAAATTGTTTGTAGTTTTATATTTTTCATTTTGATGTCCACATAATAAGAAATCTTGGTGGTTGAATCTATTGTTATTATTATTCTCCCTATTCATAATTCTAGTTTGCTTGAGGACAAGCAAAAGCTAAGTGTGGGGGTATTTGATGAACACATTATTATTCACTTTTTAGAGCAATAATCTTAATATAATTAGACATTTAAAAGCTCTATATATGGTATTTAACTCTTATTCTCTCTTTTCCATAGGAAACAGCGTAAACCAGCAAAACGAAGCAGATTTAGGACTTCAAAGATGATACACAGAAAAATGCAGAGGAACAGTCGACTTATTCCCAAGAGCAGTCGACTGGCCTGATCAAAGATAAAATCTTCAGAAGCCTCGACTCAGTCGACTGGTTCGAAGACAAGTCGACTAGTCTGCGGCGGAGTAAACAGATAAGATCTTCAAAGATACACCTGCATCTAATTTCAAATCTACTTGGATCAAGATTTTATACAAAGAATCAAATCTAAAGACAGGATATTTTCCAAGTGGACGTGGTGAACGGATAAGGAAGGAAAGGAGAAAAGAGAAAGATATTAATCATCAAATCAAATAAAGAAGGATCTTCCTGAAAAAGTGAAAACCCTAATTCTCAGCCGTACTCTATAAATATCAGAAGAGATCAACTTGGAGGAGGACGATCATATATCTCTGGGAAGCGACTCAATCACCAAGTTCCTGAACAACATCAAGAGCATCACTCCATCAACATCGAAGAAGGAGAGAGAAGATCCAGCAACCAGAAGGCAGTCGACTGTGTGACAGCCAGTCGACCATATTGCCGGAATCCATTAGTTTATTTCTTCTTCTCTCTTTATTCTTTTATGTTGATCATGTATTCAAACTTGTTAAGCAATAAAGTTATTATTATGTGGAACTAATTTCATAGTTGGGTAGATCGAAACCGTAGTTATGTAATGCTATTTTCTTCTGAACTCTTCTATGTTACTTATTGATTGAATCTAATTGAATTGGTATAGGTTTATGATAGTCAAACTAGGTCTCAAGACTGAGAGCAGTCGACTGAGGTGAGAGCCAGTCGACTGACGTACAGAACTTGGGAAGCTCAAGTTTGGATGTCATTTATCTGAATCTGTTATATGAGCATATTGAGACGACCGAATCTCGTGCTCATAATTTGTAACAAAGGAATCTTTAGGGGTTCTTGGTTCAATCAACTTAGAGGATCTAGATCTGATACCAATTTCTAGAACTTTAAGTGTTTGTTCGTTTCCACTGTTCTTATGTTTTCTCTAAGTATAACTTAGTAGATACCATGCTAGATACTTACGGAAAGAAACGAATTAGAGTAGATACCATGCCTAATTCTTGGCTTAGGGAAACATTACTTTAAGGAGTAGATATCATGCCCTTGAAGTGAACAAACATGAGTAATTAGAAGTAAGTTCAGAAGGTAACTTAGCATTATTAACTATTGGTGGAGATCAACAGCCCAACTATTCAAGAGATATTTGTGATTCAACACCTCTCATCTTAGTTTTAATCTTTTAGTTCTTTTAGAATATTATAAAAACTCTTATTCATTTTTATTATTAGTTTTATTGATTAGTAAGTTGAAGTCTACAATCTCTGTGGGATCGACCCTTGCTATTACTACGATTCGATTCGTGCACTTGCGAGGTTTTATAATTTGTGTCTAGTTTTATCTATTTATTTAGGTATCTAGATTTCCAACGACAGACATCTAGGATACTTACTGTAGTTACCGTAGTAGTTTAAGTCATGGCGAGGGATTGAACCCTATAAGATGAAGTACGATTAAGGGCTTGCCCTCGGACCTATGTAGTATGGAATGCATTGAATCCGAACAAGTGTGCATTAGTGTCATATAACATAATAACTACATTAATTACTAAGTGCACATTCAGAACATGACATTAATAGGATAGTCCCTTTAGTTCTATTTGTGACAAGTTTGTGATTTTGTTAAGAAATGAGAATCGTTATACTGTTTCCGGCATAGAGAGGATGGCCGTGTATAATTTTCGTTGGTTGAATAAACTGACGTACCTACAGTTTTGTATGCAGGAAAAATGGTCTGATAAAGATTAAAGGAGAACTGATGCTTAGAGATCATTCAAATGTTGTTGTACTTTTATATAAATATTGTAAATTGCTTCCGCTGTAAAATGTAAAGTGTAAAAATTTCATTGTAACTCTGATGTAAAGTAAAAAATTTTAAATTCCTTATAAAATTGTACAAAAGAAGTGTAAAGATCCTGTGGAATCTCGAATTCAGTTGTATTTGGAATTCGGGGTGTTACAGAGTGGTATCAGAGCCACGCTTCACACTAGTACAAATTTATAAGGAACGACACCCTAGAAGTGGACATTAGAGTGTGTGTTGAGTCTAGAGATTTAAATGTAAGTTACTTACATTTGTGTTTCTCTATGATTCATGCTTCTTCCTCTTTATTTCTAAGATGGCTGATCACTTCGACCCTGCTGGAGATGACAATTGGCATATTATAGAGGAAGATTATTATCCTGGACAAGCAGATTTCGAGGAAGAGTACTATCCAGGACAAGCAGATTCTGACGGAGAGGAACGGCCTGAGTCCCGAGAGATCACCCCACCTCTGGACTCATCTGATGACTCTTCTGACGAAAAAGAACCAGTTCCGAGCGGTCTTGTTTTGTCTCTTCAGAGGCAGGTTGAGACTTTGCGAGAGAGAGTCGGACTATTAGAGGCTCAGTTGGCGAAGCGCAAGAATGATTTTGCAGTTCTCAGTCATCGTGTATGGGAACTCGAGAAGAGGAAAAACATGACCGATGTACTGAAGGAGGAAGTTGAGGAACTACAGGGAGAGCTTCGTGAAGCGAAGAGAAACCGTAGGAGTTAAACTGTTGTAGCTTCTATTGCTTTCATTCTGATGTCAAGAAATGTTTTTAAATCGAATGTATAAAGTTTGAAATTCAATGAAATGAAAAGTTGATTTAAAATTCATGTTTTATACTTTGAATTTAATGGATCTTTTGTATCAGAATATGGCTGGACGAAGAGCAAGGAATGGTGAAGGTCTGGACTTGGAAACAGAACTAGCGAGGGTCTATCAGACACTCAATGCCGTGGCCATGAATCAGAACCAAGGAAGGGTGCCTGTGAATCCAGTACCCGAAGCAATCAAACTTATGGAATCATTCAGGCGGATGAAACCACCAGTATTTGAAGGGAAGTCAGACCCTGACGCGGCTGACAACTTGATCCGGCAGGTAGAGACTATCTTCAAAGTCTTGGAGACCCCTGAGTGCAGCAAGGTGAAGTTGGCGACTCTGCAGTTCGAGAAGGATGCGACTGTGTGGTGGCAGTTGATAAAGCGGACAATGGGAGGTATTGTTCTTGGGTGGGAAGAATTTTTGGAGGAATTTCGCAGTCATTACTTTCCTTCAGACGTCCAGGAGAAGAAGGCCATGGAGTTTCTATCACTGCAATAAGGTGACATGTCAGTTAGGGAGTATGCGACCAAGTTTACTCAGCTCTCAAGGTATGCTCCCGAATTGGTGATAGATGAGGCGAAGAAGGCTCGTAAGTTCGAGCATGGATTGAGGCCGAGCTTGAGGTCCCAGATGATATCCCTCGGTATCAGGAGGTTTGACAAGCTAGTCACGGAGGCAGACATGGAGCAGTTCCACACTGTTCAGAATGGAAGGAACAACTGGAACATGGGGAAGAGGCCTGCAGTTGCTGGGAGTGCTAGGGGACAGCTGCCAGCCCAGAGGTTCAAACCAACGGGAGCGAATGTGTAACGCCCCGAATCCCAAATACACTGAATTCGAGATGTTCTACAGGATCTTTTCACTTTCTTAGTACACTTTTACAGGGAAATTAAAACTTTTCATCATACATCAGAGTTTACATCATAATTACATCTTTCTTTTGCACAGCGGAAGTAAAATACAACAATTAAATACAAGTACAACAGCTTGATAAAATCTTTAAGCATCCAAATCTTCTTTAATCTTTAGCATGACATTTACCTGCATGTTAGACTGTGGGTACGTCAGTTTATTCAACCGACGATCATTATACACGGTCGTCCTCGCTTTGCCGGAAATAGTATAACTTAACATTTCATATTTAGCAAACACAAACTTGTCACATTCAAACTAAAGGGACTACCCTATTGATGTCGTGTTGTGATTGTGCACTTAGTCCTTAATGCAGTTAATTATGTTATATGACACTAATGCACACTTGTTCGGATTCTATGCATCCCATACTACATAGGTCCGAGGGCAAGCCCTTATTCGTTCTTCACCTTGATAGGGTTCAATCCCCCGTTATGCCTTAACTACTACTGTAACTACGGTAGTGTCTTAGATGTCCTATGGTCTATGAGCCCATGCCCAGGCAGCCTGGAGGGGAATCCCACGCACTGTCACGACGCATCGAGCAGGCAACCTATGGACAATTCAGCCTCTGCCATGGAATAATGGCACCACCCATAGCCACTCGAACATCCCACGAGCGTCGCCACCGGGACGATAATTCCGGAGTAGCGCCCACGCACTGTCTTGACGCATCAAGCAGGCAACCTGTGAATCGCTCTCACACCGCTATCCGTTGGCCCTCATACTCATGTTTTTCTTCTACTTTCATCACATCTCCACTATGTACTAGTCCTTAGTTTTATTTAAACATCATGAACAAAATAATCACTAGAGTTAGCCTCTCCATCAACCGGACTTATTCATTTGTCTCAACATGACCAACCTTGGTCTAATTTCAATTCAATTCTTGTTTCTCAATGCCGGGGAGACTTAGCTACTCTATTTCAAATTTCATTTCACAATCTTTAAGTCATAATCACTTTCATGTCACAATTTCATATTCTTTCTTATTCATGATTACTCTTTGTTCACAAGTCCATAGTGAATACTTATAATTCATAAAAATTCATATTCATGGCCAACAATTTCATCAACATGATTTCTAAATTCCAATATCATACAATGCACTCATGCACTTTATAATTAAACACTCATACTTCACATTTTACACAATATCCTCAAGTGAAAATTGATAATATCATGTCACACCACAAAATTCTTTGTCAATTACTTTCTAATAAATTCATTTCAATATATCTTTATAAACTGAAAATTTCCATAAGCATGTGTCTCAGAACCATAGCTTTAATTATACTATTTGTTCACAAACTACATTATATTTTCTTCAAATAATACCCAACTCAATCCCATAAAATTCCTTGTATTTTTATGGAAATTACCATATTTTTCTCACATTTTTTGGACATCACAAACTCACAAAAAAAATGTTTTTTATAAAGTGCTAGGGGAAAGATTCGAACCCAGCACGGTAGAGAAGAAGGCCAGAGCACCCGCCAATAGGCCAATCGTGTGCTAGCGATTAGAAGAGGGTGAATTAGGTATAAGTACTTTCGGTTCGCAGTCATCTAAACTTATATACACAGTTAAGAAAAAGATGGTGAGGCCGGGTTCGAACCGCACCGCTCAGGGAAACCGAACACAGTCACCGACCGCCTGAGCCACTGGCTCAGGTTGTCACAATCTTGGGTTAAAATCTATTTGTTTCATATTCTCACTGTTTTAGAAAACAACTCGACGTTCAAAATCAATTTGGTTCATATTGCCTTTATACAAACCACTGAAAATTTCCAGATTTAATCATCTTTATTTAATCTTCAAAACAGCAAGTATAAAATAAATTTTTGTACTAAAAACATAATTTTCTCCACCCAAATTAATAATTTGTTTATCAAAACTATCATATCCTTTATTTTCGACATTGGAAAAAGAAATCAATTGATCTTCTAATCTCTCTTTTATTCCCAAATTTTCCATGATAATTTACTGTTTATTAATCTACATTCACACCACATACAAATTTGGATTTTCCCATACTCATATTAGCAAAAGAATTCATGTAACACATGAATAGGTGAAACTCAACAATTACTAATTTTTGGGTATTTCTAATTTGATGACGACAAGCAATTCTTTGGTTCATTTATGCCACTTCTATACATGATTGTAACATACTCATAACTCAAGCTTTCCATATACTTTTCTATTCAAAATTCATAGTGTCAATATCTTAATCAATTGTCATGTTTCAACCACACAATTTACAAGCAATTAATGAAGATTTTCACACATCATACTAACCATATTGCATCATTATTCCAATAAACTAACAATCATAGAAAGTGCTTCATATAGTTTAATTTCATGCTAGAGTTTCACATACACAATTAATCACATCATTCCAAACCATTCACATACTAACTTTTTAATTAGAATGGACTCTTATTAGTATTTTCCATGTATAGTGTTGACAATATAACTAGCATGAATCCTATATTAGAAATAAGAAATATTTTACCCACCTTAATGGAGAGAAACACAAAAAGCAATGAGTCCTAGTAGATGAGAACACCTCCTCCTAGCCAAAAGAGTGCACCACTCCAAGCTCCCAAATCCTAGCCGAATGCTTCCCAAGCCGAATGCTTCCCCAAGCCGAATGCTACCCTCCTTGGCCGAAAGCTCCAAGCAACCAAAAGAACCACACACTCTCTTATCTTTTATAACTCTCACAATTATATTACTATAGCTTTAGAAATTATACTTTGCATATGAAAAATTAGCCATGAGAAGGAGGGTATTTATACTAAAAAATGAGGGGAATGGAGGGCTAAGATCATCTTGGTGGTTGCAAAATGAAAGGCTTAGATCAAAGTAGGAGTTAGGAAAACTACCCACCTCCTTGAAACTACCCCCATGTTCTCCACACCAAAAATTCAATTTTCCCTCCAAAGAATGCTACCCGGCCAAGAATAGTGAGTGTGCATTGCACGTGTACGTGTAGTGCACGTGCATGCAACTAGGCCAAATTTGTACATTTTAAAATTGTATAAAAATAATTTTGTTTAAAAAAGTCTTCTACATGACAAGTTTAATTAAAATTAATTAATTCATGGGCTTTCTTTTTGGGCCAAAAATAATTAAAATAAAAAAATGCTTTTGGGCTTTTTAAGAAAAGGCTTTTTAATTAAATCAAAGAAGGCTTTTAAAGAAGGCTTTTTGTACTAAAATAATTTGAGAAAAATATATTAAATAATTATACACATTATGATATAATAATTCAAACAAAATATTGCACGTGCACAATACGTGCAAAATGAATAATTTTTCATTAATTGAAAAATCAGGGTATTACAGAATGCTGTCAACAAAGATGGGAGACCCGGAAGTGCACGGATGAGACCTCCTGTGGTGACTTGTTACAATTATGGGGAGACAGGTCACTACCGATCTTGGTGCCCGAAGTTACAAGATGTCGTCCAAAGGGGACCAACTCAGCAGGCTAGAAGGAGATCGTACCAGCAAGGGCGAGTATTTGCCTTGATTGAAGCTGATGCCGATGAAGTAGATCATGTCATCACTGGTACGAGGGCAGATGTTTAGAGGTTCATGTTGTTTTATTTTCCCGTTTATTTAGTGAACTGTTACGTAATGACTGTGTATTATGTAACAGGAGAACTTTATTTGAATGGAATGAAAGCTGTTGTTCTGTTCGATACTGGATCCTCTCATACTTTTGTGTCTCCTAAATTTGCTAAAGTTCTGGGAGTTGAACCGAAAATCTTTCCAGGCAAGATTTTAGCAGTATCCACTCCATCAGGGGAGACTTTAACCACTGATCAGTACTATGCTGACTGCGAGATCGTGATTGGAGATCGAATTTTTAGGATCGATCTGATTGAGCTAAATGTTTTGAGATTCGATGTTATCATTGGCATTGATTGGATATCGGTGTACAATGCGAATATCGAGTGCAAGACCAAGACAGTAATAGTGAAGGCTCCAGGAGGACCTGAAGTCACTTTCCAAGGGAAGATGAGATGTTCAGAGTTGGTTGCTGCTATTAGCCAGAAGAAGGGGATAGTTGTAGAGGTGCAGCAGATTCCTGTGGTACGGGATTATCCGATTGTGTTCTTGGAAGATTTGCCTGTGTTACCTCCGCATCGTGATGTAGAGTTCAGCATCACTGTTCAGCCAGGGAGTGCACCCATTTTCAAGGCACCGTATAGGATGGCACCTGTGGAGCAGGATGAGATCAAATGGCAGATTGAGGAACTATGGGAGAAATGCTTTATTCAACTGAGTACGTCACCTTGGGGAGCGCTGGTGCTTTTGGTAAAGAAGAAGGATGGTTCGATGAGGATGTGCATCGATTACCGAGAGCTGAATAAGGTCACTGTTCAGACTAAATATCCGATTCCAAGAATTGATGACTTGTTCGATCGTCTACAAGGAGCTGCTGTTTTCTCCAAAATAGATCTTCGATCAGGATATCATCAAGTTCGAGTGAAAGCTGAAGATATGCACAAGACTGCGTTCAGAACTCAACATGGGCATTACGAATTCTTAGTTATGCCATTTGGAGTAACGAATGCACCTGCAATCTTCATGGACATGATGAACAGAGTTCTGAGGCCGTTCATTGATTCTTTCTTCGTGGTGTTTATCGATGATATTCTCGTGTACTCCAAGTCGGAAGAGGAGCACACGGAGCATCTGGAAACAATTTTGAGGAAGCTTTAGGAGCATGAGTTGTATGCCAAGTTGTCCAAGTGTAATTTTTGGAAATCTGAAGTGGCATTCCTAGGTCACATCCTTTCTAAGAAGGGAGTGGCAACTGATCCTCAGAAGATAGAGGCAGTGAGAGATTGGGCAAGGCCTACTATAGTAAAGGAAGTCATGAGTTTTCTTGGATTGACTGGATATTACAGGAGATTCATTCAAGGCTACTCTCAGATAGCCGTGCCACTCACTGGTTTGACCAAGAAGAATGTGAACTTCAAGTGGACCGAGCAGTGCGAGGCAAGCTTTCAGGAGTTGAAAGAGAGGCTGACTACTGCACCCATTTTGGCTTTTCCTAGAGCAGGTGTTGAATATGATGTCTACAGCGATGCTTCACATCGTGGGCTTGGTTGTGTCTTAATGCAAGAAGAAAAAGTGATCACTTATGGGTCTAGGCAACTACGACCGCATGAGAAGAATTATCCGACTCATGATCTGGAGTTGGCTGTGATTATCTTTGCCTTAAAGCAATGGAGACATTATGTGTATGGTGAGAAGCTGAACATGTACACAGACCATAAAAGCTTGAAGTACATCTATCAGCAGAAAGATCTGAACCTGAGGCAAAGGAGATGACTGGAGGTACTTGAGGACATTCGCCTGGAGATTAAGTATCATCCTGGGAATGCTAATGTTGTTGCTGATGCACTTAGCCGCAAGAGCAGTCTGGCGAGCTTGATTACAACTCAGAGGCAGCTGGCAGAGGAGTTGGATCGGGCTGGTATTGAAGTTGTTCTGCAAGGCTTGGGATCATCTTTAGCTCACTTGAGACTTCAACCGACGCAGAACGAAAGGATTATTACAAGTCAGAAGGAAGATGCAGAGAGTCTGTAGATGAAGGAGCAGGTTGGTGCTGGCAAGTTGCCTGGATTTCAAATCAGGGATGAAGTGCTGCGGTTTGGTGAGAGGCTGTGTGTTCCGGATCAATCGGACTTGAAAGAAAGTATTCTTCAGGAGGCACATGCTACTCTTCTGTCTGTACATCCTGGGAGTACCAAAATGAATAGGGGCATTAAAAAGCATTTCTAGTGGTCAGGTTTGAAACGGGATGTGGCTGAATTTGTGTCAAGGTGTGAGATTTGTCAACAAGTCAAAGCCGAGAATCAGAATCCTGGAGGTCTATTACAGCCGTTACCTATTCCGGAATGGAAGTGGGATAACATCAGTATGGATTTCATCATAGGTTTGCCTAAGGGTCTTAAGGGCAACGATGCGATCTGGGTCATAGTCGATCGACTAACCAAGTCCGCTCACTTTTTAGCAATAAAACTCACTGCTTCGATGGACAAGTTAGCTGAGATGTATGTGGGTGAGATCGTCAGGCTTCATGGTGTTCCGTTGACCATTGTCTGATCGAGATGTGCGGTTTACTTCGCATTTTTGGAGGAGTCTTCAGACAGCTTTGGGTTTCAAGATGGATTTCAGCACTACTTTTCATCCGCAAACCGATGGGCAGACCGAGAGAGTCAACCGTATTTTTGAGGATATGCTTCGGTATTGTGTACTAGACTTTAGAGGTAGTTGGAAAAGGCATTTACCTTTGGTAGAGTTTGCCTACAACAACAGTTTTCAGACCAGTATCGGGATGGCGCCGTACAAAGCTTTGTATGGCAAGAAGTGCAGGATGCCTGTTTGTTGGTTCGAAGTTGGGGAGCATCAGATGTTTGGGCCTGAGATTGTGCAGCAAATCTCTGAAAAGATTGATCTGATCAGGAAGAGTTTGGTGGATGCTCAGAGTAGGCAGAAGAGCTATGCAGACAACCAGAGAAGGGACCTTGAGTTTGAGGTTGGTGACTTTGTCTTTCTGAAGATATCACCCAGCAAAGGCGTGATCCGATTCGGCAAGAGTGGGAAGCTAGCCCCGAGGTTTATAGGTCCATATAAGATATTGAAAAGGATCGGAAAAACTGCTTACCGGCTTGAATTACCGGAAGAGTTGTTCCAGGTGCACAATGTCTTTCATGTGTCTATGCAGAGAGGTTACATTCCAGATCTAAGTCATCATTTGCCCGAAGTGCCAGAGGGTTTGCAATTGGACCTGAGTTACATTGAGCTCGCAGTTGAGATTGTTGATCGTCGAGAGAAAGTCTTGAGGAATAAGATGATACCGATGGTCAAGGTAGTCTGGAGAAACCAGTTGGTTGAAGAGACTACTTGGGAATCTGAGGAGAGGATGATAAAGGATCATCCCGACCTCTTTGTTTGATTTGTATTTTTCTTTCTTCTTGTTGTATTTCTATTTCCTCACCCTTTAATTGTAGTTCCGGGGACGGAACTATTCTAAGGAGGGAGTGTTGTAATACCCTAAATTTCCTTTTTAATAAAATATTGACTTTCACGAGTTGTGCACGTGAAAATTTCATATGTATATTATTTATTTATTTTTATATACAAAATCTCTTTGATAGTATGAACAATTATTTTTCCTTTCATTTCTTTCCCTAAAAAGCTTAATTTTCTAAAAAAGCCTAAAACACTAATTAATTGTTTTAGCCCACTTTAATTTATTACTATTTTGTTGTTTGGCCCACAACCTAAGCCCACTACTTATGAAGCCCACCGATTTAATAAATTAATTAAATGGCCACACTTGTCATGAAGAGACAAAATGTGAACAATTTAATTTATTAAAATTGTACAAACTATTAATTAAGGGTACTAGTTGGCACGTGCGGAGCACGTAGTGTGCATTGCACACAAAGTAGGGCCGAATTGTGCATAGGAGTGGTTTGTGTACATGGGTGGTTACCTAGTGTATGGGTAGTTACTATAACTCCTAGTCTCATCCTAACCCTCCATTCTATAACCATCCATTGAATCCTAGCCCTCCAATCTACTTCAAAATTATGTATAAATACCCCATAGCTTCTTCTCATCTTAGTACAATAGAAAATTTGTTAAAGAGAGAAAAGATTAGAGTGAGAAAAGATTGAGTAGCTTCTAGTGTGAGTGTTCCCTTGGAGGCCGGCTATTCAACCCCAACTTGAAGCTTCGGTTTTGGCAAGGAGCAAGAAGGAGGAGGCGTGCATCGCAATTTAGGAAGCTCTAAGGGATCTCTCTCTGTTTCTTCAAAAAGGTGGGTGTTTCTCAGGACTTCTAAATTAAGGACCATGTTAGGTTTTGTGCTAATTATGCAAGAATAAATGAATGCCATTATATTGCTCCTCGTTCATATTATGATTAAAATGAAAATGGAACACAAGTATAATTGTATGAAATGAATAGGGGAACTTAATGAAGTGCTATGATTAATGTCATGTTATTTTAATCTAGCACACTGAATTGGGATAAACGTTTATCTCTGTAGAAAAAATGATGATTATGGAAAAATACGTTTTCTTTGGAGTCGTGGTTGTGTGGAAAATACTAGTCGTAAGAATCCCTACATTAATTAGCAAACCATGCTTGTGGTGATGGTAGTCAAATAAAGTTGCGTGTTTGTATTGATAAATGAACATATTGTAGTTTAACTAAAATGTTGTGTACTAACCGAATGGGAAGAAGAAACGTTTCCTTACTTTAAATTTTAATACTGATCAGTCGACCGAATATAGGTAGTAGTCGACTGACCTGATTATAAAAATCCTTCGAGTTTAAAACCCTGCAGAACAGCCGACTGGTCTGAGTAACAGTCGACTGCTCCGCAATTTATATTTTCGAGTTTAAAACACTGCAGAACAACCGACTGGTCTGAGTAACAGTCGACTGGCCCGCAATTTGTATTTTAGAGTTTAAACACTGCAGAATAGCCGACTGGTCATGTGTAGCAGTCGACTATTCCGAACATTTTCTTGAATATTTTTCTTTTTCTGAATAGTCGATTGGCTATGTTTTGAGCCGACTGTCCAGACTCTTTTTCAACATCTCAGATTCTAATTTTGTTTTGTGATATACTGTTTGAAAGAGATGAATGAAGATTGGATGTGACAATTTAGAAAAGTAAATTTTATTTGTCCTTGCACGAAATTGTATATGAAGTGAAGTGAATTGTTCTATTGAAATTATGAAAGGTTTTACGATTATGAATGCTATGAACATGACAATGAAATCCTGATGTAATCATGAAAAATGAACTTATGAGTTTGAAATACTTGATTCTTGTGTAATTGTGAATTGAAATTGAGAACTAGAGTGTAGCTAAGCCTCATACCGGTATTGGAAAAGAAATAAATTGAAATGAAATTTGAAATGAGAAGACCAAGATTTGGTCATGTTGAATAAAGAATTAAGACCGGTATAGTGGAAAGGCTAACTCTAGAGAATTGATTTTGTTCATGATTCTAATAAACTAAGGACTAGATACATAGGGAAGATGTGATGAAAGTAAGAGAAAAACACGAGTATGAGGACCATCGGATTGGCGGTGTGAGAGTGATTCACAGACTGCCTGCTTGATGCGTCATGACATGGCGTGGGCACTACTCCGGAATTATCGTCCCGGTGGCGACGCTTGTGGGGTGTTTTGGTGGCTACGGGTGGTGCCATTCTTCCATGGCGGAGGCTAAATTGTCCATAGTCTGCCTGCTTGATGCGTCATGTCAGTACGTGGGATTCCCCTCCAGACTGCTTGAACATGGGCTCGTAGATCATAAGACATCTAGGATACTTACCGTAGTTACCGTAGTAGTTTAAGTCATGGCGAGGGATTGAACCCTATAACATGAAGTACGATTATGGGCATGCCCTCGGACCTATGTAGTATGGGATGCATAGAATCCGAACAAGTGCGCATTAGTGTCATATAACATAATAACTGCATTAAGCACTAAGTGCACATTCAGAACACGACATCAATATGATAGTCCCTTTAGTTCTGTTTGTGACAAGTTTGTGATTTTGTTAAGAAATGAGAATCGTTATACTGTTTCCGGCATAGAGAGGATGGCCGTGTATAATTTCCGTTGGTTGAATAAACTGGCGTACCCACAGTTTTGTATGCAGGGAAAATGGTCTGATAAAGATTAAAGGAGAACTGACGCTTAGAGATCATTCAAATGTTGCTGTACTTTTATATAAATGTTGTAAATTGCTTCTGCTGTAAAATGTAAAGTGTAAAGATTTCATTGTAACTCTGATGTAAAGTGAAAAGTTTTAAATTCCTTATAAAATTGTACGAAAGAAGTGTAAAGATCCTGTGGAATCTCGAATTCAGTTGTATTTGGAATTCGGGGTGTTACAATTAAACACCTTGAATTACAATTCTTTCTTTTACAACACATTCTTTTACAATTTACATAAGCCACATTATCATTCTGCCACATGCATCCAAATCCCAATGCTGTAGGTACATACCTGTAAAACATGAGGGTAGAGATAACCCTAACTCCCAAAACTACATGGGTCAGCCATAACGGTGTGAGTGACATAAAAAAAATACAATGTAAATAAAACATGAAGAATAAAGTCATAAACAACATATATCAACAGTACTAACAGATAGAATATGAAATGACAGAATAAAATATGAAAATATCAAGTGAAACTAAGCTAAGTGTGAAGTGTAGGAAAACAGAAAACATCATGCATAAAACCAATTCAAGAAAACACAATGCAATATGATGACTCTCTAATGCATACTTGTCGGATTCTATGCATTCCATACTGCATAGGTCCGGTGCAAGCCCTTATCGTTCTCCATTTTATAGGGTTAGATCTCTCGTTATGCAACTAATCCTACTACGGTGATTGAAACAAGATCTAGATTACTCTACGAATAGGCATCACAACCCTCACTGTGTAAGAATCATGTAAGAATAGCTCAAAACCGGAGAATCACCTCACTACCGTGTACCCCACCACCGCCCCTAGACGTGCAAGTACACAGGCACATCCCCTGAATAGACCCGTCAGCCCTCGACACGCAAATGTACTTGTATGTTCCGTGAATAGGCACTGCAGACCCTCGATACGCAACATACTAATAGTCCCCTCGAGACAGAACACACTAGTCCTGGAACGCATCCGTTGAACTGGACCCCAAGAGCATATACTTACATTTCCTAAGTTCCATCACATCTCCGCTAATGCATGTTCTTAAGTTGGTTATTATTAAAACACAAATTCTCCCTCTCTAGAGTTAGTGTATCATGCGGGACTTAATTCCACAACAACAACCCCAATGATCCCAACTGGTCAGAATCCCCAAAATCTCATTTTCTGGTTCACAGGAATCCCACTCAACTCCTAGAGACTCACAAAACGAATATCAACACCAAAACTTTCAATAAAACTCTCAATTCCAAATCTCAAATGTTTATATCAATGAAAAACTTCTTTAATCAACAAAACTAAATTCATTCAGTATACTCACAAATTTCAGAACTGAAATAAAATATTAAATCCTTAAATAATTGAGAATCATATTTTAAAGTTATAGAATATTGCAAAACATTAACCTCTTCAAAAATCGTATATATTCCACTTTATAAAGTCATAGAAATACAATTTAAATTCTATTATAAACAAAATATAACTCTCTGTAAAATACTGTAATCTGTAGCAAAAACATCATCTAAAAAAATAGATCAATAATCCATAATATCAAAGAAACAATCGTTCAAGGAAAACGAAAAAAAACTCAAGAAAACAATCAGCCAAGACACTGTCGATCGACTATCAAAGACAGCACAAAACACGATGGTCGACTGTCAAGAAGAAATCCAAAACCCAAGAATTGACAATCGACTTTCATCTTCAGTTCAAAAACGAAGCGGTCGACTGTCACATTCGAAAATTGACAGCTTTGAAATTTGTGCACCTTTTTACGGATACTTCGTTAAATCTTTGTAAAATCATAAATTTGTAAAACAAAAATTCTGAGCTGATTAAATACAAATTTTATAATATATAGGAGTTTATAAAACTAATCAAAACCACTTCAAATTCATAAAAGAGCAATTTTTATCAAATTCTTCAAAACAGAACTATATATGTATATATATGTTTATATAAGTGTTCAAGCACCAGTTAAAGTATCAAATCCATCAATTAAGAGTAGCATAATGGTTCAAACCAATCTCATTATCACAACAAGTCGGATCTCAATCGAAAACTCCATAAAACCAAAAAAAATCACAATTTCGGCTGAAAGCTTCAGACCCGAAAACAACCCTTTTCAATACTTCAAAACTTGATTCTTTTTGCCCCAAAAACCTTCAACAATTACATACCCCACTGATTACAATAGTTTACCCATGAATAAAAGTAATTACCACATGTATTAGTTAGTTTTTTCTCCATCAAAGTATCCAAAACCGATCATGCATGAATATAATACAGAACAACATACCCATGATTTCCTTTAGGTTCTTAACAATCTCAAGTCATCTATTTAGGGTTTTAATCATCTATAGTATAGTTTTCATGAAAAGAGTCAATCTTTATTCATCCATCCTTCAATAATTCAATACATCACCATACAATCCCCTAACATGCTTTCTAATAGACAAATCATCACATACAATATATATACAACAGCAAGAAATTAAACATATGTCACTCACTTTTTTTTAAGAATCAACCGAAGTAATAAAAAGAATAAGAAAAGTCATTCCTTTCGCAAGAAAACCAAGATCCTCACTTCGAAACTCCAAGAAATCAATAATAAAGAAAAACCTTTGTGTAGTGCAGCAAAGAGATGGCTGCACCTCAATTATATATGGCCGAAAATTAGGTTATTAGGGTTTTGAATAGGTTTTGTTAAATATCCCTTTTGAATATATCTTTACATATATAAATCCTTATACTTGGAAATTAGATAAACAAATTCAATTAAGATTTAAAATAAAAAACAAACAACCCAATCTGGTCGGCACTGTTTTCAAAACCCATATTTTTTTTGTAATTTTAGCCCCTAAGTGGCAATTTTGCAAAAAAAAAACGTTATTTAAGAAATTTGCGAAATAAACCAAATCTATTAAAGAAAACTAAACTTTTTCCTCTGAGTTGGCTAGCCATCATGCACAGCCCAAAAATCAGAAATCTGGAGTTTTTACTCCAAATAGTAATTTTGCACAAAAGCCCATATTTTGTAATATTTGCAAATAGGTCAAATAAATATCAGAAAAATCCAGAAATTCACAAATAATACCTACTAATAAATAATAGGTTTCCACAAAATAATTTCTGAATTTGAACTTCCCAAGAAAATATTTGCACGTATTTTGCACTTGTAAAAAGATAAATTTCAGAAAAATAATTATTAAATCACCAAAAATCATTTTAATCCTTTTATTAATTCCAAAAAAAATTATTTAAGAAATCTAGGGTGTTACAAAGATATTTAAAAGATACAACAATTTCATACTAGTATATGTAGATGATATTCTAATAGGATCCGAAAACGAAGAACAACATAAAGAGAATTTACTAAAATTCATAGAAATAGTAAAAAATGTAGGTATTATACTATCAAAAAAGAAAATGAAATTATTCAAAACTGAGATAGAATTCTTAAGAACAAAATTATCATATGAAGAAACAGAACTGCAGCCACATATAGCAGAAAAAATAAAGATATTTCATAATGTCCTGAAAAAAAGTACAATCCATAATTGGACTACTAAATCAAACAAGATGATACATATTGAATTTATCAGCAAAAATAAATTTGTTACAACAAAAACTAAACAAATTTAAGAAATGGGAATGAGCTCTAGAGGATGAAGAAAAACTTAAAATATTAAAATAACAAACTTCAAAATTAAATAAGCTAAGATTACCTATTAAAGAATGTTCATGGATAACAGAAATAGATGCATGTGAAGATAATTGGTGAGCAGTATTAAAATTCATTGAAATACGTGAAAAAGTGGAAAGACTGGCCAGATATACTAGTGGATCATTCACACAGACCCAACAAAATTACCACTTAAATGAAAAAGAACTATTAACAACCTTAAAAACTATAAAAAAGTTTGAATTATTCATAATACATACAAAATTTACAGTAAGGATAGATAATACACAAGTAAAGAGTTGGATTAACAAAATAATTAACCCAACTATAGCAAATAAAAGATTGATAAGATGGCAAATGGAGTTAACAAATTATGACTTCTTAATAGAAAATATAAAAGAAAAAGGCAACATTCTAACAGAATTCTTATCAAGAAACTAGCAATTTCATTTTTAGAAGATGGAAAATAGAGTCCAACATATAGAACAGGATATAGTCTTCCTAAAGAAGACTGTGGAGCAATTAAAAGAAGTATTTAACCAATTACAGTTGCAAATATGTGGTCTTCAAAGTATATTTTGCCAACATATAAATGCATAACAAATTGAGAAAATGAGTGAAGGGAGTGAACGTATTAACCCACAAAATATAAGTAAAATCACAAAAATAGTCACACAAGAGGAAAGCTCCACATCTATACAATCAACTACCTACAAAGATAGTTAACTCTCAGATCCTCCAAAATATTTCAAGAAGGATATATTTATACAATATATTGCAAAATTATGCCAGATCACCCAGGTTAATCAATTTCTCAAAACTATTTCGCAACAAAATATGAACAAAGCGATCATGCTACTAGGAGCAAATCGACAATAAGAGTATTATTCGAAAAAGGGCTTATTCACTCCATATATCCATCTAGAGAATGTGAAGAACTTAGACAGCTACCCAGAGAAGTATATAAATCTTCTAAGAGTTATTTTGGTCTTACAAAGACCTCCAAAATATATGTCCGGATATTTTCAGCTATTCCAGAATTTATTGAGAGATGATGAAGAACTACCCGCTGAGCATATTATAAAGATAAGGATGCTTGCACAAGTCCTGTTTGGAGAAACCAATATTATAACCATATAAAAATAAAGAATTAAAAAAAAAACTGATCCCAGAAAGAAGAGCTACAGGATTCAGAACAATGTATTATAAACTGAAGGACATACAAAATAGAGACATTAATATATGGATCTATGATAACCCTGACCCACAAAAATTAATGATTTACAGCATAGCAAAGGTTAAACAACCACAGTCAAAGAAACAAGTCTTTGACAACTGGTATCAAATTTTAGATAAAGGAATCATGACAATGACAGAAGAGATAGCTGACCACTATTGTAGATTGATGAGGATGGAACCACAACATGAATGCGAACAATGCGGAAAAGAACAAGATAAGACTGACGAAGAGTTGTTTCTGGTGTGAAGTACGTAAAGATGTTGGCCAGAAAAAAATCTTTAACGTAAGCAGTGACGTAATAGACTCAATTATTTACCTATGATGTAAGAAGTGATGTAATCAGAACAATAATTTTAACTGATGTAAAGTCATCTCATCTTCTATAAAAGGGGAGGCTCAGTAAGGGAGAATAGGGTTGTTCATACTTTGGTTAAAACCGATTACCAAACCGAACCAAACCGAAATTTACCAATTTGGTTCCGTTTTTCGGTTTTCGATTCGGTTTTGATCCAAACCGAAGTTTTTTTAGAGAGTTCGGTTCGGTTTTTGGTTGGCTTCTAAATAAACTGAACCGAACAAAAAACCAAACTTTTTTTGGACCAAAATAAATTATACCCCTAGGATCCATCTCAAACTAAGCTGCTATGCAAGTGCACTTCAAAAGCTCCATCTCAAATCATAAGATTAGAAAAGTAAAGCAAAATAATCAACTCAAGGCTTCAAAATTTGATTAAGTCACCTTAGCTCCATTGGGGAATAATTTCACGCAGCTCCTTTACATGTTTTGAATCATTTGCCGATCTTCCGACCTTGGTCGGGGGTTCTCTCCAGGTCTGGATCTCTTTCTACTTACTTTACCCACTTCAGCAACCTTTTCCGCAGAATGATTATCACAGTTCAGTTTCTGACCATTTTCATTCCACAGGTTAATTTGAGACTTATAGCCTTCACTTCTTTCAATGGTACACGAAGGCTTAACTGAACTAGAAGCTGCTGGCTCACACTTTGTTGAAGCCTCCCAACCATTATTGATCAAACTGGTTTGAAGTGAAGAACCATTGTACTAAAAATTTCGGTTAGTTCGGTTATTAACCGAACCGAACCGATAAAATTCGGTTCGGTTCAAACCAAATTTTATCAGTTTCGGTTCGGATTTCAGTTTCGAATATACCAAACCGAAAATTTCGGTTATGTTCGATTATTTTCGATTCGGTTTGGTTTCGCACCGATGAACAGCCCTAAGGGAGAAGGCAGAATATCTAAGAAGGATAAATTCCAAATAAGCTTGTAAGGAGTGTTTGTAAGAAGTCTGGAATCAATAAAGACTATTTTTCTTGTTCAGCTCTTGTACAATATAAGGTATGAATAATTAGTCTCTTACCCTCAGAGAGAGTTTTGTAAGGCTCTACCTGAAGGTCTTGCAAAAAAAAAAAATCATTTGTAACCATCTATAGTTAACCTATACACCTAGCAACAAGAAACGAGCTAGGTTGTGGTTGTCTGTACTGAAGCACCACTAGTTGTTTCAGACGTATCTCTTGGATGAAGCTCTCTTGAAGAGCAAAGTAGTCATGAGATGGGAGGAACGTAAAAGGAGCACAAAAATTTGGTTGCATACCAGAGGTATTTTATCCACTAGTAGTAACCGGTATAGAGCAGCTCAAAAAAGTTTTAGCTAGGTCGGAAGCATAATGGGCCATTTTGTTTTGATTCCTATATTATCCTTAGAAATATATCTATACTCCTGATTTCATACCTTTTTTTTAAATCACAAAATCGCTAAACAAGAATAATAGATAATAATAGTTTCAGTCTTGCCTCAGAGATTTATGAATTAATGACTAACTATCAAGAAAGTGAGAGAATGTTAGTTTTTTTATGTTTATTACCCTCATATAGTAACAAACATGTATGATTTTTATGAGTTCAAGTTATTTTTCTTTAGTGTATAACGAGTAATATTTATAACTATAAATCAAATTAATCCTAAATAAACTACTAATACAAGTGTTCAAATAATTGATGACTTAACTTTTTACGAAATATCTTTATTATTCTATGAAAATAGAGAATTTGATAGCTATATCTGGAGTCCTACAACAGCATATAGATAATTTTTAGAAGAAAATGAATATATAGAGGAAGAAAACGAACATATTGAGGTTGAGAATGAGCATATGCAAGAGCCCGAAGAACCCCCATATGATAGTAGTAGTGAACTATCGGAGAAAGAATCAGAAGATCTTGAACTTATGCTTGATTACTTTAATATTTTTTCCAAGAATATTATTTTACAGAAAACTATTATCTTTGAAAATTTTTGTTACTCTTTTGTTTCCCTTCACAGGTAATTACTATTATTTCACGCTTCGCATCCAGTTGGTATCAGAGCCTTATTTCTAGGTAAGTAATTCTCACCTGGTTTTCTCAAAATATTTAGTACAATTTAAGTAGTTAAAAAATTGATTTAGTAAGATAAATATAAATTATTACAAAAGCAAATTTTAAATTTACAGAAAGATCAAACATCCTATAAAAAATATTATAGAATAGGAAGCATAGAATATTATTTAAAAACTATCTCTTAGTTGTAAATAGTTTTAAAAATTTTCCTAACAAAATAATTAACTCCTTAAAATATGTGGTGGGGAAAGGGAAAGATGAAAAGGATCAATTTGATGAGGTGCTTCAGGGTCATCACGTTTTTCACTTTACCAACAAAGTCATTATCTTTTCTCCCAAAAAATAAAATAAATTGTCTAATTTAACAGGGGGAAAGAATTGTTATCTTAAGTGTGTTTTTAAGGTCAAGAAGAAAATTTTAACTCTCTAAAAACAATAGTAAAATGAATATTTTTTTAGAGTCGTGCTCTTCTTATTTGAAAAATACTAGAGCTGACAATCTAATTATGATAACAAAGTTTATGAATCACAGTTGCAATCAATAAATTATTGGGCAAAAGAAAAAAAATTTATCTGAAATGCCAGGTTGACCCTCTTATATATGAACTTGAATAACAACGAGCAAGAATATCAGTGTTGCTTCGACAGCGAGCTGATGACTGGATACAACTAGTCACGGTTGTTTATGGACCTAGCAATGCAAGTCTCAAACTGGTGTTCTAGAATGAACTCCAGTCCATCCGCTTAAGATGCCAGCTACCTTGGACTGTGGGTGGGGATTTTAACATCACCGGGTTTGCTTTTGATCACCGTGGTGGAGGGTCCAGTAACCCAGATAGAGATGAATTCAATCGGATTATTACGAACCTGAATTTAGTAGACATCCCAACGCCAGGTAGGCTCTTCACATGGTCCAACATGCTGGTCTCGCTGGATTGGGAAGCGAATTTTTTGTTAGCCTGCTCCAAGTCTCTGCCGAGACCTATGTCGGATCATGTTCCCCTAGTCCTGTCTACTGGCAAATGGTACAATAGAAAATCAACGAAATTTAGGTTTGAAAATGCCTAGTTGAAAATTCAGAAATTTCATCACATGATCATGGAATGTTGGGCTCTGCCAACACAGGGTTCCGAAGCAGCGGCGGTTTGGTGTGAAATAATTTTCAAATTATGCTCAGGCTATGGAAACGGAATCGAACGAGATCTGCACAGATTTGGAGAGCTAAAGAGTCAATCCTGGAAGATATTGATGTGCTGGAAAAAGTAGAGGAAGCAACAGATCTATCTCAAGATGAGCGAAATAAGCTATTAAAATTGAGCGAGGATATCACCCAACTGTACAAGCTGGAGGAGATGAAATGACAACAAAAATCTAGAATTTTGTGGCCCAAGGTAGGAGACACAAATACTGCCTTTTTCACAGGGTTGCCAGTGCACGTTGAAGGTCCAACCTAATTCATGTTGTCCACACAGAGAATGGGGTGACACCTGACAAGAAGGAAGTGAAAATGACCTTTTAGGCCTATTATAAAGACCTGCTTGGGTGTAAAGCAGATATTTGAGTTTCGCATAGAACAAAATTCTGGCAAGATAATTTTGAAGGAGTGGGTTAGGTGTTGCGGGCGATCGAAGTTTCATTCACATAAAAGGAGGTCAAGCAGGTGATTTCACATATGGGGAGCGAGAAAGCGTCGAGCCTGGACAGGTTTCCGATCATGCTCTACCAGTCATTTTAGGAAGAAATCAAAGATGATTTAATGGTTGTACTGTCAGAATTCTATGACCATAGACTCATATTGGGTACACTAAACTATTCAAAAGTTGTCTTTATCCCCAAAAAAGAAAAAGCTTTTCATGTGGGAGACTTTCATCCTATCAGTCTGCTTTATTGTTCGGTTAAGATAGTTACTAAGATCCTCGCCAACCGCCTTGGTTAGGTGATGGATAGATTGTTCAGTAAGGAGCAGACAGGTTTCATTAAAGACTGATGTATATTGGATTGCGTAGCTTTGGCAGAAGAAACCATCCATCAATGTCATATCTCTAACGATAAGACTATAAATTGAAGTTGGACTTCGAGAAAGTGCATGATTCGAAGATAGATGGATTAGGTGGATCCAACACTGTCTTACTACCAGTAGAACGATCATTGTTGTTAATGGTACAACGGAGCAGCCGTTTTATGCATACAATGGCTGAAACAAGAGGACCCTCTATCCCCCCCTCTTATTTACTATTGTGGTGGATACACTAAAAGTCATGTTGGACAATTGCAGGCAAGCGGGGTGGATCAATCCAGTGGCAAGTGGAAGAAATCGCCTTGGATGTACCACTCTATAATATGAGGATAATATGCTACTATTTGGTAATGGAGATATGGGGGAGACCACCGTTTTCAAAGGTGTACTGTTCATTTTTTAGGCACTGTCAGGACTGAAGGTCAACTTTCATAAGAGTGCACTCTTACCCATTGCCATGTCTACTGAGGAGGCTGGGATACATGCTACAATCCTTAATTTTCAGGTTGACAGATCCTCTATCAAGTACCTAGGCTTACCAGTTATACTAGGCAAGTTGACGAAAGCAGACGGGTTCCATATCATCTGCTGGGTTGAAAATAGGCTGGTGCTCCAGTGGTCGACTGGTAGCGGATGAGGGCGAAGAGGGGCAAGGCGATTGGGTTTTTCGGAGGTGGGTTCGGTGGTGTTGGGTAATGGCGAGAAGACGATGGTGGAGGGTTCGATGGCGGCTAGGATGTGGGGCGAGGTGGAGAGGCAATGGCGACGGCTCGGGGTGTTGACGATGGTTTTGGTGGGTTCTAAATGGGGAAGATGAGAGAGCGGGAGGATGAAGGAGCAGGATGTTTGGTTTGTTTTGTTCTGTTGGTTTTGATTTGTTTGTTTGGTTTTTGTTTGTTGGTTTTGTATCACAGAAGGGAGAGAGAGAGATTATGGGGGACGGGGAGATAGAATAGGGAAAGAGTATAATAATGGTATAAAAATTAAGGAGGTGAGTGATTGTAGGGGAGGGGGTTACGGAGTCAAATAATTGATTGGAATGCAGATTAATAGGAATATTAATTGGGGGCTAGGGGATAAATTTATGGATTAATTGTTGGATCTGGTCAGCACACAATTAGTAGGGGAATTGGGTTAATGGGTATTGGGCTTAAAATAAACAATAGTGTTTGGGCTTTAAATTAAATAAATACTGCAAAATAGATCATGATTAATTTGGGCTTTAAAATAATAATATTAATAATAAAGATCAAGAAAATATAAGTAATAACAACATCACTAATTTTAACAATAATAATATTACTAATAATAAGAACAAACAATAAAAAATGGTAATAATGACAATACTAAAAATAATAGATTTAACAATGAAAATAATAAAATAATA
This sequence comes from Hemerocallis citrina, assembly GCA_017893485.1. Classification (NCBI taxonomy): domain Eukaryota; kingdom Viridiplantae; phylum Streptophyta; class Magnoliopsida; order Asparagales; family Asphodelaceae; genus Hemerocallis; species Hemerocallis citrina. Next base: position 232,340,515 of record CM030364.1, on the reverse strand, counting down.
ATAGCAAAGTTATATAGAGAAATTGGCTTTAACAAATAATTAAGGAAGTTCCGAACAATTTTAGTTTGGCTAAAATAAAAATAGTCGATCAATTGCAAAATAGAAAGTAAGGTAAAATATACCCTTATTCGAAATAAACATAATTTTCGATCAGAAATATTTTAAATAAAAAAAGTAAAAATGAATTTAACACAACTAAATTCATATATAATTCGAAATATAGAATATTATTCAGAAATTATATATTTACGAAAACGAGGGTTACAAATACTGAGATGGGTTATCAATAAAATAGATCAGATCCGAAGGCGCTCTTGTGGAAGGGGTTGATGCTGATAAGAGAGGCTATCACCTTATCAGGTGGGATAAAGCTTACATGAAGAAAACCCACGGCGGATCGGATATTATCGACCTAAGAGACATGAACATGTCATTCCTCGGTAAATGGTGGTGGAAAGTGTTCCATCCTAATTGTGAGGGTTGGTATGAATTCGTACATACTTGCATGGGAAAGGGATGGGTTTTGAGGGTAGGGCCAAGAGTTTCATGGTTTTGGAGAGGGGTTACTAAACCTTTTAACCCATTTAATAGCTGTGTGGCATCGTTCATTGATAATGGACATATGACTAAATTCTGGTGGGACAAATGGTGTGGTGCACACTCGCTTAAAGAGTTGTTCCCGGATTTATATGAACAATCATCGCAACCACACGTCACAGTGGCTAAAATATGGAAAAGGGGTACATGGAAACCCGCTTTCAAACGGAGACTGAACCAGACATCACAAACAAGGTTGGAGGAATTACAAACTCATATTGGCCAAGCTAGGGTAACATGCTCAAACGGCCCAGATCGGAAAGCATAGGGGCAGGAAAAGAACAGGAAATTTATGGTGTGGTAAATGTACAATCGACTGCATTTTAGAGGGTGTAAACCGAAGTGGGCTACCGTGATCAGGAAGGCCAAGGCACCCCTAAAGGTTATAGTGTCCCCCCTAAAGGTTAAAGTGTTCCTATGGCAGGTTCTTAACGATGCTATTTTGACTAGGAAAAATATTATTTAAACGACAACCTAACACGAAGACCTCTTGTGGTTTTTGTAACATATACATGAAATCCAGAGAGCACATCTTTCTTGGGTGCCATAGATTTACGAGGACTAGGCACTAGTTCATATCCCCTTATACACGAGGACATGTGGATTGGTCCGAAGTTCTTCACTGAGAGGAGAGAGATGGGGGAAGCTTGGTACATCACTATTACCGCCGCCACCTGGGTTCTAGGCTCGATAGAAATAACTTTTACTTTTGTGGGACTTGTAATAGTATTTCTGGCAATTTAACTCATATTATGCATCTCATTTTCTTTTGGACTACAACAGCTGCTTCAGGACCGAGAGGAAGGATCGCCCGAGTCTTCTAGGTGGAGGAGTACGACAACGAGGAGGTAGAGATTGGGCTGACCATTGAGTGAGTGCCATACGTCCACTGTCAGAAGATCCCACCCTCCAGGACCTTGTTGGAAGAACCTCTTATAGTTCTGATTGTACTTCTTTTATTGTATGCTCTTTTAATTTTGTTCCCACCCTCCCATGTTAGTTAGAAGTACTATGTTTTTTTTTCATGTATTGTTATTTGCTTGTTGTACTTCACCCAGTTCCCTGTGTTATTTTGTTAATTACTTATTAATAAAATAGAGTTGCTATATTCCACGTTTTCTTTTTAAAAAAAACCGAGCAAGAATAAAACTTTGACCATGAGTACCATCCAATATGCTTACAGATTGACCTAAATGTTAGCATATAAATGCAAATCTTTCTACTTTCACAATAACTTCAAAGTTTTAGTGTTGTGATACGTAATTCTAGAGCCAATGTGATCCAAAATCACTCGACATATATCTAAGCCATATTATATATTACACATACATCTATAAAGGGTAAATTGCATATAACCTATTGTGCTATTTATCATCACATGTTATGTTTAGTAGTCAGCTTGTTCGTTACTGAACAAGAGAATCTATATAATAAAACACAAAGAAAGCTATCAAGTGTCTTTTTCAATCCTCCCAAAATTAAAGTCCCATATCTAACCTTACAAAACACATTCCCCCAAAACTCAAATTTAAATTCCCAAAATAACTCCTTTATTTATTTAATTCTCTCTCTCTCTCTCTCTGAGCATGAACTTTTATTTATAACTAATTATTTCTTTCATGGACTTTTATTTATAACTAATTATTGGCATACTATTCAAACTTGAGCTACATAATTGTTGATTTACTGTTTACAAGGCTTTTCATATGTTGTATCGTTCTAAAGACGTGCCGTAGGCACATGCCCATGGACAAATCTAGTGATAAATTAAAATCACTCGTACCATACTCTTTGTTAAAAAAAAAATTGTATGTGAGTACATTTTTATGGCCATGTTTGAGAAGAAAAGGATACTTCAAATAATCCTTAATCCTTCCCTCTCAAAAGTCAAGCACAACGCAAACTAGATGTACCCATTTTGGAACCTTATTCACCAATTAAAACCTAACATCTATGTTTTCATATTCTAGCCTCTAGTTCTCTCATGAGTTATGACAAACTTAATAATTAGTAGTTAGTTATATGCACTGGGTCCCATATACACCTTGTCCTTAGCTAGCCTCTGCTAATTTTATGATAACAATTTTTGTCATAATATGTGCACTTTTTAACACGCAAAGGTGCAAGTGAGTTGCAGTCATATGTTATAAAGTTTAGTTCTAGATGAAGAGATTAAAGTAATATAATTAACAACCGAGTGACAGCGTGAGAGGCAGGTATTAGGAAGTTTCCTTGGTTGAAATTTGCAAGTGATGATAATAAGAGGTTTGACAAATTGGTGCATATATTAATTATTATAATTAGATGAGATTAATTAAACAAGGTTAGATATTGGGATGAGAGATTTGTCACTAATTGCACACAAGCTACCATTCTTGTGTTCATTTTAAGGTTAGGATAATCGGAATGAATGATGGGCTTTTCGGAATAAGCGGAGCGAGAACCGCTCTCTTAAGTTGTCACTCAACTTTTTAAAAGGGTAGTAATTTTTCTTTAGTCGTAGCTCCTATAAGTTGATAATGAGCGTGATTTTAGTTTGATCGATGTAAAACTTGAAAGTTGGAATACTTAAAAATATACTTTTGTTATAAATAAAAAAGTTTTCCATAAAGATGTTTTTTTTTATTATTAAAAAGCCCAATTATTAGTAGTTTTTATACCTGAATAGGTCTTTGAAAACATTGAGAGTAAGAGTATGATGAGACAAAGCACTTTCCGAAACTAGGGTTTTGTTATTTTTGTTATCTTCTCGTTTTTTTGATTACATATCTTTTTTCTTGTAAGCAAGACACAAGAAAAGATAAAATAAGAATAAGGTATCCCAATTATATAGCAAGAAAGAATTATTGAAGATATATAGTGAGGGTAGGTATTGAAATTTGGACATTATAAATGTTTGTAAACGATTCCATGCTTGGGTCTATCACATTATAGCATGTAAAGAGGAGTGTTTCTCTTTGACAACTTTGTTAGACAAAGACGTTCCAAAGGTGGGAGAAATATTCTTCTTCTTCTTCTTCTTCTTCTTCTTCTTCTTCTTCTTCTTGTTTTAAGTTCAAAAACAAAGAAAGGGTTGTCTTCATGTTCGTCTTTCTTCCTGAAATCAACTGAGATAAGTAGATGCACATTCACACCTGGAAATAAGTCCATGTTCAATGTTGGAAGTTTTATTGTCTGCAGTTGACATTGATTGGTTGCACTTGTAACTCACATGACATTGAGAAAGTAAACAGATTTATTTTTTCAAGCCAGTAACATCATTTGTAGTTAAAAATTATCTTTGTAGTTCGACTTCCTACAACTCTTTGTATAATCTTGCTCAGTACCTTTACTGCATCCTCTCTACTCAACAAAATCTCTCTCTTACTTAATAATGGTGAACTCTTAATTACTACTCTTCATAGATTAAATTATGGTGAACGAAGTAACAAACTACAATTATGTATCTGATCTTTTCCAAGCAGTGATGACTGCATTAGAATCGGTATTAAAATATAAAATAAAAATAAAAATAAAAACAGACTGGGACGACCTTCCACGTGTTAGCGTATTAGACATCAAAATGGAACCCACTTCGACTAGGACTGACTAGCCTAAGGGTGGCAATAGACATCAAAGATTGAACCCACTTTCGACTAGGACCGACTAACCTAAGGATGCCAATTTATTTTTTAAGAACGAAGAAAAATAGATCCAGACTTGAGCTCATGTTCTCCGCTTTGGGCACTAGCACGGGTCAAGGCCTATATGAGTTCGACCCAAATCTAGCCTGTTGCTGACCCTAGACCAGCCCTACCAGGTTTCCCAGAGGTGTTAAGAGGTGTGATTTTCTTTATCTTTGATGAACAACTCTTTAGCAATTAGTAGTTAATTCATTATCATTAACTGCAATTTAATTGAAAATTTGAAATATCCATCATATTCATGCTCTGCTCACCTCACCTCACCTCATATATCAATTTATGAGTGGATAACTTAATTTCAGATCTAGGTCCATCGGGCCCACTCACTCACTAAATCAGAAAAAAAGGAAACAAAAACATACAGTAAAAAGTTTTGAAAAGACCCAACCTTTTACAGTAAAAAAAAATAAAATAATTAAGTACAAAAAAAATAAGAAAGAAGAAAAAATAAAAGAGAATCTCGCATTCGCCGGCTCGTTCAGAGCAGAATAATCCCAATCACTCTCCCATAAATAAATTTAAAAAAATTAAATAGTACTAAAAAACAAAAAACAAAAATTTATAGAGTAGAAAATGGGTCATGTGTTGTCATGACATGTGCTGGATCTCGCCTCGTTTTCCTCATAATGTAATTATTAATTTTTTATCTTATCATTAAAATTAATAATTAATTAAGTATATCAAGTGGGAAATGAAAGGGGGTAGAGGTGGACTCGCTTTCATATTCTATTCATCAAATTTTTATTTTTATTTTTTATTTTTAATTTTATTTACTTAACATTTATTTTCTTATATTTGCACCCACGTCTCTTACTTCCTTTAAATTATGCTTTAAACCCCTTCCTCTCTTATCTCATGTTATCATCACCATCTTCTTCCTCTTCCTCAAAATAATAGTTTATGTAAATTTATATATATTTTGATGTTCACAATCACAAGTGTTTCTCATAAACTGCTCCCAATCCGTTGCCATTCTCTTCTTAAGCCGGCCCTTTCTCACCCCCTTCTCCACTCTTCCATCTAAAATTTGTGCTAAGCAAGTTTAGTTTATGGACTGCGCCAATCTGTTGCTGCTCAACTCTGGATCGGAACCTGACCCCGATACCAGCCTCTCAGATTCGCCTCGTTCCTTCTCTAAATCCAGCCGCCACTCTCCTCCATCTCCTTCATCTCCTTCCCCTAAACGAAGGTAAGATATTTTTTTGGGCATTTTTTTAAAAATATATTTTGATTATTAATGAAAAAATAACAAAACAAAAACAAGGAGAGTTCTGAGTTGTTGATTTATTTTTTTTTAAATTTTTTTTTTGGGGGGGGGGCTTAATGTTATCAGCCGGCGATCAGTGGAGAAGAGGGTAGTTTCCATCCCCATTAAACAAGTGGAAGGATCACGCGCTAAGGGCACCAGCGAGTGTGCTCCGCCCTCGGACTCTTGGGCTTGGCGGAAGTACGGGCAGAAACCCATCAAGGGCTCGCCCTACCCCAGGTAAGAAAGAAAATGTTACGAAAAAATGATGCATCGAAATTAAATTAAATTAAAATCAGTTACCTGTGGAATCAACCAAATTGGTTGCCCTAAGAATACACCTATCCCCAAACTCCAACTGGGTCTCAGATGATTGATTATTCCTTACCTTTTTTTTTGTTAATTTAAATATTTTGGTTACAGGGGCTACTACCGTTGTAGCAGTTCCAAGGGTTGCCCGGCACGAAAGCAGGTGGAGCGCAGCCGTGTGGACCCCACCATGCTGGTGGTAACTTACTCCTGCGAGCACAACCACGCTTGGCCGCTTCCCAAGAACCACCAAAAGCAGCAGCAACAACAGCAAGAACATGTAGCAGCAGCAGCAGCAGCAGCCGCCGCCGCCGCCAAAGAGGAGCCGGATCAGGACCCGCTAACCCGGTCCCCGCCCGAATCCGCAGTCTCTTCGGATCCGGAAGAGTCGAGATTCTCGGATCTGATCGGGATGCCCGATAACGACTTTGCCTGGTTCTCTGAGGTGGGGTCCACCTCCTCCACGTCACCGGTGAGCGACACGCTGCTCTACTGCCCGATTTTCGAGGACCGGGATTCTTCTGCTGAGCTGGCAGCACCCGACGAGAAGATCGGCGAGGAGGAGAAGGTAAGTGATGACGTGGACGACGCGCTTTTCGCGGGGCTGGGGGAGTTGCCGGAGTATTCGGTGGTTTTCAGAAGGGGATATTTGGAGCGTCGGATGGCCGCCGCCTCGTGGTGATGCGAACACGTGTCGTGGCCTTCGAGATTCGTGCATTTAATTACCCCTTTTTTTTTTTTTAAACGTATAGTTTTTTTAAGTTTTTTTAAACTCTTTTTTGTTACATAGAGATCTAGAATGGAATAAAAAAGTGATGAGGATTATAATATTAATATTTGGGAGTTGGAGTGGATGGGGTGCCGGCTAAAATGTGTCGTTATGTGGGTTGTAATTATTGGTGATTTGGTACTTTGATTTGATTTAATTATGTGGGTCCTAATCATGATTATTATAGTTATTATCGAGCTCTTTTGCATTAGCGAGTGATTGATTACAAGGGAGAGAAAAACGGAAAAGGATGGGTTGGTGGGGTTACTTTTAGAATTTGTATTCATGTATTTTGAGTGAGTGACTCATTGATGGATTGATTGATGGGTCGTTTTCGCAATTACTATAGGATCAAGTTGAGTGGAGGAAGGAAAACATGTGTTTTGAAAAAGTTAAAAGGCAAGGCGTGTACATTGGGATGTCAGTGACTTTTCTAACGCAGAGTTATCACTGCATTTAGCAAGGTACTGAATGATGATTAGACCGTTCATGAAACAATCAATATGGGAGAGGATTTCACTTTGCACATTTATCAATTTCATTTACAAGTAGTATATCACAAATGTATGGAGACACAAGTAGTCAATACAAGTTTGATTTGATGTTGCTAGTGTACTAATCGTATCCGATATATATATATATACACACTTATGGACGTGGACGTTGGGAGAGTGTTTCGCACATCGAAGCATGCCCTTTATGTTTGAAATCCTGGAAGATACAAGAGAATGCTACTTTGGATAATGTTAAGTTTCCCAGTTACAGAAAGCTCCCATCATGTTGAAATATCCAACCTAGGAATCAAAAAGCACAAGAACTTTTCGGTTAAGAATAGTATTTAGTACTAGATCTGGACCAAACTTTGATCCAGACGTTCTACTGGGGGTAGGATATATAGATTTCGATTCTATTTTCGTTATCTTTGGGGTTTGTGGCTAATCGTTTTAAGCTCTTTATACCCATTGATTGTTTATTTTGATCGGGTATGTAGTATGTACACATCCAAACCCTTTTCATATTGATCTTTTATCTTTTTTTATATGGAGGACTGGGTAGCTTATCTCTTATCATGAGCTAAAATTCTCATTGTGAGCTGACTTAACATCCATTTACCACAACACACAAAGTTGAGGATAAACTGACAGTGTTGCTAATTGATTTGGATACCTGAGTTAAGAGGACTGAAGCAGCAAATGAATACGAACCTCACTCTCCTTATCATTGTTAGATTTGATTTGGGAAAATTAGGGTTAGGGTTTATCTCTTAGCCGCTTAAGATATTATACCTGCTTATCAGTATTGGAATATCACAGGGCACTACTTCTAGACCAGCTTATAAAGAGATTAGACTGGGTTTAGGGTACTGGGTTTTGAGCCCACTCAACCCGTTCCAATAATTAATACATAACACATGTAAACATGTGTTGCCCCATAGAACAATATACACAATATTATCCTATTATATTGAGAATATACATATATATCCAACAATCTCCTCCTATATTCTCAATATATTAAGCTAAGCAATGTTATATTATTGGATCACAAAAATTCAAACATTATTGAATCATAAAGAGCATAGATCATAGGCTAAATCAATTATAACTTGAATAGTTCAAATATGACTAAACCAAAATAATCAAATAGTTCTAAAACCATAAATGAATAGTTCACAAAGACTAAACCAACAAAGCAAAATATCATTATCTCAAGCCAACCAAATAATAAACTTCAAAATAAACGAAAAGTTTTAAGCACAATCAAAGTAAAGAGTCTTAAACTCAAATAGAAGTTTCTCCAAGTAATTGACAAACTATTCTTGTGAGTTCTTTTGTGTCTACTCCTCCATATCGAGCAAATCATCATTCTCAAAATCAAAGTTGATTGATTCATTTCCATTGCCTTTGCTGTCATCTGTTTTAAACATAACAAATAGAAATCTCATAAGTCGCTTCTCTTAGAGTTCAAATGAAATGTATAAGAGTATCTAGTTCAAGCTAAAGAACTTAGTACAATTCAACATAGATATGCAAAGGTACATCATAAGCATCATAATCAATTATCTTTATCAAAATAAAGTACAAGAACTATTATAGTTTCTACACAAGAACTATACTGTATTTCATGTTGGAATGATAGAACTGTTAGATCAATTATGGTTAAATTCTGAATCATCAGGATTGGAATGAAACATAAACCCCATAAAAGAGATATATCATCAAAGTTGGAATGATATAATAACAGTTCTAAATATCGGAAACACATCGACAAATTTTCATGCTTTCTTTTGGAATAAAAGATAATTTTATGTAAGTTTTGAAACATATATATCATCATCAAATTTGGAATGAAGTTATATATCAACAATAAATACATAAAACTTTTCTAATTATCTAAAGCATGTCAACTGTCAAGATTGATGCTTAAAGTTTGAACTACTCTATGTCTCTTAGCTTTGGATTCTAATTTATCAAAATAACTAGGATGTTAAAACTTATCCTCAATAGTTTTTAACCCCATTTCCCCCACAGTTTTGATAATTAGATCTCTACTTAGTCCTTTTGTAAAGAAATCAGTCACATTCTTTTCTGATCGTACATCAATAAGGGCAATAGTCCCTTGTTTAATGAGATGGTTTAACTGGTCCTGGCTAAGGCTCACAACACGTCTCTTACCATTACAGAGAGTGTTGTTAGCTACAACATTTACAGCTTGGTTGTCACAATAAAGACTGAGAGTGGTTATTCTAAATCTTCTCAAAGGAATATCTAACAATAGCTCTTTCATCCATTCCACTTCTTCACCAGCACAAGATAGCACAAAGAGTTCTGACTCCATAGATGAAAAGGTAAGACCAGGTTATCTTTTAGATTTCCATAACACAACTACTCCTTCTAGTGTAAACACATAGCCACTAGTGGACCTACTGTCACCATTTCCTGAGCACCACGATGCATCAGAGTATCCCTCTAGTACTGAAGGATAACCAGAGCAGCACAAAACAAACTCTTGAGTACCGTTTAGGTATCCCAATAGCCTCTCAAGGGCATTCTAGTGTAATTGACTAGGATTGCTAGTGAACCTGCTTAGCATGCCTATTGCAAAGGCTATGTTAGGTCTAGTGCATGTCATAGCATACATGAGACTCCCAATGAGTTTAGAGTAATCTAACTGTCTCACTGTTGCACCATCGCTAGGTGTCAACTTTTTGGTATTATCATAAGGTGTATTAAACCTTTTGCAATCACTATATCCCCAGTCCTTCAACACAATTTTAATATAGTGGGATTGGCTAAGGGTTATTTCTTGCCTTCTAAAGCCCACTCTCATGCCCAATATGGTGTCCACAACACATAGGTCTTTCATATTGAATTGTTTGGATAGCATAGTTTTGACTTCTATAACAATAGAAAGGTCAATTCCAACAACTAGCAGGTCATCAACATACAAGCAAATCATGACAATTTTATTCGATTCATCACGATAATAAAGGCATTTGTCAGAATTACTAGATTAAAAATCTAAGCTCTTATTGTTTTATCAAATTTTTCATGCCACAGTTTTGGTGCTTGTTTTAGACCATACAAAGATTTTATTAATTTGCAAACCTTATATTCTGAACCTTTAAGTACAAAACCTTGAGGTTGATTCATATAGATTTCTTCATTGTGATCACCGTTTAGGAAAGTAATCTTAACATCCATTTTATGAATAACAAATTTTTCAATAAATGATATGGCTAGAAGAATCCTTATTGTAGCAATGTGGCAAACAGGTGAATAAACATCAAAATAATCCATCTCACTTTGTTGAGTATAACCTTTAGCTACTAAACGTGCTTTATACTTAGCTACAGTTCCATCAGGATTAAGTTTCTTCTTCAAAACCCACTTATTTCCTATAGTTTTAGCCCCTACTGGCAAATTAACCAATTCTTAAGTGTTGTTCTGCAATAAAGAATCCATTTCATCATCAATTGCTTCTTTCCAAAGCAAACCATCTCTAGACCTTAAGGTTTCCTTAACACTAACAGGGTCAGCTACTAGTGCATAAGTCACGAAGTCATCACCATAGGTTCTAGGAGTTTTATCTCTTGTAGAGAGTCTTCTTAATTCAACATTATGTGAGGGTTCAGTGTCGGTTGAAATATATCTAGATTCCTATTGTGGATCATTCCTTGTGTCTGCAGGTTCAAATAATGAGATGCCTTTATCTTTGATGAACATATCTTTAAAGAATTCTGCATCTCTTGATTCTATTACTTTGTTAAGAGATAGATCTAAGAATCTGTTTGCAGCACTATCAACTGCACTACCCAAGTACACACACGTATTTGTCCGAGGTCCCACTTTAGGCCTTCTAGGGTCAGGTATCCTAACAAAAGCAATATAGCTCTAAGTTTTTAGTTTATTAAAATTAGGTGTGTGCTTATGCCACAGTTCATACGGTGTAGCAGGTAACTTAGAGTATGGCAACATGTTTAAAATATTATTAGCAGTCAATACAGCCTCACCCCAAAAATGTGAAGGTAATCCAGCAGTCAGTAACATAGAATTCAACATCTCTGTGAGTGTTCGATTCTTACTTTCGGCGATACCATTTGACTGTGGTGAGTAGGGTGCTGTAGTTTCTGCTATGATTCCATGTGAGTTACAAAATTCTCTGAATCCTAATGAGACATATTCGCCACCTCTATCTGATCTAAATATTTTAATTTTAGCATCTAACTGATTCTCAACACGGTCTTTAAATTCTTTGAATTTTTCTAGTGCTTCATCCTTAGTTTTTAACAGATAAATGTGACAATATTTAGAGTAATCATCTATAAAAGTGATTAAGTACTTCCGACCTCCTTGTGTCATAAAACTCTTGAAATCATATATGTCAGAATGTATCAACTCAAGTAATTGTGTACTCCTAGAGACGGTACGAAAAGGTCTTCTAGTTATCTTTATTTGAGCACACACTTCACATTTGTCATCTTTAATGGATGTGTCAATTGGCAAGTTAAAAGTTTTAGCAACATTAAGAATCTTAACATAGTTCACATGTCCCAACCTATTATGCCATGTATGTGGACTACACAATTTGGAACTAACATTGTTGATTACTTCATCTGCTAAACTAATTCTGTACATGCCATTAACTAAATAAGCACAGCCAAAATAAAAAGAATTTACAGATAAGATAGCTTTACCACTAATCATAGTAACAACTATACCAGCATGATTTAGTAAGCTAATAGTGATCAAGTTCTTTGCTAAAGCAGACACATATTAAACATTTTGCAAAATTAAAGTTTTACCTGAGGAGAGACTGAGATTCGCTGTCCCAGTCTGAAGCACCTTCACTGATTCTCCATTTGCCATTGAAACTGACTCATCTGCAGCTTTCAGATCAGATAGTAGGCCATCATCGTTGCAAGTATGGCAGGTGGCTCCCGAGTCCAATAACCAACTAGCAGAGGTACTGGCCATGACATCACCAACAACACAAAGAAAATTGGTGGGCTCAGTTTTCCCCTCCAACAAGTTCACCTTTTCCATGTTGGGTTGTTCTACTTTGGGTAGCCTGCACTCAGAGGCATGATGTCCCCACTTTCTGCAGTTGTAGCATTTTCCTTTCTTTTTAGCAATTTTCTTCGTGACTTCTAACTTAGTTGGTTCACCTTTAGAATTAAACTTGTTCTTCTTGAACTTAGGAGTGCGTTTGGTATTGGTTAACACATTAGCAGTTGAAAGTTGTTTATTAACCAATTCCAAATTCATCCTAGTTCTAGTCTCATCTTCAACTTTGATGCAACGTTTCAGATGTGCAAGTTTAATTTTTTTAGGCAACCTATACATCTCAGTCTTAAAAGATAGCCATGAAGCATGTAACTTATAAATTATTGCTCTAGTAAGGAACTCATCACACACAGTAATATATTCTGATTTTAGTTTCCCTACAATATTCTCTAAATCTGTTACCTGAGGAAGGATTGCATTTTCTTCTTTAAAACAGAAACCCGTGAATTTATCAACTAGATGTGCTTTAGATACTTTCTCTTCCTTCTTAAATTCATCTAGTAAATTATCCCAAATTTGTTTAGCTGTTTCATATTTCATATACACGTCTGTAAGGCGATCTAATATGCTATTCAATAAGAATTCTCTACATAAGTTTTCATATTGATCTTTTATCTTTTTTTGATATGGAGGACTAGGTAGCTTATCTCTTATCCTGAGCTAAAATTCTCATTGTGAGCTGACTGAACATCCATTTACCACAACACACAAAGTTGAGGATAAACTGACAGTGTTGCTAATTGATTTGGATACCTGAGGTAAGAGGACTGAAGCAGCAAATGAATACGAACCTCACTCTCCTTATCATTTCATTGCCCACTTTGTATGTAACAGAAACATTACTCTGCTTTCATCTATGACAGAAACACTACTAACCGTAATGGATATAACGGCATATCTATCCCGGCGTGTACACCCAAACGCCGGGATAGATCGTTGTTATAATTTTTTTTTAATATCGAATGTCTATGACGACTTTTATATATAATGCAATTAAATATATGATATATAACGACTTTTATGAATGTAAAATGCCATGATAGACTGCCGTATATTTGCGCTAGTTAATGGAGATGTATGCCATGGTGTTTTTGATTGAAAACACCATGATAGGGTAGCGTATTTTATTCCATCCTGCCCTAACTATTCATTTCCCCCCAAAAACTTTCTAACCCTGAATCCTCTGTCTCCTCTCTCTCTCTCTCTCTCTCTCTCTCTCTCTCTCTCTGACTTTTCGCCCCCTCTCCTCCTAAATCTTGCCGTCGCCTCGTGTTCCTTTGACGCCACCCCTCCATCCACGGCCCTCTTTCGTCGCCGCCCCTCTGTCCCCCTTGCTGCTATTATTGAGGTAATTTTCAGCGAACCCTTTTTTATTGAAGTTTGATTAAAGTTTGATTGATTATTTTGAAGTGGGTTGTAGTGGTTTGGTTTGGTGAATGATTTAGGGCATTTGGAAATTTTAAAGATTTTGGTATAAACTCAAAATTTGATCTTTCTTTTGCCCATATGAATCTATTTACTAATGTGTGCTGTACTTATTGTAGTTTGGGTTAGTGAGTTACTTAAAGTAGTAAAAATTTTGAAGATTTCATTGATTATATGCACATAATATAATTAAATAAGTAGTGTTATATGCACATATGCTGGACACAAACTGAACTTTCAAATAGAATAGTTTGTGCTTTATAAACATTAAAATGTTAATAAATTAACATAGATTACTTCTTCATGAAAATATGTTCTTCTTAAGTTTATCACATTTATCTATGTAATAGCTACTATTCACATATCATTAATATTTCAAGTACTGCTTTTGGTCTCTTTTATGTCAAAGTTTCTTATATATTGTATGATATGGCTAAAAATAAGGGTTAAATCGAAACCGTCCAAATCAGGCACGAATCTTAAAGCTCGGGGGTAAAATGGTAATTTCACCTACAAACGGGTCTGAAAAGGGAATTAGGCCTTTTTCTAAAGGCCCAATAACCCATAAACGGATCCGTCTTACTGGGTGCGGGTTCCGACCCGCAAGAAATACAGTCCAATTGGATAGAGAATTAGGGTTTATGATTGTCCTTGATCAACGGCCCTAATCAATTCTATCCATTCACTGGGAAGTAAGGATTTGATCTTATCCCGAAACTGGTTCCTAAGGCAGCTATAAATACCCCCCATCCCCCACTGTTATCAGGTAATCAATCTTTTGCTAAGCAAAGCTCTTTCATAATCTTTCTAATTACTGACTAGAGCGTCGGAGGGTGTGTCGCCAGAATCAACCGCGGTGTTTCCCACTTTTTGCAAGTCAACGGCGGGAGATCACAGTCAAACTCCGGTGAAGGTGTATTCTGGTTTGACTATTCAAGTTCCCTCGAATCCACAAATCTATCTGTTTGCCCCCATACCGGTTTCAGCGGCAACATTGTATCTATAGCTATGCACATTGCAAGTGTTATATATTGAATATGTAATTCACTGCCAAACTAATTAGTATCATCTAGTTGCTTAATACAATATGCATGTTTGGGTATAAAATTTAATTCACTAAAGTTATAGTTTCAAGATCATGTAAGTGCAAAATTTGCTAATAATGGTGTGTTTGTCACCCAATTAATTAAGTTATAGTTTCAAGATCATGTAAGTGCAAGTTGCTAATGGTATCCAGTATCTACTCTTATTGAATTTATCTCCATTGAGACCACAGAGACAAATGGTAACTCATTTCTTGATCTTTCAGGCCTAATTGACTTCTTTGATCCTCCTTTTTGGATATATTGGAATGAATTCAATAAAGACAACCAAAGTCATGTAAAATTCTCTCCCAATAATAAATTTATCTCATTTCCCCCAAAAAATATGAATGTAACTAACTGCTGACATATTGAAAAGATTGCAACAGTTGATTGTAATAGTTTAAACCTCCTTGGAACATGGAGTTATTCATTAACTTCTTATGGATGTAAATTTAAGCTATAATAACTATAATGATGTGGGGCTTACACTAAACTGCAAAATTTTCTAAATGCTGCATGCTTGGCAATTCTTTTGGAGTTGATATAACACTAACAATCTCAACCCAAAAATTATGATACTCAAGTTAAATAATAGTTACTTAACTTTTAACAGTTAACACTCAACACACACAAATGATATTCTTGTTAAATTTTAATCTCCAAGCCTCATTTTGATTGCAACTGATTATACCTTAATTAATTGGGGCCACATCCTTATGCAGACTTCCCTAATTGTGAGGTAGTTGATACATATTTCTAGTATTATAACTCCATAAAAGAATTCAATAAACTAAATTTCAGGAACTAGATTTTACTCATTTTTCACCTTTTGTATATGCACATATGTGAAACTAAGCTAACTATTTTTAACACTATGTTCATCAATAAGCTTATTTGATTTAGGGTTTTTTTTTATGTACAATTGAAATTTATTGAACACAATTAAATATTTTTTACTAAAAATGTATATTATCTAATTTTGTATACAATTGAAGTTCCCTAAAAAGCTTATTCTCTTTCATCATTGTATTGTTCTCTTTCATCATGGTTTTAGGATAAGGAAAAAATCATGAAGTTGATCCTGGCATACTTATATTTCAGATTGTTAGAAGATTGTATTGTTCTCTTTCATCATGGTTTTAGGATTCTCTTTCATCCTGAAACTAATAAAGAATACAAAGTCTTTCATAAGTTGTTAGAAGAAGCAAATACTCCTCTGTATCGTGATTGTCTCAAGTTCTCTAAGTTTTCATTCATTGTTAGTCTGTTTCAGATTAAATGTCTAAATGAGTGGTCTGCCAAGTCCTTCACTTTGCTTCTTTAATTTTTGAATGAAGCTTTTTCTCAAATTTGTATCCCCAATTTAGCCCAAGCCACAAAGAAATTCCTCAAGCATTTTGATTTAGGGTATGAGAGAATAGCATCATGTCCATATGATTGTATGCTATTCCGGGGGGATAAGGAGACTCTCGACAATTGTCAAGTATGTGGTAATTCAAAATGGGTGAAAAAGCCAACGGAGGATGAGCAGACTGAACCAATTGCAACAAATAGGAAAAAGAAGCCGGCAAAAATACTGCGTTACTTTCCTCTCTACAAAGGCTGTTCGTGTCATCTAAGACATCTTCTGATATGAGGTGGCATGCGGAAGGTCGCAAGAATGATGGAATTCTCAGGCACCCAGCTAATTCCGACTCATGGAAATTTTTTTATGAAAGATATCCTGATTTTGCTCAGATCCTCGAAATGTGAAACTTGGATTGGCCATTGATGGTTTTAACCCATTTAGGAAAATTAGCAGCACCTACAGCATATAGCCCATTTTGTTAATTCCATACAATCTACCCCCTTGGTTGTTTATGAAGCAGTCATCCTTCATTTTGTCCATGATAATTCCAGGACCAAAATATCCAGGAAATGACATAGATGTGTATCTGCAGCCGTTGATTGTTGAATTGCAACTATTGTGGGAGGGTGTTCCAACATATGATGCAACATCTAAAGAAACTTTCCGTCTCTGGATTGCCTTGACTTGGACAATCAATGATTTTCCTTCATATGAAAATTTATCTAGTTATAACACGAAAGGACGTTATGCTTGTCCTTGTTGTGTTGAGAAAATTATTTCAAAGTGGCTATATAAAGGCAAAAAGTTCTTCTACATGCGTCATAGGAGATGGTTGCCTACCACACATATTTGAAGGGGAACAATGATATTTGATGGTACCGATGAGTGGAGACATGCTCCTACAGTTAATTCTGGGTCAGATGGATTAAGACGACTAAAAGGCCAGCAGTTCACTTTGTCAAAGGAACCCGAAGTCATTAAAAGTGCCAAGAAACTAGTTAGAGATGAGCAACAGAACACTGATGAATGTGATGCAGATGAATGTGATAGTCATCTTGGTTTAGGGTCATGGAAGAAGAAGAGTTTTTTTTCAGTTGCCGTACTGGGAGTTCAACTTATTGCGCCATAACATTGATGTGATGCATCTTGGAAAAAATATTGGTGAAAATTGTATAGAAATAGTTATGGGGGATGACCGGAAGACAAAAGACAATCTTAAGTCTCGCCTTGACTTAGTAGAAATGGGCATAAGGCATGAGTTGTATCATGAAGAATTACCCAATGGCAGAGTACGACTTCCTCCTGCAATCTACTCAATGTCAAAAAGCGAGTTGGAGATGTTTTGCAATGTTTTACAGGATCTTAAAGTCCTTGATGGTTATTCATCTGACAACTATAAGGAGAAAAAGCTCCAGGGTCTAAAGTCACATGACTACCATATCTTGATGCAAGATCTCCTTCCCATTGCTTTGAGGTCTTCAATGTCTACGCAAGTCACTTCCGTTCTGAAAGATTTATGTAGTATATATAAAGGATTTTGCTCGAGATTTCTAGGTAGTTGAAGATATTGACAGATTAGAGCAGCGTGCTGCATTGACACTCTGCCAAACGGAGAGGATATTCCCCCCATCATTCTTCACTATAATGGTTCACTTGATAATCCACCTAGCCGATGAAGCAAGACTTGGTGGACCAGTACATTATCAGTCGATTAACGATCCAGCATGAAGCTATGATCGATGTGAGGGGGAGAGAGCGACCCGGTTGTGTGTAGGGAATGGGATTGGGGTGAACACCCTCACAGGTATGTTAGCATTGACATTGAAAAAAACCTCTGAATAGTATTCATTTTGAATTCCAAGCTTGAATATTCATATATATATAGTCATGTATTGACATGAGGGCCTATGCAGTGCAGCAGCAGGTTGACTACCAAAAACATAGATTTGTAGTTGCTAGGACCTTAAGATTATTGTAGTGTGTCACAAGAGTAGGCTATAGGCTAGCCTCAACAAACCAAAATTTGTATATATGCGAAACTTACTTAATTACATACCTATATATATATGTATATATTTTATATCTGCTGCTGCTCTAATTAAGAGATATCTTAATTAAGAATAGCTATACATATACTAGTAACTAGCATTTACACGTTTTCAATGTATGCTATATATATACTAGTGAGAATAGCTATATATATACTAGTCAAAGTATGCAAAGAAGCAATCAAGCAAAGGCTCAATAGCAATGTAGCAAAACAAACTTATGCACTGTATGCAATTTAATTTCAGCTTTGCTGAGATAGACAATTGATGATAGTTGCAAAATGTGCAGTATGTATTAAATTTATTCACAATTTCAGAATGTTCTAACAGATCTCAAAGTATGCAAAGAAGCAAAAGCTTAAGGCTCAATAGCAATGTAGCAAAGCAAACTTATGCACTGTATGCATAAGACTAAAGTAGCAAAGACTCATTAGCATTGTAGCAAAACAAACTTATGCACTGTATGCACTTTATGCAATATTATTTAAGTTTTGCTGAGATAGAAAATTGATGATAGTAGCAAAATGTGCAGCATGTATTAAATTTATTCATAATTTCAGAATGTTCTAACAGAACTCAAAGTATGCAAAGAAGCAATCAAGCAAAGGCTCAATAGCAATGTAGCAAAACAAACTTATGCACTGTATGCATGCAATTTTATTTAAACTTTGGTGAGATAGAAAATTTATGATAGTAGCAAAATGTGCAGCATGTATTACATTTATTCATAATTTCTCGAGGAGCTTAAGGCCGTTTGGTTTTGTCGTAGGTGATCCTCTCTCTCTCTTATCCCTTTCTTTTGAGGACTGTGCTCTGCTCCATTTGCCTCTTCTGTTGAATATGCCTTGTCTGATGTCCTCATTGCTCTTGCTGTTAGTGTTGGTGTTTGGCTAAGGTTTGGCCCACCAATTTCAGTAGGGGGGACTAGGATCCTGTTCCCTTGCCAGCCCCCATGCCTGTTTGAATTCGGTCACTATTCGTCTTGTTCAGTTTCTTGCGACGTGGTTGACTTAGATCGCGTGCGAGTACGTGGTGCAGTATTGTTGCGGGGTGTGTCCGGGCGAGTTGCCTGCGGATGTCTTGCGTCAGGCCCTTTTGGCCACTTCAGATGTTCGTGATTCTTTCCCCCTTTCTTCTTGGAGTAGTAGTCCGTTAGCCTCATTGTATTTTGATTTTTTGAGTGTCTCTGAGGTCCTCATTTCTCGGTGACCTGCTTCTGTATTTTGTCCTCTTGTACATATTGTTATCTGTAGATTGCGCAGTTTTACTTCCAGTAAAACCGCTCTTTGTTGTACTAATTTTTTTATTAATATATGTTTTTTGGGCTGGAGTCTAAGGACTCTATTCGCGTTATAAAAAAAAAAGTGAAATACTACAACTTGAAGTTGTTGTTGGAAACAAGAATCTTTGTTAGATAAGGTTTTAGTTTACAAAACTTGTCTATTAATTCCTTCAGTTTCTTTGTTGAATATTTTGTTAGTAATTTTTTTTTCTTTTTCCTCATTGAGATTAACTATATATACATCATTCTGAAAAGCAAATTTCTCTTGATTATGCTCTAGTTGTCTCCTTTGACTGAAATTCCTCATTTGGAATCACAAATTCGGCTTGGCAATATCGAAAATATTTTTACTTGAGCAGTCATTAAGTACTGGGTAATGTTTCAGCCACTGTTTAATCATTTTCTGATACTGGGTCATTTACATTTAGTACTTCATATTAAAATTGAGTTGGTAGAGGCATTTGCCTTGCAACATGAACATGAAAGGAACTTTCCCCTCTATACAGTGGAATTTGTAAGCGATAAGCTTAGATTCTTTTCCTTGGAAATTAATTTCACATTAGAATTTTCTTTCAGCATTTGGATAGTAGGTCTACTTTGTTTAATGTATCTTAATTTTTTGTCTACGGTTGACAAGCATACATGGAATAGTGATAATATTCAAACTCCAGTAATCCAGTCATTCTTTGTCAAAATTATCAGCAGACTGCACTTCGATAGTCTGCAGATAATTCTCATATTCATGTCTTATCTTTTAGTGAAACATGAATACATGATTATATGTTTTTTGCACCTTTATTTACTGATTATAGTTGCAAGAATTTTGGTGCTCGTGCATCTAATTGTTTCGAATGTGTTGGATCATAGGTATTTGGTCCTTGTGCATCTACCTCCAGTTGTACATCCTATCCGGACGTGTTCAAGATGCAGGCAGAGATTGATGGCTTGAAAGATATGATTACTTCTTTAATCTCCCAACAAAATTTCAACTCTGAGAATCCAGTACATGGAACTGTAAGTAATCAGAAATTTTACAGTGGTTTAATTTCTTTATTTTAGATGGTACAAATAAATCTAATATGAGTTTTAAATTAAATATCTTTCAAAATTATAATGATAATTGAGAATCCTCTGGTGAATAAACTAATAAATGACACTATTGTGAATTATACAGGACCGACGAATTCCATCGAGTTCTAGTCACGCACGTACAACTGGGCGAAATAACGATGGGAATGAAAGCAACAACGAGCCACACTAGGAGACTCTGCCATAGTTTAGTTGTATTTGGACTTTAGTTTTTTTATGTTTTGTCGAAACTTTATTTATGTTTGTTATAAGAAACTGTTGTATAACTTATATATTTCTAAATCTTCGTATGGTAGTTTTTAGACAAGTAAATTATTGTTTATTGTGGTCCGTGATTATATGGTTGTTTATTATGCTGCTATTATTGATTTTAAGATTTGAACTTTCAAATTTAATGTGACTACAGATATTTTTAATTTGTGATTAATTATCTGTGACCTATATTTAAAATAACTGGAAAAACCCCGAAACCCCCTATCCCGGTGTTTTTGAGAAAATATGCCGGGATATATATCGATCCACCGAATGCGGTTATTAATTTAAAAATATTTAATTGAACATATTACGGCGTTTTTCAAACGCCGGTATAGGATATTAAAAAATTATTTAAAAACCTATAGCGGCGTTGAGAAACGCTGGCACATGTCATTATTTTTTTGAAAATTGGAAATGAAAAAAAGGTCTATCACGGCATTCAAAACACGCCGTTATAGTTCTACGACTTATAACAGCGATCTATAAAAATGCCGTTATAGACCCCTGGTTTGTCCCGACGCTTGATACAACAGTGTTACGCGCGGCATTGTTACAATCACCGCTATTATCTATAGCTGCGTTTATAAATGCCGTTGTAGGATAAAAAAAACCGCCTGTAAAGACCTAACCGTTTGTAATGAAACAAACCTTCAACTGCGTATTATAGATCTCTAAATAGTAATGGAATGCCCCCCTGGACTTGAAAAATTAGTTTGATTCATTTTCTTTGGATCATTAGCATATAGCAAGCACTAGATCATTTACGGATTGAGGAGAATCCGAATCCACAAAATCGGGGACCACTAATACTTAATACTCTCCTTCTCCCGCATCTCAAGTGGAGTGGGAATCAAGATATGCATGCATGTTCCCAAATCCTACGTTCTCCAAAAAGTGTACTTGAAATTTTAAAAATTCGTAACTGTTAAATGATATGCATTCAAGGCGATGCACAACAACTGCCACATGTGTATGAATCTCAAGTTAAGATCCTTCCATCTATCTAGAACATCGGGGCAAGTTCATCTGTCGATAGAACATCGGAGCAAAGTTCATCTGTCGATAGTAAGATGTAACAAGATCTTCGAAACAAATTCCACATAAACATTGCACAATATATAGCTATCACTTCCAAGTTAAACCATGTTTTTGATGGAGTGATTGTCTCAAATTTGGGTCATCAAATTTGGGTTCTAATAACAGAACTACCTCTTTAAGAAGCAAGATAAGGTGACAACTAAGGGATTAAATCAAATGGAATATTGCTTTGAATTAAGCGCTAGTACATCTCTAATCTCTAATCTCTAATCTCTAATATTTTAATAGGAGAAGACCTTAGTGTCATTTGTGAATCTATAAATGCGTGCATTGCACATGCATAACTAATATGAAGGGGATTTCAGGTTCGAGTCCTCACCATATCAGATTTTTTACTTTAAATTTTGCATCACACGTGTAAATTACTATCTATCTATCTATAATACAATATATAATCTATCCATATCTATCGATATTATAATGGAAGAGTTGAAATTGTAAATCTACCTACTTACGTGCAACTCTAACTCTCCCATTATAGTATTCATATTTATTTTTAAAAATATATAATTCTATTTATTAAGACATACATCGCACGTGTAAATTTAAATTTTTACCTTAAAAATTAATACGAGTGCATTGAACGTGTATAGTATATTACTAGTCTATAATAATCATACTATGATGGATAAGTTTGAAGAAAGGTGAGATGTAAAAAAGCCATCAAGAAAACAAAAGGAAACACAGACATAAAGGTATAGTTTATCAAAAAACAATGTATATTTAAAATATCTACACCAATGTAGATGTATATAATAAGGGGGATTAGCGTTTGAAGCAGGAGAGTAGCTGATCACAGCCCCACAACATGGACTTGCCTTTCCAAACCCTTAAACCCACTTTTGTCCAAAGTGGGTCACATTTCTCTGTTTTGAAATTGTTGATGGGATTATTCATGAGAGAACCAACCAAGCTAGTTTTCTAGTTTACTGTCCTCATTTTACATGTGCAACAAGTAGAACCGTGTGGTGTGGCTCCCACATATGGCACTAAACCCTGATCTCTTTGGCTTATTTTGGAGGAGAGTGTTGCACCCCATTGTCCCAGATAATGATATTATAAAACTGTATTATAGCTTATCTCTATACAGATGACTATTGAAATATAGTAATTGTATATTCTGTTTCCTAATATAGGAAACAGATTCTCCAAATCTCTCATCTTTCCAATCTTCTCTCAATCATTTTCTTCTTCTCTAAGAATGTAATCCTTATATATAGATGTATACAGTAAAGAAAAAGAACAACAAGAAGAATAAGAATTATTTTCCCCAAAATTATTTTCTTCATGGTATCAGAGCCTAATCAGATCTAGGCCAACTGAAGAAGAAGAAAAGGAGGCTGATCACCTCCATCTTGATCTGATCCCGTTGTTGATCCCGTCACCGATCTTCTACCTTGATCCCGTCAGATCCCGCCACCATCATCGGCCTCGCCGAACCCATCCCCGATCACACTCCCATCGACTGTTGAACCCCATCTTCTTCTTCATCTTCTCTCCGCTTATCCCTGTGCCAGTCGACCATCATCCTCCACACTTCTCATCGCCGTGCCCCTGTGTCCATCGACCCAGTCGCCATCAACCTCCGACTCCATTGCCGCTCCCCGGGCCCCTGCAACCTCGAGCCTTCGTCCTTCGTCGCATCTCTGATAATCCTCTTCCACCTTCGGCGCTGCATTTCGACGCCTCCACCGCCGCGTGAACCACCCAAACTCGAACTCCCTGTCCTCTAATCGATCGACAACCCACCAAGAAACCCATCAACCGGTGCTGCTGTTGTCGTTCCTCACCCCGACGCCGCTTGACCTCGTTGCCGACGCCGTCTCCTCCGGTCGCCAGCGTCGACGCCGCCGCCCCTCGGCCGTCGCTGCCGCCATCGTTGTCCTCCCTCTTGCCCTCTCGCCCTTCTTCTATTGTTGCTGTTGTGTCTCTCTTAGTTTGCTGTTGGGGGTGAAGATGAAGGGTTGATTTGGACTGGTGTTTGGTGCTTTTGTGAAGGAGGGATCTTGATCTTGTGTTTGGCATTTGGATCTCGGTATTTGGTGTTCTGATCTACTGTGGAGTTGCTATTTGGGTGTTGGATTGTTGCTGTTTTGCTGCTTGTTGAAGACTTGGAGCTGTTCTTGATCAAGTTGTGTTGTGTGCTATTGGTTGCTGAAGATCAGATCCTTTGTTTTTCCCTTTTGTGCCACTACCATGGGACAAACTGATAGGGCTGAGAAGAGTATTGGACTCGCCTCTATATTAGTCACAGCTACAGGTAATGATGGTAAGGTATTTAATATTTCTGCTTCTGTTATGAATAGTGCATGGATAATTGATTCGGGTGCTACCGACCATATGACTTTTGATTCTAGACAAGTTCAAAATTTTTAACCATCCACTAAATCGACTGTGTCAACTACCAATGGTGATCCTGCCACTGTTACTGGTGAGGGTACCATACATCTCACAAACAACCTAACCTTAGATACTGTCCTAGTTGTGCCATCCTTGAATTTCAATCTATTATCTGTTGCTCAAATAACTACTGCCTTATATTGTATTGTAGTCTTTTGGCCTTCCTATTGTGTGTTTAAGGATATTCGGACTCGCAAGACGATTGGTTATGGGGTTAGGCACGGGAAGCTTTATTACCTGGATTTAGAATCTGAATGTTCGAGCAAGTTGACTCAAGCTCTGTGTGGAAGGATCCGAAGATGAGAAGAAGAAATCAGATATTTGGCTATGGCATCGACGTCTAGGGCATGCTTCTTTTGGTTATTTGAAGAAATTATTTCCAAGTTTATTTTTGAAGTTGGATATATCTGTCTTTCGGTGTGATGTGTGTGAACTAGCAAAAGGTCATCGTGTCTCTTTTCCTCCAAGTTCAAGTAAAAGCTCCCTACCTTTTATGATTATTCATTCTGATGTTTGGGGTCCATCCAAAACCACTACATTTGGAGGAGGCAAATGGTTTGTGACCTTTATTGATGACTGTACCCGTATGACCTGGATTTGTTTGATGAAGTCAAAAAGTGAAGTTAATGGTTTGTTTCAGAAATTTCACAAGCATGTTATGATTCAGTATAAATCACAGATTCAAGTTCTTAGGAGTGATAATGGCGGAGAATACCTGAGTTCAAATCTGCAACAATATTTGGTGGAACACGAAATTGTTCATCAAACTACATGCTCGTATACACCTCAACAGAATGGGGTTGCAGAAAGAAAAAATAGACACATACTCGAAGTGGTCCGTGCTTCTCTCATCCATGGAAATATGCTACTCATTTATTGGGGAGAAGCCCTTGCTTCTGCTGCATACTTAATCAACCGAGCTTTCTCTAATATCCTAAACTTCCTCACACTATTTCAAGCATTAAGTGAAGCTGTGAATGCACCAAAAGTCGTCAACTTGCCACCTCGTGTATTTGGATATGTTGCATTTGTTCATCTTCATCAACATGAACGCAATAAGTTAACTCCTCGAGCTGTTCGCTGTGTTTTCGTGGGATATGCACAGAATAAGAAAGGGTATCGGTGCTATCAGCCACTAACTCAAAAGATATTTGTGACTATGGATGTTGTGTTCCATGAAGATGAGATGTATTTTTCCTCTGAGGTTGAACTTCAGGGGGAGTACCGAAGTGAAGTTCAAACTCTTGCCTATGATGAAGTGGTTACTATTCAAACTGAACAATCAGATATAAGAGGAGAAAATCAGGGTGTAAGTAATGACGATCTGTAACACCCTGCAAAATTAGAAATTACAATTTTGCCCCTGGATGTTACGCACGTATATTTTGTAATGTGTTTCACTACATATTTTGGATTCATACTATTTATACATTTTCCGTATTGATTTCAGTCAACTAAAATATAATATTTCAATCCCTGGGATTTACGTGCTTTTTACGTGTTTTGATGCACGTGTTTCCACCACTACGTATAATATTTTCTATAGGTTTAAATTATTTATTTTTATGTATTTAAATCTATTTTATAAAACGAAAATTTATTTTTCCCTATTTTGATTAAAATGCATTTTTTAATTTTCTGCACGTATAATGCACGTGTTTCCTACGTGTAGGGATTTCATCATGAAATATATATAAATTAGTAAATATAATTTTGTTTATATTGGTTTCGATTATATTTAATAGTTTTTCATCAATAAAGTCGATTTTTGCATTTTGATATTTTACGCGCGATGCACGTGTTTTCGGTAAACGCATTTGTTTTTTTCAAAATAAATTTCGGAGAGTGTGTAACACCTCGTAATTTCGTATAATATAATAATAGTAGGATATTATTATATACAGTATATATATGGTGTATAATATATAGTGTATAATATATATATAGTATACATGGCATATAGTGTAAAATGAATAATGTGCTCAGATTGGTATGATGTGAAGTTGTACATATAGTGTAAAATTGTGATTAGTATAATGGTTAACAGAATTAAGTGTAATAAAGGGAAAGATGAATATATGAATGGTGGGGGCCCACTTGGAAATGAAGAACAGCATGAAGTAATGTATACTTGCTGTTGACGTGGCTTCCAAATGAGGGGCCCACCCGAGTTAGTGGCTTCACTGTGTATAACCGGATCTTGTAGGGGAGAGGAAGAGGTAAGAGTTTTGGGAGTTGGGGTTTTTAAGAGAGGTGGTGAGTTAAAGAGTTGGGGGTTTTTGAGAGTTAGGAAAATGAAAGGTTAGAAATTAATTTGAGTGAGTTATTAGGTGTGTAATTTTGCAAATTAAACCCTCTACAAATCCTATAAATAGCACCCTACCCCTTTTCATTTCACACACAAAAATTAGAATTAAAACAAGAGAAAGAAAAGAGAAAGAAAAGAGTGTAAGAAAAAGAAAGAGAGTTATTGTGCTTGGAGGATCTCTTGCTTGGAGCATTTGCTAGGAGGAGAAGAGGACTAGGAGTTGCTAGGAGCAAGAAGGAGCTATTCATTTGTAGTTTTCAACCTTCAAACAAGAGGTGGGTTCTCATGCTTTCTAATTTAGAACTATGCATGCTAGTGATAATATATGAACATTTTGTTTTGATGTGTAGTTAAAATTTCATGTTGGTGTTACATGCTATTGCTATGATTAAACAAATAATAGGAATTTTTTACTAAAGAGCTAATACCATAGACCATGTTAGAATGCTTGTAAAATTTTATGCATGTTAAAAGTGTATTTTTGTATGGAAACTGGGACAGAAATTACTAGATTTAATTTTGGTGCATAACTTTTCTTAGTTACAAAATTAAAAATTCTGTCTAGCTTGTTGATTTTTTTTTGATTCAATTTAGTACTTAATCTAAAATGTGTTAATTTTTAAGGTTTCCCTGTAATCCTGCAGTACAATGTTCTGGTGGGGTTGGGTATAGAAAAATGCATCTCAGAATAGTAAATTAACTTTTTTTTATTTCACTAGGAAATATTTATAATGTGAGTTTTAGTGGCAATAATATGAAATTTAGCTTAATATGAATTGGCTTTTGTTTTAATGCTTTGCATTGTGTGGATAGTTCTTAAATGCTTTTGTGCATTTTGTTGTTGTTGTCATCTTCTTCATTTGTCTAACTCCAGTATTGTATGTTTGATACTCAAGTAGTATTTCGTGAATGACATTGGTGAAAATCAGAAAGTGTTGAAGGAATAAAAAAAAATATATATGATGTAATAGGTTTTATCCATGTAGCCAGCATCAATTCTGATTAAAACAGGTTTTATGCTGACAAGAATTTTGATTACTTCATTTTTATAAGGTTCAAATGTAGGTCGTACTTTAGTAAATCCATTCAGTAAATCCATTTACAAAGAATTGTGGATTAGTAGATCCATTGTAGTAATTAGATGGTACCAAGTTATTTGCATCCAAGTTAAACATGGTTTCAAAGATGTTTGTAGAAGTTCGTAGGATCAAAAGCATTTCATTCTGGTTTCATTATTCACATCCGGTACATAGGACTTTAAACATAAATGAAGAATTTATTCTTAAAGATTGTTTTTGTGTAATTGATAAGTTTTAATGAGGATTTGAGATAGGAAGAAAAATGAATGACTACAAAAGTATTAGTAAAGAGCATGACTTTTAATTTACAAAATAATGATTTAGGGTGAATTGAAATCTCTTTATTTCTAGAAATGCAATATGGTTGAGTTATGTGACTTTTGAGATCATGAAAGATTTTGTTGTGAATGAGTAAATCATGTTTAGTGCTAAAGATGAGACATTGAATCGTGTTAAAATGAGACATCGTATGAATTTGAAACTGTGAATGAATTATTATTTAGTATGAATAACTAGATCATGAATAGTGGCAAGACTATGAAATGATTACTTTGTGGATAAGTGTTAAGACAAGATTTGATTATTTTTGTGAAGTGAATTGAAAGATGAAATTATATAAGTTTAAGACATGATTACAAAAGGGTATGTGTACCCATGTTTCTTGTACATGAAAGATTATGATTAAGAATTAGTAAGACTTCAGTTACCGGTAATTTTGAAAGAAAGAATTGATATGATTTTGAGATAATGCTGTCGGGCGATCTCGTATTTTGTGAATAAATCCGGTATGAGGTAAAACTGATTCTAGGGTGATAACATATTCATGTCTTGAACTAAAAATAATTAGGCACTTAAGTGAAGATGTGATAAACTTGTGCAAACGTAAATGGGTGCTTCTATATAGTCGGCGGTGGATCTCCGTGGCTATAGACCCAGTTGGTGGACTGTGGTTGCCCCATAGGAGATAGACTGTATTTTATCCGGAACTTAGGGTAGTCGACGGATGTTTACCATACTCCAAAGAATATGTATATACTGGGGCTAGAAGGGCATTTACGGGATTATCATCACGATATAATAGCCAGGGAGGCTGGGATCTGTTAATATAAGCCAGGGAGGCTAGCCAGGGAGGCTGAGATCCGTATCTGTGAAATAACTCTAAAACTTGTTTTATTACTGGGTAGTCTCATGGCGAGGGATCGAACCCTTCAATGTGGAGTACGTAGGCGCTTGCCCTCGAACCTATGTAGTATGGGATGCATAGAATCCGAACAAGTGTGCATTAGTGTCATCCTAGTATAGAAATATGTGCATTAGGCATTAAGGCATGACATACACTTATGTTTAGAATAATCACCTTTGACACTTTACTTGTTCATTCAATCTTTTGTTGATTTGTTAACGTATGAGATCGTTATACTATTCCCGGCATAGAGAGGATAGCCGTGTATAACATTTCGTCAGTTCTAAGTAACTGACGTGCCCACAGATTGACATGCAGGTACTGGACTATTCATGGAGTTATAAAGTGGATATGCTGGTGCCGTTTTATTCTAAAGATGTTGTAAATGTTTTATTGTAAATTTCATTATTCCGCTGTGTAAAGGTAAGTTGTAATTGAACTCTGATGTATTAGTGAAAAAGTTTTAATTTCCTTGTAAAATTGTACGAAGTGAAGTAAAGATCCTGTGAAATCTCGAATTTATCCTTATTTGAAATTCGGGGTGTTACACGATCACTCGAATGAAGACTTGGTTGAGGAAGAAAATTTCCACGAAGATCTGCAGTCAGTGCCGAACCTCCATGAAGATGAGCCATCTCCACCACCAGTACCATCAGATCTATCTCTACTCCCAGCAGAATCCCAAAATCAATCGTCATCGCTGTCCGAAGCTCCAAGAAGAGAACTCCCAAACCGTACTACTAGAGGTATCCCAAAACTCACTTACGAGCCTAATCCCACTAGTAAAGTCAAGTATCCCATGAGTCATTATGTGTCCACTCAACGATTGTCTGAATCAAATAAGTCATTTGTGAATCAATTATCTGCTGTATCTATTTCTAACAGTGTGCAGGAAGCCTTAGCCGATCCAAGGTGGAAAGCATCTATGGATGAGGAGATGAAGTCCTTGAAGAAGAATGAGACTTAGGAGATAGTCGAGCTGCCAGCAGGGAAGAAGCCAGTAGGATGCAGATGGATTTATACAGTGAAATATAAATCAGATTGTTCGATAGAGCGGTACAAGGCAAGGCTGGTTGCCAAAGGGTACACTCAAACTTATGGAATTGATTATGACGAAACATTTGCACCTGTGGCAAAGTTCAACACTATTCGAGTTCTACTGTCACTTGCTGCAAATCTTGACTGGCCGTTGGAGCAATTTGATGTGAAGAATGTATTTTTGCATGGGGAATTGACAGAAGAAGTCTATATGGATCTTCCACCAGGGTCGAACAGACTAGTCTAACACAGCAACAAAGTATGTCGTCTGAAGAAAGCATTGTATGGACTGAAGCAGTCGCCAAAAGCCTGGTTTGGGAGATTTACAAAATCAATGAGGACATTCGGATACGACCAGAGTAATTCTGATCATACTCTATTCATAAAAAGGACAGAAGGTAAAATTACTGCTCTTATTATTTATGTTGATGATATGATAGTAACTGGAGATGATCCTGAGGAGATGAAGGCATTAAAGAACTACTTGTCACAAGAGTTCGAAATGAAAGATCTTGATCTTTTGAGATACTTTCTTGGTATTGAAGTTTCTCGCTCAAGAAAAGGGATATTTCTTTCTGAAAGAAAATATGCTCTGAATTTATTGAAGGAAACTGGAATGTCCGCTTGTCAACCGATTAGTATACCATTGGAAGAAGGACTGAAATTATGCAACGAAGCTGATCAAGTGCCTTGTGATAAGGAAAGATATCAGAGATTGGTTGGATGACTAATGTATCTTGCGCATACACGGCCAGATTTGTCATATGCTTTAAGTGTGGTAAGTCAGTTTATGCATGCACCTCGAGAACAACATATGGACACGGTAATGAGAATTATGAGATACATTAAGTCAGTCCCAGGAAAAGGAGTCTTATTTGCAAAACATGGTCACTTAAAGATTGAGGCATATACTGATGCTGATTGGGCAGGATCTACAATCGATAGGCGCTCCACTTCAGGATATTTCACCTTTGTTGAAGGAAATTTAGTTACATGGAGGAGCAAGAAGCAAAATGTTGTTGCACGCTCTAGTGCAGAGGCTGAGTATCGCGGAGTAGCTTTAAGTATAATAGAAGCTTTATGGCTAAAACTCCTGTTGCAGAACTTAGGTTATGGTCCAAAGGAACCTATGAAGGTGTATTGTGACAGTCAAGCGGCATGTGATATTGCGGCTAATCCAGTTCAGCATGATAGGTTGAAACATGTAGAGGTGGACAGATTCTTCATCAAAGAAAAATTAGATGAGAAAGTTATTGAGATATCTAAAGTGAAGTCAGAAGATCAACTCGCAGATATCCTAACCAAGGCCGCTTTGACTCGACTCTTCTTGAAATTTGTTGACAAGTTGGGCATGCTCGATATCTATGCACCAACTTGAGGGGGAGTGTTGAAATATAGTAATTGTATATTCTGTTTCCTAATATAGGAAACAGATTTTCCAAATCTCTCATCCTCCCAATCTTCTCTCAATCCCTTTTCTTCTTCTCTAAGAATGTAATCCTTATATATAGATGTATACAGTAAAAAAAAAGAACAACAAGAAGAATAAGAATTATTTTCCCTAAAATTATTTTCTTCAGACAAATACTATAATTACCCAAGTTGTACTTAATATAATTCAGTTAATTAATGTGTTGAATTTCTACATAAAATCAATTGTCACGGTTATGATATGTATAATAAAAAAAATAATAATTAATTTTAATAATATTTATTAAATGATGATACATATCATCATAATTGTTTGTGCCAATTAGATTCAACGGAGGAATCAAACACATCAATCACAGTAATGGGCATGTACATGTAGCATCACTCAATCTAATATAAATATGTGAGTTTCTACTCACATGTGTGACGTTCAAGCAATGTTAGTAATAATTGAGCCTTCCAAATTTTAACGAGAAGTTTCACTCAGGGAAGCAGTTGGTGAAAATTTTGACAAAAGAACAAATTTTTTTTTGACAGAACATAAAATGAGACATGCAAAATCAATTAATTATTATAATATGACTGACGTTATCAATCAGCCTCACTTGGTTCCTCTGAATCTGAACCTCTTCAAGATTCAGATCTTCATTTGATACCATTGGCGCGATTAATACAATAGGCAGGCCAAAACTATAATGATCGAAGGCAAAGCAGCAAAGAGAAAAGGAGAATTTCCCTCGCATGACCCAATCCTAGAAAAACAGGAGTCTATCCAGCAGATAGTAAATTATAAACAAACACTCATCAATCCTGAGACAACGTACTGTCCCCACATAATGTTCCAGCCCTCAGTTTCTCAGTTCTGTTCCTTTATCTTCTTTATCCTATTAATGTTGTCACCACTCAGTGTCTCAACTACTTGTCAGATCAGAACATGGCTTCACTAAACGATATCATATGCAATTATGGTTATTAGCTTCATGGAAGTGCGTTGCACACGAAAAAATCAATGTTGCACACCAAGATCCAACAAGACATTACCTTATGTAGAGGTCGAATATTTTTGGTGGTCACGATTAATGTGGTGAGAATGAGCATGAGCCAAAGAGGAAACATACTATTAAAACACAAAACATATATTGGAAAGTCAAAAGGACTTCTAGGATAGTATATGCATAAAATGAATATTCTTTTGTTTTCAATGCTTTGAATATGGTGACACGTTAATGGTTCATTCACTAAAACCTTCTCTCTATGCCTATATAAGGAGTTGCCTTCCATCATTTGGATTATCAAGCAATTGGGAGAGTTCTACTTTAAAGTAAAGTAAGTTGTTCCACTCTAAGTAGAAAATGAGAGTTCTTAGAGAGTTGTATACCCTTCAAGTTGAAAGTGAGAGAGAGTGGTCCACCACAACTACTGTGTGGGAATAAAAGTGTGATTTTAATATTCACTTGTTGTACCCATTATTTGAAGTGGAAAGTATTACTACTGCTCGTGGTTTTCCCCCTTAGTGGGTTTTTCAAGTAAAAATTCTTAAGAGTTCTTGTTTACTTGTTTCTTATGAGTTTGTGTAATTTTTTTATTTTATGCTCATCGATCCTAACAAGTGGTATCTGAGCCACGTTGGTTTTTGTTGTTCCACAATGAAGGGAGGTTGAAGCTCTCGATAATCAAACTCAACAACTCATTGGGTGACGTGAAAACCAAGGATGGAAGATATCTTATTCTGCAAAGATTTGCATGAGCCGATCGAAGGTGCTGAAGCTAAGCCAGAAAATATGTCTGATGCCGATTGGAGGAAGTTGAATCGTAAGGCAATTGACCACATCAGATAATGGGTGGATGACAACATTTTTCACCATGTGTCTAATGAAACTGATGCTCATGCTCTCTGGGTTCAAGCTCGAGTCCTTATTCGAGAAAAAGATCGCTGCAAAGAAAGCCTTCTTGATCAAAAGAGTTCATCAATACAAAGTACAAGGATGGCACGTGTAACCGAGCACTTAAACAATTTCAGAACATGATTAACCAATTAGCCACTATGAACATGGCGATTGATGACGAGCTGCAAGCACTCGTATTGTTGGGTTCCTTGCGAGATAGTTAGGAGACCTTCGTAGTGACTTTAAGTAATTCTGCTAATAATGGTGTTTTAACCGTGGACACAATTAAAGATAGTATGTTTAATGAAGAAACAATGAGAAGAGTTTCAGACACCGATAATGGTCAAGTACATGTGATATAAAGCAGAGGAAGGAGTAAGAGTAGAGGTTCGAGAGATCGCGGCAGGAGTCCAAGCCGATCAAAGCTAAGATTTAGAGGCCAAATGAAGAAGAACTGCAAAGCATGGAAGCAACAACAAAAGAAAGATGATGGCAACGGCCCGAAGAAAGATGACAACAACAACAATACCACCACAGTCCTATGCAGTGATGAAGCTGAGATCTTTTCAATTGGTGAATGCCTACACATTGGCAACTCTAACCAAGGCATTGAGTGGGTCTTTGACAACGGTGCACTCTTTCATGCTACATCCAAGCGGGAGTTCAACTCATACAGAGAAGGCAACTTCGACACGGTGAAGATGGGAAATAAAAGTTATTCCAAGGTTCTAGGAATTGGTGATATATGCTGTTGCCGCTAAATTTGGTGTGGGGGCAAGCAGATAGAATTTGTGGATTCTTAGGGAAACTGAATAGTAAACCTGTATACCTGTTCCGTTGGCTTCGATCGTCGATTATGCCGTGGACCTGCAAAAAGTGCGAGACACCGGGGTTGTTCTCGGCGACGCACCCTCCGACGCTCAAGTCAGTAATCAGAGAGATTATGAAAGAGCGCAAAAACTGGAAAAAATTGATTACCTCTTAATGGAGATGGGTGGGGGGTATTTATAGGCGTCTTTAGGGAACAGATTAGGCATGTAATTCCCTGTGTATAGATAAGGAATGTAATCCCTAATCCCCAGTGAAAGGATAGATATGAATCAGGGCCGTTGATTAATATTAATCAGAAACCCTAATTCTATCCTGGTGGAC
Organism: Hemerocallis citrina; assembly: GCA_017893485.1. Taxonomy (NCBI): domain Eukaryota; kingdom Viridiplantae; phylum Streptophyta; class Magnoliopsida; order Asparagales; family Asphodelaceae; genus Hemerocallis; species Hemerocallis citrina. Next base: position 232,306,237 of record CM030364.1, on the reverse strand, counting down.
CGGGTTTGTTGCGGGTTGAAACCCGCACCCAGTTAAGGTGGATCCGTTCGCGGGTTATTGAATCTGTGAGAAGGAGACCCAGTACCCGCTTCAGACCCGTTTGTAGGTGAAATTACTGTCTTGCCCCCAGTCTTCAGGATTCATGCCCAATTTGGACGGTCTCGATTAAACCCCTATTTTTAGCCATATCACGAGCCCCCTACTCTTAAAGGCTGAGGGTAATCAGTCTTTGTGGAGTAGTTTGACTGTTTTAGTGGCTAGTAGAGTTGTATCGGAGTTCGGATGGGTGTTTTTGAATCCTAAAGTGGGTGGTAAGGTAACTCCTTCTTCTTTTTTGAAGCAATTTGGTGTGTCGGGTCTTTGTTTATTTTTTCGGGCTATTTATTTAATTTTTGCGACGTGTCAACTAATTGTTCGGGGGTCTTAGCCGTATATTCTAGGCAATAATTGTTCGTTCGGGGGCTCAAAAATATCCCCCCGAATTTTTAATTATTTCCTAGAATTTTTAAGTAATTTTCTCGAATTTTTAGCGATTTTTTCGCAATTTTTAAATAAATAAAACGATTTAAATACCGATTTATGACGTGGCGTCATCTGGACCTTTGATCAACGTGGAGCACGAATTTCTGAATGATCTGACGGTCCTTGTTCCTCGGCAGACTTTTTCGCCGTATACGAGGGTCGACACCTTGGCACCTCGGCTCGGCGCCTCGACTCCCCGGCTAGATGGGTCGGTGCCTCGGTTCGGAAGATCCGAGGGATGTGGCGTCATCTGGGCCGTCCATCTCAGCGTGGATCCCCATAAAACGCTATCTTGTCGTTTAGTGGACGTAGCCGAATCTGGGCCGTTCATCCTGACGAGCACGTTTTTTCACGAGATCCAACGGTTGATATGGGTCGGCGTGTTTTTTCGCCATATACGAGGGTCGGCACCTCGGCTCGGAGGGCCAGTGCCTCGGCTCGGAGGGTCAGCATTTCGGCTCGGAGGATCCGAGGCACTTTGGCATTATCTGGGCCGTCCATTTCAGCGTGGATCTCCATAAAACGCTATCTTGTCATTTAGTGGACGTGGCCAAATCTGGGCCGTTCATCATGATGAGCGCGCTTTTTCACAAGATACAACGGCTGATATGGGTCGGCGTGATTTTTTGCCATATACGAGGGTCGGTACCTCGGCACCTCGGCTCGGAGACTCAGTGCTGTTGGCCGAGGCGCTGAGTTAGGTGCTTTGGAGGAAGTGTTCCTTGAAGATTCTGCCCCTCCGTGCCCAGTGGCTCGGCTGTTCGGCTGAGCTGTTCGGTAGCTCGGCTGAGCAAGCTGATGGCAGGCAGCTCGGAAGATACACGTGGCCGGATCTGGGCTGTTCATCATGGCGCGCATCACGAGGATGGGGTTCAGATCACGAGAAAACGTCATCTTGTCGTTTTGTGGGCGTGGCATGATCTGAACCGTCCATCAGATTCTGTCGCGAATTTTGGAGAGATCCGACGGTGACTTCGCCTCGGGACGATTTTTCTCCATATACGAGGGTCGGTACCTCGTCATCTCGGCTCGGCGCATCAGGGCTGTTTGGCCGAGGTGCTGAGTTGGATGTTTTGAAGGAAGTATCTCTTGAGGGCTCCACTCCTCTGTGCCCAGTAGCTCGGCTGCTCGGTTGAGCTGTTCGGTAGCTCGGCTGGGCAAGCCGGTGGCAGGCAGCTCGGAAGATACGCGTGGCCGGATCTGGGCCATTCATCATGGCGTGCATCACGAGGATGGGGTTCAGATCACGAGAAAACGTTATCTTGTCGTTTTGTGGGCGTGGCATGATCTGAACCGTCCATCAGATTCTGTCGCGAATTTTGGAGAGATCCGACGGTGACTTCGCCTCGGGACGATTTTTCTCCATATACGAGGGTCGGTACCTCGTCATCTCGGCTCGGCGCATCAGGGCTGTTTGGCCGAGGTGCTGAGTTGGATGTTTTGAAGGTGGGCAGTAGCTTGGTTGCCCCGCCGGGCTGTTCGATAGCTCGGCTCGGCAGACCGGTGGCTGAGTTGTCGACTTAGCGATTTTGAAGAGTTTTTCGCTTCTCGTAACGTCGCTGTTCTCCGCTTGTCGCTTTGGCTTCTTGGTGGGCTTTTTACGTTTCCCAAGGAGGCCCAACTTTTTAGGGGTTATAAGCTTTCACCCTCACTCCCAAGCTCATTTCTTACTTTTTACTCTCAAGTTTTCACTTTCGTTCTCTAAGTTCTCTGCTAGTGGCGATTTTCGCTCCAAGGCGTTGCAGTTAGCTGTCGCGTGGGCCAGGCGATTTTCGGCGAGAGCACTCCGACCGTGAACGTCACTTCAAAGGTCAGTTTACTTAGTCTAAACAATTTTTCTAGAGATGTCTCGAGTGAACTCGGGGAGTAGGGCCTCGTCTTCGGGCGATGATGGTGCCGAGGAGAGGAGGAGGTTGGAGATCCGGAGAAAGGGTAAACAGGTCGCCGAACCGTCTGCAGTCGAGATGAGGCAGGAGAAGAAGAAGAGGAGGGTGGAGACCCAATCTCCCGTAGTGGCGGTGATTATGGAGAATCCGAAGCAAGCCCCTGAGATGGGACGATATCCTTCTGTCCTGTCCGGGTATTCGGGGATCAGGCAGTACGAGGGCGACCTATTGGAGAAGGCGATCTATGGGAAGTCGAAGATCGTCGAGGAACCTAACCCGGCCCTTCCCACCGAAGCCGACGAGCTCATCTCGGTGTTGTCCGAGAAGGACCTACTTCGGATTAGAAAGGCCTTCGCCATCCCTCCGGAGTACAAGCTGATTCTCCCTGGTCCCGGGATGCGAGCGAATTCCAAGCTGCCGTCGTCGGATATGTGCATGTTCGACGTCGACTCCTTGAATGCCGGGCTACGTTTCCCGCTGCATCCTTTCATCCTTCAGATCCTCGGCTGGTTCTGCCTCGCGCCGACCCAATTCATGCCGAACACATGGCGCCACGTGAACGCCTTTTTGCTTCAGTGCTACAGAGCCGAAGTAGAGCCGGATCTAACGGTCTTCCGAGGAATGTATTGCGTAAACCGGCAGCACAAGACGGAGTATTGATACTACTTGGGGCCGAGGAAGGGTGTTAGGATTATAGAAAACCCCGACTCAATTAAGGGTTGGAAAGAAAAATATTTTATAATAAGGGGCGAGGCGATTCGGCCTATTCCGACCCGGTGGAAAGTGGAGGTGCCGAAATTCGCACGAGCCGACCCTGTTTTGTCTGAGGCCGAGGAGGAGGTGGCGAGGAAGATAATGGCTCTTCCGCTGTTGATTTGGAGGGAGTTGACGGAGGAGGTGTTGTTCGGGTCCGGCCTAAGCCCCATCGACCCGAGTATGCTCCTGACATCTCATTCGTTTTTCTTTCAAGTTTTTAGTTCGTCTCGCTAATTTGTTTTTTGTTGTCCGATGCAGAAGCGATGAAGATTGACTTCAACTCAATGATGGCCGATAGATCCAAGTTGGCCGGGGGCAGAAAAAGGAAGAGGGCGACCGAGGCTGCCTCGTCGACTCCGCAGCCCACTGTCGCCTCCACCATCGCTCCGCCCCCTCCGACTACTGAGGTGCCCTCGGAGGTCGTTGTTGCCGAGGAGTCCTCGGCCCCCGTGGCCCCTGGCGTGATTGAGGGGGCCTTCGACGTCAATGCGGCGCTGTCGCTTGAGGCTCCGCCATTGATGAGAGATGCCGAAGAAATCCTGACCGAGCAGCACAAACAGTTGTTTGTGCCGAACTGGCGGGTGAGGAATCACGACGGATTCCTCGGCAACTCCCAGATGTCCGTGCAGGTCGTCAAGCACTTGGCGACCCCGAAGGACAGGGCCGCGCTGAAGGCGGGGACGGTCGGCGACGACACCTATGAAGTCACTCGGTCACTCGTGTCGGTAAGTGTCGTGCAAATTTCTTTAAGTTTGTTGTTCGGCTTGCGCATCACTGATAGTTGTTTTTGCAGGCCACTTGCCACTTCGGCCACCTCCTCGAGACCTTCGCCGAGCAGGAGAAGGAGCTGAGGGCCGCCAGCGACAGAGACAGGTCGGCAAAGGTTAGGGCGGTCAAGGAACTCGAGGCCGAGCAGAGGAGAGCCGAGGCCTTGGAAGTCCGGGTGGCCGACCTTGTTGCCGACCTGGAGAAAGCCAAGGGGCGCTTCAAGGCGGAGTCTGCCAAGGCCGCCAAGGCCGCCGAGGAGCTGGCTGCAGTGAGGAAGTCCTTGGCCGAAGAGAAGGCGGAGAAGGAGGCCTTGGCGACGAAGATCAGGGCCGAGGTGGAGAAGGAGGCCGAGGCCGAGGCGAAGAAGCACATGGCCGAGAACATGGAGCGGTCTTATCAAACGGCGCTCGATCATGTCCAAGAACGGATCCCTGGCTTCGAGTGGGTCGGCTACCGACTGTGGCCAAGGTCGTCTTCAGGCGACGAGGGGGAGGAAGGTGAAGGCGACGAGACCGAAGGTGAAGACGAGGAGGAGGAGAACGACCGACCGGCGGCGGACGGCCAGACCGAGGGGAGGATCGAGGGACCATCTGTTAATGCGCCCGTGGTCGAAGCGGCGACGCAGGTGGACCCCTGATCCCCTCGTTAAACTTTTGTAGTTTTCGTTTTGTTTTTTCTTCCGAGCGTTGTAATGCCTTTTGCGGACTGGCCACCACTTTTAATGAATGAAAATATTTTGACTTCGAAATTTTTGTCTAAGTGTTTGGTTCGGCAATATTGTACTTCAATGCTATCCCTTTCTCATTTCAGATTGCCGAGCAGACTCTTATCACCTCGGCTGATCGGCGCCGAGCCGAGTTGTTTAAGCGATCTCGGGAGGATCGTCTCGAGGGTGAGGTTCACTTGACGAGGAGGATACTTTACAATTTAGAGATTAGGCATAGTGAGGCGTTGGCTGAACTGCACCATCTACGGATAGTCGAGGCCGAGTTATCTGCTAAGGAAGAGGAACTGGCGCGAGTTTCGGCGGAACGAGATGACTTTGCAAAGAAGGTGGAACAGCTGCAAAGGGTGACGGTCGACAAGAGTATCGAGGTGACCCACTTGCGCCGCATTATATCCGACAGTGCCGAGTATCCTGGTTCGGCAAAACTTCCTCGGTTTAAAGTGATAGTGATGGATGACACACTGAAGGATCGGATCGTTGAACTGGAGGAAGAGGTTGCTCGGCTCAAGCCTCAGCCGGTGAAGGCTAACGTCCGGAGCACCTCGTGCACTCGCGAAGAGATCGAGCGAGGGATCACGTTCTATCAAGCGGCGAGCCGGACTCCTATCGTAGGCAGGTCAGCAGCCGACGCCCAAAGCGGTGTAGCGGTGTCCTCAAGCGGTGCTTCGGTTGGAGCGACTGTCAGGGTCAGCGGCGAGGAGGCGTCTCAGTTCGTTGGACTGGAGATGAGCTCGGAGGTCAAGAAGCGCCGACCCAAAGTGTCACTGAACCGGAGCATACCGCTTCCCCGGAGGTAGTAAACGGGTCGTGTCTTGTTGTTGTAACCCGTTTGCAAGCTTTTGTTGTTGTAATCCATTTTGTAATTTTACCCAAGTTATTAATAGAATTGGAGCTGTTGTAACCCGTTCTCTGCTGTCTCCTTATTTGTGCTCTTGTCGCGCTAACTAGGGTAGGCTCGAAATGAACCGCGAGGCAGGTGTTCGCATCGTCGAGCACCTTGGCCTCGAAACTCTCTTTTGCTGCGCTTCTGAATCTTGCTCGGTCCCCTCAGGTGCGGCTCGGTTCGGCTGCTAAGGCGCAGTTGTTTCTCAGCTGTGCCCACGTGGCCTGATCGTAGCTTGAAGACCGGGGTGACTTCTGCCGAACGAAATGAAGCGATCAGAGCCGTCTGATGATTGCACGAATCTTGAGGCGGGTCCAGTTCCCAAGAAAATGCTATCTTGTCGTTTTGTGGACACGTGGCTGAATTAGATCCGCTCATCACGCCCTAGCACACTTTCTGAGATGATCTGACGGTGGTTTCGTCTCGGGAGGTTTTTTTGCCATATACGAGGGTCGGTACCTCATCCTCTCGGCTCGACAGTTGCGGGGCAGGTTGGGATGGCCCTCTAACCCCGGCCCGTTTGAGGACGAGCCGGTGAGATAAAGTCGAGCCATAGGAGAGATCCAATCGTTAGGTTAGTTTAAGGGTTGCAGGAGCAGTTCCGAATGGCGAGCTACTTCTAGTTCGCTTAGAGGCGAACTTGCGAAGATGAATCGAGCCAAGTGTTGGACTCCGAACCATTCAACGGCTGCGGGAGCAATTTCGAACGGAGATCTTCTACTGGCTCGTCTATGGGCGAGCCGAGGAAGAAGAGTCGAGCCGAGTGCTGGACTCCGAACCATCGTGAGGTTAGTTTAAGGGTTGCAGGAGCAGTTCCAAATGGCGAGCTACTTCTAGTTCGCTTAGGGGCGAACTTGCGAAGTAGAATCGAGCCAAGTGTTGGACTCCGAACCATTCAATGGCTGCGGGAGCAATTTCGAACAGCGATCTTCTCCTGGCTCGTCTATGGGCGAGCCGAGGGAGAAGAGTCGAGCCGAGTGCTGGACTCCGAACCATCGTGAGGTTAGTTTAAGGGTTGCAGGAGCAGTTCCGAATGGCGAGCTACTCCTAGTTCTCTTAGGGGCGAACTTGCGAAGTAGAATCGAGCCAAGTGTTGGACTCCGAACCATTCAACGGCTGCGGGAGCAATTTCGAACGGCGATCTTCTACTGGCTCGTCTATGGGCGAGCCGAGGAAGAAGAGTCGAGCCGAGTGCTGGACTCCGAACCATCGTGAGGTTAGTTTAAGGGTTGCAGGAGCAGTTCCGAATGGCGAGCTACTCCTAGTTCGCTTAGGGGCGAACTTGCAAAGTAGAATCGAGCCAAGTGTTGGACTCCGAACCATTCAACGGCTGCGGGAGCAATTTCGAACGGCGATCTTCTACTGCCTCGTCTATGGGCGAGCCGAGGCAGAAGAGTCGAGCTGAGTGCTGGACTCCGAACCATCGTGAGGTTAGTTGAAGGGTTGCAGGAGCAGTTCCGAATGGCGAGCTACTTCTAGTTCGCTTAGGGGCGAATTGCGAAGTAGAATCGAGCCAAGTGTTGGACTCCGAACCATTCAACGGCTGCGGGAGCAATTTCGAACGGCGATCTTCTTCCGGCTCGCCTATGGACGAGCCGAGGAAGAAGAGTCGAGCCGAATGCTGGACTCCGAACCATCGTGAGATTGAGGAATTAAAAGCAGAGAGATATAACAGTATCGAAAATATGGAAAACTTTATTTATTAATATCCAATGGTCGGCTGCTTCTAAAGTTGCTAGCCGTTATTACAATGAAAAAATAAAGGAAAAATCACTACTAGTACCAGGAAGGGAATGGTTCGACATCTCGAGTTACTTAGAGAGGCGTAGTTGCTTTCTCTTGGTATTTCAAAAGATGGTCGGCGTTCCAAGTCCTGGGAATTTCTCTGCCTTCGAGATCTTCTAGCTTATATGCACCGGGGCGGATCACTTTTGAGATTTTGTATGGTCCCTCCCAATTCGGGGCCAGTTTGCTTTTCTGTCCGGGGAACGAGATGGCCAATTTTCGGAGGACTAGGTCCCCTTCTTTGAGGTCCGTTGGGCGGACTCTTTTGTTGTATGCTAGCTTAATCCTTCTTCGGTAGCTCTGTTGCCGTATAGCAGCTCTTTCTTGGATTTCGTCTATCAAGTCTAGGCTTGCTCTGAGCTCTCTGGCATTCTGCTCTTCTTCAAAAGCTATCAAACGAGGAGAGGGTATCCCCACTTCTAGGGGAATGAGGGCATCAGATCCATAGGTGAGATTAAACGGGCTCTCGCCTGTTGGGGTCTGCTTCGTGGTACGGTAGTTCCATAGCACGTTGGGCAGCTGATCGACCTACAAGCCCTTGGAGCACTTGTCTAGTCTTTTCTTGATGCCTGAGAGGATCTGTCGGTTGGCATTTTCGGATTGGCCATTTGACTGGGGATGTGAGACGGAGGAGAAGCGGTGTTGTATGGCGAGGTCCTCGCATAAGGCTCGGAAGGCTGCCCCAGTGAACTGCGTTCCGTTATCTGTAACTATGACTCGGGGAACGCCGAATCGGCAGATCACATTTTTCCAGAAGAATTGAACGACCCTATGCTCGGTGATTGTAGCCAGGGGCTCGGCCTCTATCCATTTCGAGAAATAGTCGACTGCCACGACTAGGAACTTTAACTGACCGGGAGCTGGCGGAAATGGCCCTAGTAAATCCATCCCCCACACTGCGAAGGGGATCGGACTTGATAGGGAGGTGAGTGGTGCTTGTAGAAGACGTCGGATGTCGGAGTAGTTCTGGCAGGAACTGCATTGCCGAACGTGTCGTTCGGCGTCCCGTAGGAGAGTGGGTCAGTAATACCCGTAGTTCAACACTTTGCGCGCTAGGGCTCTGGAGCCGGAATGGGCTCCGCCGATGCCTTCATGAAGTTCTTGCAGGGCATAGTCGGCTTGCCCGGGGGGGAGGCACCTTAGGTAGAGCCGACCGTCTACCTGGGTGAAGGAGCATTTATATAGAATGCCTTCGATTAATATATAACGCTCGGCTTGGGTTCTTATCCTTCGTGCTTCCTTCGGATCCTGGGGGAGGAGTCCGTCTCTTAGAAATTCGACGAGGGGTTTCATCCAATTGTCTTCGAGGAGGACAGGCAATGTTTCAACGAAGTCGAGTGTATCGTCCTCTATGCTCGGCTTCAGGAGGACTTCTATCAAAACAGTCTGTTCGAGGCCTTGAAGGGAAGAGGAGGCTAGTTTGGATAGGGCATCGGCCTGAGCATTTTCTTCTCTGGGGATCCTTTGGATGAGGGCCTCCTCAAACAGTGCCATGAGGCTTTTGACTTTAGCCAAGTATCTAACCATCCTGTCATCGCGGGCTTCATACTCGCCGAGGACCTGATTAACGACCAACTGAGAGTCGCTGAAGATCCGCAGGCGCTGTGCCCCTGCATTTCGGGCCATACCAAGGCTGGCTATGAGCGCCTCGTATTCAGCTTCGTTGTTCGAGGCTTTGAAGTTTTTACGGAGGGAGTATTGGAGGATAAAGTCATCTGGGCCAGCCAGGATGACCCCTGCCCCGCTCCCCTCGTTACAAGAGGACCCGTCGACATAGACCGACCAGACGGGTGGTCCCTTCATTGTTTGGCTGGACTCAGGGATAGTGGTCTCAACTATGAATTCGGCCAGTGCCTGTGCCTTGATCGCGGTCCGAGGCTGATAAGTTATATCAAGTTGGCTCAGCTCGATCGACCACTTCATACGGTGGCCGGAAGTCTCGGGTTTGTGAAGAACCTGTTTCAGCGGCTGGTCGGTAAGAACGACCACCGAATGGGACTGAAAGTAGGGCCGAAGCTTTCTCGCGGCCATTACCAGGGCATAGGCGATTTTCTCAATCTTCGGGTACCGGAGCTCGGCATCCCGAAGCACCTTGCTGACGTAGTAAATGGGCTTCTGAACCCTTTCTTCTTCTCTGACTAAGACCGCACTAAGCGTCTGTTCGGAAGCTGCCAGGTAGAGGTAGAGTGGTTCGCCAGGTATTGGTTTGCTAAGAAGAGGTGGATTGACGAGGTAAGCTTTAAGCTGGTCGAAGGAGTCTTGTTGCTGCTGCCCCCACTCAAATCCTTTAGCCCCCCTGAGGGCTTTGAAGAACGGGAGGCACTTCTCCCCGGACTTCGACAGAAAGTCCCCTATGGCGGCTAGGCGACCAGTCAACCTCTGAACTTTTTTGACATTTCTGGGAGGGGCCATGTCCAATATGGCCTTGATCTTCTCCGGATTTGCTTCAATTCCTCGTTGGCTAACCATGAAGCCGAGGAACTTCCCTGATGAGACGCCGAACGCACATTTGTTCGGGTTGAGTCTCATATTGTGCTTTCTCAAAACATCAAATGCTTCTTGGAGGTCAGCCACATGATCAACGCCTCGGATGCTTTTCACAAGCATGTCATCGACGTACACTTCCATGTTCCGGCCGATCTGGGCCTGGAAAACCTTATTGACGAGGCATTGGTATGTCGCCCCTGCATTCTTTAGGCCGAATGGCATGACTCTGTAGCAATAAAGGCCTTGGTCGGTCACAAAAGATGTCTTCGGGATATCCGGGGGGAACATTCTTATCTGATTGTAACCCGAGAAAGCGTCCATGAAGCTAAGGAGCTCATGTCCCGAGGTTGCGTCAATCAGAGTGTCGATGCTCGGTAGAGGGAAAGGATCTTTGGGGCAGGCCTTGTTGAGGTCGGTGAAATCAATACAAATTCCAAGTCCCATTGGACTTCTTCACCATTACTACGTTTGACAACCACTCAGGGTAGTTTACCTCCTGTATGAATCGGGCCTTCAACAGCTTGTCTACCTCCTCTTTTATCGCGAGCTGACGCTCGGGGGCGAACTTGCGCCTCTTCTGCTGAACCGGTTTGGACCCCGGATCAACGCTTAGGCGGTGGACCAAGAGTTCTTCAGAGATACCGGGCATGTCTGCAGCTGACCATGCGAAGAGGTCTTGATTGCTTCAGATGCATTTTACGATATCTGAGTATAGGGAGGACGGCAGGGTCTTGCTAACAAAGAACTTGTGGGTCGACTCTTGCTCAGAGAAGAGCACCTCCTCCAATTCGTCCATCGGCTCGGAAGTCGGCCAAGCGGCATCTTGGGGGATTTCCAGTGTTTCCAAGGAGAGGACGGGTCCGAGGGTAGAGGTCATATAACACTTGCGGGCATGCTCCTGATTGCCCCTTACTTCTCCTACTCCTACCCGAGTGGGGAATTTCATTTTGAGATGATAGGCAGAAGGGACCGCTTCAAGGGCGGCCAGACCGGGCCGACCCAAAATGACATTGTAGGCTGCTGGGACATCTACGACCATGAAGTCCATCGACTCCGTTCAGGTGGTAGGAGTTTTGCCAGCGGTTACGTCGAGGGTAATCACCCCTTCAATAGTCACTGGCACTCCCGTGAACCCGTGGAGCATGTAACCGGCGGGTTTGAGTCTGTCCCGCGAGAGCTTCAGGCCTTTAAAAGCGTCGAGGAAGAGGATGTTGACGGAGCTGCCGTTATCTACTAAGATCCTCTCCACTTTGAAGTTGGCCATGTGAAGACTGATGACGAGTGCGTCACAATGAGGAGTGCGGACATCCTCAAGATCTTCGTCAGAGAAGGTGACGGGCACTCCGAGGCCTTTGGGAGGAGGGGTGGTTCGGACTGAGTCGACTTCTCTTATAAAAGCTTTCCGAGAGGAGTTCGAGGAGCCCCCCATTGGACCCCCATGGATGAGATGGAGGACTCGCTCTTCCTCAAAGTCTGGCGTCTCTTCTCGTTCCGGACGCTTGTTAGCCCCCCGAGGCTGGGGAGGAAGTTCGGCTCGGTCCTTTCTTACAAACTTCGTCAGCTGCCCCCTCTGGATAAGGGCTTCGATCTCGTTTCTCAGAGCACGGCAATCGTTGGTGTCATGCCCATGGTCTCGGTGATAGCGGCACCATTTCTCTCTATCTCTTCTCTTGGCGGGGGTGTTCATCCTCGGAGCAGGAGACAAGACCCCTTTTTTTTGACTTCCATAAAAATGGCGGAGATGTTAGTGGTGAGGGGAGTGAACTTCTCAAATCTAGGGGGAGGTCGGCGCTGGCCAGCATTATCCTTCTGGAGCTTCTTGGCTCATTCTTCTTCCGTTCCCTTCCTCTTAAACCCGGAGGTAGACCCCTCCCAGTTGGGTTGTTGCTCGGCCTCTTCGGCCCGGATGTACTTTTCACTTCGAAGGAGGAGGTCGGAAAAGTTCTGTGGTGGCTTCTTGGCGAGGGAGGAGCGGAGGTTGGAATTGAGGACATTAGATTGAAATGCTACCGTAGCGACCGACTGGTCGAGGGATGCTATGGATCTGGCTTCGGCCGTGAACCTCTTCACGTAGTCTCTCAATTTTTTCCCCTTCTCCTGGTGGAGGTGCAATAGTGAGATGCTGGTCTTCTCAGCTCTACGGCTGCTTACGAAGTGCGTGACGAAGAGGGTTTCGAACTGCTCGAAGGAGAATATTGAGGAGTGGGCGAGGCGAGAGTACCATTCTCGGGCCGGTCCCTTGAGAGTTGCAGGGAAGGTTTTGCAGAGGAGGGCATCGGAAGCTTGATGGAGGAGCATCAAAGTCTTAAAGCTTTCGATGTGATCAACTGGATCGGTCTCCCCGGTGTAAGTCTCGAATTGGGGAGGTTTGAAACCGAACGGCACAGGTGCATCCACTATGGTCCGGGAGAAAGGGGGTCGGCTAGGACGTATGGTCCTCCCCCTGAGCTCCTCTTCTCGGTTCATCTGACCCAGGCGCCTTTCTACTTCATGAAGACGGCGGTTCATGGTGTCATCTCTCCGACGGTAATCTGCCGAGCCACGAGACTCATCTTCGTATGAGGGAGAGCGAGGGCTGCGGCGTTGGTAACTTCGGGAGCGACGAGGACTTGGGGTACGCCGGGAGTTGGTAGGAGCAGGATGAGGAGTTGGTAGGAGCAGTACGCCGGGAGTTTTCTTAATATAAACGATTTGGTGATGGAATTAAGAATTTTATTAGAAGATTTTGTGTTGATTTTCGATTTGTGAGCCTCTAAAGGTTGAGTGAGATTCCTGTAAACCGACAAGATGAGATTTTGTGGATATTGGCCAGTTTGGGCCTTGGGATTATTTTGGTGGAATTAAGTCCGGCAGGATACACCAACTCTAGAGAGGAGGAAGTTGTGTTTTAATTAATAATAATCAACCTAATGACAGACACTAGTGGAGATGTGATAGAACTTGGAAAACGTAAGTATGGACTCTGTTGTTAGTCCAATGGATGTATTCTAGGACTGTGTGTTGTTGTGTCCCTAGAGGACAGTTGGTATGTTCACGTGTTGAGGGTGGACAGGTCTATTCATGGAATATACGGTGCATTCGCGTGTCGAGGGTCGGCGGCCTATTCACGAGATGTACTGTGTATCTGCACGTCGAGGATCGACATGCCTATTCGTGGGGTACACGACAGGGAGGTGATTCTCTGGTTTTAGAGCTATGCTTATATGATACTTGCGCATCGAGGGTTGTCAGGCCTATTCGCGAAGTATTCTAAATCTTGTTTCTATCACCGTAGTATGATTAGTTGCATAACGAGGGATTTAACACTATAAAGTGGAGAACGATAAGGACTTGCACCGAGCCTTTGTAGTGTGGAATGTATAGAATCCGACAAGTATGCATTAGAGGGTCATCATACTACATTTGTATTTTTTTGACTTGGGTTCATGCATGTTCGTATTCTGTTTTCCTACACTTGACACTTAGCTTAGTTTCACTCAATGTTTTCATGCTTTATTTATCGTTATTTCATTATCCATGTGTTACTACTGTGGGAATGTGTTGATAATAAATTTATTCTTTATGTTTCATTTAAATTGTATTTTCTTTTGATGTCACTCACACCGTTATGACTGACCCTTGTAGTTTTGGGGATTAGGCTTATCTCTAACCTCATATTTTACAAGTAGGTACCATTAACTTGGAATTTGGATGCATATGGTAGAATAATAATATGGCTTATGCAAATTGAAAAATAATGAGTTGTAAAAGAAAGAAATTGTAAATCAAGGTGTTTAATTTCTGCTGTGCTATGTAATGATTAATGTAATAAAAGTTAAAAAAAATTTGTGTTTGGCTATATTTACTATTACATTGAGGTAGATACTGGGAATTGTGCCAAGTATTTCTGAGTTTATTATATTGAAAATTTGGGGCGCTACAAAGATTGGTATCAGAGCATGCTTCAATAGTAATGATAAACATGGTATAAGAATAAAACTAGGTGGACATTAGAGCGTGAGTACCTAGGTGTGGACGTTAGAGTGTGAGTATCACAGAATTAAAACAAGATGATATGGTTTGCGGCATTATTGAGATTTTGCCATGTAATATCCCGATCGGATATTATATTTATAATAATTATTTTTTTTATTAAAATATTTTCTATGAAAATTTGTTGGTTTTACTAATAAAAAGTTATCCTTATATATATGCTAGTAAATATATATATATATGTGTTGTATCAGTTTTGTGCACTTATACAAAATCCTGTAAAATGCATTTTTTGAGAAATGTCTGGAAAATCCCGGGCAGATACTAAAAATTATTATTTTATTATTATTTTTAGTATTGAAATAGTTTTTTTTGGATATTATCCGGTTTTGTTAATAAACATTATCTGTATATATATACTAGTCTGTATACATCTGTATTGTATCAAATTGGTACTGTAATCTTCCGAGCCGATAATAAAATTTATTTTATTATTATTTTTGGAATTATTTTTTTTATACGGATTATGCGGTTTAACAAAAAAAATTATCGGTATATATATATATATATATATATATATATATATATATATATATATATATATATATATATATATATATATATATATATATATATAATATTATATCGATTTTGTACGTTTGTACAAATCATGTAGTATGTGTTTTGAACAAAAATATCTTATTTTGTCGTGATTAATCAAAATTGGATGGCAAGGTTTTGTTTGGAGGCTTAAACTTAGGGTTTAGAATTAATTAGAGATACATAAGAGTTTAAAATGTGTCTTCTACTAGAAGTCTCTCCTCCACCTCACCCATCCACCTCACCACTCCACCTCACTACTACTTGGCCGGCCAACCCTTACCCCAAGGGGATTTTGTAAAAACCTTGGTGCATTTGCACTCTCCTCCTTCTCATTCCTTCTATAAATACCCCTCCCCTTCACCCTTTGTCTCATTTACATGAAAAAAAAATAGAGAGGAAAAGAAAGAGAAGAAACCCTAAAAGAGTTCTTCATTTGTGAGTTCTTCATGGGAGGTTTTCTATAGGAGCTAGGAGGAAGGAGAAAGTTTGTGTAATGCTCCGAATTCCAAAATACACTGAATTCGAGATTCCACAGGATCTTTACACTTCATTTAGTACAATTTTAAAAGGAAATTTGAACTTTTCACTTTACATCAGAGTTACATGAAAAATATTACACTTTACATTGCACAGCGGAAGTAAATTTACAATATTTAAATAAATGTACAACAACATTGAATAGTCTCTAAGCATCTGTTCCTCTTTAACCTTTATCATGTCATTTACCCTGCATATAAAACTGTGGGTACGTCAGTTTATTCAACCGACGAACATTATACACGGCCATCCTCTCTATGCCGGAAATAGTATAACTCTTTTTCCATATTTAACAAATACAAACTTGTCACATATCAAACTAAAGGGAATACCCTAATGATGTCGTGTTGTGATTGTGCACTTAGTCCTTAATGCAATTATTTATATTATATGACACTAATGCACACTTGTTCAGATTCTATGCATCCCATACTACATAGGTCCGAGGGCAAGCCTCTTATTCGTTCTTCATCTTTGTAGGGTTCAATCCCTCGTCATGACTTAATCTACTACTGTAACTATGGTAAGTATCCTAGACGATCTATGAGTACAAGCTCGTGTACAGAAAACCTGGAGGGGAATTCCATGCCATGTCTTGACGCATCAAGCATGCATTCTGTGGCAATTCAGCCTCCTTCATGGCACACGATCCTCTTGCAGTCACCAAACATCCCACAAGCGTTGCTAAAGTCCGATCATTACTGAGTAGTGCCCATGCCATGTCTTGACTCACCAAGCATGCATTCTGTGGCTCACACCCGCACCGTAAACTCTAGCTCTCATACTTTTGTTTTTCTCTCACTTTCATCACATCTCCACTATGTACTAATCCTTAGTTTTTATTAGAATCATGAACAAAATCAAAGCTCTAGAGTTAGCCTCTCTACTAAACCGGACTTATTCATTCATTCAAACATGAACAACCTTGCTCTTTCATTTCAAATTTCATTTCATTTCTTTCCAATTGCCGGGGGAGACTTAGCTACTCTTTTGTTTCAATTCCAATTCACAATTTCCAAAATTGAACGTTTCCGGCTCATAAGTTCATCTTCATAATCATAACAGATTTTCTCTTTCAATAGCATGAATTCTAATTTATTCATGAGTCCATAGCCATACATGGAATTCAATTATTCCTTATGTATTTCATCAAATATCATTTCCATATTAAAAATCACAACACTAATGAATATTCACATTTCATAATTTTCACACTATTCTCCAATGAGAATAATTCACATTACATCACTTCTTATAATTTCTTTCTTATTCATTTTTCTTTTCTAACATTTTATTTCAAGTTCTTTTGCAAATTATAACCTCCACAAAATATAAATGTAGAACTATAGTTCTAATTATACATTTATTCTCAAAACATACTCCATTTCATGTAAAAATAATTCTCAAATTATTTTTCATAAGTCCCACTTATTTTTAGAATAATAATCATATTTTTTTTTCATAATTTTTAATCATCAAAACACCCACAAAAAAATTATTTTTTTCCCACACTTAAACACAGACCGAAGCGAAGGATCGAACCCATAACCACAGGGAAACCAACCGAAGGCACAGACCACTAGGCCGAACACGGTAGGTGTTATAAAGAAGGGCTGAGAGCATTAAATTCTCTCGACTGCAGTTACTTTACTTTTCAAAAATACAAAACAAAAGTATATATGGTGCTAAGGGGATTCGAACCAACAACTCATGAGACACCGAAACCCACTGTAGCAATTAAGAGCATCCCGACCACTTGAGCTATGCGCTCAGGTTGTCATAGTTCAACCCGTAATTTAATTAAATCGATTCTCTCTGTTTAGTAAAATATTTCGATGTTCAACAAGCTCTCATTTCATTTTGCTTTTACTAAATTTGCTGTAAATTTTTAGATTGACTATTCCCATCATAAATTATACTCCAGTATATTAAAAATAATTTTTTCAATAATTAACACATATTTTCATACAATTAATTCGAATTATAAACTACCACTACCACATTTCTTTTTCGACATTTCTTATCAAGTTTAACATCACTAATCTCTTTATTAGCAATCCTCATATCAATTCTCTGTTTTTAATCATTTTCCAAACCCACAAATTATATTTTTAAGTCATTCATACAATATTATCACAATAGTCTATTTAAGCACATAAAGCGACATTATCAATCTACTAATTCTTGCATATAATTTTTGATGTTAATAATGAAGCTTTCTTCAAACAATCCATGGCTATAATCACTTCACACACAACTTAAATTTAATGATAGAACCACATACAATTTGCATATCAACATTTCAATCAATCAATAGGTCATTTTTCCAATTAAAATGTACTCTTATTAATCTTTTTCATGCATCATTCTTTCAATTCAAATCTAGCATGCTTCCTAATTAGAAATACGGAAAATTACCCACCTTATTTGGAGAGAAGTCAAATTGCAACACCTCCTAGAATTCCTTGCCAAAAGTGCTTTCTCCTCCTCCTTGATGCGCGCACCCGAGCCTTCCACAATGCCAACCCGAGCTCCTTCTTTGAAGCCGGCCTCTCCCCTTTGATGCAAGTACAAATCCCTCACACTACTCTCAATCTTTAACTCACTTACTAAACTACTAAATAATGTATTTTAAACTATAGGTTTGGAGGAAATAATTAGCACAAGAATAACTAGGTTGGGGGGGGGGGGTATTTATACTAAAAATTTAGAAAAAAGGAAGGCTAGGATTAACTTAGGAGTTAGAAACAAAGGGCTAGGATTCAAGGAGGAGTTACAAAAACCAACCATGATCAAGTAACCACCACCCATGACTCCACTTGAAAATTTCTATTTCCCTCCAAATGATCAAAACCGGCCATGCCTTGTGTGGTGCAATTTGCACGTGTACGTGCAATGCACGTGCATGCATTTGTCCCCATTTAAAAATTTGTACATTATATTTTACATAAAAATAATCTTTAAAATGTATTCTACACTACAAGTTGTATTTAAAATAAAATAGTTCATGGGCTTTAGTTTATGGGCCAAAATAATAATTTCTAAAAAAATAAATAAATAAATTCAATTTGGGCTTTAAAAGAAGGCATTTGTCTATTTGAAAAAGGGCTTTATATGAAAATAATTAAAGAGCACATATGCATATACTCATCATCATAAAATAATTATAAAATTTAATTCTACCAAAAAGAATATTGCATGTGCACACTACGTGCAAAATAAATAATAAATTTTCATTAAATGAAAATCGGGGCATCAGAGTTTGCTATCTAGTTCTTCCTACAAAGAGATCAAGGTGGGGGTTCTCTACTTCTCTTTGTTGTGTTTTTTGTTCTCTTTTATTTATGATGTGTTGTATGTGTAGAAAGAACTCATCTTTAAGGTTAACTATTAGCAATATGTGAAAAAGAACCCATCTTATGATGCTTGTTTGTTGTAGGTTAAAAAGAACTAATCTTTATGAGGTGTGGATGTTGTATGTTGTTAAAACAATTTGAACTAAGATCATGAGCATATAAATGGTAGTAGTAAATGATCACATAAAGGGTGGAATGGTAGAACTCAACAAAATAATATAAAGATAGAATCTTTGAACCTTGCTATAGTTATTGTTGTTATTATGATTATTTTGAACTACTTGGACTAAGATTTGTGCATAAGAATGGTTGAAAATTAAGGTGGGAGTTTCTCTATTTTATTTGTATTGATTCTTGTTCTCTTTTGTTGTGTGTGTTTTGTTGTATGTTCTAAAAATAACTTGGACTAAATCTTAAGCATAAACATGGTTGTAGGGATCAAAATGATCCCATGAGAAAGATGGATGGTAAAACTCTACCAAAACAACATAAAGGTGTAATCTTTAAGCTTTGTTATGGTTATTTTGCTAAACTAATAACTTGGACTAATTGGTTTGGGCATATGAGTAATGTGAGTCATGATTGATCACATGAAAAGTTTAAAAGGAAGAACTCACTAAAGAACCCATAAAGATAGAATCTTTAGCTTAGTAAGTTTATTGTTGTTATTATTGTTATTTTTTTAGCACAAAACTACAACTTGGACTATAACTATGAGCATATAAAGATTAGTGTAGTAAAAAAATACTTACATACCCATTATAGGGTTGTAGAACTGAACAAGCTATTAAAAGATAAGTCTTTTGTTGTATGTTGCTCTCTACTTTGTTAAAAAAATCAATCTTTACTAACCCTATCCATAAAAAGTGGACCTTGTTGTATGTAGGAACTTGTAGGTTGAATAAAAGTAGGCTTTGTAATATGTAGGATTTGTAGATTCAACAAAAGTAATTTTTTTGTAATATGTAGATAGTTGTAATTCATAAAACAAGTAGTTTTTGTAATATGTAAGGCATTGTAATTCATAAAAGAGGTATTTTATGTAATATCTAGATAAGTCCTTAGTAGCCTTATGAGTTTACAGCCATGCTTGAGTTGTTGTAGTTATTCTAGTAAAGAACCCATCATGCTTGAGTTGTAGTAAGAAACTCATGCTTGAGTTGTTGTAGTAAGAAACTCATGCTTAAGTTGTATGTACTAAAGAAACCATGCTTAAATTGTTATAGGTTGTTGTAGTGAACAATCCATGCTTGGGTTGTTGTAGTAAAGAAACCCATGCTTGAGTTGTTGTAGTAAGAAACCCATGCTTAAGTTGCAGTAAGAAACTCATGCTTGAGTTGTTGTTGTTATTCTAGTAAAGAACCCATCATGCTTGAGTTGTAGTAAGAAATCCATTCTTGAATTGTTGTAGTTATTCTAGTAAAGAACCCATCATGCTTGGGTTGTAGTAAAAAACCCATGCATGAGTTGTAGTAAGAAACCCATGCTTGAGTTGTTGTAGTAAGAAACTCATGCTTGAGTTTAGTAAAGAAACCCATGCTTGAGTTTTTGTAGTAAGAAACCCATGCTTGAGTTGTAGTAAGAAACTCATGCTTGAATTATTGTAGTAAGAAATCCATGATTGAGTTGCAGTAAGAAACCCATGCTTGAGTTGTTGTAGTAAGAAACCCATACTTGAGTTATAGTAAGAAATCAATGCTTCAGTTGTTGTAGTAGTTCTAGTAAAGAACCCAAGCTTGAGTTGTTATAGTTGTTCTAGTAAAAAACCCATGCTTGAGTTATATGTTGTAGTATTCTAGTTAAAAGAACCCATGCATGCTTAAATTGTATGTTGTAGTGGTTTTAGTTAAATTTCTAAAAGGAACCCATGAGTTTAGCTTGCATGCTAATCCAATTGAACTATTGAAATGAACTCATGTTCCATAATTGTTCTAGTTCGATTTTTAAGAAGAAATCCATGAAACTAGCTCCATGATAGTTCTAACTCAAATTGGCAAGGAACTCATGCATTTAGGTTCTAGGTAGTTCTAGCTCAACCTTGAGAAAGAACACATGAACCTAGTCGCATGTTGTCCTAGTTCAAATTTGGGAAAAAGAACCCATGAATTCTATTTGCATGTGGTTCTAATTGAAATTGGACCATATAGTGTGAACATGCTTCATATTCAATGTATGGGTGATAATGGTTGGGAAAGTCACCAGTATTGTTAGCTCGATAAAAGCTCGTCTAGGGTCTTATAGTTACCGTAGGGGCCATCGACCATCAAGACTCGCATCTTACCACCTTGAAAACTATGGATAAATCACACATCGTGCACCGACGGATCTTAACTGGTGTGGATTGATCGCGGGCAGAAAGTGTTGACGAGATCCGAATTAGGGGTAATGATGAGTGAGGGAGATCCCGTCACCAGTGTCATGGATCGGTAGACCATGAGTTAGATCATGATAATCTTAAGAAAGTTTATTGAAAACCTCGTAAGATTGTTTAGCTTTAGTGACATCATTAGGGTAGTAACTTATAGCTATTACTACTTAACCTTTACTTATTATCATTTTTGCCGAAGGGAAAGAATTAGTGTTAAGGGTGAAACTATAACACCCCGAATTCCAAATAAAACCGAATTCGAGATTCCACAGGATCTTTACACTTCACTTCGTACAATTTTATAAGGAATTTTAAACTTTTCATCATACATCAGAGTTCTTTACAATTTGTACACAGCGGAAAATAAAATAAATTACAACAATGAAAATAATATACAGCTTGCAACATCTTTAACATGTAACATCATATCCACTTTACTTCTTCATGAGAAATCCAATTTCTGCATAATAAGCTGTGGGCACGTCATTTACTTACAACTGGCAAAAATATTATACTCGATCATCCTCTCTATGCCGGACATATAACGATCTCAATACTTTAACAAACCACACATTTGAATGCAAAATAAAGTGTTAAATGTGACTACACTAAACATGTAAGTGTATGCGATGACTTAATGCCTAATGCAGATATTTTATACTAAGATGACACTAATGCATACTTATTCGGATTCTATGCATCTCATACTACATAGGTCCGAGGGCAAGCACCTATGTACTCCACATTAAAAGGGTTCGATCCCTTGCCATGAAAACTACCCAGTAATAAAAGTAAGGTTCAGACATTCCACGAGTACGGACCCCAGTCCCGGAGTATACCGCACGACTTTTATACAGACTCCTCGTCATGCGAGCCTCTCGCAAGTACCCCTTTAGCCCCGGTATACGTATATACACTGGAGTACGGCAAACTATCCGTCCGACTAT
The DNA here is from genome assembly GCA_017893485.1 of Hemerocallis citrina. Taxonomy (NCBI): domain Eukaryota; kingdom Viridiplantae; phylum Streptophyta; class Magnoliopsida; order Asparagales; family Asphodelaceae; genus Hemerocallis; species Hemerocallis citrina. The sequence goes on along the minus strand of CM030364.1, from coordinate 232,284,640 downwards.
GCATAGTTCCTGATTTAAAATAAAATCTCGTCTCCATGAAAACAACCTCAGTCCCGGAGTACACCGCCCGACTGGGTCTATAGTCCCGGAGTACACCGCCCGACTATATAGATTGTCCAACTTATGTTTGCCCAAGTTTTACTACATCTTCTCTTAAGTGCCTAGTTCTTAAGTTCAAGAAATGAATCAATTAAAATCCCTAGAGTTAGCTTTAACCCCCTACCGGACTGAATCAAAAAACCGAGATAGCTCTATAGCCATATCTCAAAATATATCAATCATTTAATTTAACTTTCCGGTACTCGGGGCCTCACTACACCTCTAAATCACAACTTTTCATGTACTCGAATTCATAGGTGCTCATACCCTCCAATAATCATGCCTTAAACTCAAATATGTTCATATCTCCAACTTATCCACAATTAATCAATGTCTTATTTTAGCACTTATTCATAATTCACTTATTCATTTACAATTCAAAAAGAACAATAATTTCTTTCATGAACAAAAGATTCATCACTATAAATTTCATTAGCAATTTAAGCAATTCATATCTCAATTCATATCAAGTATTTCTTACTCAACATAAGTGTTTATTTACAACAAGAGAATTACATAACTTGTTACATATTTTTCTCTTCTTTTCAAAAATAAGGGTCATGTACTCAAATAATAATTTTGGAGTCAAAAACTCATTTACTATCTCAAATCCCCTTTTTACTTCCTCAAAATATACAAGAATAATTTTAGAATCATCTCTAATAATTTCTATGTGATTTTATGTGAACAATAGAATTTATTCTCAACCTAATTCACACAAAAAAATCCCAAAGTATTTTAAAATCCCAAAAAACAAAAGTTGGCTCTCGGGTTTCGAACCCTGAACCAGCCAGGACAACAGTAAGAGCCCAAAGCCCAGTCACGCTAGCCATAAAGTCCATTTGGACTTGGTTGATTAGGAATCACATTATCATGATTTTGTTCAATCTTTCAATTATTCAAATATTTTCACAAGGAAATTAAATAACATTGTGCCGGAGATGTTCAAGAACAAGATGCTGTGTTATGAAACAATTATCCAACTCAGATTAACTACAATATTATAGAATATAAGAAAAATTTGTACCAATTCACATTGATGTTACTGTATTTTAACTTTGATATCACTAGGATAAAATATTATATGTATTAGCACGGTACAAATTAATGTTTACAATTTTAATCAAACCCCAAGGTCAAGGTAATTCTTATCAACATACCACATTGTTCTAGCATAATACGTACATGGGCCCAATAATATTATGGTTACATTGTTCTAATTCATATAATAATACCGATAATTGTCATCAGTATATACACATTATCTTTTAACACTAGTATTCCATTCTTGAATCAAAACTATGATATAAAAAAAATTGGAATAAATGATCATATGATTATTAGTGCCGTAGCTCATTATTATTAGTAGAATCAATATATGACTATCACTAGTGTTAAATGAGCTATAATATTTGCTTATGAACTCAAAAAAATTTCATATAATTTTATATTTCGATATTTGTAAATTGGCATGGATTTTGTCTACACAGATCACATCATGTTCAATCTATACTACTCATTTATAAATTTAAACATGAATTCTCTACATTTAGAAAGTAAGAAATCACCCACCTCTTATGAAGAATGAAAATCAAGAATGAAGAGACACTTCTAGCTCCTAGCTCCAACTAGCACATCATTGTCCTTCTCCTCCTAGCAAGCCTCCAAAACACAAGAAATATTCTCTTCTCTCTTTCTTTTTCCTCTCTTTATTTTTTTGTTTATTTTGAGTGTGACAAAAGAAGAGAAATGATGGTATATTTATAGGTCTAGGTGAGAATTTAAAGTGCCAAATTATCCACCTAATAAATTACTCCACTTAATTCTTCAACTCTTCATTTTCTTAATCCTCAAAACTCCCAACTCTTCACTACTCCACATCTTCAAAACTCAACTCCCATCTCTTCAACTCTATAACACCCGACCTCTCTCATACCCATAACTGGCCCCACTCTCTCCCACCCCTAGTGCACAGAGCGCCAAGTGAAAGAGCCACGTCAGCTTCAAAGAGCACAGAGGCAAGCTCTGTCTCAAACGGAAACAGGTGGCCCCCACTCTCATTCACATTTCACATATCAAACCCGCCAACTTTTATATCTTCTACCAAGACATTTACCAGGCAAGTGGAAACCTTTTTGAAGGAAGCTATTCAGGAACAGAGTGAACTGTTTCTAAAAGTAAGGCGATACCCAAAAGGAATTACTAAATAACTTAGTAGAATTGATATGACCGTCAATATATATATTGTATACATTATATATATACTATTATATTTATTTTTAGAAATTACGGGGTGTCACACACTCCGAAATTTATTTTGAAAAACAAATACGCTTAAATACGCGCACCGAAAATACGTGCGTCGCACCTAAAACACCGAAATACGAAAAATCGATTTTATCAAATGGAAAATTTAAAATATAATCGAAAACAACATAAGAAAATATATTTACTAATTTTATGTATTTCACGACGTAATCACTACGTACGTAGAAAACACGTACATTATACGTATAATAATATTTTAATCAAAACAAGGAAAAATAAATTTTTGTTCATAAAAATAGATTTGAATACCTAAAATAAATAATTTAAACACATAGAAAATATTATTCGTAGCGGTGGAAACACATAATTGATACGTGCATTAAAAATACGTAAAATACAGAGATTGAAATATTATAATTTTGTTGACTCAAAATAGGGTAAAATCAATGTGGAAAATGCATAAATAGTCGGTAATCAAAATACGTAGTGAAAACATGTTACAAAATATACGTGCGTAACACACGAGGGCAAAATTGTCATTTCCAATTTTGCGGGGTGTTACACTCCCCCCCCCTGAATAGTTCCGTCCCCGGAACTCGCTAGGGTAAAGATTTTATTTTGTACACGCCAAAAAAAAATATCTTATTGTCTATAGAAAACTGCAAACTTTAAGAAAATAAATGTAGTTTAAAAATACATAAGAGGAAAGACAAGACAAACTCTATATAAGAAAACTATGAGTATCAAAATTTTATAAGAATGGAACGAGAAAACTAGGAAAATATCATAAGAACAGAAATGGGACAAAATACTTGAAAGAAATTTTCATACAAAATAATATTAGATGAACCATTGGATAAAAGGGAAAATCAATTTAATTGCAGAATAGTTCGGAAAACAATGCAATAAAGAGAAACATAGTCAATAGATAATTTATAAGTAGGTTTAGTAGTCAAAAATCCATTAAAGTAATAAGCTGTAGAAAATTTCAAACTGAATTGGCATTGTATAACAAAAATTGAATAAGCAATTTAAAAGAAAACTATTAGATAACAATCTGAAAAATAAACGAGAATGAATTTTCAGTTAAAAGTATAGACAATGTAAAATGATTTTGTATACCAATTAATATCATAAAATAATTTGTAAGGAAAATATGATAATTATACATACGATTTGAAAAGATACAGAATGCATACATCGAAATAGTTTCGAATTATCAAGTAGAGCAAGAAAAACAAACATACAAAATTATATACGTATATAGGCATCAAAATTATAAGTGTGAAATAAACAATATCATGATATAAATGATTTGTAGGAGAAAACAAGACGTCATAGTTGTAAAAGTAGTAACATATAATTGAAATAATTCGAAAACTAATCGTATAGAAATAGCTTACGAATTGAAGAAAAAGTATAAATACCAATTTTATTTTTGTTAGGTGAGTAGACACCAAAATCTAAGATTAGTTAAATAGCAAAATAAAACACGATAAAGTGGTATGAAATGCTTACTCATGAAAAGATTCAAAATAAAGAAGAAAACGACAAGATATATAGTTGATGTTAAGTAGTAAATATGCAAAATAAGACAGATATAGAAATCAGTATAAACAATATAATGCTAGATTGCAAAATATTATAAAATAGTATAAGCTAGTACAGAAATAGAATAGGGGTAAGTAAATATTATAGAAAATAAAGTAGAGGTTATTTAAGTAGAAGATCTCATTGTGGTGTAGGTTCGCCTCGTTGGTATCCAACTGCAGACTTGCCTCTACGATCTCAAGTTGTAGAATTGCCTCTACAATGCTCGATTGCATTTTGCCTTCTGGATATTCAGTTGCAGACTTTGCCTCCCTGACGTCCAGTTGTAATTTGTCTCCATTGATGTCTAGTTGCATATTTGCCCTCTCGACATTAGGTTGCACCAAAACAGGAGATGGAAAGATGTAATCTTCTATATATACTTAAAATATATTATTATGTTTGAAATCAGTGATATAAAAGTGGATGAAATGGTTGCAAAATAAAGTACGAAATTATGACGATAAAATATTAAAATAGATATACTTTAAATATAGGATATAAAAAATTTATAGTAATGAAAATGACTTATAATATTAAGACGGAAATAGTGTAAAGCATATGCACGAGATGAAAACACAAATGAAAATAATAATTATGTAGTGTATGTACTACATTGAAGAAGCGTAAAACTACAAAATTAATGAGTAGCGATTAATAATAAAAGTGAATATAACAAAACAAATTAGTAGATAATATGCAATAACAATAGTATCGAATGTAGATAATAAAACAAAATGGTAGGTCATATTTATATAAGTAGAATATTTTAATCTTGTTAAAAATATATTGAAATATATAGGATAATATAAGATAATGAAAAATATAGTATCACAAAATCAAATCATATAAAATGGATGCGCATAAGAAAATTTCATAAGCCAAATTCAAATCATAATAGAAGTAATTCATGAAGAAAATAATAGTTGCAATAATACGAAAAGTAATAATAAATGTAAACGGTTAAACATAAAGTGACACAAAAATACGAAGGACAAATCATTAAGACTGAAAGACAGATAAAACGAATTCAAAAGGATCAAGACTAAGGAAGAGAGACAAAATGATAGATATTCAAGTGATTCAATAGTATTGAAAAATATTGAATGTTGAAAAGTACCATGATAAAATCCAATTGAGAGGGAAGTGTGTCTACGTGTAATGTATCATGAATGTAAGTTCAACCAACCACGCTTCCACTGCGCCACTTTGATAAGTAGGAAAAACAGGCTCGCATACAATCTCACATCAATGTATACGAGGAGAGCATCATGAATGAAGGTTCAATAACTACTTCGTTCACGACTCCAGCCATCCAATAGAAAAGGGGGAGAGAAAACATCAGTGTATAGAGCAGCACAAATGTAAATCACTTATATTTAAATCTCTATAAGCTGAACTCACATTTCTAATGTCCACTCTAGGGTGTCGTTCCTTATAAATTTGTACTACTTATGAAACGTGGCTCTGATACCATCTGTAATGCCCCGAATTCAAAATAGACCGAATTCGAGATTCCACAGAATCTTTATACTTCTTCGTACAATTTTACAAGGAATTTTAAACTTTTCATCATACAACAGAGTTCTTTACAATTTGTACACAGCGGAAAATAAAATGAATTACAACAATGAAAATAATATACAACTTGCAACATCTTTAACATGTAACAGCATCATATCCACTTTACTTCTTCATGAGAAATCCAATTCCTGCATAATAAGCTATGGACACGTCAGTTACTTATAACTGACGAAAATGTTATACTCGGCCATCCTCTCTATGCCGTACATATAACGATCTCAATACTTTAACAAACCACACATTTGAATGCAAAATAAACTGTTAAATGTGAATACACCAAATATGTAAGTGTATGTGATGCCTTAATGCTTAATGCAGATATTTTATTCTAAGATGACACTAATGCATATTTGTTCGGATTCTATGCGTCCCATACTACATAGGTCCGAGGGCAAGTACCTACGTACCCACATTAAAAGGGTTCGATCCATCGCCATGAAAACTACCCAGTAATAAAAGCAAGGTGCAGACATTCCACGAGTACGGATCCCAATCCCAGAGTACACCGCCCGACTGTTATACAGACTCCTCGTCGTGCGAACCTCCCGCAAGTGCCCCTCTAGGCCTGGTAGACGTATATACACTGGAGTACGGCAAACTATCTGCCCGACTACGCATAGTCCCAGATTTAAAATAAAAGCTCGTCTCCATTGAAGCAACCTCAGTCCCGGAGTACACTGCCCGACTATATAGATTGTCCCACTTATGTTTGTCCAAGTTTTACTACATCTTCTCTTAAGTGCCTAGTTCTTAAGTTCAAGACATGAATCAATTACAACCCCCAAAGTTAGCTTTAACCCCCTACCAGACTGAATCACAAAACCGAGATAAATCCATAGCCATATCTCAAAATATATCAACCATTTAATTTAACTTGCCGGTACCCGAGGCATCACTACACCTCTAGATCACAACTTTTCATGTACTCAAATTCATAGGTACTCATACCCTCCAATAAAATAACATTGTGCCGGAGATGTTCAAGAACAAGATGTTGTGTTATGAAACAATTATCCAACTAAGATTAACTACAATGTTATAGAATATAAGAAAAATTTGTACCAATTCACATTGATGTTACTGTATTTTAACTTTGATATCACTAGGATAAAATATTATATGTATTAGCACGGTACAAATTAATGTTTACAATTTTAATTACACCCCAAGGTCAAGGTAATTCTTATCAGCATACCACATTGTCCTAGCATAATACGTACATGGGCCCAATAATATTATGGTTACATTGTTCTAATTCATATAATAATAACGATAATTGTCATCAGTATATACACATTATCTTTTAACACTAGTATTCCATACTTGAATCAAAACTATGATATCATAAGATTGGAATAAATGATCATATGATTATTAGTGTCGTAGCTCATTATTATTAGTAGAATCAATATATGACTATCACTAGTGTTAAATGAGCTATAATATTTGTTTATGATTACAACAATTTTCCATATAATTTTATATTTCGATATTTGTAAATTAGCATGGATTTTGTCCACACACATCACATCATGTTCAATCTACACTACTCATTTAAAAATTTAAGCATGCAATCTCTACATTTAGAAAGTAAGAAATCACCCACCACTTATGAAGAATGAAAATCAAGAATGAAGAGACACTTCTACCTCCTAGCTCCAACTAGCACATCCTTGTCCTTCTCCTCCTAGTAAGCCTCCAAAGCACAGGAAATACTCTCCTCTCTTTCTTTTTCCTCTCTTTATTTTTTTGTTTATTTTGAGTGTGACAAAAGAAGAAAAATGAGAGTGTATTTATAGGGCTAGGTAAGGGTTTAAAATGCAAAATTACCTACCTAATAAATTACTCTACTTAATTCTTCAACTCTTTATTTTCTTAACCCTCAAAACTCCCTACTCTTCACTACTCCACATCTTCAAAACTCAACTCCCATCTCTTCATCTCTATAACTCCCGACCTCTCTCATACCCATAATCGACCCCACTCTCTCTCACCTCTAGTGCACAGAGCACCAAGTGAAAGAGCCACGTCAGCTTCAAAGAGCACAGAGGCAAGCTCTGTCTCAAACGGAAATAGGTGGCCTCCACTCCCATTCACATTTAACATATCAAACCTGCCAACTTTTCTATCAATATATATATTATATACATTATATATATACTATTATATTTATTTTTTAGAAATTATAAGGTGTCACACACACTCCATAATTTCCGACGTAATCACTACGTACGTAGAAAACACGTGCATTATACGTATAATTACATTTTAATCAAAAAAAGGAAAAATAAATTTCCGTTTATAAAAATAGGTTTGAATAATTAAATTAAATAATTTAAACACAAAGAAAATATTACTCGTAGCGGTGGAAACACATAATCGATACGTACATCAAAAACACGTAAAAACATGTAAAATACTAAAATTGAAATATTATATTTTTGTTAACTCAAAATAGGTTAAAATAAATACGAGAAATGTATAAATAGTCGGTAATCAAAATGCGTAGGGAAAATACATTACAAAATACACGTACGTAACACACGAGGGCAAAATTGTCATTTTCAATTTTGTAGGGTGTTACAGATACCTTATGATCCGACCTGTCGTATAGGCTGATACTATGCGGTGTCATTAGGTTGTGCTCTTCTTGTCAAAGGGATATGGTCTGTGCCTTCTCACGAGTTGGGAGCATGGAATCTGTATCTCGTCTGTTAATTTCTGAAGTGCCTTGTTAAGGGCGGGAGCGATTCCGGTCGGAGCTAGGGGATAGACCCTCGGAACTCCGTCATGTTCTATATCTGAGGGTGAAAAGTCATAGACTACGATCTATCAGCTAGGGGGCCACAGGGGATGCTTCGAGCTAACCTTGCTGGGGAAACTCCAAAGGTTCATCAGATTTTTGAGTGAGGTTTAGTACGCCGAGTAGTAGTGGCAAACATAGACACCATGAGCTGATTGCAAATGTCGGGATTAGACTGTTTTAGAGCAACCTCATCAGTCACATCATATCTTTAGAAACAAGTCGAGTATAAGAGTAGAATTCATGGCGCGGGTTCGAATTCCTATATATGAAGAAACAACTTGATATAGAGCATATGTAGTATGGGCTGTATACTGTTCCAGTGTCTTTCTTGCATTAGAATAAGTGTATCATTGCGTTAGTTAATCCTGTATTAGATTCTAAGTCATAGCATACACTGACACATCAATTATATATACACGTTTCTCTTTTAATCAATCTGTTTGTTTAAAGTAGAGTATCGCTGCTAGTCATTAGCCTTAAAGCGTCAGTATATGTACTGACGTCCCCACTTCAATAGGTACTGAATTGCAAAGCTACAGGAACAGAATTCAGGAGGACTCGAGGCAAAAGAAGCAAGTGTTGATTTATTTCATTTGTAACAATTATTGTAATTTATTTATTGTTGAAAAACATCCAAGTGAAGTACCAAGTGTTGTTCTTTTTTCATTGTACTCTGATGTAAATTTATTAAAAGTTGTAACACTTGGGCTTGTAAAAGTATTATTGTAACACTGGTGTAACGTATTGCAGTTTTATAACATTAGGACTTGTAATACATTTGTGTTAAATAAAAAGTTTTAAATTTTCTTGTTTTACTGTGTATTGTGGCTAATTGAAGGAAAAGATTCTGGCTTATGTCACGGTTTTTCAGTGTACGAAAATCGGGGCGTTACATGCCATAAGGTATTGATGTGAATATAAATTGTGTTGTGATGCTCTAACGTTTTCTTCATTTTGCAGTATTCGGTATAAAGGCAGGACCCAGGACCAGAAATGTTAGAAATAGTGATGGGGCTGAGGGTTCCCATGGGGCCGGACTTGATCTAGAGACGGAAATTGTCAGGGTGTATTAGACCTTGAAAACATTCTTGGTAGCTAACATGACTTGGAATCAGAATCAAGGGGCTGGACCAGTGCTTGTTAATGCTGATCCAATTAAGCAGGTTGAGTCCTTCAAGTGGATGAAGCCGCCTGTTTTTGAAGGGCAGTCCGATCCAAATGAGGCTGATGATTGGATTAGACAGATGGAGGTAGTCTTCAAAGTTTTGGAAACCCCAGCAGCCAATAAGGTAAAATTGGTTACATTGCAGTTTGAGAAGGTTGCTGGTGTCTGGTGACAGTCAGTGAAAAGGAATTTTGGGGATCAATAGGTGACTTGGAAGACTTTTCTGGAGGAGTTCAGAGATCGTTTCTTTCCTTTAGATATTCAGGAGAAGGCAACAAAATTCTTGAATCTGCAACAAGGCAGCATGTCAGTGCGCGAATATGAGACTAAGTTCGCCCAGCTATCAATGTATGCACCGAAGCTGATAGTTGATGAAGTGAAGAAGGCCAAGAAATTCGAGCAGGGCTTGAGGCCGAATTTGAGATCACGAATGATACCGTTGGGCATGAGAAGGTTTGATAAGATAATCAGTAGAGCAACAATGACTGAAGAATATATGGATTAATTCGAGAAGAAGCAGGAGATCTGGAACAAGAACAAGAGGCCAGCAGCAAGTCAGAGTGGGAAGAAGTTCCCAGTGAAACAGGACAGGTTCAGTAGGCCAGAGCAAAAGGCGCCCACAATTCTTGTTTCAACTGTAGCGGGGAAGGCCACTATCAGTCAGCATGCACCAAGCCACCTAAGGCGTGGTCTTGTTATTAGTGTGGTCATGAAGGGCATATCAGACCAAACTATCCGCAGTTGAAGAAGGAAGGTGCAAGCGGAGGTAAATTTCAGAGGTAGGGGCGAGTGTTCGCATTAACTGAAGAGGATGCAGGTAACTCAGAAGATGTGATCCAGAGTATGCAAGAAATTTAAATTCAATTAATTGATGTATTATGTAAAACTTTGTTTAAGAATAAATTGGAGATTTAAGTATCATTCTTCATGTAACAGGATTTGTCTTGATTAATAGAATAAAAGAAAAAGTTTTATTTGATACTGGTTCTTCGCATACATTTGTGTCGCCCAATTTTGCTAAAATTTTAGGTGTGGAACCTAAGGTATTTTCAGGCAGAGTTTTGTCAGTGGCAACACCATCAGGAGAAGAATTGATTGTTGATCGGTATTACGAGGGCTATGATATCGAGATTGGTGGGAGATTATTTGGTATTGATCTCATCGAACTACAAGTCTTGGGTGTGAATGTGATCGTGGGCATTGATTGGATGGCAATATATAATGCCACAATTGAATGCAAGAAGAAAGTGGTGTTAGTGAAGGCACCAGGAAGTCCCGCAGTGACTTTTTAGGGGAAGAAGAAGAACACGAAAGTGGCTGCGATGGTATCTAAGTTGATGATTCCAGATGAAGTCATGAGCATTCTAGTTTTCAGAGATTTTCCTACGGTATTCTGAGAAGATCTACCATGGTTACCGCCGCAGCGAGATATTGAGTTCTGCATTAATGTTCAGCCGAAAAGTTCTAAGGCTCTGTATAGGATGGCACCTGTAGAACAGAATGAAGTTAAGAAACAGATTGAGGAATTGCTGAGTAAGAGATTCATCAGGCCGAGTACATCACCTCAGGGAGAACTAGTGTTGTTAGTGAAGAAGAAGGATGGGTTAATAAGGATGTGCATTGACTACCAGAAGTTGAACAGGGTGACTATTCAGAACAAGTATCCGCTTTTACCGAATGATGATCTGTTAGATAGGCTTCGGAGAGCAGCTGTATTTTCGAAGAATGATCTGCGGTCAGGGTATCATCAGGTTCGAGTTAAGGAGGAAGACGTGAGCAAGATAACTTTCAGAACTCGTCATGGACTCTGAGTTTTTGGTGATGCCATTCTGAGTGACGAATGCGCCGGTAGTGTTCATGGACATGATGAACCAGATTTTGCGGCCGTTTATTGATTCCTTCGTGGTGGTATTCATTGATGATATTCTGGTATATTCGAAGTCAGAGGAAGAGCACTCTAAACACTTGGCAGAGGTATTGAGGAAGTTACAGGAGCATAACTTGTATACCAAGCTGTCGAAGTGTGAGTTTTGGAAGTTTGAGGTAGCTTTCATTGGTCATATCCTTTCTAAGGAGGGAGTGACCACCGATCCTCAGAAGGTTGAAGCAGTGAAGAATTGGCCCAAGCCGACAACAGTGAAGGAAGTCAGGAGTTTCTTGGGATTGGCTGGGTATTACAGGAGATTTATTCAGGGCTATGCACAGATCGCAGTTCCTTTGACAGGGTTGACTCGGAAGAATATGGCTATCACTTGGACTGATAAGTGTAAGGCGAGTTTCCTTGAGCTAAAGGAGAAGTTGACGACTGCGCCTATCTTAGCTTTGCCACAGGCTAGGAAGGACTATGATATCTTCAGTGATGCATCTCTCAGGGGTTTAGGGTGCGTCTTGATGCAGGAAGGAAAGGTTATTGCATATGGTTCGAGGCAGTTGCGTCCACATGAGAAGAACTATCCGACACACGATTTGGAATTGACAGCTATTATCTTTGCCTTGAAGCAGTTGAGGCATTATGTATATGGAAAGAAGGTCAACATTTATACCGACCACAAGAGCCTAAAGTATATTTATCAGCAGAGGGGTCTAAATCTTTGGCAGAGAAGGTGGTTGGAGGTGTTAGAAGACATTCGTCCTGAGATCAAGTGTCATCCAGGCAAGGAGAATGTGGTAGCCGATGGGCCTAGTCGGAATAGCAGTTTGTTGAGTTTGATCACTACTCAGAGAGAGTTGGTAGCAGAGTTGGATCGGGCAGGTATTGAGGTTGTACTGCAGGGTTTGGGAGCATCTTTGGCTCAGTTAAGGTTACAACCTTCTTCGAGAGATAAGATCATGGAAGGCCAGAAATCAAATGCAGAGATTCAGAGGATGTTGTAGCAGGTTTCTGAGGATAAGTTATCAGAGTTCCGTGTCCAAAATGGAGTTCTGTGGATGGGTGGGAGGTTGTGTGTACCAGAGAATGCAGATTTAAAGAAAAGCATCTTGCAGGAGGCACACAGTACCTTGTTTTTAGTACATCCAAGAGGCACAAAGATGTACAAGGATATCAGACAACACTTTTGGTGGTCGGGTATGAAGAGAGATGTGGCAGACTTTGTGGCAAGGTGTCTGACTTGCCAGCAGATCAAAGCAGAGAATCAGAGGTCTAGAGGTTTGTTACAGCCATTGCCCATTCTAGAATGGAAGTGGGAGAATGTCAGCATGGATTTCATCACTGGTTTGTCGAGGAGTCCGAAGGGCAATGACTCAATTTGGGTTATTATCGACCGTTTGACTAAGTCAGCTCACTTTCGGTCTATGAAGATTACTTGGTCGTTGGAAAAATTGGCAAAGCTGTACATTGATGAGATTATGAAACTTCATGACGTTCCTGTGTCGATTGTTTCCGACAAGAATGCGAGGTTCACATCGAGATTTTGAAAGGATTTGCAAGTAGCTTTGACTACCAGAACCGATTTCAGTACTGCTTTCCATCCGCAGATCGATGATTAGACAGAAATGGTGATTTGGGTATTAGACGATATGTTGAGGGCTTGTGTTATGAATTTTGGGGGCAGTTGGGAGAGGTACTAAGCATTGGTTGAGTTCTCTTATAACAACAGTTACCATGCAAGTATCGGGATGGCTCCGTGTGAAGCTTTGTACGGGAGAAAGTGCAGGACACCCGTCTGTTGGTATGAGGTTGGTGAGAGGCAGATGTTTGGGCCGGAGATTGTGCAGCAGACATCGGAGAAGGTCGAGCTGATTCGTAAAAGGTTGGACGAGGCCCAGAGTCGGCAGAAGAGTTATGCAGACACTCGACGAAGGGACTTGGAGTTCGAGGTTGGGGATGCAGTCTTTCTCAAGGTGTCTTTGATTAAAGGAGTGATCAGGTTTGGAAAGGGAGGTAAGTTGGCGCCAAGGTACATTGGGTCATAAAGGATTTTGAGGCGGATTGGTAAGACAACATATAAGTTGGAGCTACTGGAAGAATTGGCGCAAGTGCATGATATGTTCCATGTGTTGATGTTGAGGAAGTATGTGCCAGATCAGAGTCATCAGCTGGAGGAAGTGCCTGAAGGTCTACAGCTGAACTTGAGTTACAAGGAGCAGCCTATAGAGATTGTTGATCGTCAGGGGAAGGTGTTGAGGAATAAGGTGATACCTATGGTCAAAGTATTGTGGAGAAACCAGCAGTTTGAGGAAGCTACTTGAGAGCCGGAGGATCGAATTCAGAAAGATTTTCCTGAGCTCTTTGTATGATTGTGTTCTTTTGATTAAATTGTATTTTCATTGTATGACTGTATTCTTTAAATTGTATTTCCATTTATATGATTGCATTTTCTTTTGCTTATATTGTTTGGTCCCTGTTGCCGCTAAATCTGGTGTGGGGGAAAACAGATAGTATTTGTGGATTCTTAGGAAAACTGAATTGCAAACCTGTATACCTGTTCCGCCGATGTTTGACCGTTGACTCCCGCCGTTCACCTGCAAAAAGTGCGAGACACCGGGGTTGTTCCCGGCGACGCACCCTCCGACGCTAAAGTCAATAATCAGGGATGATTAAGAAAGAGCGTGAAAACTGGCAAAAGATTGATTACCTCTCAATGGAGATGGATGGGGGGTATTTATAGGCGCCGCTGGGATCAGATTAGGAATGTAATCCCCCTGTGGTTAGATAAGGAATGTAATTCCTAATCCCCAGTGAAGGGATAGATATGAATCAGGGCCGTTGATTAGGATTTAACCAGAAACTCTAATTCTATCCCTTCTGGAACGGGTTTGCTGCGGGTTGAAACCCGCACCCAGTTGAGGTGGATCCGTTTGCGGGTAATTGGGTATTCGGGGAAGATAACCGGTACCCGCTTCAGACCCGTTGGTAGGTGAAATTACCGTTTTACCCCTAGGCTTCAAGATTCGAGCCCAATTTGGATGGTTCCGATTTAACCGCATTTTTAGCCATATCACGAGCCCCCCACTCCTAAAGACTGAGTTTAATCAGCCTTTGGGGAGTAGTTTAACTATTTTAATGGCTAGTGGAGTTGTATCGAAGCCCAAACGGAGGGTTTTGAACCTCGAAGGGGGTAGTGAGGTGATTTCTGAAGCTGTAAGCTGCTCTTGAGCTTCTCTGGTCATTTGGTGATTTCTATCTATTTTTTTCGGATTATTTATTTAATTTTGTGATGTGTTAATTAGTTGTTCGGGGGTCTTAACAACACATTCTAGGTAATAATTGCTCGTTCAGGGGCTCAAAAACGTTCCCCTAAATTTGTAAATATTTTCCAGAATTTTTAGTTAATTTTCCTGAATTTTTAGTAACTTTTCGCAATTTTTAAGTAAATAAAACGATTTAAATAAATAAAAACTAATTTTTAATACCGATTTATGGCGTGGCGCAATCTGGGCCCTTGATCAACGCCGAGCACGATTTTCTGGGCGATCAGACGATCCGCGCTCCTCGGTAGATAGTTTCTTCGTATACGAGGGTCGGTTCCTCGACCCTTCGGCTCGGCGGGTCGGCATATGGCTCGGAATCAGCCGAACTACGTGGCGTGATCCTGGACGTCCATCTCAGCGCGTATCTCCAAAAAACGCTATCTTGTCGTTTAGTGAACGTGGCAAAATCTGAGCCGTCCATCATGACTAGCGCATTTTTTGACAAGATCCAACGGCTGAGGAGGGTCGGCGGATTTTTTCTCCATATACGAGGGTCGGTTCCTCGTCCCCTCGGCTCGGCAGATCGGCACGTAGCTCGGAATTAGCCGAACCACGTGGCGTGATCCTGGACGTCCATCTCAGCGCATATCCCCAAAAAATGCTATCTTGTCGTTTAGTGAACGTGGCAAAATCTGAGCCGTCCATCATGACGAGTGCGTTGTTTTGACAAGATCCTACGGCTGAGGAGGGTCGGCAGATTTTTTCTCCATATACGAGGGTCAGTTCCTCGTCCCTTCGGCTCGGCTGATCGGCACGTAGCTCGGAATTAGCCGAACCACGTGGCGTGATCCTGGACGTCCATCTCAGCGCGTATCCCCAAAAAATGCTATCTTGTCGTTTAGTGAACATGGCAAGATCTGAGCCGTCCATCATGACGAGCGCGTTTTTTTTGACAAGATCCAACGGCTGAGGAGGGTCGGCGGATTGTTTCTCCATATACGAGGGTCGGTTCCTCGTCCCCTCGGCTCGGCAGATCGACACGTAGCTCGAAATTATCCGAACCACATGGCGTGATCCTGAACGTCCATCTCAGTGCGAATCCCCAAAAAATGCTATCTTGTCGTTTAGTGAACGTGTCCAGATCTGAGCCGTCCATCCTGACGAGCACGTTTTTTGACAAGATCCAACGGCTGAGGGGGGTCGGCAAGTTTTTTCTCCATATACGAGGGTCGGTTCCTCGTCCCCTCGGCTCAGAAGCTCGGTGCCGAAAGCCGAGTCATGGAGTGACGTTTTGAAGCGTCCTGGATTTGAAGCGTCGTCCCCCTTCGGCTCGGCAGCTCGGCTGCTTAGCCAGGCTGTTCAGTAGCTCGGCTAGGCGAACCGGTGGCGTGCAGCTCGGAAGGTACACGTGGTCAGATCTGGAGCATCCATCATTGCGTGAATCACGAGGGTTGGGTTTAGATCACGAGAAAACGTTATTTTGTCGTTCTGTGAGCGTGGCGCAATCTGATCCGCCCGTCATGTCTTGACACGAATTTTGGAGAGATCTGACGGTGATATGGGATCGGCAGAATTTTTCTCCATATGTGGAGGTCGGTACCTCGTCCCTTCGGCTCGGCAACTCGGCCATGGCGGAGCTCGGCCCTGAGAAGAAAGAAGAAGGGGAGGAGAGGCATTTGGGTTCTCTCATCTGCCTTGTTCTTTCGCACAGTGAAGAAGAGGAGAAGTGTTGGTTACTTTTGGCGGGAAGATTGAAGAAGAAGGAGAAGAATGAAGGAGCTAAGAAGGGTATGGGTCGGACCATGGGTATCGGATCCGACCCCGACCCGTTAGCCTCTTTTTCTTTCTTCCTCTTTATCTGCTTTGCTGCTCGGCAGATGCGTCTTGTTCGGCAGATCCGAGCACGGATTTTGAGGTGCATTTTTGCCACTTTGCTGCTTGGTAGATCGGTAGCTCGGATTTCAGGTCTGAGCTACGTGGCTCCATCTGGACGGTTGATCACGATCGTGGCGCGAATCATGAGACAAGAGACTCAAATTTCGAGAAAACGTTATCTTGTCGTTTTGTGGAGACGTGGCGAGATCTGAGCCGTTCATCATGTTCTAGCACGAATTTTGAGACGATCCGACGGTGAGATGAGATCGGCAGAATTTTTCTCCATATGTGGAGGTCGGTACCTCGTCCACTCGGCTCGGTGACTCGGTAGTTCACCCTCTGCCCGTAGTAGCTCGGTGTAGTGGAGCTCGGAGTTCGGACGGCTCGAGCATGAGGAGAAGCTCGGCGAGTTGATGAAGGGGATGGGTCGGAGCTTGTCGAGGAAGGGGGTCGGCATATGGAAGAGGTGATGCTCTGTTCGGTTTTGGAGATTTTTGAAGAGGAGCTCCACTCCTAAGTGTGGAGAAGACCCATTCTTTGAAGAGAGTGTAAGGAGCAACTCTATGGGAGAGTTTTGGGATCCGAACTCGCTTCGAAGAGGCCCGCTTTGAAAGCGAGCGGAGTGAAGAGCTCGACTCTAGGAGAGAGCCATCTGGAAGACGAGTTTGAGGAGCAACTCTAAGAGAGAGTTTTAGCTCCGAACTCGTTTGAGAAGAGGTCCGCCTTGGAGGTGAGCGGAGTGAAGAGCTCGGCTTTAGGAAAGCCATTTGGAAGACAAGTTTTGAGGAGCAACTCTAGGGGAGAGTTGTGCTCCGAACTCGTTGAGAAGAGGTCTGCTTTGGAGGCGAGCGGAGGAAAGAGCTCGGCTCTGGGAGAGAGCCATTTGGAAGAAGAGTTTTGAGGATCAACTCTAGGGGAGAGTTGTGCTCCGAACTCGTTGAGAAGAGCTCCGCTTTGGAGGCGAGCGGAGTGAAGAGCTCGGCTTTAGGAAAGCCATTTGAGAGACAAGTTTGAGGAGGAACTCTAGGAGAGAGTTGTGCTCCGAACTCGTCGAGAAGAGCTCCGCTTTGGAGGCGAGCAGAATGAAGAGCTCGGCTTTAGGAGAGTCATTTGGAAGATGAGTTTTGAGGAGCAACTCTAAGGGAGAGTTGTGCTCCGAACTCGTTGAGAAGAGGTCCGCTTTGGAGGCGAACGGAGGGAAGAGCTCGGCTCTGGGAGAGAGCCATTTGTGAGACGAGTGTGAAGAGGAACTCTAGAAGAGAGTTGTGCTCCGAACTCTCTATTTAAATGACAGAATCAACTGTTGTGGGAGCAGTTTCGAATGGCGAACCACTTCTAACCCGCTGAAGAGCAAGTTATTTGAAGAGGAATCGAGCCAAGTGTTGGACTCCGAACTCGTCATTAGAGTTATTCAACGGTTGTGGGAGCAATTCCGAATGGCGAACCACTTCTAACCCGCTGAAGAGCAAGTTATTTGAAGAGGAATCGAGCCAAGTGTTGGACTCCGAACCATCGTTAGAGTTATTCAACGGTTGTAGGAGCAATTCCGAATGGCGAACCACTTCTAACCTGCTGAAGAGCAAGTTATTTGAAGAGGAATCGAGCCAAGTGGATTTTGAATTTATATCAATATAACTAATTTGTATATGGTTTTAATAAATTTTTGTAAGAGGATTTTGGGTTCAAAAGAATCAAGTTTTGAATAATTTACACTAGGTATGGTTTTTGGGTCTGTTGAGGTTCAGCCGAAAGTTGTTTTTTTTTATTTTACTTTGTAAGTTTTCAATTGGATCCTTGATTTCTATTGATACCGAGTTTGAATTGATCAATATACTACTCGTACACAGTGATTCTTGAAGATTTTACTGATATACATGCACACATATACACATATATACATATTATTCTGATTTGAAAAGTTTTTTGGTGAAAAATTGCTCTTTTGTGATTTCGTTGAGAGTTTGATTTAAAACCATATACAAATTAGTTATATTGATATAAATTCAAAATCCACTGGAAACTTCGCAAAATTCAAAAAAAATCAAATTTCGGCTGAACAACATCAGACCCGAAATCAAACTCAACTCCATACTTCCAAAACTTGATCTTTTTATTCAAAACTCTCGTTACCAATTGATTAAACGTATGTACAACCGATTAGATTCATAGCCCATGAATATATGCGTCTACAACATTTTTTGGGTCAAGTTTTCCTCATTCAAAACATCAAACAAATATATGTATACCAGACAGTAAAGTATCCACTTTTATTTATTCATATGCATTATACATCTTATGATCTTATAATATACAATCAAATCGGTAAGAAATATGAAAGAAAACATCATATCCATGAGTTCCTACTAAGTTCTTAACATCTCAAGTCATCGTATATAGAAATTCATTCATCAATTGCATAGTTTCCATGAAAAGTTCTATTTTTAATCATCCATCCATCAATAAATTTATTATATCATCGTACAATCATCTATCATGCATTCTAATAGACAAATCATTATATATATCATGCATAGATCAATAAGAAATCAAACATATGTCACCCACCTTATTGAAGAATCAACAAAAAATAATAAAGAATAAGAAAAAGCTCCTTATTCGCAAAATCCAAGATCCTTGCTTCAAACTCCAAGAAAACCAATAATAAAATACCCCTTTTGAGGGGGGAGTAGTATAATAATATATTTGTGTATTTTTTTTTTTGCAAAATCCCTTTAGAATATATCTTTACGTATATAGATCCTTTATACTAAGTAATTAGATTAACTAATTTAATTGAGATTAAAATCAAAATAACTTCCCCAGATCTGGTCGGCATCATATTCAAATCTAGAAAATAAATTTTATAATTTTGGTCTCCAAGTGGCAATTTTGTAAAAAGACCATTCTTTAACAAATTTGGAAATAAACCAAATCTATTAGAATAAAAATTCAAATCTTTACCTTTGAGTTGGCTAGCCATCATGCTCATCCCAGAAAATCGAAAATCTGGAGTTTTTACTCCAAGTAGTAATTTTGCACAAAAATCCATCTTTTTGTAATATTTGCAAACTTGTTAAATAAATATCAGAAAAATCCAAAAAATTCATAAATAATATCTAATAATAAATATTTTGCTTTCCCAAAAAAATTATGACTTTGAGTTTCTCACGAAAATATTTGCACGTGTTTTGCACGTGCAAAAAGATAAATTTTACAAAAATGTTTATTAAATAATCAAAATCACTTTAATTCATTTATTAATTCCAAAATCATTATTTAAAATTCTAGGGTGTTGTCATTACTCCCTCCTTAGAATAGTTCCGTCCTCAGAACTACTACTAATAGGGACTGATATGCTAAAAAATGGGATTAAATCGGAACCATCCAAATTGGGCACCGAATCTTGAAGTCTAGGGTGTAAAACGATAATTTCACCTACCAACGGGGGGTCTGAAGTGGGTACCCGTTATCTTCCTCGAAGACCCACTTACCCGGCAAACGGGATCCACCTCAACTGGGTGCGGGTTTTTAACCCGCACAGCAAACCGGTCCAGAAGGGATAGAATTAGGGATTCTGGTTAAATCCTAATCAACAGCCTTGATTCATATCTATCCCTTCACTGGGGGATTAGGGGATTACATTCCTTATCTAACCACAGGGGGATTACATTCCTAATCTGATCCCAGGCGGCGCCTATAAATACCCCCCATCCATCTCCATTGAGAGGATAATCCAATCTTTTGCCAGTTTTCACGCTCTTTCTTAATCATCCCTGATTATTGACTTGAGCGTCGGAGGGGTGCGTCGCCGGGGAACAACCCCGGTGATCTCGCACTTTTTTGCAGGTGAACGGCGGGAGTCAACGGTCAAACATCGGTCGGCGAACAGGTATACAGGTTTGGGCATTCAGTTTTCCTAAGAATCCACAAATACTATCTGTTTGGCCCCCACACCAGAATTTATAGCGGCAACAAGATTGGCGCCGTCTAGTGGGAAGTTGACAAGAGGAAAGACTTAAGCCCGCCGGCTACACAACTCCATGGGTTCACGGGAGTGCCAGTGTGACTATTGAAGGGGTAATAACCCTCGATGTAACCGCTGGCAAAACTCCTACTACCCGAACGGAGTCAATGGGATTTTATGGTTGTGGATGTCCTGCAGCTTACAATGTTTATCCTAGGGCCGACCCGGGCCTAGGGCAGCTCTGGAAGCCGTCCCTTCGGCGTATCATCTCAGATGAAGTTTCCCACTCGGCCGGAGTAGGGAAGGTAAGAGGCAATCTAGGAAGCGTTCCGGCAAGTGCTTATATGACCTCTACCCTCGTCCAGTCTCTTCCTAGAAACTCTGGAAATCCCCCAAGATGCTGTCCGGCCAAGGTCTGAGCCGGTGGAGAGTTTGGAGGAAGTGCTCTTCTCTGAGCAGGATCCGAGCCGAAAGTTCTTTGTTAGCTAAGACCCTGCCCTTCCGCCCTATGCTCGGACATCTTACAATGGGGGGGGGCATCTGAAGGAACCGTAGGGACCTCTTCGCTTGGTCAGCTGCAGACATGCCGAAGAATTTCCGAAGAGCTCTTAGTCCCCCACCTCAAGCGTTTGTTCCGGGGGTCCAAACCGGTTGCAGCAGAAGAGACGGAGTTTGCCCCCAAGCGCCAGTTAGCTATAAAGAGGAGGGTGGACAAGCTCTTGTAGGCCCGGTTCATACAAGAAGGTGAACTATCCTGAGTGGATGTCGAATGTAGTAATGGTGAAGAAGTCCAATGGGACTTGGAGGATCTGCATCGACTTTACCGACCTCAACAATGCCTGCCCCAAGGATCCCTTCCCTCTTCCAAGTATTAGACACTCTGATTGAATGCACCTCGACAATGAACTCCTCCGTTTATCTTGGGTCGCAATTCTCATGCTACAACCAGATCCGATGTTCCCCCGGATATCCCGAAGACATCATTTGTGACCGACCAGGGGCGCTCTATTGCTACAGGGTTATAACCTTCGGTCTGAAGAATGCAGGGCGCAACATATCAATGCCTCGTCAACAAGGTTTTCAAGCTCAAATCGGCCATAATATGGAGGTATACGTTGACGATATGCTTGTAAAAAGCATCCGAGGTGCCGATCATGTAACCGACCTCCAGAAGCGTTTGATGTTCTGAGAAAGCATAACATGATACTCAATCCGAACAAGTGTGCGTTCGGTGTCTCGTCAAGGGAAGTTCCTCGGGTTTATGGTCAGCCAACGAGGAATTGAGGCAAACCCTGAAAAGATCAAGGCCATACTAGACATGGCCCCTCCCAAGAATGCTAAGGAAGTTCAGAGGTTAACAGGGTCGCCTAGCCGCCATAGGGTGCTTTCTCTCGAAGTCCGGGGAGAAATGCCTCCCCTTCTTCAAAGCCCTCAGGGGGGCTAAAGGTTTTGAATGGGGTCAACAGCAACAGGAGTCCTTCGACCAGCTCAAGGGCTTACCTCGTCAATCCTCCCCTCCTCAGCAAACCAATCCCTGGCGAACCCCTCTACCTCTACCTGGCAGCCTTCGAGAAGACCCTCAGCGCCGTTTTAGTAAGGGAAGAAGACCGGGCTCAAAAGCCCATCTACTATGTGAGCAAGGTACTTCGGGATGCCGAGCTCCGCTATCCGAGAATAGAAAAGATGGCTTATGCCCTGGTGATGGCCGCGAGGAAGCTCCGCCCGTATTTTCAGTCCCATCTGGTGGTCGTCCTTACCGACCAACCACTGAAGCAGGTCCTCCACAAGCCAAAGACCTCGGGTCGCCTTATGAAGTGGTCAATCGAGCTGAGCCAGCATGATATAACCTATCAGCCTCGGACCGCGATCAAGGCTCAGGCCCTTGCAGAATTCATAGTTGAAAGTACCGTCCCCGAGTTTAGCCAAGCGACGAAGGGGCCACCGGTCTGGTCAGTCTATGTGGACGGATCCTCCTATAGCGAGGGAAGAGGAGCAGGGGTCATTCTGGCGGGCCCAGATGACTTTATCCTCCAATACTCCCTCCGTATCAACTTCAAGGCCTCCAACAACGAAGCAGAATACGAGGCACTTATAGCTGGTCTTGGAATGGCCCGCAATGCAGGGGCACAACGCCTTCGGATCTTTAGCGACTCTCAGCTGGTCGTGAATCAGGTCCTAGGCGAATATGAAGCACGTGACTGACCGGATGGTTAAGTACTTAGCCAAGGTCAGAAGCCTCATGGCCTTATTTGAAGAAGCCCTCATAGAGGCGAATCCCTCGAGAAGAAAATGCTCAGGCTGATGCCCCTCTCAAAACTAGCCTCCTCCTCCCTTCAAGGTCTCGAACAGACCGTCCTGATAGAGGTCCTTCTGAAGCTGAGTATAGAGGACGAAACCCCCTGACTCTATGGAGTCACTACCTGTCCTGCTCGAAGACAACTGGATGAAACCCCTCGTCGAATTCTTAAGGGATGGACTCCTCCCCGAGGATCCCAAGGAAGCTCGAAGAGTGAGAACCCGAGCTGAGCGTTACACACTAATCAGAGGTATCCTATATAAACGCTCCTTCACACAGGTAGACGGCCGGCCTTACCTGAAATGACTCTCCCCCGAGCAGGCTGACTACGCCCTGCAAGAACTTCACGAGGGGCATCAGGCGGGGCACATTCGGGATCCAGATCCTTGGCCTGCAAAGTATTGAATTACGAATATTTCTGGCCCGCTTTCTTACGAGACGCTGAACGACACGTTCGGCAATGCAGCTCCTGTCAGAAGTACTCCGACATCCGACGCCTCCCACAAGCTCCATTACTTTCCTATCAAGTTCGGTCCCCTTCGCAATGTAGGGGGATGGATTTACTACGGCCATTTCCACCAGCTCCTGGACAGTTCAAATTCTTTGTCGTGGCGATCGACTACTTTTCAAAATGGATAGAGGCCTGAGCCCTTGGCCACGATCACCGAGAACAAGGTTGTTCAGTTCTTTTGGAAGAACGTGATCTGCCGATTCGGCGTCCCTCGGGTCCTGATAACAGACAACGGAACCCAGTTCACCGGGGCCACCTTCCGAGCTCTATGCGAAGACCTTGCCATCCAACACAGGTTCTCCTCCGTCTCACATCCCCAGTCGAATGGCCAAGCCGAAAATGCTAACCGACAGATCCTCTCCGGGATTAAGAAGAGGTTGGATAAATGTTCCAAAGGCTTCTGGGTCGATCAGCTTCCCTAACGTGCGTGGAACTACCGCACCACAAAATGGACCCCCACAGGGAGAGAGCCCATTTAATCTCACCTATGGGTCCGAGGCCATTATCCCCCTAGAAGTCGGAATACCCCTCTCCTCGTCTAATAGCTTATGAAGAAGAGCAGAACGCCAGAGAGCTCCGAGCAAGTCTAGACCTGATAGATGAGATCCGAGAAAGAGCTGCCATTCGTCAACAAAGCTACCGAAGAAGGATCGAGTTGGCATACAACAAGAGAGTCCGACCCACGACCTCAAAGAAGGGGACCTGGTCCTCAGAAAGTTGGCCATCTCATTCCCAGGTCAGAAGAGCAAATTGGCCCCAAATTAGGAGGACCTTACAGGTTCGCCAAAGTAGTCCACGCCGGCGCATACAGACTAGAAGATCTCGAAGGCAGGGAGATCCCCAGGACTTGGAATAGCCGACCATCTCTTAAAATACCAAGAGAGAGCACCAAAGCCTTCTCTAAGTATTTCGAGGTGTCGAACCGTCCCTCTCCTATTACTTGTAATGTTTTTCTTTATTTCACTCTTGTAATAACGGCTCGCAACTTTAGAAGCAGCCGGCCATTAGTCATCAATAAGAAAAGTTTTTTCATATTTTACTTGTAAAAATTGCTTACATCTCTCTGCCTTTACTCTTCACTCCACCGATGGTTCAGAGTCCAACACTCGACTCGACCTTACTTCGCAAGCTCGCTCGTAAGCGAGCTAGAAGTGGGTCGCCGTTCGGAACTGCTCCCACAACCGTTGAACAACTCTACCGATGGTTCGGAGTCCAACACTCGGCTCAACCCTACTGCGCAAGCTCGCTCGTAAGCGAGCTAGAAGTGGGTCGCCGTTCGGAACTGCTCTCACAACCTGTTGAACAACTCTACCGATGGTTCGGAGTCCAACACTCGGCTCGATCCCTACTCCGCAAGCTCGCTCATAGCGAGCTAGAAGTGGGTCGCCGTTCGGAACTGCTCCCACAACCGTTGAACAACTCTACCGATGGTTCGGAGTCCAACACTTGGCTCGATCCTACTCCGCAAGCTCGCTCGTAAGCGAGCTAGAAGTAGGTCGCCATTCGGAACTGCTCCTACAACCGTTGAACAACTCAACCGATGGTTCAAGGTCCAACACTCGGCTCGACCCTACTCCGCAAGCTCGCTCGTAAGCGAGCTAGAAGTAGGTCGCCGTTCGGAACTGCTCCCACAACTTTTGGACAACTCAACCGATGGTTCAGAGTCCAACACTTGGCTCGATTCTACTTCGCAAGCTCGCTCCTCGGCGAGCTAGAAGTAGGTCGCCATTCGGAACTGCTCCCACAACCGTTGAACAACTCAACCGATGGTTCGGAGTCCAACACTCGGCTCGATTATACTTCGCAAGCTCGCTCCTCGGCGAGCTAGAAGTAGGTCGCCATTCAGAACTGCTCCCATAACCGTTGAACAACTCAACCGATGGTTCGGAGTCCAACACTCGACTCGACCCTACTTCGCAAGCTCGCTCGTAAGTGAGCTAGAAGTAGGTCTCCGTTCGGAACTGTTCCCACAACCGTTGAACAACTCTACCGATGGTTCGGAGTCCAACACTCGGCTCGACCCTACTTCGCAAGTTCGCTCGTAAGCGAGCTAGAAGTAGGTCACCGTTCGGAACTGCTCCCACAACCGTTGAACAACTCAACCGATGGTTCGGAGTCCAACGCTTGGCTCGATTCTACTTCGCAAGCTCGTTCCTCGGCGAGCTAGAAGTAGGGCGCCATTCGGAACTGCTCCCATAACCGTTGAACAACTCAACCGATGGTTCGGAGTCCAACACTCGGCTCGACCCTACTTCGCAAGCTCGCTCGTAAGCGAGCTAGAAGTAGGTCTCCGTTCGGAACTGCTCCCACATCCGTTGAACAACTCTACCGATGGTTCGGAGTCCAACACTCGGCTCGATCCTACTTCGCAAGTTACTCGTAAGCGAGCTAGAAGTAGGTCGCCGTTCGGAACTGCTCCCACAACCGTCGAGCAACTCTAACGGTGGTTCGGAGTCCATCGTTTGGCTCAACCGCGCTCACTCAAAACCCCGAGCCGAGCGAACGAGGAACCGACCCTCGTATATGGAGAAAAATTCTGCCGAACTAATTTCGCCGTTGGATCATCTCAAAATGCGTGCCAGAACGTGATGAACGGATTTGATCGTGCCACGTGTCCACAAAACGACAAGATAGTGTTTTTTGGGAATTCGTGCCTCCCACCTCGTGATGCGTTCCGCGATCACGATCACGATCGACCGTCTAGATTGAGCCACGTGGATCGCGTCTGAAATCTGAGCTATCACACCTCGGTATACTCCAAGCCGAAAAACTAAAGTTCCGCGGCTTAAACCTTCGAAAAAGACAACTATGGGTCCTTATGGTTCGGCGTCGAGAATAAAGCGACCATGGCACAACGATGAACAAAACAACTTCGATTTTATTAAAACACTTGATAAATTTACAAGGCAGACAGTTACAGCGGGAAAGCAACTAAATCAATTTACAAGGCATGTTATTACAACAACAGAGACGATGCAAGAAGTAAAAGGCTCTACGCAACTCGTTCAGTGCCTCCTCGGGACAGGGACGTTTCGATTATGAGACAATCGGGGTTTCCGTCTTTTTATCTCCGAGCTTGTCTCTAGGCCGACGAACTGTGATGCCGCCTCGCCACTAATCCTAACGGTGGCTCCGACCGAGGCTCCACTCGAGCTAACAGCTACTCCGCTTTGTGCGTCGGCTGCTGTCCGTCCAATGACTTGTCCACGAGTCGCTAGCTCGTAGAAGGTGATCCCCCGTTCTCTCTCTTCGCGAGTGCAGGAGAGTGCTACGGACATTAGCTCTCACAGGCTGAGCTTCAGTCGAGCCACCTCCTCCGTCGAGCTCAACGATCCTATCCTTCAGAGTGTCGTCCTTGACCATTATCTTAAATCGAGGGAGTTTTGCCGAACCGGGGCACTCAGCGCTATCGGATATGATGCGACGTAGGTTGGTCACCTCGATGCTCTTGTCGACCGTGACCCTTTGCAGCTGACCTCTTCTCGAGCTCATCTCGCTCGCCTCACACTACTCCACTCTCGCCTCTTTCCTCCTCACTCGATTTCACTCACCGAGCCTCGCGAGATTGCCTCGGCGATGGAGCTGCTACGGTTTTGGGGCATGTTCGAGGATCTGAAAAAACACGACAAGGAAAACTATAGACCGACAAACACTTGTACAATTTTGAAACAAAAATTTTCATTCATAAAAAGATGAAGCGGTGGCCAATCTGCAAAAAAGGCGTACATTTTTGAAAGGAAAACAAAAAGAAGAAAGAAAAAGATTACAAAAAGACGAGGAGATCAGGGGTCCACCTGTGTCGTCGGCTCAACCACAGGCGCATCGCCAGATGGCCCCTCATCTCACCCAGACTTAGGGGGTTTGGTCAACATCCACCTCGGCATTCACACTCGTCATCAGCCGTCGCCGTCACCTTCCGTCCTCTTCGCCTTTCCCCCTCTCGCCGGTCTGGGGGGGATGCGGACCCGGGCCACACAGCCTGTAAGCCGACCCGCTCGAAGCCGGGGGGGATGCGGTCCTGACGGATGGTCGGCGCGCGCCTCTGGTAGGACTTCTCCATGTTCGAGGTCCATGTGCTTCTTCGGGCCTCGGCCTCGACCCAGGCCTTGATCTCGTTGCCAAGGCCTCCTTCTCCGCCCTTCACCTCGGGGCCAGTGCCTTCGCTGGGTCGTCCGCAGCTCACTCGGCAGCCTTGGCGGGCTTTGGCAGACTCCTCAGTGAGCGCCCCTTTACTCGCTCCAGGTCGGCCACAAGATCGGCAACCTGGACCTCCAGGGCCCTCGGCTCGCTCTGCTCAGCCTCGAGCTGCCGAACCGCCTTCACTTTGTCCGGCCCTGTCCTTATCATTGGCGGCCTTCAGCTCCTTTCTCCTGCTCGGCGAACGCTTCGAGGAGATGGTTAAAGTGGCAAGTGGCCTGCCAAAACGAAAAGATAGTGAGAACAAAGGAAACAGCCGAACGGCGAACTTGAAGAAATTCTCAGAGAGCGTAAGACACTTACCGATACGAGTGACCGAGCAACCTCATAAGTATCGTCGCCGACTGTCACCGCCGTCAGCGCGGCTTGGTCCTTCGGGGTCGCCAAATGTTTGATGGTCTGCATCGACGAGTTAGGAATCCATCATGATTCTTGACTCGCCAGTTCGGAACGAACAGCTGCTTGTGTTGCTCGGTCAAGATCACCTCGGCCTGAGCAGTCAACGGCGGAGCCTTAAGCGACAACGCCGCCGAGACATCGAATGCCTCGCCGACTGGGGTAGAAGTGACAGGAACCGAGGGCTCTTCGACAACAACCACTGTCGACGAGGGGACCTCACGAGGGGGAGGGGGTGTAACTGCCGAAGCAACTTTGGCAGTCCGACCCGACGAGGCGGTCGTGCTCGGCCTCTTCCTCTTCCTTCCATCGGCCACCTTACCCCTCTCGTTCATCATGGCCGTGAAGTCCATCTTCGGCGCTTTTGTACCAAACAACAAACAAATCGAGAGTTAGCGAAACGAGGCTAAAGACTTAGAAAAAAAATATATGAGATGTCAGGAGCGTACTCGGGTCCGATCGGACTAAGGCCTGACCCGTATAGCACCTCCTCGGTCATCTCCCTCCAACTCAACTTCGGGAGGGCCACTATCTTCCTCGCCACTTCCTCCTCGGCCGCAGTCAGTTTCCGGGTCGGCCCTCGCGAACTTCGACACCTTTACTTTCATCGGCTCAGAACTTCCAGCATCAGATGGCTCCCTCAAGATGAAGAACTTTTCCTTCCAGCCTTGATCGAGTCCAGGGTTTTCTATAATCCGAACACCCTTCCTCGGCGCCAGGTAGTATCGATGCTCGGTCTTGTGCATCCGATTTATCGATACATGCTTCGAAGACAGTCAGGTCCGGCTCGACCTCGGCTTGCGCACTGGAGCGAGGAAGGCGTTCACATGATGCCACAGTTCGGCATGAATTTGGTCGGCGCGAGGCAGTACCACCCGAGGACTAGACGAATGAAGGGATGCAGGGGAAAGCGCAGTCCGCGTTCAGAGAGTCGTAGTCGAACATGCACATATCCGACGACGACAGCTTGGAGTTCGCTCGCATCCCGGCGCCGGGGAGAATTAACTTGTACTCCGGAGGGATGACGAACCCTTTTCTGATCCGGAGCAGGTCCCTCTCGGATAGCACCGATCCAATTTCGTCCGCCTCGGTGGTCAGAACCGGGTTGTTCTCTTCGTATACTTCGACTGACCGATGACCGCCTTTTTCAAGAGTCGCCCTCGTACTGCCTGACCCCAGCGTGCCCGGACAGTACACCAGGGTACCGGCCTGTCCTCGGGAGCTTGCCTCGGATTCTCCATAATCACCTCGACCACAGGAGATTGGGCCACTACCTTCCTCTTCTTCTTCTCCTTCCTCGCCTCGGCCATAGACGGTTCGGCTACTTGCTTCCCCTTCCTTCGGATCTCCATCTGCCTCCTCTCCTCGGCACCACTATCGCCCGAGGACGAGACCTCACTCCCCGAGTTCAACCTTGACATCTCTAGAAAAAAGGCTAAGGCAAGTAAACTGACTTGAAGTGACATTCACGGTCGGATTAAGATCGCCGGAAATCGCCTAGCCCACGCGACAGCTAACGTCACCGCCTTGGAGCAAAAATCGCCGCTAGCAGAGAGCACAGAGAGTGAAAGTAAAAGTTTGGAGTAAAAAAGTGAAATGAAACTTGGGGGGTGGGGGAGTGAGAGCTTATAAGCCCCAGTATGATGTTGGGGCCTCCTGGGAATCTAAAAAGCCCGACTAAGAAGCCAAAGCGCAAGCATGAGAGTTGCGACGTTTCGAAAGCATAAACTCCTCAAATCACTTAAGACCACGACTCGGCCACCGGTCTGCCAAGCCGGGCTATCGAGCAGCTCGGTCTGAGAAACCGAGCTACTGAGTCCCTCAAAACATCTAACTCCATACCTCGGCCGACAACACCGAGCTTCCGACCGAGGGGGACGAGGAACCGACCCTCATATATGGAGAAAAATTCTTCCGAGGCTGAATCACCAGTCAGATCTCTCCAAAATTCGTGTCAAGACACGATGGACGGTTCGATTACGCCACGCTTACAAAACGACAAAATAACTTTTTCTCGTGATCTGAACCCAACCTCGTGATTCACGCAATGATGGACGCTCCAGATCTGACCACGTGTACCTTCCGAGCTGCACGCCACCGGTTTGCCTAGCCGAGCTACTGAACAGCCTGGCTAAGCAGCCGAGCTGCCGAGCCGAAGGGCGACGACGCTTCAAATCCAGATGCTCAAAACGTCAAACTCCATGCCTCGGCTATCGGCACCGAGCTTTCCGAGCCGAGGGGACGAGGAACCGACCCTCATATATGGAGAAAAATTCTTCCGAGGCTGAATCACCGTCAGATCTCTCCAAAATTCGTGTCAAGACACGACGGACGGTTCAGATTGCGCCACGCTCACAAAACGACAAAATAACGTTTTTCTCGTGATCTGAAACCCAACCCTCGTGATTCACGCAATGATGGACGCTCCAGATCTGACCACGTGTACCTTCCGAGCTGCACACCACCGGTTCGCCTAGCAGAGCTACTGAACAGCCTGGCTAAGCAGCCGAGCTGGCCGAGCCGAAGGGCGACGACGCTTCAAATCCTAGGACGCTTCAAAACGTCCAACTCCATGCCTCGGCTATCGGCACCGAACTTCCGAGCCGAGGGGACGAGGAACCGACCCTCATATATGGAGAAAATTCTTCCGAGGTAGAATCACCGTCAGATCTCTCCAAAATTCGTGTCAAGACACGACAGACGGTTCAGATTGCGCCACGCTTACAAAACGAAAAAAATAACTTTTTCTCATGATCTGAACCCAACCCTCGTGATTCACGCAATGATGGATGCTCCAGATCTGACCACGTGTACCTTCCGAGCTGCACGCCACCGGTTCGCCTAGCCGAGCTACTGAACAGCCCTGGCTAAGCAGCCGAGCTGCCGAGCCGAAGGGCAACGACGCTTCAAATCCCAGACGCTTCAAAACGTCCAACTCCATGACTCGGCTATCGGCACCACGCTTCCGAGCCGGAGGGGGACGAGGAACCGACCCTCGTATATGGAGAAAAAACCTGTCGACCCTCCTCAACCGTTGGATCTTGTTTAAAACGCTGCTCGTCAAGATGGAAGACTCAGATCTGGACACGTTCACTAAATGACAAGATAGCGTTTTTTGGGGATATGCGCTGAGATGGACGTCCAGGATCACGCCACGTGGTTCGGCTAATTCCGAGCTACGTGCCGATCTGCCGAGCTGAGGGGACGAGGAACCGACCCTCGTATATGGAGAAAAAATCCGCTGACCCTCCTCAGCCGTCGGATCTTGTCAAAAAACCGCGCTCGTCATGATGGACGGCTCAGATCTTGCCACGTTCACTAAACGACAAGATAGCATTTTTTGGGGATACACGCTGAGATGGACGTCCAGGATCACGCCACGTAGTTCGGCTGATTCCGAGCCATATGCCGACCCGCCGAGCCGAAGGGACAAGGGAACCGACCCTCCGTATACGAAGAAACTATCTGCCGAGGAGCGCGGATCGTCTGATCGCCCAGAAAATCGCGCTCGGCGCTGATCAAGGGCCCAGATTTGCGCCACGCCATAAATCGGTATTAAAAATTAGTTTTTATTTATTTAAATAGTTTTATTTACTTTAAAATTGCAAACAATTACTAAAAATTCGGGAAAATTAACTAAAAATTCTGGAAAATAATTACAAATTCTGGGGAACGTTTTTGAGCCCCTGAACGAGCATTATTACCTGGAATGTGTTGTTAAGACCCCCGAACAACTAGTTAACACATCGCAAAATTAAATAAATAATCCGAAAAAATAGATAGAAATCACCTAATATCCAAAGAAGCTCAGGAACAACTTAGAGTTCCATCGACTTGAAAAATCACCGCACTACCTCCTTCAAGATTCAGGACCTCCCATTCGGACTCTGATACAACTCCACCAGCCATGAAAACAAGTAAAACTACTCCTTAAAGGCTGACCAAACTCAGTCTTTAGGAGTGGGGGGCTCGTGATATGGCTAAAAATGGGCTTAAATCGGAACCGTCCAAATTGGGCGCGAATCTTGAAGCTCAGGGGTAAAACGGTAATTTCACCCACCAACGGGTCTGAAGCGGTACTGGTTATCTTCCCCGAAGACCCACTTACCCGCAAACAGATCCACTTCAACTGGGGAGCGGGTTTCAACCCGCAGCGAACCCGATCCAGAAGGGATAGAATTAGGGTTTCTGATTAAATCCTAATCAACGGCCCTGATTCATATCTATCCCTTCACTGGGGAATAGGGATTACATTCCTTATCTAATCACAGGGATTACATTCCTAATCTGATCCCAACGAAGACTATAAATACCCCCCATCCATCTCCATTAAGAGGTAATCAATACTTTTCCAATAAAAAGCTCTTTCTTAATCATTCAGATTACTGACAAGAGCGTCGGAGGGTGCGTCGCCGGGATCCATCCCGGTGTCTCGTACTTTTTGCAGGTGAACGGCGGGAGTCAACGGTCAAACTCTGGCAGAACAGGTTAGGTGTTTGCTATTCAGGTTTTCCAAGAATCCACAAATACTTTCTGTTTACCCCCACACCAGATTCAGCGGCACCGTCTGTGGGAAACATACAAATAGCAGCCTCCTCTCTTCCCGTTGGTCAGATCTCCTCTAGCCATGCCTCCTAGGAAAGTAAGATCCAGAGGGTCCAACCATGGACCCAATCCCGTTGATCAGCAAGAGGTAGTCCCCATCCAACCCGCTCAGCAGCAGGGGCAACTTCCTCTCCAAGCGGAAGACCATCTTCAACAAGATCAGACTCCTCTTCAGAATCAGCAACCCCCTAAGGGTCCCGCCGGTCCTCAGAATGCCGGTGCGGGGGCTTCGCGTCCCAACCCGCAGAAGCAACCCCTCCATCAGGACCGCATTTTGGTACACAATGCCTCTTCGGATTCCATGGCCTCCTACAATCCTCGAGTTTCCGACCTCCGCATACCATCCTCAATCGGCAGAAGGATGAGGATCTTCATCGCCGTCTGGACGAAAAGCGGGCCCGAGAGGGAGCCTCCCGCCAACAGCGTTCGGGTGAGCGATCTCACCACCGAGACTACAGAAGGTCCCCTACCCGAAGAGGGATGAAAGAGTCCCCCGAACACCATAAGAGAAGACCTCATTCCCCTACCGGTTGACAACATCCGAGGAACGATGAGGCACTCATCACCCGTGCCGAGTTCCAGCAGTTCCAAGCAATGGTGTTGCAAGCCCTCAACCTCCGACCCAACAATAACAATGCTCAGAAGGCTCCTACCCCTCCACGGGTCCAAAGTCCTCGCCATCGGTCCATAACTCCTCCTCCGGCTCCTTGCAACCAAAAGCGCATGTCTAGCCCTCACCGCTCCCAGAGCTACCGTCGTCGCTCCCCTTCCTATGAAGACGAGTCCAAAGGCTCGTTTGACTATCGTCGAAGGGACGATGCTCTCTACCGCCAGTCTCCACGAGATGGAGAGGCAGCATCGGCCGAATAGAAAAGGATGAGGAGTTAAGAGGAAGGACCATCTGCCCGAGCAGACCTCCCTTCTCCCGGACCATCATGGAAGCTCCTATCCCAAGAGGTTTCGAACCCCCGCAGTTTGAAACTTACTCGGGGAGTCGGACCCCGTGGACCACATCGAAAGCTTTAAGACCCTCATGCTAATCCACCAAGCTTCTGATGCTTTGCAGTGCAAAACCTTCCCGCCACTCTTAAGGGTTCGGCTCGGGAGTGGTACTCCCGCCTCGCCCCGTCTTCCATATTCTCCTTCGAGCAATTTGAGACCCTCTTCATCACTCGTTTTTGAGTAGCAGGCGCACGGAGAAGACCAACATCTCAGTTACTCCAGCTCCGCCAGGAGAAGGGAGAGAAGTTGAGAGACTATGTGAGGAGGTTCACTGCAGAAGTGAGATCCATCGCTTCCCTTGATCAGCCTGTTGCAAGCGGCCGCCTTCAATCGAACGTCCTCAACTCTAGCCTTCGCTCCTCCCTTGCTAAGAAGCCCCCACATAATTTTCGACCGACCTCCTTCTTAGGAGCGAGAAAGTACATTCGGGTCGAAGAAGTCGAGAATCTCCCGGGCTTTGAGGAGACATCTTCCGGGAACAAACGGAAGGAGCACAAGCGAAGAGGGGTCCCAAAAATCCTCAGAAGGACGTCAATGGACAGCGTCGGCCGACTCCTCGGGTTGAGAAGTTCACCCCCCTCATTGCCAATATATCAGAAGTTCTTATGGAGGTGGACAAGGAAGGGCTCCTCGCGCTCCCCCAAGAATGAATACACTTGGCAAGAAGAGGAACAAGGATAAGTGGTGCCGCTTTCACAGGGACCACGGCCACGACACGGATGATTGTCGGGCTCTGAAGGAGGAGATCGAAGAACTTATATAGTGGGGGCACCTGACCAAGTTCGTCCAAAAAGAGGGGGTCGAGCTTCCCCCCTGAGGAGCCAACAAACGAACCGAAGGGCCCGGCGAGCTTTAAGACTCAGAATCTCCCAGCTCCTCCCAAAAGGTCTTCACCTTATTGTAGCAGTAGGATCTTGATTTTCAATAAGGCCGATGCTTGTAACTCGGCCAACAGCATGTAATAATGGCTCGCCCTATTGGAGCGGCCACTTAGTTTATTTCAATAAAACTTTACATCTTTTCATTGAAAATGTTTGCTCTTGCTTCTCTATCTCTCCGAGTCACGACTCTCTTAAATGGTGGGGTTCGGAGTCCAGCTTCTTCTACATGGCTGCTCCCGCAACTTACTAACCTCTAACAACGAGTTCGGAGTCCGACACTTGGTTCGATTCCCTCTTCAAATAACTTGCTCTTCAGCGGGTTAGAAGTGGTTCGCCATTCGGAATTGCTCCCACAACTGTTGAATAACTCTAACGATGGTTCGGAGTCCAACACTTGGCTCGATTCCTCTTCAAATAACTTGCTCTTTAGCGGGTTAGAAGTGGTTCGCCATTCGGAATTGCTCCCACAACCGTTGAATAACTATAACGACGAGTTCGGAGTCCAACACTTAGGCTCGATTCCTCTTTCAAATAACTTGCTCTTCAGCGGGTTAGAAGTGGTTCGCCATTCGGAATTGCTCCCACAACTGTTGAATAACTTTAACGATGGTTCGGAGTCTAACACTTGGCTCGATTCCTCTTCAAAAAACTTGCTCTTCAGTGGGTTAGAAGTGTTTCGCCATTCGAATTGCTCCCACAACCGTTGAATAACTCTAACGATGGTTCGGAGTCCAACAGACGTCTAATGAAGTGGTCGATCGAGCTAAGTCAACACGATATATCTTATCAGCCTCGGACTGCTATCAAAGCTCAAGCACTAGCCGAGTTTATAGTGAAAAGCACAATCCCGGAGGTAAGTCAAGCAGCAAATGGGCCACCCATCTGGACGGTGTATGTAGATGGGTCTTCTTGCGCTGAAGGGAGCGGAGCCGGAGTTATTCTGGCAGGCCCAGATGACTTCGTTCTCCACTACTCCCTCCGCATCAATTTCAAAGCTTCCAACAACGAAACTGAGTATGAAGCCTAATAGCAGGGCTTGGGCATGGCTCGCAAGGCAGGAGCGCAGCGTGTCCGAATATTCAGTGACTCTCAGCTCGTGGTGAAACAGGTCTTAGGAGAATACGAGGCGCGAGACGACCGAATGGCCAAGTACCTAGCCAAGGTCCAAAGTCTCATGGCTTCGTTCGAAGAGGCCCAACTCCAGCAGATCCCTAGGGAAGGAGAACGTCCAAGCAGATTCCCTCTCAAAACTAGCCCTTCCACTCTTCCAAGGTCTCAAGCAGACCGTCATGATCGAAGTTCTACTAAGGTCAAGCATCGAAAAAAAAGCCCCTGACTCGATGGAGTCGCAACATGTGCAACTCAGGGATAACTGGATGAAGCCTTTGATTGAGTTCCTCAAAGACGGGAACCTTCCCAAGATCCTAAAGAAGCTCGCCGAATCCGAACGAGCAGAGCGGTACACCCTCGTTGAGGGAGTCTTGTACAAACGCTCCTACACCAAGTAGATGGCCGACCCTACTTGAGATTGTCTCTCTCTAGAAGAAGCCTTGTATGCCTTGAAAGAACTTCACGAAGGTATAGACGGAGCCCATTCAGGATCAAGGTCAATAAAGAACGTTTTTTTCATATTTTACATGTAAAATTACTTGTATCTCTCTGCTTTTACTCTTCACTCTAACGACGAGTTCGGAGTCCAACACTTGGCTCAATCCTGCTTTGCAAGCCCGCTCGGTCTAGAAGTGGTTCGTCATTCGGAATTGCTCCCACAACCGTTGAACAAACTCTAACGACGAGTTCGGAGTCCAACACTTGGCTCGGCTCCGCTTCGCAAGCTCGCTCTTAAGCGGGATAGAAGTGGTTCGTCATTCGGAATTGCTCCCACAACCGTTGAACAAACTCTAACGACGAGTTCGGAGTCCAACACTTGGCTCGGCTCCGCTTCGCAAGCTCGCTCTTAAGCGGGCTAGAAGTGGTTTGCCATTCGGAATTGCTCCCACAACCGTTGAACAACTCTAACGACGAGTTCGGAGTCCAACACTTGGCTCGACTCCGCTTCGCAAGCTCGCTCTTAAGCGGGCTAGAAGTGGTTCGCCATTCGGAATTTGCTCCCACAACCGTTGAAACAAACTCTAACGACGAGTTCGGAGTCCAACACTTGGCTCGACTCCGCTTCCTTAAGCACTCTGAGTTACCGAGCCGAGTGGACGAGGTACCGACCTCTACATATGGAGAAAAATACCGCCGAACTAGTTTCACCATCGGATTATCTAAAAATTCGTATTAGAACGTGATGCACGGCTCAGATCGCGCCACGTCTCTACAAATACAACAAGATAACATTTTCTTGAAATCTGAGCCTCTTGTCTCGTGATTCGCACTATGATCATGATGCACCGCCAGATTAAGCCACGTAGCTCGGCCATAATTCGTGTTACCTAACTATCGAAGAGCAAAGAGACCTCCTGCAACACCCCGAGCAAGAGCGAAAATTCTACAGCTAGAACGAATAAAAGCAGCTAACTTTTGGTTCTTATAGTTCGTTTCAAAAGTAAAGTAATTACGGCACAACCAGGCGAGCAGACGACTTCAATTTTATTAAAAAGAACGTAATAATTTTACAAGGGCAAGGTTGCTACAAAAAGGCGCTACAAAAAATCGAAAGCCTAGTACCATTTTTTCAACGCCTCTTCAGAACGGGGACATTCCGATTCAGAGACCTCAGGGTCGGCGTGCACTTAACCTCCGAGCTCGTCTCTAGGCCAGCGAACCGAGACGCTTCTTCGCCACTAACTCTAACAGTATGGCTCCGACTGAGGCTCCGCTCAGAGAACAACTGCTACGCCACTTTGGACATCGGCCGCAGTCCGACCAATGACGGGAGGACAAGTCGCGAGCTCGAGAAAGAGATCCCTCGCTCGCATTCCTCGCGGGTACATGAGGTGCTGCGAACGTTAATCCTCACGGGCTGAGGCTTAAGACGGGCGACCTCCTCGAGCTCGACGATCCTATCTTTCAGAGTGTCGTCCTTCACCGATATCTTGAGCCGAGGGAGTTTTGCCGAGCCCGGGTACTCAGCACTATCAGATATAATGTGACGCAAATTTGGTGTACCGCTCCTTAGCCGAGAGTTCTTCCTCGCTATCGCAAGTGATGCACCTCGGCCAGTAACTCGTTGTTCTTCTTTTCCACGTTGAACAACACTCTCCGATCGCTCAATCTCGCCCTCGAGATGAGCTTCGCGAGACCGCTTGAACCAATTCCGCACGACGCCGAGCTGCGGCGGTGTCTCGAATCGAGTTCGACGATCTGAAAGGCGAGGGCATCACATTGAAAGACTATATCCGAGCTAGACACTTAGACAAATTCAAAACAAAATTTTCGAAAAGAAGCCTTTTCATTCACATCAAAAAAGCGGTGGCCAGTTCGCTATAAGGCTTACACAAAAAGAAAAATTACAAAAACAAAATAATCAGGAAATCCACCTGGGGCGGCAGCTCAATTACCGGCGCCTCGCTAGATGGCCCTTTCACCCCTCGTCACCTCAGTTTGAGGATCGGCCGACGCGGTCTTGGGGTCAGCTGGCACCTCCCCATCCCGAGGTTCATTCTCCTCCTCCCAATCGTCATCTTCTTCAACTTCTTCGCCTTCATCCTCGCCGCCAGGCCACAGTCGATACCCAACCCTCTGAAAGCCGGGGACTCGAGCCTGGACATAGTCGAGCGCCCGGGGCATAGGACTTCTCCATATTCTCAGCCATGTGCTTCTTCGCCTCGGCTTCGACCTCCACCCTTATCACTGCCGCCGCGGCGTCCTTCTCTGCCTTTCGCCACCTCCAGGGCCTTCGCCGATTCCGCCAACTCCTCGGCAGCCTTAGCAACTTTGGCGACCTCCGCGGCGAGCTGCTCCTTCGTTCGCTCCAAGTCCGCCTCGAGGTCGGCGACTCGAACCGCCAAGCCATCCGAGCGACGTTGCTCCGCCTCGAGCTGCCTAACCGGCCTCGGCCTTCTCCGTCGTGTCCTTGTCACAGGCGGGCCTTCAGTTCCCTCTCCTGGTCGGCGAACTCTTGAATAAGATGGCCGAAGTGACAGGTGGTCTGTGGCAAGGAGTTAGAGCCAAACTGTGAACTTAGGCGAAATTCTCAAAAAGGGGGAAATC
The DNA here is from genome assembly GCA_017893485.1 of Hemerocallis citrina. Taxonomy (NCBI): domain Eukaryota; kingdom Viridiplantae; phylum Streptophyta; class Magnoliopsida; order Asparagales; family Asphodelaceae; genus Hemerocallis; species Hemerocallis citrina. The sequence continues at coordinate 232,246,110 of CM030364.1, read as the reverse complement.
AAGACTTACCAACATAAGCGACCGGGCAACCTCGTAGGTGTCGTCGCCAGGTCGTCCCCGCCTTCAGAGCGGCTCGATCCTTGGGGGTCGCGAGATGCTTCACGACCTGCATACACATCTGCGAGTCTCCGAGGAAGCCGTCATGGTTCTTCACCCGCCAGTCGGGGACGAACAGCTTCTTGTGCTGCTCGGTCAGAATCTCCTCGGCCTGAGTCGTCAGAGACGGGCCTCGAGGCGACAGCGCCGCTGAGACGGAGAAGGGCCACACCAGCCATGGCAGAAGCAGGAGCCGAGGGGTCGACGGGAACAGCCACCACCAACGATGGAGATTGAGTAGCGAGGGTAGGGTCGGTGACTACCGAGGGAGCCTTGGTAGGGCGGCCGGACGAAGGACCCGTGCCCGTCCTTGTCCTCTTCCTACCGTCGGCAACCTTGCCTCGCTCATTCAACATCCGCAAGAATCCATCTTCGGCGCTTCTTGTTCCGAACAACAAAACAAACAACAAGTTAGAAAAACGAACAAGAAACTTAAAGAAAAAAAATGCGACAAGATGTCAGGGGCATACTCGGATCGATCGCACTAAGGCCCGACCCGTGTAGCACCTCCTCGGTCATTTCTCTCCAGCTCAACATTAGGAGAGCAATGAGCTTCGCCGCCACCTCCGCCTCGGCCGGAGTCAGCACCGGGTCGACCATGCAAACTTCGGCACCTCTACCTTCCACCGTTTCGGAAAGTCCAGCGTCGAGGGGCCCCTTCAACAGAAAAAACTTCTCCTTCCAACCTTTTATCGAATCAGGATTCTCTATGAGCCTAACACCTTTCCGGTGTGACATGTAGTAGCGAGGCTCGGCCTTATTCATCCGGTGGATTCGATACAGGCTCCGGAGGATCACCATGTCAGGTTCGACCTTGGCGATGCGGCACTGCAGCAAGAAGGCGAGCACGTGGCGCCCAGGAGTTCGCAAAAACTGGGTCGGTGCCAGGCAATACCACTGAAGTACCCTTAACACGAAGGGATGCAGAGGGAATCGCAAGCCGGCGCTCAAAGAGTCGAAGTCGAACGCACACGTATCCGGCGACAGTTCGGAGTTCGCCCGCATCCCAGGGCCGGGGAGGATCAGCTGGTACTCCGGAGGGATGGCGAACCCCTTCCTAATCCGGAGCAGGTCCTTCTCATATAATACCGAGGCAAATGTCGTCCACCTCGGTAGTCTCTCTCGGGATTGTTTTCCTCGTAAACTACCGACCCTACCAACGATCGCCTTCTTCAGAAGATCACCCTCGTACTGCCTAATTCCTGGGTGGCCAGGAAAGCACACTAGGGTACCGGCCCGACTCAGGGGACTCGCCTCTCAGTCTCCACAATCTCCTCGACTACAGGAGACCGGGCCACTACCCTTCTTCCTCTTCTCCTCGGCCACGGATTGTCCTACCAACTCCTTCCCCTTTCTCCGGCTCGCCACTTGCCTCCTCTCCTTAGCACCATTATCGTCCGAGGACGAGGCCTCACTACCCGAGTTTACCCTTGACATCTCTAAAAAGTATAAGGCAAATACACTGACCTTGATGTGACGTAGCCTTGAAGTAATGTTCACGGTCGGAATTAAATCACGAGAAATTGCCTGACCCACGCGACAGCTAGCGCAACCACCTTGGAGCACAAATCGCCGCTAGCAGAGTAAACTGAGAGTAAAAGTAAAAACTAGGAAGTAAAAGTGGAAAATGAGCCAAGGAGTGAAGGGGGGTGAGAATTTATAACCTCAAAGCGACGTTTGGGCTCCCTAAGCGGTTAAGGGCCCACTAAGAGAAGGCAAAACGACAAAACGGAGAGTTGCGACGTTTCAAGACAAGAACTCTTCAAATTCTCTTAACTCCATTACTAGACCACCGGGGTGCTTGATCGAGCTACCGAACAACTTGGCTAAGCAATCGAGCTACTGAGTGGAAGAGCTATCCGCCGAACCTATGGTGAGCCTCGCCGAGCTACCGAGCCGAGGTACCGACCTCCACATATGGAGAAAAATTCTGCTGAACCAGTTTCCACCGACGGATCGCTCCAAAATTCGTGTCGAAACTTGATGACACATGCTCGCTCCAAAATCCGTGTCGAAACTTGTCGAATTCCGTATGAATGAGAAATGTTGGTCAAAGTTGGGTACTTAAAATGTACTAACTTGGCAACTTGGAGAAAATGGATAGTCCCATATCGAAAATTGGAAAAGATTTTTTGTAGTATATATACTAGAAAACTGGACTAAAGGGCGTGGCCCGGGAGTTACCACTAACGTGTAGTGGAGAGAGGACTTAGCCAAAATGACAAACACACACGCCCGTCCCGACCTCGGCTCGGCTCTGGCTTAAATTTTTTTTTTGCCCAGACAAAATCTTTTTCCCTATTGAATTGATAAGGCTTTTCAGATTCAGTAACTGGTACCATTACTCTGTAACAGCAGAGTAATGGATCACCAGTTATGAATCTGAAGCGTCTCCATTACTCTGCTATTACAGAGTAATAACAGCAGAGTAATGGACCTCTGAAGAGTCTCCAGTCTCCATCTTCCTTTTATAAAAGACTACTGAATCCAAACAGTCTATTACACAGTCAGAGTTTTATTCTTCTTCTTCCTCTTCTTCTTCTCTGAGTCAACTGAGAGTACATCACAGACAGCAGTTCGTTGAATCTCTGAAGCAAGGGTGCTGCTCTTCAGAGAAGATACAGTTGTATCCTGAAAAGCAATTCGCCAGCCACCGTCACACTGCGGGGCGAATTTCTGCTTTAAGGAGAGAGATTCTCAATCTCGACTCTGTGCAAAGTTTTTCGTTTCCTGTTTTCATTTCCTGTATTTCAGTTCTTCGCAATTGCTGTTGGATTTTTTCATATTTATAAAATTGGGTTCTAACACCTATTAGCATAACTACAATATTCGGATCAGTGTGGTCCCTAAGTTCTTTGAGTCAGTGCTCGACATCTCAAATGTGGGAGTGGTCGAGTGACATCATACACAAGCAATGCCCAACAGCTCCTCGGTAGTAAGCACTCGTAATGGCACGGTACCTGGTTTTAGCAGTAATGGATAGGTTAGTGAAATAAGTAACAGTAGTATTTTATTGGGATGTGTTTTACATTTTTTTTATTTAACAATTCCCACTACCTTAGTGTGCAAACAATTTAATAATGTGCACGTATTTATGCAGGTTGGTTTCACCGAAAATGAGAATGAGAAGGATTCACACAGCCATTTCAAGTTATAAACTCATAATAGTAGAGATAGCATGACATGAGGAATAAAATACAACATTATGAAGTAAGTCAAGTTAATTTTTAGAATTGAAACAAATGATTAATGCAATTGATTGAACAAGATCATAGGATCTTGGCATCTTGCTTACAAAAACAACTGAAGGACCCAAGCATTACAACACATCAGTAATCCAAATATGACTAGTTGCAACTTCATCACTAAGGTGATTTGCTTTGGCAACTAGGTGCTTTCAGTAAGAGCTTGCGTCTCTGCCTTGCAGAATTAAATGCAAGATTTGACCCCCTGAGAGAGCAAGAGACCCAATCTTTAGTTGAGAAGGTATTGCTGTCTTGCAGAAGTAAATGCAAGATTTGACCCCTGAGAGAGCAAGAGACCCAATCTTTAGTTGAGAAGGTAATGCATCATACAGGGTATGTCAAGTGGATATGATCTGAGGCTACCACAAGCTCGCAAGGCAGAGGACAAGGAAGTTAATGACGATAACGCTTTAAAGAGATACGGGACCAACATACATAACATCAAATATTATGGACTCGTACCCATGCCAAACACTGTGTTCGGACATTGACACTTCACGGGTGTCACAGACATCGACACTTCACAGACACTGTTCAACAAATGATGTTGGGTAACTTTTTAAGCACTTTCCCAGACACATAATCAGCAATTTTCACACCCCTTCTTATATTGTTTATACTAGTTAACTCTAATTATTTTGGAATGGAGTATGGTCAAATGATCTTCACTGATTTTGTCAGACAATAGGTATAACCAAATTCCATATGGACTATGAGTTTCCTTGTTCTGATTATATAGCTCAAAATTATGTTGTTGATTGTCAGCTGGACTAAATTTATGAGTAATAGTGAGCTAATATTACGTTAGTTAATACTAAGGTAGTATCTGTATGTCTATGCTATACAAATTGTCGTGTCTTCTTCTTCCGATACACATGTCATTTCCAACACCCATACCAGTATCCATGGTACTCATTGAAGGAAATTTGGGCCAGGTACAGGCTATCACGTATAAAAACATTTGATGGTTCAGCATGAGCAGAACAATCGGACCCCATTAGGATCATCATCCCCAATGATGAAATTTGGAGTAAAAAATTCCTCATTTCTCTGTGCTATTGTTTGGATGCTTTTGCTTCCATTCAGTTCCATGCCTGTATTTGACCCTTGTATGTTAATCACAAAGAAACATTAATTAAGAAGTGCAAAATGATTTTGGCAACAAAGATTGGCACAGATAAACCCCTCTCAGCTTTTAGATCCACACAAAACACATAACCCAAAGCTCTCCCGTACATGGCCCTCTTGATCCAAAGTGAGGGAGGCAGGGTTTACCCCCTCCTTTGACAAAAGCTTTAAAACAAGAAGAAACACACATGTTAAGGATCAAAAGGTCATCTGAACGATAGACGTTGCATTTATAGATTCAGACTGATTTTTCAACTGGGAGATGATCAACATCTTGAGCTGAAGGTTGTGGAAATCCGAGCTCACAGTGCTACTATTTTAGTTCAGTGAATGAACGATACCAACCTCCACTGGCTAACTAGACAGAGACAATCTTAAAAGGGTGGAGTGAATGGAGAAAAAGGAAAGAACCAGAGGCATAATGACTCAGAGCTCAGTTGTAAAACAGGGTAGATGAAATGGTGGGTGGTTTTCCAATCTTTATGGCTCAGCGAGCATGGTGATTATTGGTGTTTTAAGGAACATGTTAGTAGTTTAGAGGTGTAAATTTCTAAGAAATGAGCTCTATTGTGAAGGGAATCAAGGATATCTTTGTATTATTTAGTGCGAAGGATGTCACTCTCAAACAATTAAACAGAAAAAAGTGAATTCTATATTTTTAGATTATGATAATTTAGTTTAAATAAATAGGATTGGTTTAATTGATCTAGGGGACATAAAATAAAGAAATTAACATAATTAGATCAAGTGAAAAGCATCTAATAAGTTTATAAGCATCTATTAGGTTTCAGGAATAAGCATATATTAGGTACAGGAAAAAGAATATATTAGGTAATGAGCATCACCTAAATCCACCTAAATCCAGTTTATTCATGTGCGGTTGTGAATTCATACTTAAATAGAAACATAATAGAGAGTTGAAAATATATCTAATAGGAGGTGCCCCTAATGTACCAGTTAGCCCTTAGAAATGCATTTCTCTACATAAAATATACTGTGTCCCCCTACTCCAAGACACTCAAATATAGGGGAAATATTTGGGGGTTCTCTCATTCTATGAGCTTAAACTATATGAGTGTGAACAAGTAGGGGAAGCTCACAAGCATATTCCTGGAATAATGCCAAACCCTTCTCTGCATTATTACCTTGGTCCTGAATTTGACATTAACTAAGAGCTTTGACATCAGGTTCACAACCAGTTGTAAATTTGGTCACGAGTTACATATGTGGTCAATGATCTTTTTAGATCTTGTGGTCTATGCTCATGCCATTTTGTGAAGAGAAGTACTTGATTTTGCATCCAAGACCAAAATTCTCTATCCAGTAAAATCAACCCAGGATTACATGGCTGACACAGGTCTTCCAACAGACCCTCCTCTCATCCCTACAGCTATACTTTCCTGCAAGTGAGACAACTTCTAAACCTATCACCATCACCACCAAGGCATCTACCATAGCAATTTTCCACACTTTTCGTCCCCTCTGTTTAAACAGAACTCTCAAGAGTTTTTGTATGGGCAAAAGCATCTGTAACCGAGAAGCTTGAGTTTTCCAGACAAATAAAATAGTATGCTTAACCATTCATAGCTGACTAATCTTACCTACTCATAATCCATAGGTATTTCTCCCACTTTATTTTTCCCCCCCAAAATAAACAGATAATTGATTTGATTTTTTCAATACCTAGTACTTCATCTTGTAAATGTTTGTCCTAAATAACTAGTCATGTTTATTCCTTAGCAATAGTCTTTCTGTGGATGTTTCAAAATCAGTTTCATGTAGCTTGGCATGAATCGAATATAGGACCCTTCACATGTAAGATCTATTGCCAATGCAATATGGGATCTTCATTTTGGTCAACCAGCTATTGAAACCTTTATTCGAGGAGGTGCAAACATTTTGTGCCCAGTTTCGGTATAAATTTACAGTTTTTTCAAAGAATTTTCCCTTCCTCACTTCGTATTGTTGTCCTTGACTCCAATAGAAATTTAAATTTTTGCTTATATTTCTATATTGCTCCTCCTGAATCCTCGTACATTATAATATCCTAAAAAAAATTGTGTACTCAATTAAAGATGAGCACAATTAGTCACACTGATCTCACAAAGATCCTCCCAAATCCCACTATGCCTTAAGTTACATGTCCATCTAATGAGGTAGAACTTCCTAAACAAAACTGAAATCAGATAAGCCATGGAGTTGAAACCTGACATACTTTGCATGAAACCATATGTTTCTGTTCTCTATTCACAACATCAATCTTGATATTTATAGGGGCATCTACCATATATTTTTGTTACAATCAAATTACAAGTTGCATCCTCACCACAGTTTTTAAAGAGTGCAAACACCCCCAAAACAACCCCTTATATATCTCTTCGTATTCATGGAGGTTGTGCTCTGCATCTTGAAGTGCATGCTAAGTAACCCTACAGTTGCATACCTCCTTTTTGGAATCCTAGGATGCTTAAACACAACATGATTATTTTTTCCACATAGAATGTTGATACCAATGCACATGCACATATCAACTATTTAAGTAAAGTAAAAAGATTATAAGCATGATATTTGTAACGCCCTGAACCCTAACTCGAAAAAGGGGACATTAGCCAACAATTAATATGAAATCATCCTATAAATTATCAACTCGAAAGACCTTTCACAAAATTAATTATCACAAGGTGATAAATATTTCTACAATAATCAAATATTCATCAAACAAACATGAATACCTACTAAAACCAACTAAAACCTTCCAACCTCCGATCTGAAGAAAAATCAACGCTCCACGATCTACACCCTAATCCTGCAAGAAACTGTGGGGGGATTAAGCTTTTGCCTAGTGAGTTTAATGTATATCATAAAAACAAATAAAATTATCCAAAACTTTATGAAAACTTAGATTACAAACTTCAAATACAAATCCTCTTACGCCATACAAATTTAATGACAATTAAGGTGATCATATAAACAAGCAATGCAGAATGCCTAGTACGATACTTGTCTAAAAATTTACACATCTCATCAAGGTTTCAAATATCGGATTTCGGACTCATCTCGGCAAGGGGTGTTTCGTCTCGAATCGGAGATATCGGATGAGATCTCGGAGGAGATCTCGGGAAAATGTGATCTTCTCGGATTTTCATTTTGGACACTCAATAAACATATTTTTTTATCCTAAACAAGATATCATGTGTTCTACATGTCAATTTTCATATAAAATATTGTATAATGTAATTAATGACATGAATTAATCACGGTAAATATTTGCTTAATTTAACAACAATATAAAAAAGAATATAATATAAGTATATAACTAAACTGAATTTGTATTGATTAGAAAAAATGTAATAGTTAATATAGTCTAACATATATTAACTAAACTTACTTGACTTTGTATATACACAAACAATAAAGAAAATTTTTTTATATTATCTTAGCTTAAGGTCTTATATTGAAAGACTTCTATGCAATAAGTTGAACAAAAAAAATTATATATTCATAATACCATTAGTATCTATTTCGGTTGATATTTCGGGAATTTCAGCAATATTTCGGCAGATATTTAGGCAATTTCGGCCAAAATCTACACATTTCGGTCCAAAATGATATGGAGTATAAATCTGTGATTTGGTATCAACAAGCTAGCCGAAACGAAATTCCAGCCTTATCGGCCGAAATTTAAAAGAGTTCAACCCATACTAAGTAAATAATCAGATACAAGTATTCATGCAATGGATTTTAGGTACGGCCCCTACTCATGCGGTCAACACTTATAGCCTGATTGACATGTAAACACCACTCCGGTCCGAGGTAGGACAACGTATTGCATAAAAAGAACTCATCACTCATTGAGTAGACACATGAGAACCCATAAGAGATTACTTAAAACTCTGACTCATATACCGGTATATTAACATGTGATGCATACAACACTTAATCTTTTTACCAAATCTCAAAATATAATATTTAATATCCAATATCTATAAACTTCACAAAAACGTATGCATCACAACTTAAGACTGTGTCACACATTTGATGCACGAAAATAAACTTCTTCGCATAATCAACAACTTCATCAACGAATATACATCACAACGACAATGATGAAAATATCTAAAGAAACATGAATAACTTATTGCAAAACTTTCAATATAATTCACATCAACTGATATATATATATATAGAGAGAGTCCCCTTCTGTTGTGCACTAACCTCCGTATGCACTCGGTCTTCGGACCTTCGTATCGACGATCCGAACCGTTCACATTAATCTACACGTCTAAATTTGTCTAAATATGTAAAATCAAGTCATTTGAAATTTATTTGTCTATCCATCATGTCATTATTATAAAAAATGATATTTCGCCATACAATTTTGCAAACTTCAATGGATAGGCAAATGAATTTCGAATGACTTAATTTTACATATTTGCACTAATTTAGATGTGTAGATCACTGTGAATGGTTCGGATCGTCCATACGAAGGCCTGAAGGCCGAATGCACACAGAGGCTAGTGCACAATAAAATACTTATATATATATATATATATATATATATATATATATATATATATATATATATATATATATATATATAAACAAAATCAATAAAATTTTCATCAGTAATAACTAAAATCAATTTCCAACATAATGCATAAATCACAATAATTATTAAAGAAACCAAATAAAACGCAAGGTATACGAATCACTACTTACCTTAATCGAGAAATCCAAGGTTCAATCCAACTTGTTGACATTGACAAATTTCCTTCAGTAATAACTAAAATCAATTTCCTGCATAATGCATAAATCACAATAATTATTAAAGAAACCAATAAAACGCAAGGCATACGAATCACTACTTACCTTAATCGAGAAATCCAAGGTTCAATCCCACTTGTTGACATTGACAACATCCTCTACCAACCCTTTCTTTCAATGTTTCGCCTTGGTTCACCCTCATCACCCTCATCATCATCGTCGTCGTCATCATCATCATCATCATCAGTGTAGTTGAAGGCTCGGCTCAAGCTCAGCCTCGGACTCAAGGCTCAGGCTTCACAGCAGTTTGAGCCTCAAGCCTCAGTTAAGGCTCCCCTTTTGTTCGAAGCTTCATTCCGGTTTGCGCCTGGACGCGCCTTAGCAAAGACTCGAGGCTTGCGCCTCAAGCAAATGCATGCCTGAACATAACAGACCTGACCCGTCTTCACAACCCGACCCATCTTCAACCTTTCTCATATCCCATAACTCCCCCAATTCTCTCTCACCTTCTCATCCCTAATTCCAAACTCTAATCCCAATCTCAACCTCCATAACTTTTCAATTTGCACTCCTCATCAATTTCCTCCCCATCTCAACAACATCGACGGCGACAGCGAAGCTGCTTGCGATGACACAACAACATACAACAGATTAGTGGCTACAGCGAAAGCAGATCGGCTGCGCCGGTGACCTTTTTACTTAGTCTCCAGACTATCCACTCCTATTCTAGTTTCTTTCCTTTCTGATTTTACACTTTTATGATTTGTTTCTTGGGTTTTCGTCTATCTTGACTTATGATATTTTTGCAAGTTACTTTGAAATAAAATTATGAAGCTAGTTCATTTCATAATTTACTATAATCATGAAACCATGTCATTCAAAAAATTGCGTCATATCTCAGTGTAGAGCATGACCAAATTTTATGGCCGACTAACTTTATGTTATTGCTATAATATTTCAAAATACCTTACCATTTACTAAAACTGTAATATTGTATGCTCATTATTGCAATATTTAATTTGATACTATTGTAATTTTACTGTATGCTCATTACAGTAATACTGTAATACTGTAATATTGTATGTTATATGGTAAGTATTTTTACTACTGTAATACTGTAATACTGTATGCTCATTACTACATGAAACTATGAATTCAAGGTCAACATGATATTATTATAGTTTTACAGAGGAATACATTGTATAACTTCTTCTTTGGGCAGGAAACACATTGTAGTTATATATATTACAGAGGAACATAATTATAGTTTTACAAAAATGATAACTTACACAGTCATCTTGATCATTATATGATATATTTTGTTGCTATGATGTTATCTTATTTATATAATCTTATTTATAAATTTTAAAAACTCCCAAAAGTAGTAATGAGCCTCGATTAAGTGAGGCTTACGCCTCAAATTGTGCCTTGCGCCTCAGGCTTTTTATAGGGTAGTGTAATTGCATTGCGCCTTATGCCTTCGACTACACTGATCATCATAATCTCTCTCTCTCTCTCTCTCTCTTAGCTGCATAAAGGGAGAAGAAAAATAATGCCAAAAATATCCTTGATCTCTCTCTCTTCTAATTCCCAGATTGTATGTGCAATAAAATCCATTCGTAAAATTAACACAAAGACCCCCCCTCAATAATTGATATTTGCATAACAGTCCAAAAGATCCTAATATTGAATTTTCAACAATCACCTGAAAATTCAAGGTAGTACAATATTTTTGTCATCCACAACCAAACTCTGAAACAAAGTTATTTCATAACTAAAACCAGTGTTACCGGGTTTTTCCACATTATAAGCATGAATTTTTTTTCATCCACAATCCAAATTCTTTAACAGAGTTATTTCATACCTAAAACCAATGTCACCGGGTTCTTCATCCCACCCCACCCCCACTCCCTTTCTCCGAACCACAATTTGAATCTTGTGATCCAATTAATGGAGGGTTTGCAATTTGGATATCTTAAACTAGCAATCCGCATAAGGTTTTTCTATTTACTCAAAATGAATACCTTTATTCATCAAATTCTCTTGCTTTGGTCTCAAATTAGATTATCACTCCTATATTCAGAAATGGGGGGAATTAATAATTCTTTGTATCGATCTCTCTCTCTCTCTCTCTCTCTCTCTCTCTCTCTACATATAAAACCCAAATGAGCATCCTTAGTCCCTTGACTCATTCTACCCCTTCCACCACAAACCGCTCAAAGTAGCATACTACGATCCCATATCGTACTATGAACCGAGATGTACCAAAAAAACCTGGTAACACTACATAAGTCGTGCATGCATATGCAATTTTATAAAACTTAATCACACTTATAACTCTCAATACGCATATAAATATGAGTTCACTAATTCAAAAATTCCCTAGTAAAATGCAACAATGTTATTATAGGAAAGAATTTCAAAAGCTATGCGAAATTTCGATTGCCAAATAAAATACCAAGTTTACTCAACAAGTCAAAACAGGAATCACCATGGGCCCGTTTGGTTGGAGGGGAATGAAAGGGAGGGGAGGGAAGGGATTTTTTAAAATATTTCTTGTTTGGTTCATTTTTTAGGAGGGGAGGGGAGGGGAGGGGAATGGAGGGATGCAGAATCCCTCCTGAGCCAATTTTGACTCCCCTCCAATATTTGGGGGATTTGGAGGAGAGAGAAAGTGGTTCTAATTTTTTTAAAGTGATTGGACTAAACTGTCCTTTTTAGATCTAAATCCCTAAAATAAAAAAGATATCCTCTCTCTTCCGACGCACTCTCTCCCACTCGCACTCTCTTTCTCCCCCTCCTCGTCGCGGAGCCCACCTTGTTCCTCTGGTAGGAACAAGTACATTGCATACTGCTTCCCATCTAGGCTCTCTCCCACTCGCACTCTCTTTCTCCCCCTCCTCGTCGCGGAGCCCACCTTGTTCCTCTGGTAGGAACAAGTACATTGCATACTGCTTCCCATCTTCTTTGTTCTAGGGGAAGAGGAAGAACCTTCAAACCAGGATATGTCCCAATGCATTGTGAATGTTTGCATGTCATGAACGGTATGGATTGACAACTCCCTCTCGGTATGAATTGACAACTCCCGTCCAGCAGGTAGAAGTCGGAGAATCCGTTGGGATCAAATTTCTCAGCCCATTCTTCAACGAAGTTGAGGGAATTTGCGACAACCAAGCAAACATATACATTCATTCAATCATCAACAATGAAAGTAATAACTTATAAGAGAATAGGAACGCAGAGAATGATTGATATAGATTATATTATTGGTCCAAATTTCATGAGCTTTTTGCCAATAAGCTTTAGAAAGTAGGAACACAACATACATAAAGCCAGTTTCAAGGGCTTCATCATTATGAAATACTACATGTCTGAAAGTCTCCAACTATTTATTTTTAAAAAAGGAAGCTATCTTCTGTATATTTGCTAGGGTTATTGGGTCTTGGAAAGGTTGCGAAAGAGAGAGTAGCCTCTAGTGATGAAACAATGGGACTTATGTAGACAATAGGTATGACAAATTGTGTGTGCGCACTCGGACAGCTATGTGAGCATGTGCAATTGTGTGTATATGGTGTCTTATGTGTATTATTGGTACTCCTAAAATATATGATAGAGTTTGGATATGAAAGGATATAAAAGTATGAAAGGATGTAAAAGTAATTTAATTATAAAATTCATTCCCTCCCTTCTTGAACCAAACAAGAAGATATTATTTTCCCTCCCCTCCCTCCCCTCATTTGAACCAAACAGAGTCTTGATTAAAATTCCTCCCTTTCCCTCCGCTCCCCTCCCCTTCTTTCAACCAAACAGAGCCTACCAAGAGTGTCACCGTCTCTAATTTCATCTACTCGTTATGTCACTATCTCAATAACTACCAAATCCCAAAAATTAGAAACCCTAGATGAAATAAATTGCAAAAAAAAAAAAACCCTCAAGATTAGACTTTTATACCTTTCTTGACCCGCCGTAATTCAAATCTGAGCTTTGATCACCTTTCCATCAACATTCAAACTCCGAGTCGTGAATTCAACTTCGATCGTCGATTTCAAGTCCAAAATGAACTCGTTTCTGGTGAATCGCGAGAGCAAGTTAGACTTCCCGACTCCCGAATCGCCGATGAGGACCACCTTGAAGAGGTAATCGTACTCGTCCTCCGCCTTGTATGTCGCCATCTCGAAGCTTCTAGAAGGAGAAAGGGGAAAGCGGAAGAAAAGAATTGGGTTTTGAATTGATTGTGGGGCTTTTTTTTTTTTTTTGGTCTTTTTTCTATTCTTTTCTTTTTAATTTGTTTTTTATTTTGTGGAAGGTGAGATCTTGGTCGTAGAAATTTATTGGGATTTGGCAAAGGAAGATACAGAAATTACATATTTGCCCACGCAAAATGAGGTCAATTTCGTTGACATGTTTGACTCAAATTCTTCAGGATTGGCATGTTTGACTCATGTTCTGATTTCTTTAACTAAAACTATAATCTCCTGTGTAATATTGCACCGACTTTATCGAAAGATATATTAAAATATCAATACCATTCAATAAAAAATTCAGCAAAACCTACTGCATATATAGCTTTTCTCTGTATAATTATAATTCAATCTATCAAGCTCGAGCATTTGATGCAATAAGACTTCCAAACACAATCACAATAATTATGCAATTGTTCAAATATTTTAATCCTATATACAACGAATTGCATGAATTAATTGTTCCGGATAATAACAGACTACAATCCAAATAGTTAAAATGCAAAATCCCTTTTATAAACAACTAATAATTTATAGCTAGGTAAATAAAATAAAAATAAAAAAGTTGATTTCAACATGGTGGTATCCAAATATCTGTAGTAATTGTCTTCTCTATACTTCAACATGCTGGAATGAACAATCATTGTGTGGCTGAATTCTTTACACATGAACATCACATATTGGTATACATAAAAAGAGAAATCTTCCTATATCTTTGATTATTCACTCATACTGTTGCAAACAAAATAGTTGAAAATTTGTCAATAAGACCAATCTTTTGATTATTCAATATTCAAATTTAACAATAGGCCTTTGAAATAGCATAATATTTAGATATAATATAATGGTCTCGAATGGCATAACATATAAACATACAATGATAATAAAAAAATAAAAATAAAAAATATATAAAAAATATAAAAAAAATGAAGGAAAACACTTATAAATATAGATACATCCATGAACATGTAAACACATATAGACGTAACTATCCCAGGAAGGTTGGGAATAGGAGTTGTCCCACAAACTGGGAGAACTGACCTTGTGAACATGTATGTTCCACGATGAAGGCTCAAAATAAGTTACCGGATGGTACCCCTGTTATTCACCCCAATCAGTTTGTGACGAAAGAGGGCACTCGCAATAGAGATTCCTTACTACTGGTAAGCGAGTGAACCCTGCCTCTACCAGGAAAGGCAACTCTACAACAACTCGAATCTTAGAACATGCACATACATTCAAGTTAATTTCTTAAAATTAGTAATTAAGGAGGTTAATCTCCAAAACTGAAACTTGACCTAACCCAGATTCATGCTTATAATGCCATAATGTTGCATGGAAAGGGATAAGTAGATCGGAAGTCAACACATTTAGGTCTACTTTCTTTAAAAATTATCTGAAAGCATAATAACCCTATGTATATGGTTGTGTACAAAATATAATTACTCTCCATTCCTAAACTCCAGTTATTGCAAGTATATAGGCAATACTTGTTCGCTTATCAATTTACATTAAATGCAAACAATACTTTTGGTATTCAATTGACACCCATATCTTCATCAACGACACAGATATTGTTAAACAATCATATCATCTATACTTGTGACATATCCAACTACAATCAACCGCACAATTATTTTCGAATTCTAACAGTATATATAAATAAATTGTTATGATGAATTTCTTGATATTATTTAACTATCGAAATTATCACACAATCCTCGAAACTTATAAAAAAAAAAAAGCAAACTTACAACAGCCTTAAAAAACGCAATCTGCAGCAGCGAATACTTAGTCCCGAGCTTCGATTGCTCATCCACTAACTTTGTTAACCACACCATAATAAACCTTCCCATCATACTTTCTTGATATATATATATAATATATAATATATAATATACTAATCTTTGCTTTTAACTCACTCACTAAATCACCGAGTAAAATCAAGATCAGAACTTAAAAAGAAATACAATCTTTGCTTTTAACTCGCTAACTAATTCATCCTACTATTTGTAACTCAAAAACCCAAAAAATTTGAAACTGCGATTAATGCAAAAGATGGAATTCTACCAACACTACAAGACTAACGGTCTTTACCGGCGTTTTTTTCCACATTTACCGGCGTTTTTAAACCCCGCTGTAGATACCACCGGCGTTTTATAAATCGCCGATGCAAGTGTCGCTGAATCGTGTGTCGCTGTAGCTTAGGGACATTCCCCGACATTTTTTACGAACGCAGGTATAGGCTAAAACTACACTGGCGGTTGGAAAACGCCACCGAAAGGGTGGTTTCGTTTGGAATTACTGTTTTTGGCCATCACCTACACCGGCGTTTTTAAAACGCCGGTATAGACTGTCAGTTTTTGCTGAAAGCTACCCTGGCACTTGTAAAAACACCGGGGTAGATATATATTTTTTTTTAAATTTTTTTTAAAAAAATTAAAAATAAAAAAAAACACTTGAGCAATCTTGCAATCAAAACCAATTGCAAAACTAAAAAAGCCCCAATAAAAAATGAATGAAGCATAATAGTATAATATCATCAAATTGTAATCTCATAAACATAATAATGTGATCCCACCACAACATAAGTTCAAACAGGATTATTTCATCACTAGTCACTCCTCTGTAAATCATAGTATGCAACTTCAGTTACATAATCCATCTCATCATCACTTAAAACCAATGAGAAAGTACAATCTCATTTTCAAACCAAGATGAGAAAGAATCTCCATCCACACAAGTGAAAAAGAAAAGTAAGCATTCAAGCATTTCACAAAGTTAATCCATACCTGGAATAACCAACTCTAACTTATGATACCAAGATAAAGCATTAAAGAACATGGACTCGTGCAGCATTTATAACAAAATCTACCTCTATGTATGTTGCCGCAACATCAGAATGCTTCTCGTTCGTCCTCGCAATGAAAATGTCCCAAAACACCGACCACCATTCGAACAAAAACCCACAAGTAGCTCAATAGCTAGTCCATTTTACACTACAACAACAACATCAGCACAAAACAATAAACACTAATTCATTATAAAATACCCTAAAGTTTACTTCTTTCTACTGTAAAATACCCCCAATCCACATTTGTTCTCTCCAACTGCCTCACAACAATAATTAGTCAACTTTAGGGCATTTTCTTCAAAATTAGCCCTAAAAAAAGTACCCACCTATCAAGCTCTCAGATAGTTCACATACTCATATACTCATATACAGAAACTACATTAAAGTTTACTACTGTCTACTGTAAAATACCCATATCCACATTTTATCATCTGCAATTACCTCACAACAAAAAGTAGCAAACTTTAGTGTATTTTCTTCAACATTAGCCCTAAAAATACCTTCAAGTTTACTACTTTTTACTGTCAAACACCCATTCAACCAAAAACCCATCAAAAGGATTGACTTTTTTCCCTTTCCAACTCAAACAACCTCATCCCATTCAAAGAAACCCATCAAAAATATAAAGTTGCAAGCATGTGAGCACCCCAGTCAGGGATATCCTCCTCCTCCTCCCCTTCCCTTATTAAGCTGAAGAACCTACATACATATGCACAAATCTACACCTCCTACAGAGGAGTGGCAAGAACCATGATCCACACCTCCAAATACTACAATTTCGTTGGATCCATCCACGTCCATCACATATCTACATATCACATATCTACAATGCAAATTACAGGATGCATTGATCATAGAGACGTTGATCTTAGAGAAGGAGAAAAATCATTTCAACATAAGAACTGTAACAAAACACCATCAACCATGCTTACAATCAAATTGTCACCTTCTTCAGTTAGATATAAAAGAAAAGCCCCTGTTACCGAGCGTTCATATGTTAACAAATGAGCCAATTGAATATTAGAGAAAAAAGGAGCCAGTTAAAAAAATAGATGTGGATCATTAATATTCTAGCTTGATAAATCAAGCTAAATATAGCTGATGCCGAAGATTGTTAGAGAATTTAAATGATCATCTACAAATATGCAAAATCAACACCTTACAGCTTAAAGTTTAACGCATATGAAATGTGGATGTTCAGCTTATAGAACAAAAATAGAAGATAGCACATATGTAAATATGTAATGACTAATTTGTTATCAAGTTCAAACTCTGTTGATTATCATTGAAGGCTGAAAAGATGTACATGCCACAAAATTTTTAACAGAACAAAAAAAAAGGAAACCTAATTTCATTATTTCACGAGCTTATTTCTCAGAAATGAATCTTGGTGAACCATTTGAGTGAGTATCACAAACACCAAATTAACCAAATGATACAACATAAGTTCAAACAGGATTATTTCATCACTAGTCACTCCTCTGTAAATTATAGTATGCAACTTCAGTTACATAATCCATCTCATCATCACTTAAAACCAATGAGAAAGAACAATCTCATTTTCAAAACAAGAAGCGATGCAAATAATGTAAATAATGCATCAAATGAGCAATGCAAGTGCCCAAAACAGCAAGCAAATTCAGCCAGCAACAGACAGCTCAAAACAATGAATCAATCGACTGTTTGAGCTCCTAATCGTACACAAAACAAAGGCAAGCTATCCTAGACTTAGGACCACTTGCCCAAGCACCAAAACATGAAGATAAACCCACGAAAGAGTGATAAAAAAACCCTAAACAGCAAAAATGACAGCCACCCTAAACAGCAAAAATGACAGCCAACAAAAACAGCAACCTACGCCAGCAAAACTGTTGTTTTCGAGCTCTTTTGGAGCTCGTTTCAAGGGCTACTCGAGCCCAATCATGTGGCAACTCAAATATGCAATTATACAGCAAACTAAGCTTAGGATAACCAAATCACTTAAACAACAGCACTTAAACTAATATTTAGCATGATACTATAGAAGAACAAAGCTACATATACACAAGAAGATTCAATAAATCACTCTCAAATAATGTTGGTTTTGCCCACAAACTTAAATCACTCTCAAATAAAAAAACACAAGAACAGGTATGATTTTTTTACCACAAGATTACCACAACTCGCTAGATTACCACAAGATTAATTTAAGAACAAACCTAGGGTTTGTGTAGAGGAAGGGGCAATGGCGAGGGAGGGGCACGGCGATGGTGCGGCGATGGGGGGAAGGGGCGATGGCGAGGGAGGGGGCGGTGATGGGGGAAGGGCCGACGGCGAGGTTGGGGGGGCGGTGATGGGACAGCGATGGGGGAAGGGAGACGCCGGAGGAGGGGGCGACGATGGGAGAACCCCCGACAGCGGGGGAGGAGGCAGCAACGTCGGGAGAAGGGGGCGGGGGAAGGGATGGGGGGTTTTCGATTTGGGAGGAGGGAGATGGAGAGAGAGAGTGAAAAAATGGGGGAAGGGGATAAGTAAAATGAGAGAGATAGAGAGATATATGTCAACTGGAGTGCGCGTCACTTATCCTTCACATACACCGGCGTTTTAACGCGAAAACACCGGTGTATACTTATATACACCGGCATTTTTCATATACGCCGGTGTAGAGTGGTATTTTTTCCCTACCAAGTTAACTGGTTTCTACAGCGGCGTTTCTATCAAAACGCCGGAGTAGAAACGATGTTGTAAAATGATTTTTTTGTAGTGAAAATAGTAATTACAAAGAAATTAATCTAGTAAAATCAACCAACTTCCCCTAATCAATTTTTTTTTTCTGTGTTGAAGTTGCTTACCTCCTTCAATAGTTGCAGTTGCGTTCCATCACAAACTCGACTCATTAATTCCTAATGATAATTGCTAAGCTCCAAAATACTTGCAATTCGAGCTATCTCTATCTATATAACTAAAGGAAGCAATGCAGAAAGTGGGAAGAAATGAACAACACACCTTGCTTAGTTGCTTTTGCATATATCTCTATTCAAATAAAAGCATTAATTTAATACCAAAAATATATATATTTCTGATAAGAATTTGAAGTGGATAATAGCACAACAGCTGGAAGCAGCACAAATTTTCGAACTAAATCACAGAGTAAAATCAAGATCAGAACTTTAAAAAAAAACACAATCTTTGCTTTTAGCTCACCAACTAAATCATCCTACTATTTGTAACTCAAAAACCCTAAAAATTGAAACTCGGATTAATGCAAAAGATAGAATTCTGCAGAGTAGTAATTACAAAGAAATTAATCTAGTAAAATCAACCAACTTCCCCAAATCAAATTTATTTCTACTGTTTTGTAGTTGCTTACCTCCTTAAATAGTTGCACTTGCGTTCCATCACAGAGATGCTAATAAGGATTTCAGGCATCGGGTTTAGACGGACAGCGATGGCGAGGAGATCGACGTCCGACGGAGGAGATTTGGGTGGGTTTTGGGGTAGGGAGGGTTAGGGTTAGTGGGTTTGAGGGAGATGTGGTAGAAGAAGATCTTGTTTGTTTTTTTAATTTTGCAATTGATGTGAGTTGCACGTGTTATTTCCTACCTTTGCTCTCCTTCCTCTCTTTCAAAATAGAGAAAGGAGAGATGGGGTGGTCCTATCAGCTTAAGATATATAATTTTAATATTCCATTTCTTTTAAACAAAGTGGAATATACGACGGAAACGGAATTTAAATTGCAGCGCTCTCATACATTGCTGAGTGCATCCACAGTGGTTTGTTAAATTTTCATATTATTCATATTTTAGCTTGGGCACAACTACAGTCGTTTGCTATTTATTTATACTAGTATAATGTACGTGCGATACACGTCTAAAAAAAGTAAAGCATCAAATTAAATGAATATATATTGAATAAGAAAAAAAAATCATTTATATTTGAATGTTTTGATTCGGGCTACACGTGCGGTGCACATTTATATTTATTAGATATTGTTTAGCCGTGTATTATACGTGTTTAATTAGTTACAAAGTTTTTTTTTATATTCCGGATAGAGCCAAAGGGCTCCAGCCATCAAAAAATATATATATCAAAAAACAGTTAAGATACAGAAATAAATACACGAGTTTACAAGATGTAAAACAGAAGGAAGCTAACAAAAGATACAACAAAACGGATGATTTAAGCGCAAATTAGAGAACTGCAAACTAAAAGAAGAAACAAAACCGAGACGAGCAGCGGAGCAAAACAGCCAGAAAAAACATCACAACGAAGAGAGCGAAACACCAATACGCATCAAAATGGAGAGGATACGTCCACAAGGTAAACGTCTGCGAAGAAGGAGAAGTTGCAACGTTCCGAAAGTACGATCATGGGATACGCAACCCTTGAAGACATGCACAAACATAGTGAACCGATCCAAAGACAAATCGAAAACTCAGGATGTAAGCAGCCCCACTCGAGGGCACCAAACACCACCTGCATCGACAAGAAAATAGAAGAAAATGCAGAGAAACAGTCGCACCGCCGATCACAAGTCTGTGAACTCCGATTGCGAAGAAAGGAGAAGATAATGCACACCACAAAATATGAAATGATGATGCAAAATGAATAGAGTCAATCCCATCAGCACAAGAAAACACACGCACCACCAACCACTCAAAGCCCCACCAAACCAACAAAGATAAGGATCGAAACCGAGCAAAACCTCGGGTGTGCCCAAGAAGAGGAGCCTACACAGAGGCTGCTTGCTTTGCTAAAATACGAGCACTCACGCGAGTAGGCGCGTTAGAGTAGAGTCTCTTATTGTATTTACGCTTAGCGGGGGGAGGAAAGACCTCCGCCAAAGAGAGCGAACTCACACTACGTTCCGGCAAGCTCGCCTCGACTTTGTTAAGGCGAGAAGCGGGAAAGAGGGAACTGGAAGAAACTAAGGATGATAGATGGATGTTATTAGTAGAATAAGAATAACGGGGAAAGGACGACACACCAAGAATTGGTAGAAGAACGAGACCCTTCGCACTACAAAACCAAGAAAGGCCAAATCCTAGGGATTTAAACAATGCAGACTGCTTATCCAGCCTCTTACTCACCGAACGCCTCACAACAATAAAAGGGGAACGGGGCTGAGAAATACCCAACCGCGGGAAGGGCACTAAGTCTTTGAAAATCGAGTGACCCTTAAAACGGCTAGCAAGATAAGGACACTGAGAAGTAGTTAGCGAAGCAAGAGCAGCGGCTACAGTAGTGGGGTACGCAGATGGATAAGGAACCACTACCGGGGAGACAATGTTCTTGTCATACTCTAAATTACTCTTCCACATGATGCTTGCAAGAAGCTTGCACCTTAAGAGAGGAGAGGTAATTAGAGAGCGGCAATAGGCCGATAAGGTTTCCAAAACAAAGACCTTGTCCAGGCTCCTAAACAACTTAGGCCTCAAAGCTTGGTAGAGATTTGTTACAAAGTTAGAATTTGTTTGTTACAAAGTCCAACTCTCCTATTAAAATAGTAGAGATTTTGGATAAATCACTACAATAGATTACTATATTTCAGAGACGATTTGAGAATACACATATTATAGAAGATGGAACTTCAAATTCTGTTGCAAATAAAAAGTTAATTTTTTTACCCTCCGTACCATGAAATTATATATATTTTTTTTTATTAAAAATTATATCAGAAATGGCATTTGGGATGGGACGGCACTTCTCTTGCCACCCAAGAAAAAAGGAGATGGGCCCAGGGTTATTTTGTCAAACAAAAATTTTAGTGGTGAATTTATTTGCTTAATGCATGCATGGCTTCTGAGAAATCCAACTTAATGCATGCATGGCTTTTGAGAGAAATGGCTAGTTGACTGAGTTTGATTGAAGGGTCAAGGTATGGATTTATTTGCTGTGGTTTGAAGCCACCACCTTCTTTTATTTTAGCTTATTTTATTTTTTTTCGGATGGAACTCATATTTTATTTTTGTTTGCTATATTATAGCATTTTACCACTACAAAAAATAAAATTTTACTAAATATATAGTATACATTTTGCTATTTTTTAGCAATCACGACTGTCGATGCTCTAAATGATATTATCACTGTATTTTATCACCTATATCAGAGATCGGATTTTTTGTGATTTGACCTTGAATCCTTTTGAAGAGAGATCGATGAAATGAATAGCAACTTATTAAGAATTTTGTTTCCCTTGGGGTATTTTTATAAAGAGAATGAAGAGTTTAGCTACCATGTTTAATTAATAAGTAGTTAATAAAACAAACTCAGGATACTAAGCTCAAATAAAAAGCTACAAAGCAGAGGAAATAAAACAAATACCTCAAATTACATAAGTGGGTGGGACAGATACTGTTCCAAAATTCTTTATAAACTTTCATTTACAATAAACAGAATTGATTAAGAGGCACCGAAAACAGATAAGAGAATAGGAGAGGAAGAAAATCCAACAAGAAAATAAAATTAAATAAATAACAACTTACAAACAAACCAAATAATATGCAACAAGGAAGAGTAGTCGAGGCTTGTGTATCGCACAATGTCCTTAAAATAGATTTCGCCTCTTCCGGTTGCTGGATTGTGCGAAGGCGTCTGTCTCCCAGGATGCAACGACTAGAGTGTTCACGTAGGCACCACGTAACACCCCTGAACCGACCGACAGCGCGAGAACTCTATCACCGACTTACCAAACAGCAGGACCGATGAACGGAGCAGAATTAAAATAAATAGAAAAGAAAGAAGATGATTTTAGTGCAGGGAAGAAAGAGAGAGGGGGGCTCTATATATAGAGTCAGGGTTAGAACTTGTAACGACAGACAAAGATATGAATGCCTACAGTGTAACCGCAGACAATAGATTGAATGCATTCACTGTAACGGCAGACAGCAGTTAATGCCCTGAATGCCACAGTGTCACGGCAGACAGATAGTTGAATGCATATAATGTAACGGTAGACAAAATATGTAATACTGCACTGAAACGGCAAACAAAATCTTTTCTGCATTTATAATAGCCGTTTACAAAGGAAAAAATCAAAACTGCAGCAAAAGGTGGCTCTGCACGGGGTGGGATTATGTTGGTCCGGTATTCGTGTCTGCAGGACATGCGGGCGCACACAAGTCGTATGTAATCCGGTCCGAGATTTGCACCCCCCCTGCGCGCGCGAAAGAAGCATCTCTTCAAGCTATCTTACAGTGCTTAGAAGAAGGTTACTATATATCCTCTTCTAATTTCTTTGACTTTTCCGATGTGGGACTATGTCCCCTCAACCCATTTTCAAGAATGAAAACGTCTCACTTTGAGAGACAAATTCTCATTCACCCCTTAACCGTTTTTAGCAAATAAATATATGATTTTGATCTACTCACGAAGGAGAACACAAATCAATCAAGATCTCTCAATAAAGCATTGAGGATCTTACTCAAAAAATTGCTCAAAACTAGTTCGTAAATGGTGTATAAAACACCCATTTTCTAACATTCCCCACATGAATGAAAATTGACGTCCACAGACACGACAGACTGACACGACAGACTTGGTAATAGAATTCAGCTGTTGATTCCTGCATAGGATAGGTAGGTGTTACCCTTTGAACCTTCCCTTATAAAAATATGTTTACTTTACTAACTAAACAGTAGACGCGATGTCCTTGAACTGTTCTGTCATTTGTGTAAACGATGACATATCTCACACAGGAATCTTCCTAACACATTTTTCGTTCTCACTGTTATGTTCGTTTTGGCCATGAACATACGCCTGGTTCTGTAAGAGTTTAACGGGAATATTGCCCAATATTATTCCCTTGGAAGCAACCCTTCTTCCCTCTTACATAGGTGATTTCTTACTTAAGAGTAATCCGCATTACTCTACTCGGATATCCGACGCATAAGAATCATTAAAAGCATAGCTTAACCTGTTACCTTACAGGCATCACTGTTTCATTATGAGAATGGACATGGAAAAATCCCCACAATGATCGAACTTGGTCTTTACAATTTAGTTGTCCCTTTGAACCTAGATCTTGGGATCTCTAGTCAGCTAGGTTGGGCGTCCAGTGTATCGACTTATTCTTTTATGGGCTTTAGTCTCATTTCCCACGATAATTTATCAACTAACTCTCTATTTAACCCTTTGGTTAGCGGATCCGCAATGTTATCCTTTAACTTTACATAGTCCACAGAGATAACCCCAGTAGAGAGTAGTTGTCTAATGGTATTATGTCTTCGACGAATATATCTAGATTTACCATTATACATATTGCTCTGTGCTCTACAAATTGCAGATTGACTATCTAAATGTATGCAGATTGGAGGCACAGGCTTCGTCCACCTTGAAATATCCACAAGGAAGTGGCATAACCATTCAGCCTCTTCCCCACATTTGTCCAGTGCGATAAATTCAGATTCCATCGTGGATTTAGCGATCACTGTTTGTTTCGAGGATTTCCAAGGAACTGCTGCACCACCTAGTGTAAACACATAGCCACTAGTAGATTTTAAATTATCAGTAAATATCCAGTTTGCATCACTGTATCCTTTAAGTACAGCCGGGTATCTCGTATAGTGCAGCCCGTAGTTACGAGTAAAATGCAAGTACTTCAATACTCTTGTAATTGCTTACCAATGCTCGCTTCCAGGATTACTCGTATATCTACTTAGTTTACTCACTGCATAGGCTATGTCTGGTCTTGTACAACTCATTAAGTATATTAGACTGCCTATGATTCTAGAGTATTCTACTTGAGAAATACTCTCACCTTTATTCTTAGATAAATGTAAAGTTAGATCTATTGGAGTTCTGGCAATTCCAAAATTATCTTTATCAAATTTCTCTAGAATATTGTCAACATAATGTAACTGGCTTAAAATAAGCTCGTCTGATGTTTTTGTGATTTTAATTCCCAAAACATAACATCAGCTAGTCCCATGTCTTTCATGTCAAACCTCGAGTTCAACATATTTTTAACAGATTTCATCATCTGATCATTACTTCCAATAATAAGTATGTCATCTACATACAAACATATAATGACATATCCATCTTCTGTATCGTTGACATATACATATGTAATACCCTGAATTTTTATTAAATATGAGATTGTTGATTTTACATGTTGTGCACGTGCAAATTGGTGTATAAATATTTTCTTATGAAATGATTTTTATAACATGTGCAAATAATTAATCTCTTTCCTTCTCTTTTTCTTTTAAACCCATTTTTTTGAAGCCTAAATTTGTTTTCTAAATAAAGCCCAACCTAATTAATTAATTGTTTTTATTCTAAAAGCCCACTATTTTTAAAAGCCCATGAATTAACTACTTTTTAATTAACTTTTCATGTAGACACTTTTTTTTGTAGACAATTAATTAATTTATAATGAACAACTTTAATTAGGGGGACACTAGTTGGGACATGTGTTTGCACGTGTGTGTGCATTGCACACCATTTCTTGGCCGGAAATGCTTAGGAGAAGAGTGGGGTGTGGTTTAGTGGAGTGGTGGTTTTTGTGTTCATGGGTGGTTGCTACAACTTTCCATTGTATCCTAGCCATTCATTTACAACCATCTAATGCAATCCTAGCCCTCCATCTCACCCTAAAACTAGTATAAATACCCCCTCCCTTTTATACATACAACACTAAGAAATTTTGAAAGAAAGAAACTATATAGGAGAGTAAAAGATTAAGACAGAGAGTAAAAAGATTGAGTGCATTTGTGTGTGTGTTCTTTGGAGGCCGGCTACTACAACCCACGGCAAGGAAGGCTCGGTTTCACCAAGTGCAAGGCGGAGGAAACATTGTGGTGGCTCACTCTAAGTGGAGAAGGACCAATCGTGTTCAAGGAGATTCTAGGAGTTTTGTAGTACTTTCTTCAAATAGGTGGGTGTTTTTCTATACTTCTAATTTTAGACATCATGCTAGGAATTTTTGATACATATGCATGCCAAAAGAACTAATAAGATAATCACTTATTGACTCTAAAAAGGACTTGCTAGACGAATGAGTAAATGCTTGATGAATTGCGTGCTATTAGTTATAATTCATGTTTGATGTAGTTAAACTCACTCATTGCCATGAAATTGTGGAATTGGAACCACGTAATTGTAGAAAAATATTTATATATTGGTTAGTGAATGAATTGTTAATTTTTGCATTTATTGAACCATTGTTTTAATTGCTCAAAGAATGCAACTTTGATTATAAGTAGTATGAATAAAGGGGGAAAAACAAAAATTTACACTTTTTAATGAAGTCTTAATGCAAGAAATTTGAGTAGAGAATTTGTTAAAGTGATTTTTTTGTAGTTTATAAACATAGAACATAAATTAGAGTGAAAATACTTGTTTTAATGTCAAAAAAATTATTTTAAAAACACTAATTTATTAAATGTATGTAAATCTAGTATTCTGGAAATTTTTAGGATTTTTTGTAAAGAAGAAACTAAGCTATGATCGTTTGAAAAATGGAATATTTCAAATAAACAGAGACTCGACTTAAACCTATTTTGAACCAATCCTATATTAACTAATTCATTTGGTCCTACTGGTTATAGGGGGGCATTAGTTGCGTTACTGTAGCAACCTGTCACTGAGTGTGTGTGGGTTTGAGTCTCGGCAGAGGCTTTTTATTCCAAAAATTCGATTTTTTCAAATACCGAGAATCAAACTCAAACCCCTTATACTTCCCTCTTGTGACAACTTAGCGACTTGTCCCTTTTGGCTAGCGCGTGAGGCCTTGGGTCTCGGTGTCTGTGCACTGTGTGTGTGAGTTGTGCGGTTCGATTCTGGCAGTGGCCAAAATTTTTGGAAAAATATTTTTTTTATCCTACCTTGATTATTGTGAGTCTTACAAAAAAAATACATGAAAAATAAATAAGGAAAAAATATTAGAAAATCCTAGAGTTTATAAACTTTTTTTAAAAAAAAGAGGAAAATTATTTTGGACTTATGGACCCTTAAAGAAGAGAAATGCAAATTTTTTTGAGTGAAGAGTTCACCTTAGTTTTGATCTTTTGAGAGAATAAAGAAAAATGAAAATTTTGTGTATAGGAATGATTGTAAAAAGATGAATGGAGACTTTTGTTAAGTAAAATCGAATGAGAATTTTATTAGGTAAATTGTGCATAGAAATGTGATTGCTATGAAAATTTTGTGAACATGTTTCATTGAATGTGAAAAGAGGACTTATACTAGAACTTGGCTACGACTCTACATCGGCAAGAATGAAAAACAGTGAAAAGAGAATTTACGATATTTTTGACCAAGTTTGGGTCGTTGATGAAAGTTGATGTTGAATAGACCGGTGTAGGAGTAATGCTAGATTCTAGAATATTGACCTACAATTATATATAAGGATGAGATACATAGTGAAGATGTGATGAACGTAAGAGACGAACATGAGTATGAGGGCCATTGGATTGGCGGCGTGAGAGTATTCATAGAATGTCCCATGATGCGTCATGATTAAGGCATGGATACTACTCCAGAGTACCATCCCGGTGGCGACGCTTATGGGGTGATCGAATGACTGCGGGTGGTGTCACGTTTATGGTAGGAGGTGAATCACCAGAGGATGCCTGCATGATGAGTCATGTGTCAGTGCGTTGGAATTCTCTCCAGGGCGCCTAGACGTGAGTTCGTAGTTCATAGAATGCCTAAGATACTTACCGTAGTTAAAGTAGTAGATTAAGTCATGGCGAGGGATTGAACCCTACAAGATGAAGAATGATTAAGGGCTTGCCCTCGAACCTATGTAGTATGGGCTGCATGGACTCTAAACAAGTGCGCATTAGTGTCATATAATATAAACAACTGCATTAAGGACTAAATGCACATCACAACACGACATCAATAGGATAGTCCCTTGTAGTTTGTCTTGTGATCA
Organism: Hemerocallis citrina; assembly: GCA_017893485.1. Taxonomy (NCBI): domain Eukaryota; kingdom Viridiplantae; phylum Streptophyta; class Magnoliopsida; order Asparagales; family Asphodelaceae; genus Hemerocallis; species Hemerocallis citrina. The sequence goes on along the minus strand of CM030364.1, from coordinate 232,217,919 downwards.
AGTTTGTGGTTGTTTAAGTATGGAAAATCGTTATACTATTTCCGCCATAGAGAGGATGGCCGTGTATAATATTTCATCAGCTGAATGAACTTACTCGCCCACAGTTTCATATGCAGGATAAAGAGGTTGGCAAATTGAAGTATACATGCTGCTCAAAGATTGATTTAAATGTTGTATAATTTTTTTATGTAATTACTGTAAATTGCTTCCACTGTATGAATGTAAATGTATAATGTAACTCTGATGAACAAAATATTTTTAATTTCCTTGTAAAATTGTACGAAAGAAGTGTAAAGATCTTATGGAACTTCGAATTCAGTTGTATTTTGGAATTCGGGGTGTTACAACACATTTGTCACATTCATTAATCTTGAAGCCATTTGTCATCATGATATTGTCAAATTTCGCATGCCACTGCTTTGGAGCTTGCTTCAAGCTGTATAGTGACTTCGCCAGTTTACACACTTTCTTTTCATGTCCTGGAGCTGAAAAGCCTTCAGGTTGTTCCATGTAGATTTCTTCATCTAAATCTCCATTAAGAAAAACTGTTTTTACATCCATTTGATGTACTTTAAGATTGCGTAGAGCTGCTACTGCAAGTACCATCTTAATAAATTTATTCTCGTCACAGGAGAATATGTATCAAAGTAATCAAGACATTCCTTTTGTTTATAACCTTTAATTACAAGTCTTGCCTTGTATTTATCAATTGATCCATCGGGTTTCATTTTTCTCTTGAAGATCCACTTGGAACCTAAAGGTTTACTACCTGGTGGAAGATCCACTAGTTCCCAAGTATGATTTTGCAAGATAGAATCAATTTCACTCTTGATGGCATCTTTCCATAGAGGACCATCACTAGAGTTCACCGCTTCCTTGAAGGTTTGAGGTTCACCTTCAAACATAAAAGTCAACAAATCCGGACCAAAAGATTTTTCAATTCTTGTTCTTTTACTGCGTCGAGGTTCCTCCTCAACTTTTTCATCTTGGTCTTCACTATCTTCACTAATAGTCTCATGTGTTCATTTGGAGGAACTTGGTTCCTCCTTTGACTTACATGGAAATACATCTTTAAAGAACAATGCATTTCTAGACTTTATTATTGTGTTCTTTGATATATCAGTGATATCGGATTTGTACACCAAGAATCAATAGGCACTACTATTAAATGTATAGCTAATAAAAATGCAATCAACTGTTTTTTGTTCTATTTTCATTTTCTTAGGTGGAGATACTGCCACCTTGGCAAGACATCCCCACATTCGTAAGTAATTGTAAAATGGCTTTCTTCCTTTCCATAATTCATATGGAGTTTTCTCTTCTTTCTTTTTGGGCACCTTATTCAAAATGTAGCTAGCTGAAAGAATAGCTTCTCCCCACAAATTGGTGGCAAACCAGAACTTATTAACAATGCATTCATTATTTTTTTTATTGTACGATTCTTTTTTTCAGCAACACCGTTGGACTGAGGAGAATAAGGTGCTATCGTTTCCTGTATAATCCCATGCTTAGCACAAGTGTCAGCAAATGGCGATTCATACTCTCCACCTCGGTCGCTTCTTAACACCTTAATTTTCTTGTTGAGTTGGTTCTCAACTTCATTTTTATAGAGAACAAATTTCTCTATAGCTTCATCCCTGTTTTTAAGCAAATATATATAGCAATATTTTGTGCTATCATCAATGAAGGTAATAAAATATTTATTACCACATCTTGTTTGTATCATTTTCAAATCACGAATATCAGTGTGAATTAGATCAAGAGGTTCAGTGTTTCTTTCAACACTTTTAAACGATGATCTTGTTAGTTTTGCCTCAATACAAGTTTCACACTTGTGTTCGGAATCAATATGGAATGTTGGTATGTGATTCAAATTAATTAGTCTATGCAAAGTATCATAATTAACATGTTCTAGTCTACCATGCCATAAACTGAAAGACTCAAGCATATAAGTAGAAGAGCTAGCTTTATTAATATTTTTGACCATGGTCATTACATTGAGTTTGAACATTCCACCACTCATGTATCCTCTACCAACATACATTCCACTCTTCGACAAAAAAATTTGTTCGGATCAAATACTAAACAAAAACCGTGGTTATTAAGCAACGAACCAGATACTAGGTTCTTACGGATTTCAGGAACATATGCAACATTGTTCAGAGTCAGTTCCTTTCCAGAAGTCATCTTCAATATCACCTTGCCTTGGCCCTTTATTTCTGAAGTAGCCGAGTTTCCCATAAACATTTTCTCCTCATTCTCTAATGGTTCGAAAGTGGAGAACATACTTCTGTTGGAGCAGACATGTCGAGTAGCTCCAGTGTTAATCCACCATTCCTTAGGTTTGAACCTATCATATTCACCTCTGAAATCACAGCTGAGAGGTTGATATCGGAAATATCTTGAGCAATGCCTTGAATCAAGTTTGCTTCTCTGTTCCTGTTCTTCTTGAGAAGTCTGCATTCAATAGATTTGTGACCCATCTTTTCACAATTGAAGCACTTGCCTTGAAACATCGGCTTCTTGGAGATTCCTTCCTTAGGCCCCAACTTGGGATCCTTATTGTTGTGCTTGTTGGAACGTTGTTTATATTCCATTACATTTGCCTTGGCTGCATGACTGATGAGTCCAACATTTTCAGATCCTATATTGTCTTCTTCAATACGAAACCTGACAATGAGATCTCTTCAACACTCATTTCTTTTCGCTTATGCTCTAGGTAATTCTAAAAGTCTTTCCAACCTGGTGGTAATTTTTCACTTAAGTTCATACCTTCAGCATGAATCTCATGAAAGATCAGTTGTATTTCTTGAACTTGACTGATCACTATTTTAGAATCTACCATTTTATAGTTTAGGAACCGGCCCACAATGAATTTCTTGGCGCCGGCATCCTCAGTTTTATACTTATGGTCTAGTGATTCCCAAAGTTCTTTAGCAGTTCTTTTGTCAATGCATACATTATACAAAGAATCAGCTAATCCGTTCATTATGTAATTCCTACATAAGTAAACAGCATTTTTCCAAGCATCCACAGCGGCAATGACTTGGTTATTTTGCTCATCTTTCTTAAGATTTGGAGCTTCTTCGTTCAAGAATCTTGCAAGATTCAATGTGGTCAAATAGAACATCATCTTCTGTTGCCACCTTTTGAAATTCTGCCCATTGAACTTCTCAGGTTTCTCCCCATGGGAGACTGAGACAGGTACAACGGTTGGTATTGGCACTTGTGCCGTAACAGCATTCGCACTTGCGTTGTATCAGCAACCGGCGCGTGGACCGTTTCAGACACAACAATATTTTTTGATGCAGTAGTCATTTCGATTCTGAAAAATAGACAACACGAGTGTAAGTTTTCCAGATTAAAGAGAAGGAAAAGAAGTGCCTTAAAATCGAAAGTCAAGAAAATCAAAAAAACAGTTTTAAGTTTGTTCCATAATTCTTTATAAACTTTCTTTTACAATAAACTGAATTGATTGAGAGAGACACAAAACAGAGAAGAGAATAGGAGAGGAAGAAAATCCAACAAGAAAATAAAATTAAATAAATAACAGCTTACAAACAAACCAAATAATATGCAACAAGGAAGAGTAGTCGAGGCTTGTGTATCACACAATGTCCTTAAACAGATTTCGCCTCCGGTTGCTGGATTGTGCGAAGGCATCTGTCTTCCAGGATGCAAAGACTATAGTGTTCACGTAGGCACCACGTAACACCCCCGAACCGACCGACAGCGCAAGAACTCTATCACCGACTTACCAAACAGCAGGACCGAGGAACGGAGCAGAATTAAACTAAACAGAAAAGAAAGAAGATGATTTTGGTGCAGGGAAGAATGTAGCGCCCCGAATTTCCAATATAATATCTCAGAAATACGTTGCACAATTCCAGAATCAACTTCAATGTAATCATAAACATAACAACCAAATACAGGAAAAATTAAAACTTTTTATCACATCAATTGTTTACAAAGTACAGCGGAAAATAAAACACCTTGAATTACATTTCTTTCTTTACAACACCTTCTTTACAATTTACATAAGCTCTATTATCATTCTATCTCATGCATCCAAATCCCAATGCTATAGGTAATCATCTGTAAAACATGAGGCTAGAGATAACCCTAACCCCCAAAACTACAGGGGTCAGCCATAATGGGGTGAGTGATATAAAAACAAAAGCAACATAAATAGAACATAAAACATTGAATCATAAACAACATGTAATAAAGCAAGAATGAATGAATTAAGAAATAACAATGAAACATGAAAAACATCAAGTGTAGCTGGACTAAGTGTCAAGTGTAGAAAACAGGAAAACACATGCATAAACCAAATCAAGAAAACACAATACTATATGCTGACTCTCTAATGCGTACTTGTCGGATTCTATTCATCCCACTCTACATAGGTCTGGTGCAACCCCTTAACGTTCTCCACTTATAGGGTTTAATCCTCCGCCATGCAACTAATCCTACCACGATGACTACTAAGAGATATAGATAAATTGTGAGTATTATCTCATGCCCCGATAATTTCGGAGGTCAAACTCTATCCACAGATAATTTCAGAGACTATTCTACTCACACCTGGGAATCTTCAAGAATACCCCACACTGCAAGCTATGGCACCTCATCACACGAATACCACATGAATGTCGCATCGACCACGATAATTTTGGAGATCAATCCCACACCGCAGGTAATTTCGGAGACTATTTCACTCACACCTCGATAATTTCGGAGATTATCTCACACCGCAAGCCATACTGAGGTCCATTATCCATGTTCTCATTTCATAATATCACCATCTAGTGCATATCCTTGTCTTTTAAAGTTAATTAATTAATTTACGAATCTCCTAGAGTTGGTGTACCCTACCAGACTTAACTCAACTGATCAACAATAAGCCTTGACAGGCCGAAAACCCAAAACTCAACTGCCGATATACTAGGGTTCCACACACCCTCTAGAGACTCACACTCAACCATCAATCCCAAACTTCCATTAATCATTACTTTCATAAAACATTTCGAAACATATAATCCATAGAAAATGTTATTTATAATAGTAGGACATCAATACCAAAACATTAGAACCAATCATTTTGAAGAACATCAGAAAAACTCAAGAAAATATCAGTCAGAACAGTATCAGTCGACTGTATACAGTAGTCGTTCGACTGTCCCGTGTGAAAATCCAAAACTTCAAGAGAACATAAGTCAGAGCAGTAACTGTTGGCTGTATAAAGTTGTCAGTCGACTGTCCCGCGCAAAAATCCAAAACTTCAAGAAACACAAAACAGAGCAGAGACAGTCGACTGTAAACATAGGTCGGTCGACTGTCCGGCACGAAATTTCAAGACTTCGAGAAAATGCAGCAGCCAGGTAGCGACGGTCGACTGTCGATAATGATTGGTCGACTGTTACTCCTATAGACTGTAGTTTTAGTTTGTGCACATTTCAACCAATACGGAATTTTACTTCATAAAAACCAAATTTGTAAAAGGTATAATTCTGATATGTTCAAATACGACTTATAGAGTATATAAGAGTCCACAAAACCAATCAAAACCACTTTGAATTGATAAAAATAGCTTTTTGATGAATATATGCATATATATCAAAATAAAGTTTTTAAGAATCAATCATACATCAAAAGACCTTCGTATTATATTCCAAACCATATTAATACCAGAATAAGTTGAGATATAACCAAAATCTTCAAAAAAACACTTAAAGATTCAATTCCTTCAAAACAACAAAATAGGATATTCATGTAATAGTGTTCGTGCATGTTTGTGCACCAAAGAAAATTCACAAATTCATCAATTTAGGAATAGACAAATGTTCAGATTAAATCTTTAATAATTGAGCAATTCAAATCCAAGTAAAAACTTAATAAAATCACGAAATCTCCAATTTAGTCATAAAGCATCAAATCCAAATCTAATTAACACGACTCCAATCCTCAAGACATGATCTTTTAATTCATTAGTCCTTCTCAAAATTCCTCAAACTCTTTCACAATTATTTTCAATAGTTAACTCGTGAACATAAATCAATTTAACATTACCATGGCCAAGTTGCATTCATTCCAACCCATCAATAGTCAAAATTTTATCTTTAATCAATTTGTGCATAACATTCACCATACTCAATTAAATGAGCAATAATCCAAAGAAATAGCATACTCATGATTTAAAATAGGTTTCTTAACAATCTCAAACCATCCACATGTAATTTCAATCATAAATAACTAGGTTATCATAAAAGATCAAATTTTTAACTCATCAATTCATCCAATCCATCATATATGTTCATATCAATCTCTAGCATGCTTTCTAGTAGACGAAACACCACATACAACATTCAAAGGACAAAACAAAACAAATTATATCACTCACCTTATTGAAGAAATCAACCAAATTAATAAAGGATGAGAAAAAGTCCTTCTTTTGCAAAATCCAAGATCCTTGTTTCGAACTCCAAAAAATTAATAGTAAAATAATGTTTTGTTTTTGCAAAGGAGGGGGACGGCTGTAGTAGCTATTTTATAAGCCGAAATATGTCTAGGGTTTTACAAGTTTATGGAAACATCCCCTAACAAATTATTACTTTACATATATAAACCTTTCTTTAATAAAGTAGTTGAATAAGTTAAATAAATTAAAATCAAATCAAATCCTTTTACTACTGAGTTTTCCAGCCATCCAGCACAGCCCAGAAAAATAAAAATTTTGGATTTGTGCTAAAAGTGGTAATTTTGCACAAAAGTCCATCTTTTTGTAATGTTTGCAAATATATAATAAAATATTCGTAAAAAAACCAGAAAAATCAGAAATAATATCTATTAATACATATTATATTTTACAATTAAAATTTCTGACTTTTACTTTTCCAAGAAAACATTTGCACAAGATCCAACAAAAATTTCATATTTGCAAAAACACCATATTTGTTTAAATCTTTACTAAATCAACTCTAAATAAAATTTAAATATATTTTATTTTCAATGATGACCATGGCAAGCCCAAAAATCAGTAAAAATAAATTTTCATTATTTGTTTGAGATCCAAACGGCTTTTTACATAAAAGCCCATCTCTTTCGAGGTATTTATAAAAATAGTTTCTTTATTCAGAAAAATCCCAAATTTTAGGATAAACTCAATTATAAGTAGGAGAATTTAATAAAATTTTTAAATTGGATATTTGCACCAAAAATATTCGCACGTGTTTTGCACGTGTAAAATCGACAAATTTGTAAAATAGTCAAATTAATTTAAATAAATCTGAAAATTAAAATATCATAAATAAATAAGGAAAATCAATCATTAACCATAAAATTTTAAGAATTCATAATTTATAACTTTGCACGTGTGTTGCACGTACAAAATTGCAGTTTGAAGAAAATAGTCAAAATAGTCAACTTTACAAATTTAACATTATTTAATAATGCAAACAAATCTTTTTATTTTGCGGGGTGTTACAAAGAAAGGGGGGGATTCTATATATAGATCCAGGGTTAGAACTTGTAACGGCAGACAAAGATATGAATGCCTACAGTGCAACGGCAGACAATGTATTGAATACATACACTTTAACAGCAGACAACAGTTAATTCCCTGAATGCCACAGTGTAACGGCATACAGACACTTGAATGCGTATAATGTAATGGCAGACAAAATATTTAATAATGCACTGAAACGGCAGACAAAACCATTTTTGCATTTATAACAGCTGTTTACAAAGGAAAAAATCAAAACTGCAACAAAAGGTGGCTCTGCACGGGGTGGGGTTATATCGGTCCGGTATTCGTGTCCGTAGGACGTGCGGGCGCACACAAGTCGCTTGTAATCCGGTCCAAGATTTGCACCCCCCTTGTGTGCACGAGAGAGAGAGCCTCTCTTCTAGCTATCTTACAATGCTTAGAAGAAGGCTACCATATATCCTCTTCTAATTACTTTGAATTTTTTTCTGATGTGGGACTATGTCCCCTCAACCCATTTTCAAGAATGAAAACGTCTCACTTTGAGAGAAAATTTCTCATTCACCCCTTAACCGTTTTTAGCAAATAAATATATGATTTTGATCTAATCACGAAGGAGAACACAAATCAATCAAGATCTCTCAATAAAGCATTGAGGATCTTACTCAAAAAATTGCTCAAAGTTGGTTCGTAAATGGAGTATAAAACACCCATTTTCCAACGGATACAAAAAAAATCTAAAAATATAGGAGCATCCAAATAAAAATAAAAATTACATGAAACAAGAGGTCCCTCTAACAATGCCCTGGAAGGTGAGCAACCAAGTCGTGACGCACCGTATCAGTCCAAGGTGGGACTAATCACCACCTCCTCGTCATCGTACTCCTCCACCTCAAATGCTCTGGCAATTCTTCCTCTAGGACCCGCCGCCACAGCTCCATCATCGATCTTAGTTGACTTAGCTGCAGCTGCGATCTCCACGTAGTCACCCAGGGACTCCACATGAGCCCTCATAGCAGTTTTGTGAATCTTAAAACCTTGCAAATTTTCTTAAGTACCATAATAGGCTTTGGAGGCCATCGATTGCGATGGGAAGGTAGATGGAACAAAATCTGCGAAGGAGTCTGTAGCTGGACATAACTGTGTATCTCCTACCAACTCGTCTTCCAATTTCAAATCATCGTCATCATATAAGTCTTCATCCTGAAAGTCAAGACATAGTTTCTCGCTATCATCATTTGCAAGGACCAAACCTAACCCGTACCAAGGCTCCAAAAATACAGCTGACCCATTATTCACAATCTCAGATACAATAGATACTTCAGCTAGCCCATTATTGACAAGCCCGCAAATAGAATTAGAGTTGGACCCCAACTTGGGCCCACTCAGCATGAGAAGTGCACTATTCTCTAGTTCATCACAGTGATGTGCACGTAGCAAGCACTCAGTGGTGGGGAGGGTGGGAAGTTTCTCGAGAGCAGTCATCATAAAAGTCTTCATCCTCAAAGTCAAGACATAGTTTATCGCTATCATCATTTGCAACGACCAAACATGACCCGTACCGAGGCTCCGAAAATACAACTGACCCATTATTCACAAGCACAGATACAATAAATACTTCAGGCTCATTATTGACAAGCCTAAAAACAGAATTTGAGTTGGGTCCCAACTTGGGCCCACTCAACATGAGAAGTGCACTATTCTCTAGTTCATCACAGTGATCTCTAGCCACTGAGGCACGTGGCAAGCACTCAGTGGTGGGGAGGACAGAAGTTTTTGTGGAGCAGTTTCCATCACATGGTTCGCTCAGGTTTCGATGCAGCCATGTGGTGATTGCAGATTGAATGAGGGGGACGACGCCTCTTCAGAAGCCTCTAGAGCCACATGTGTTAGTTTCTTGTGGCTTCTCACTCTCGTCTACTCCACCTTTTTGTAAAACCTCATCGTCAAAGTTGCTAACTTTTTTGCCTTTTCTAATCCCAGACATTTAACCGATCTTATTTAGTGAAAGCACCTCCACCGAACTCCCTCTACCCTGAGCCCCCTCATCTCTTATTGGTGTAACGCCCCAAATTTCAAAACACATGTAATTCGTAGCAAAACCAGAATCTTTACTTCAATTTCGTACAAAATCACAAGGAAATTAAAACTTTTTCATTACAATGTTATTCTTTACAATATGCAGTGGAAATTTACATATAAAATACAACTTATATCATCAAACATCTTCATTCTTGCAACATCCATCGACATCAAACTCATGCCCACACCACTCGCTAATCCGAGTTCTGCAACTTGAGAACTGTGGGCACGTCAGTTGCATGCAACTGACACAATGCTATAGTACAGCATTTCTTCAATTTAACAAAAAACTAGTAATTTACACTTGCGATGCACATCTTTATAAATATATATATATTAAAAAAAAGAGCGTGATGCACGTCTTTATAAATATATATTTTTTTATTAAAAAAATATGACATTGTCTAGTATCGAATCTAAGACCTCATTTATATTAGTTATGATGTGCATTGCACGTGTTTGTTGAGTTACACATAGAGTTTGTTTGGTGACAAACTCTTCCATTAAAATAGTAGAGATAAACTTGAATGCAAAACCAAATGAAATGTGACTATCCTAATCATGTTAGTGTATGTTATGTACCTAATGACTAATGCAGACACTTATGCTTACGATGCAACTCTACTGCGCACATGTTCGGATTTTATGCATCTCATACTACATAGGTCCGAGGGGAAGCCCTCAACGTACTCCTCATTATAGGGTCTAATCTCTCATTATGAAATCCTACTACGGTGATAAAGACAAGGTTTAGACGTCTTACGAGTATTGGTTCTAGCCCCAAAATCCACCGCCCGACTATATAGAATCCTTATCGTGCAAACACCCCACAAGCATCGCTCTAGCTCAGAATACTGGAGATCTGCCTCCCTTCCACCTGACTATTCAAAATCCCAGAATTCACTGCCCGATCATTCATAGTCCCATAAATAATTGAGACTTGTCTCACTCCGCACAACAATTATAATCTCGGAATCCACCGCCCGACTGAATCTATAGTCCTGGATCCACCGCCCAACTATATAGATTCGTCCCACTCACGTTTTCCCAAGATTCATCACATCTCCTTTTCTAGTAGTCCAATTATAATTATTATGACCTAGAGCTAGCTTACCCTGCAGGACTTAAACTAATTCACCAAGAACGTTGCCCGCACTGGCCACTTCTCAAAATTTTCATTATCAAAACTTGTCGGTCACCATGGGTCTCACTTAGCCTCTAGATTCCACACACCCCAAACTCAGAGATCTTCCGGGTCATTCTTAACATCTTTTATAAAATTTTCATTCTTTTTTTTATAATTCATTTTATTCTCTTATTCCTTCCATTCAATTAACCAATCTTAAAACAACTAGATAATTTCTTACCCATTATAATAAAATTTGCAATAAAATTTCAACTTGATAAAACTTTATCAAATATCACAAGTCTAGTTTTCTCAAATCCATACTTTGGTTAACTCTTAGTTCATCCTCCAAAATAATTTACATGAACTCCAATTTTAACTCGCTAAAAACGATAAAATTTTAGAATGAATCCAAACCAACCAAATAAACATACCTTTTAAGCGAATCTAATTTGCAATGTAATTTAACCCCAAATATCTTTTAAATTTAGATACATAATCTCAAAAATAATCTCATGGTTGTTATATTTAGTTCTAAGTTTCAAAACTGTAGTCTTTATGACTATCTCTCTTTAGCCAATCAACCCGACTATTATCCTCAACTTATCTATCTTATCTACACGAACATGAGAGTTGTTCAATTGAAAGATGGAGATGTTGTGATCCGTTCCTCTGCCAAAAATACTAAAATGACACTCACACCCGAGAGAATCAATCTAATAATGGGTATTGATGACGAGGGACTCGATCTAGGTGACATTATCCTTGATGATTTCTCTATTTTATCTAGAATATTTTTGCCCAATCAAGGACCCCCAATGACTAGTAAGAATATAACACCTGTTGCAAAATTAGTTGCAAGAATACTTGCTTATAACATTCTTCCCAAACGAGGAAGTTATGATCAGTATTCTATGGAACTGCAACAAGCTGTTTATGCCATTTTTGGTAAAATAGCTATTAATTGGGGTCGTGTCATCTTTTCCAAACTTCAACAAAATCATATTCACTTTTTACCCTTTGGAGGTCTCCTTACCAGGGTCTTTACGGCTTATGATATTGATCTCGACTCCGAAACCAATGTCGTTAAGCAGTATGAATGCTTCGATCGTGCTAGTTTAGCCCGTATGAAGCTTCTTGATCCTGCTCCTAGAACAACCCCTAGGTCTCCTCCTCCTTTACAAGTTCCTCTGGCATCTACTGCTAGACCGTCAGGCTCTTCTAGTTCATCTCGTCCTCATGCTAGACATGAAGATCCATCTACTCTTTATGAATGTGTCAATTACCTTATGGAACATTCAATCTCTGTTGATTCTCAGCTTGACTCCCTTGACTCCAAAGTTACCCACTTAACCAATCTCTTCACTTCTCAATTTCCACCTCCATCTCAAGCTGTTGATGAAGACTCAGAAGACGATGATTGAAGATTATTTTTAGTTATTATGTAATTTTTTTCTTTATTTCCTATGTATTGATGAACTTATTAGCTTATGTATGAGACAAAATTATTTTTGTGTTCTTTTATGCAAAAGACTGGTTATTTTTTTGTTTTTGTTGATGACAAAGGGGGAGAAATATCTCTCTTATTTATTTACTGTGTTTTGTATGTGTTTGTCTGTGTTTGTTTATATTCTCTGATAAGTCGACTAATATCATCCTAAGTCGACTGATGTCCTGTGCATTCTTTTGCTGTTCAGCCGACTGCCTCTATTTTTAAGTCGACTGATACATCTATTTTATGATACATCTTTATGTATGCATGTTGTGTATGCATGTTGTGTTTTTAATAGGGGGAGCTTTTAAATCCTATGCTTGTATTTTTCTATATATATATTAGTATCAGCTATTGTGTTGTCATCATCAAAAAGGGGGAGAATGTTGATTCTTGATTTTGATGATCACAACACACTGCACATGTATCTATGCTATACAGCTACAATTGCAGGTTGTACATACAAAAGACTATTCAGCTGAACAAATGAACAAGCACAAAGGCTCCAGATAAAGACAATGGTTAAAGCTTCATTCAAGACTCAAGACTCAAGACAAGACTCAAGACAAGACTCAAGACTCAAGCCAAAGTCTCAAGCTCAAAAGTGTCAATAAATTGTCATGTCTTGTAGACAATGTAATTTTATTTTTTTAAGTCTTAGTATGATGTAAAGCCTTGTCACACACACATACACTCACTATTTTTATAATGTGTGTTTTTCAAAAACATCAAAAAGAGTCAAAACAGTTTGAAATAATTTAACTGTTGAGTACCAGTCGACCGATGCTCACATCAGTCGACTGGCAGTACTTAAATTTATTCAAACTCTGACCAGTCGACTCATTATGGCAACCCAGTAGACTGTTCGAGTGCTTTTGACCGTTTTCTATTTTCAAAATCGATTTTCAAATTCAAAAGCTTTTAAGATCCGTTGGTTGACAGTTGAGATAACTATCTCCCAACGTCCAGGAGTTCTAACTCTATAAATAGAGTTCAGAACTCTCTGAAAAAGATCTAACAACACTTTTTAAGATTTCCGAGCATTCTTGAGTACTTCTAAGTGAAAAAGTGAAAAAGCTTTCAAGTTTTTACATCTCTGGTTCTCTACACTCAGTCCAGTATAACATCGGAATTCGTTCTGGACTGGGTATAGAAGTCGACCTTTGTTTAGCCACGTTCTACAACACATAACACCAACAAGGCTATAGGTTGACTGTAAATTTTTACTGTTTTCTTTTTGCTCTCGGTTGGAGAGTTAGACTCTAGGGTGTAGAGTCGGTCGTTTCACTCTTGGTGGTAGAGTGGGTCTGCTTTCTCTGGTTGAGAGAAAGGACTACGGGTTAGACAAGGTTGTTGTCTGAACGCCGTAGGGTATTCTTGTAAACTTGTTTTTCAAGAATAGTGGAAATCTCAAGTGGGTTGCTTGGCTAAGTCATTTTTTTTTAACATCAAATACTTGAATGAAAAAGAAAGTGTTTTAAAAGACACTTCTTTTCTTTCATTTCCAAATTATTACAAATATCAATTAACTCGGCGTTTGGATTATTGGAGTTATCGTGTGATTAGTTTAGGGTTTACCTTTTTAACCATAGGTATTCTTTCTGGAGCAGTATGGGCTAACGAGGCTGGGGATCTTATTGGAATTGGGATCCCAAGGAAACTTGGGCATTTATTACTTGGGCCACCGTTCACCGGGGCTTCGGTCGCCGGCTCCCCTGTCATCAGGTCACCAACTTCCTTGACCTTCCGGCACTGGGCAGGCGTCAGCCCCCATACATGGTCTTACGACTTTGCGGAGACCTGTATTTTTGGTAAACAGTCGAGGATTTGTTCGCTGTCTGAGGCGTTAATTTACTTTGTAATACTTCAGTACATTTAGCTTTGCTTTGTTTATCTTTATAGTATAGTTCAGATTTCGAATAGATGTCCCGAATTCAAGTTGATTATGTTTCGCTTCTTCCTCGGAGAAAGACAAAAAATCTGCAGTTCCTAATGGAATAGGTAACAAAGCGACTTTGCCGCCTACTAACTCACCACCTCCCCAAGTTACGCTGGTACTTGTTGTTGCACCGGGAGCTGTTATGCCAGGCGCTAAAGCATGGGTGTTTTGTACCCATTGAGCAAAAATGGCAGATCCCACGTTGGCCCCAAGACGTTGGTCCCTAACTAGAAAAGTAAATGCTTGAGCTTGAGAAGCTTCTGGTCCGGTGGGTCCATAAAACTCACTAGGATAAGCGGTATTATTGAACCAGACGAAACAACAAGCGATAAAGCGACTTTGCCGCCTACTGCTACTAACTCACCACCTCCCCAAGTTACGCTGGTACTTGTTGTGGGACTGGATGTAGGTCGGAAGGACCGAACCAGGATATATCGTGTGTACTCTGTGATTGCTTCTCTTGATCTTGCATTTACTTTTTGTTTACTTAAGTTCTGTGAAACTTGTCTGGACAGTCGACTCCTTACATTATCAGTCGACTGGTCAGACTCGTATAAGTTGTATATTCACTGTGTCTTCAGTCGCCTGTCTCAACTTTAAGTCGACTGCACAGAGTTGTTTGTATTTGCTTTTATTTAATCATATCAGTCGACTGGTTCACTACTAAGTCGACTGTACCGAAAAAAAAATTATTTATTCCGCAGTTTATTTTAATTAACACTATTCACCCCTCTCTAGTGTTTGTTGCCTCGCCTACAGGATCCAACACTTGGCATCAGTGCAAGGTTAAAGTCTATGGCAACTACTTCAAATACTAATCAGTACCATGAAGGCCAATCTACACAACGGCCACCGCTCTTCGATGGAACAAACTACAATTATTGGAAGTGCAGAATGAGAATCTACCTCCAATCAATCAACTACAAAATATGGCAAATGATGGAGACGGAATACACTGTCCCTACTATTCCGTATGCACAATGGAATGATGATCAAAAGAACCAAACTATGAATAATGCTAAAGTAATGAATGCATTATTTTGTGCACTCAAAAATGAAGAGTTCAACCGTGTATCAAATGCTACAACCGCACATCAAATCTGGCATACACTCGAGGTAACTCATGAAGGAACAAATAAAGTAAAAGAGTCTAAAATCTCTGTTCTTGTTCACAGGTTTGAGATGTTCCGGATGAAGGAAAATAAAACTGTGTCCGAGATGATCACCAGATTTACTGATATTACAAACTCACTTGTGGCACTTGGAAAGACATACACTCTAGCAGAGATGGTTAGAAAAGTCCTTCGTTCACTCACTCTTGAATGGGAAAAGAAAACCACGGCCATAGAAGAAGCAAACGATTTGTCACAACTTTCTCTTGAGAATCTTGTGGGAAATCTCATGGCATACGAGGTTCAACTTGAAGATCGAAAGAAGGATGCAGAATCACAACAAGCAAAGAAGAAATAATTGGCTTTTAAAGCCATGACAGACTCAGAAGATGAGGAAGAAGATGAAGAGGAGATAGCAATGTTCACTCGAAGATTCAAAAAATTCTTAAAGAAGGGTAAGTTCAATTCCAAAATTAGAGATTCTAATGACCCTCCTACTTGTTTCAGGTGCAATAAAACAGGTCATATGAAGAAGGATTGTCCCCTAGAAAATGCAAAGAACAAGGGAAAAATATCCAACTTCAAGAAGGACAAATATTCAAAGAATAAGTTTGCCAAGAACAAGAAGGCGTATCAAGCAACTTGGGATGACAGTGACTCTTCTTCCGAAGAAGAAACGGATGAAAACAATGAAGTCGCAAACATGTGCTTTATGGCTTCACAAGATCATGTAAGTAATGACTTCGATTCAGAAGATTTACTTGATGCCTTTAATGAAATATTTCAAGAGTTGAAAAAGGAAAAGATTAGAGTTAAGAATCTAGAGAAAGTTAATCAAACACTTTCTCAAGAAAATCTTAACCTTGATAAGGAAGTGAAATCTTTAAATTCTCGCATTGCAAGTTTAGATACTGATCTTGAATCTCTAAAAAAGAATTATGAAGAGATATCAAAGAACGTATCTAAGTTTAATAAAGGCAAAGAGAATTTAAATGATGTCCTTCATCATCAAGTAAAATCTAGTCAAAAATACGGTCTTGGTTTCAAAAATTCTTCTATAAAAGAATCTTCTTCTAAAAACACTAGTAGAAATAAATCAGCATCTATTTCTAGTGTTACTCATAAATTGTATGAATTTTTTGAAAAGCCTAAGGTAGTAAATTTAAGTGATAAAAGCAAGTCTGACGTTCGGTTAAGTCGACTGATTCCATCTACCAGTCGTCTGTCCAGAGGAATTGAATCTTATTCAACAAGATCAAAACCTCATATAAGTCGACCTAGCGTATCATCCAGTCGACTGACTTACACTAGAAGTCGACTGAAGGATACTGTAAAGTCGACTGGACAGAACAAGTTTTTATGGGTTCCAGTTAACTTAAATCAGAATGATAGAATTGCGTATATCAATTCATATGTATTAAATGTGTGTAATTCTATTAATTATATTCCTGCTTATGGAGGAAAATCAAACTCATTATGGGTTTGGTTTCCCCCAAACTAATATATTTTGGACCCAATAAAAAGGGTACCATATTTACCTTGAATATTTTATAGGTACCCAAGAAAGATCGCTGGATACTAGACAGCGGGTGTTCAAAACATATGACAGGACATGCCAACCTTCTATCCACCATCCAAAGCATAGATGGAGGAACAGTTACCTTTGGTGATAACAACAAAGGAAAAGTCATTGGTATCGGCATGGTTGGTAAAAATTCTAACCCGACTATAAAAAATGTTCTGTTAGTTAGTGGATTAAAGCATAATTTGTTAAGTATTAGTCAATTATATGATAAAGGATATAAAATAGTTTTTGAAAAAGATGCATGTTTGATTTATGACTCTACTATGCAAAATATTATTTTTCAAGGTTTTCGCAAAAATAATATTTATGAATTGTGTTTGAATACAATTGAGTTTTCAAATGATTTTTGTTTAATAGCTTCTAACAATGAATCTTGGCTTTGGCATAGAAGATCTGGACATGTGAATATGAAGAATCTCTCAAAATTATCTAAGTATAACCTAGTTAAAGGACTGCCAAAACTATCCTTTAAAAAGGATAAGTTATGTGATGCATGTCAACTAGGAAAACAAATCAAATCCACTTTTAGAACAAAAGAAGTAATTTCTACTAGTAGGCCGCTCGAATTAATTCAATGGATTTATTTGGCCCTACTAGAGTTGCTTCTTTAAATAAAAGTAGATATGTATTTGTTTTAGTAGATGATTTTTCAAGATTTACTTGGACATTCTTTTTAAAACATAAAAATGATGCTTTTGATGAATTTGCAAATTTTTGTAAACGTATTCAAAATCAAAGATCTCTAACCATAGTCACTATTAGAAGTGATCATGGTGAAGAATTTGAGAATGAAACATTTACAGAATATTGCAACAAGAATGGTATAACACATTTATTTGCATTTCCTAGAGCTTCACCACAAAATGGAGTGGTTGAAAGGAAGAATAGGACTTTGCAAGAATGCGCACGTACCATGCTTGTTGAAAGCAATTTACCAAAGTACTTTTGGGCTGAAGCTATTGCTACAACTTGTTATGTTTTAAATAGAATTCTTATAAGACCTAAGCTAAAGAAAACTTGTTATGAGTTGTTTTTTAACAAAATTCCTAAAGTCTCCTATTTTAAGATATTTGGTTGTAAGTGTTTTATTCTGAACACTAAAGATAATTTAGACAAATTTGATCCTAGATCTAATGAGGGTATCTTTTTAGGATACTCAAATAAGAGTAAAGCATATAGAATTTTCAATAAGTCTACAATGACTATTGAAGAGTCAATGCATGTTACATTCGATGAATCTCTGCCTTCATCAAATTTAAATAAAGATGATGAAGCTGATTCATCACCTTTAAATAATGTGATTAAATCTTTAGAGCAAACTAGTCTGGCTGATAAGTCGACTGATAAGGAACCCCAGTCGACTAAGAAAAGCAGTCGACTGAAGAACCTGTCAAGTCGACTGATCCTATTGTGATATCTTCAACTTTACCAAAATCTTTTGTTGAAGTTAAAGATCATCCTCATGACTTAATAATTGGTGACATCTCCCATGGTATTCAGACACGATCTCATATTAATATGATTTCTCATACAGCATTCTTGTCGGATTTTGAACCGAAAAATATACAAGAAGCTTGTGAGAATGAATTTTGGATGAATGCCATGCAAGAAGAATTAAACCAATTTATAAAGAATGATGTATGGGATTTAGTTCCACGACCTCCTGATCAGACTATTATTGGTACCAAATGGGTATTCAAAAATAAATTAGATGAATCAGGACAAGTTGTAAGGAACAAAGCTAGATTAGTTACTCAAGGGTATAATCAAGAAGAAGGTATAGATTTTGATGAAACATATGCTTATGTTGCTAGATTAGTTGCTCAAGGATATAATCAAGAAGAAGGTATAGATTTTGATGAAACATATGCTTCTGTTGCTAGACTAGAATCAATTCGTATTTTATTGTCTTTTGCTTGTTTCATGAACTTTATACTCTATCAAATGGATGTTAAAAGTGCTTTCCTTAATGGGTTTATTAAAGAAAATGTTTATGTTAAACAACCACCAGGTTTCGAACATGAACAATTTCCAGATCCTGTTTATAAATTGAAAAAGGCTTTATACGGTCTTAAACAAGCACCTCGTGCTTGGTATGATCGTCTGAAAACTTTTCTCTTAGAAACAGGATTTGAGATAGGTAAAGTAGATACTACATTGTTTATTAAGAGAGTTAAGAATGATATCTTAATCATACAAATATATGTTGATGATATAATCTTTGGTTCTACTAATAATAATCTATGTCAAGAGTTTGCTAACACCATGAAAAACGAGTTTGAGATGAGTCACATGGGTGAACTCAATTATTTCCTTGGACTTCAAATTAAACAGTCCTCAAATGACATATTTATTAATCAAGGAAAATATGCAAAGGAATTACTCAAATGGTTTAACATGGATAGTACTAGTAGTAAATCCACACCTATGGCTACTACTACTACCCTTGACAAAGATATATTAGGTAAGAGTGTTGATCAGAAACTCTATCGAGGTATGATTGGTTCACTCTTATATATTACCGCAAGTAGACCAGATATTATGTTCAGCGTATGTTTATGTGCTAGATATCAGTCTAGTCCTAAAGAGTCTCATTTAAAAGCTGTGAAACAAATTTTAAGATACATTAAAGGCACATCTGAATATGGTTTATTTTATCCACGCACCGATAATTTTCAACTTTTGTCATATAGCGATGCTGATTTTGCTGGTAGTAAAACTGATCGCAAGAGCACTAGTGGGACATGTCACTTTTTGGGACATTCACTAGTTTCTTGGTGCAGTAAAAAGTAAAATTCCGTATCCCTATCAACTACAGAAGCTGAGTATATCGCTGCAAGTTTGGCATGTGCACAAATCTTGTGGATGAAACAAACTTTATTAGATTATGGTATTTCCTTTGAAAAACCTTCAATTATGTGTGATAATACCAGTGCAATTAATCTATCTAAAAATCCGATTCAACATTCACGTACGAAACATATTGATATTCGATATCATTTTCTACGTGATCATGTTTTAAAAGGAGATATATCTTTAGACTTTATCTCTACTGATAAACAAGTAGCAGACATCTTTACCAAACCCCTTAAAGAAGATACTTTTATTAACTTAAGAAGAGAACTAGGAATATGTAATTTTATTGACATTTGTTGAAAATTTCATCTGTTAAGTCGACTGTGTTTTGATTAAGTTGACTGTACTATATTTTTATATATACTTATTTTGTTCTCTGACCAGTCGCCTGATCCTTATTCAAGTCGACTGATCAGCAGATATAAAAGTTAAGTCTCTTCTCGACTAAGTCGACTGCTATACCCTACCAGTCGACTGTCGCGAGTTCAATTATCTTCAGCAACGACTCATCACAGTTTTTGAGATAAAAAGTTCACTTCATTTCACCCGTGACTACTCAAATCAGCCGTTGATCTCTACCCTTTCAATCTCAGCCATCAATCTCCAGTTAAAAACCCTTTTACCAGCCTCCTTCTTCACCTTTTACCGTTCCCCCAATTTTCGAAACCCTAAGTCAGAGAAGAAGAAGAAGTCGACTACATTTGCTGCTGCTGCTCGACTCCTTGCTGTTCTTTCTCTTTTCTCTTGGTAAAACCCTTCCTACACTCTTTTCTTATGGCTCCCAAGCGTTCTAAAAGGTCTCATGATGCTAGTTCATCTCAAGATTATTCCCAATATTTGTTGAGTCCTGATTTATTAGAACGTTGGTACTTAATGTGTAGCATTGTTATTTTTCCTGGCCGATTTGTCAATTTTGGTGATTTAGATAGGTTTAATCTAGTTCCCCTTTTTCAAAACTGTAGTCTTTATGACTATCTCTCTTTAGCCAATCAACCCGACTATTATCCTCAACTTATCTATCTTTTCTATACGAACATGAGAGTTGTTCAATTGAAAGATGGAGATGTTGTGATCTGTTCCTCTGTCAAAAATACTAAAATGACTCTCACACCCGAGAGAATCAATCTAATAATGGGTATTGATGACGAGGGACTCGATCTAGGTGACATTATCCTTGATGATTTCTCTATTTTATCTAGAATATTTTTGCCCAATCAAGGACCCCCAATGACTAGTAAGAATATAACACCTGTTGCAAAATTAGTTGCAAGAATACTTGCTTATAACATTCTTCCCAAACGAGGAAGTTATGATCAGTATTCTATGGAACTGCAACAAGCTGTTTATGCCATTTTTGGTAAAATAGCTATTAATTGGGGTCGTGTCATCTTTTTCAAACTTCAACAAAATCATATTCACTTTTTACCCTTTGGAGGTCTCCTTACCAGGGTCTTTACGGCTTATGATATTGATCTCGACTCCGAAACCAATGTCGTTAAGCAGTATGAATGCTTCGATCGTGCTAGTTTAGCCCGTATGAAGCTTCTTGATCCTGCTCCTAGAACAACCCCTAGGTCTCCTCCTCCTTTACAAGTTCCTCTGGCATCTACTGCTAGACCGTCAGGCTCTTCTAGTTCATCTCGTCCTCATGCTAGACATGAAGATCCATCTACTCTTTATGAATGTGTCAATTACCTTATGGAACATTCAATCTCTGTTGATTCTCAGCTTGACTCCCTTGACTCCAAAGTTACCCACTTAACCAATCTCTTCACTTCTCAATTTCCACCTCCATCTCAAGCTGTTGATGAAGACTCAGAAGACGATGATTGAAGATTATTTTTAGTTATTATGTAATTTTTTTCTTTATTTCCTATGTATTGATGAACTTATTAGCTTATGTATGAGACAAAATTATTTTTGTGTTCTTTTATGCAAAAGACTGGTTATTTTTTTGTTTTTGTTGATGACAAAGGGGGAGAAATATCTCTCTTATTTATTTACTGTGTTTTGTATGTGTTTGTCTGTGTTTGTTTATATTCTCTGATAAGTCGACTAATATCATCCTAAGTCGACTGATGTCCTGTGCATTCTTTTGCTGTTCAGCCGACTGCCTCTATTTTTAAGTCGACTGATACATCTATTTTATGATACATCTTTATGTATGCATGTTGTGTATGCATGTTGTGTTTTTAATAGGGGAGCTTTTAAATCCTATGCTTGTATTTTTCTATATATATATTGGTATCAGCTATTGTGTTGTCATCATCAAAAAGGGGGAGAATGTTGATTCTTGATTTTGATGATCACAACACACTGCACATGTATCTATGCTATACAGCTACAATTACAGGTTGTACATACAGAAGACTATTCAGTTGAACAAATGAACAAGCACAAAGGCTCCAGATAAAGACAATGGTTAAAGCTTCATTCAAGACTCAAGACTCAAGACAAGACTCAAGACAAGACTCAAGACTCAAGCCAAAGTCTCAAGCTCAAAAGTGTCAATAAATTGTCATGTCTTGTAGACAATGTAATTTTATTTTTTTGAGTCTTAGTATGATGTAAAGCCTTGTCACACACACATACACTCACTATTTTTATAATGTGTGTTTTTCAAAAACATCAAAAAGAGTCAAAACAGTTTGAAATAATTTAACTGTTGAGTACCAGTCGACCGATGCTCATATCAGTCGACTGGCAGTACAAAACTGTTTAAATTTATTCAAACTCTGACCAGTCGACTCATTATGGCAACCCAGTCGACTGTTCGAGTGCTTTTGACCGTTTTCTGTTTTCAAAATCGATTTTCAAATTCAAAAGCTTTTAAGATCCGTTGGTTGACAGTTGAGATAATTGTCTCCCAACGTCCAGGAGTTCTAACTCTATAAATAGAGTTCAGAACTCTCTGAAAAAGATCTAACAACACTTTTTAAGATTTCCGAGCATTCTTGAGTACTTCTAAGTGAAAAAGTGAAAAAGCTTTCAAGTTTTTACATCTCTGGTTCTCTACACTCAGTCCAGTATAACATCGGAATTCGTTCTGGACTGGGAATAGAAGTCAACCTTTGTTTAGCCACGTTCTACAACACATAACACCAACAAGGCTATAGGTTGACTGTAAATTTTTACTGTTTTCTTTTTGCTCTCGGTTGGAGAGTTAGACTCTAGGGTGTAGAGTCAGCTGTTTCACTCTTGGTGGTAGAGTGGGTCTGCTTTCTTTGGTTGAGAGAAAGGACTACGGGTTAGACAAGGTTGTTGTCTGAACGCCGTAGGGTATTCTTGTAAACTTGTTTTTCAAGAATAGTGGAAATCTCAAGTGGGTTGCTTGGGGACTGGATGTAGGTCGGAAGGACCGAACCAGGATATATCGTGTGTACTCTGTGATTGCTTCTCTTGATCTTGCATTTACTTTTTGTTTACTTAAGTTCTGTGAAACTTGTCTGGACAGTCGACTCCTTACATTATCAGTCGACTGGTCAGACTCGTATAAGTTGTATATTCACTGTGTCTTCAGTCACCTGTCTCAACTTTAAGTCGACTGCACAGAGTTGTTTGTATTTGCTTTTATTTAATCATATCAGTCGACTGGTTCACTACTAAGTCGATTGTACCGAAGAAAAAATTATTTATTTCGCAGTTTATTTTAATTAACACTATTCACCCCCCTCTAGTGTTTGTTGCCTCGCCTACAGGATCCAACAGAATTTTATTTAATATAATCGCATGTAGTTATTATACATTAGAGTAAACTAGTTTAATTAAAACTTGATCATGTATTCATAATTGGTAAATGAAAGAAAGATACATATGTAACTCCAAAAGATTTTAAAAATCAATATTTGTACTACAACTACATGCATTGCCCGTATAAAAGCAAAATATTTTAAACAATACTTTGGCGGGCGTTACAACACTCCCTCCTTAGAATAGTTCTGTCATCAAAACTTCGCTTAGTAGGAAAATAAAAAAGAAAAAGAAAAGTGAAAAAGAAACACACACACACACACACACACACACACATAGTACACAGAGTTAAACAAAAAGCTCGTGGAATTCGTTCTTCATTCTCTCTTCTGATTCTAAGGTTGCTTCTTCGACCAAATGGTTTCTCTATATTACTTTGACCATGGGTATGACTTTGTTCCTCAAGACTTTTTCGTGCCGATCCACGATCTCCACTTGTTGTTCCTTGTAGCTCAAGTTTAACTGTAACCATTCCGGGACTTTAGATAATGTATGATTTGGATCTAGGACATACTTCCGCATTATAGATACATGAAAACATTGTGTACATGTGCCATTTCTTCGAGTAATTCTAATCGGTATGTTATTCTCCCAATCTTCTTCATTACTTTGTATGGTCTTATATACCTTGAGGTAAGCTTTCCTCCCCTTCCAAACCAGATTACACCCTTCGTCGGAGATACCTTCAGGAAAAC
This sequence comes from Hemerocallis citrina, assembly GCA_017893485.1. Taxonomy (NCBI): domain Eukaryota; kingdom Viridiplantae; phylum Streptophyta; class Magnoliopsida; order Asparagales; family Asphodelaceae; genus Hemerocallis; species Hemerocallis citrina. The sequence continues at coordinate 232,193,796 of CM030364.1, read as the reverse complement.
AAAGTCCTCTTCTCCAAGTCTATTCTCCGATTATCTGCGTGGCCTTTCTTCCTGCTGTGTACCTCGACCAGCCTTTTCCGGATCAACTCGATTTTCTCCAAAGTTTTTTGCACTATTTTTGGTCCGTACATCTGCCTTTCTCCAACTTCATACTAACATACCAGCGTTCTGCACTTTCTTCCATATAAGGCCTCATACGACGTCATGCCAATGCTAGTTTGAAAGCTGTTGTTGTATGCAAACTTTATTAAAGCTAAGAGCCTTTTCCAACTTCCCTCGAAATCCATGATACACGATCTTAACATGTCTTCCTATACCCGATTTACCCTTTCAGTCTGCCCATCTGTTTGAGGATGGAAGGCAGTGCTGAAATCATTCTTGGTTCCCATAGTTGCCTGAAGACTCCTCCAAAAACATGACGTGAATCGTCATCTCGATCTGAGATAATCGATACGAGAATCTCATGCAGTCTCACTACCTCTTCAATGTATAACTCTGCCAACTTCTCCAGTGACCAAGTGATCTTCATTGCTAAGAAATGAGCCGATTTGGTCAGTCGATTAACTATTACCCATATCGCATCATTTTCCTTGGGGGTTCTAGGCAAACCTGTGATTAAATCAATACTGATATTTTCCCACTTCCACTCCGGAAAAGGCAGTGTTTGTGATAAGCTTCCTGGTTTTTGATTCTTTACCTTGATTTGCTGACAAGTCATGCACCTAGCTACGAAGTCTGCTACGTCCTTTTTCATTCCTGACCACCAGAAGTGCTGCGTAATATCCTAGTACATCTTGGTACTCCCTGAATGTACTGATAAGAAAGTGGCGTGTGCCTCCTGTAAAATGTTCTCTTTCAATTATGCCTTATCAGGTACACATAATCTCTCTCCGAACCAAAGTACTTCGTCCTTTACTCGAAACTCTAGCAATTTGTCTGCACCAACTTGCTCCTTCATCTTCTGAATCTCTGAATCAGATTTTTGGCTGTCAATAATTTGCTCTCTCAGCGTAGACTGAAGTCTCAACTGTGCAAGTATTGCTCCTAGTCCATGTAATACCACTTCGATTCCCTCTCGATTGAATTCTTCTGTCAGTTCCTTCTGAGTTGTAATCAAACAAGATAAACTATTTTTCCGTCTAAGTGCATCCGCTACTACATTCGCTTTTCCTTAGTGATACTTGATTTCTGGACAAATATCTTTTAACACCTCCAGCCACCTTCTCCGCTATAGATTCAAATCTCTATGTTGATTGATATATTTCAAGCTCTTGTGGTCAGTGTACATATTGACTTTCTCCCCATACACATAATGTTTCCACTATTTCCATAGTTTCAAGGCAAATATGATCGTCGCCAATTCTAAGTCATGCGTTGAGTAATTTTTTGTTAGGTTTCGAAGGTAATCACAGATTAAATACATAGCAGAAAAATTACAAAAATATCAAAACCTAGCCATGGATCCATGCGAAAACCATAAATCATGTTTAGGACTTATACCTTAAAGATGGATCTGCTGTCTCCACAGTATGCCGATCATAGTACTACAATATTACAGTGCCTCTATGGTATCCACACAAGCGGGACGAAAAATGGCTCTCTCTCAGACCGTAGAGCTAGCTACGGGAAAGGGATGTTCCTCACGATCTCTTTCTCTCACTTTCTGTGACGGCTAGTTTTATTTCACGTGTATTTTTTCCACAGATACATATCATATATATAGGTGCAGAAAATCAACCCTAAGAAAGTAATGAGGCTGTTAGGCCCACAATTTGACTTGGGTCAAATTCGTATGTGGGCCTTTGAACTTTAGTTGGCCTATTTAATCTAATTAAATGTTCAACCAATGTCAGGAGTCAAAGTCTTAATTGGATCTCCAATTAAATCCATCTTATGAATTTAAATCCCAATTTCGATTCATTTTAAGTGTGTGACCCTATTCCCATTATGTTGATAGTAATACTAAAATCATATTTTAGTATTACAAACAGTGAGCGATATCTAGCAATACATCACTACTACTCAAGTAACAGGAATGTCAGTGATTTGACATAACCTATCCATGACCAATGTTACCATGTAGTCTAGGTCAATTTGTCCAGACATCTTAATTGACCATAAGGCATAAAACTTGTCACCCTTGTATAGTTCAATCTTTGGTCTTAATGTCCGAGTAAACTTACTAAAACAAATGAGCTCAATATCTCATATTGACTCATTTGAGCACGGTCATGCATTTGCAGTCTCACTCAATCAAGGGGCTCGTAGATATCACTCCTGTTATGTAAGAGGGACAAATCCTATCTAAGTCACTCACATCCCTTTGCATAATTTATAGTATATTCAATAGTCGACTTTATAACCACCTTATTACATGCAACATTTGACGACATTAAAACATATAACGTCTCATGTAGGGAACTGTAGTGACTTCAAGTCAAATGACTACGTATACCATGGTCACTATGAGAACTACTTATGACACTCACGTAACGTTAGCGTTCTCATGGTGGGTCAGTCCAGTACATTATTACTCTAATATGTACTCATGCGAAGACTTGATATCTCATATTTATGACTTATGAGAATGGTCATCAGTCTACGCACACACTAGTTTTTTATGTATTATCGTTGTCCTAAATCATAATAATATTTGACTAGGGACATTTAAGAACAATGTTCTAATTTCAGCCAATAAGATTTCATAATCAAGTCATGCACTTGATATCCCATGACATTGAACTTACTATTGTAAGGACTTTATTATGTTTATTTAATTTACAATAAATAACACAATAATTGAAATGCCTAAATATAAAATAAATATCATGATACAATGTAAAGTAGTAATGTCAATACACAACTGACCTCTAGGGCATACACGAACATTTTTCTCATGTGGTCTCAGTTGCCTGGACCCATAAGCTATTACTTTCCCTTCTTGCATCAGTACACAACCAAAACCTCGATGTGAAGCATCGTTTTAGATGTCATAATCCTTTCTTGCCTGCGGCAAGGCCAATATTGGTGCGTCATCAATCTCTCCTTCAACTCTTGGATGCTCGCTTCGCACTAGTCAGTTCACTTGAAGTTGACATTCTTCTTTGTGAGTCCCATTAGCGGGACTGCTATCTGCACGTACCCCTAACTGAAACACTGATACTAACCGGTCAACCCCAAGAAACTTCTAATTTCTTTCACAGTTGTGGGTCTTGGCTAAGATTGGCAATTGACCCAAACTCGACCCGAGCTCGATCAAGTCCGATCCGATTTTAAGAGGATTTGGGCCTAAATTTTTTGAATTTTTTGGGACCCGGGCTCAAATATTGAGCCCGAATTTGTTTTCAGGCCAGGTTCAGGTTTGTATTAATCCGGCCCAAATCTAGCCCGGTTCTTACATTTTATGCCTGCACACTTCCAGATTAGTATATTAATTAATAGATGATTATTATTCATGGGGTTTTGAGGAAGTATACTTGTGGCTAATTAATACAAGATAAAATGGCCTAATTATTAAGGGCTAATTAATTTAATTAAACTGATTTCCAAGTTCCAAGTTCCATTAAACTGAGTAACCAAGTTCCAAGTTCCAATGCCATTATTATTCATGAGGCTAATTAATATAGTAACCAAGTTCCAACGCCGTAAATTAAGCCACAAATTAAGTGGCTTAATTTGTGGCTAATAAGTAATTAATACTGTAGCGGATAAAATGTGCACCCGACCCAAAATAATAAACGGGTCGGGCTCAGGCTTTTTGGTTATATTCTGACTCGGGTTTGGGCCTCAATTTTGCAGCCAGACCCAAAATCGGGCCGAGCTTGGACCTTAGAAAAAATTTTGGGCTCGGGCTCAGGCTCGTATAAGTCCGGCCCAAACCCGGCCCGTTGTTAGGCCATTCTTTTACAGCTTCAACCTTCTGTGGATCAGTGGCCACTCGCTCCTTAGAAACGATATGATCCAGAGATGCAACTTCGGACTTCTAGAAGTCACACTTGGATATCTTGGCATATAGTTTATGCTTTAGTTTCTTCAACACTTCTGCTAAGTGTTTGACATGTTCTTCTTCTGATTTCGAATATACCAGAATGTCATTGATGAACACCACGACAAATGAGTCAATGAACGATCGCAGAACTATATTCATCATATCCATGAATGCGGCTGGTGCATTCGTCCCTCCAAATGACATAATTAAGAATTCATAATGTCCATGACGAGTTCGGAAAGTTTTCTTATGCACATCCTCTTCCTTAACATTAACTTGATGATATCCTGATTGTAGATCAATCTTAGAGAAAACTACTGCTCTTTGAAGTCAATCAAATAAATCATCGACCCGTGGAATCAGATACTTATTCTGGATGGTCACCTTGTTTAATTCTCGATAATCAATGCACATCCTCATTGATCCATACTTCTTCTTCACCAACAAAATTGATGCTCCCCAAGGCGAAACACTAGGTCTGATGAAACCCTTGTGCAATAATTCTTCAATTTGCTTCTTCACTTCATCATGTTCTACTGGTGCCATTTTGTAAGGTGCCTTGGACATAGGTGCACTTCCTGGCTGAATGTAAATGCTGAATTCCACATCTTGACGAGGTGGTAATCCAGGTTGGTGCTCCAAAAATATCGTCGGAAAATTTTGGACCACTGGAATTTTCTTAACTTCTTTGAAAATTTTCTTCTTCGACAGAGCCGCTACTAACTCCACGCATTTTTTGTTCCCTTGAAAAGTTACTATTGGTCCCCCTGGTGCCTTCAACATCACTTCCTTACTCTTGCATTCGATACTAGCATTATACATTGCCATCCAATCTATGTCAATGATTATATCGAATCCCAAAAACCCCAACACTATAAGATCAATTCCCAAAACTCTTCCTCCAATCTTGACATCACAGTTAGCATAATATCGATCTGTAGTCATTGTCTCTCCTGAAGGAGTTACTACTGCCAAAATCTTACCAGGGAAAATTTTAGGTTCTACCCCTAACTATTTTACAAATTTAGGAGATACAAAAGTATGTGATGACCAAGTATTGAATAAAACTTTAGCTTTCATTCCATTCACTAAAAGTTCTCCTGTTACATAGTGAATTACATCGTTCAGTACATAACACTTCTTTTATTACAAGGCTTAAATAAATAGTATAAAATTTATTCAAATTCTTCCATATTGGTAATGACGTCGTTGGAGTATTCTATATCATCCTCTGTGAGAGCAAATACTCGCCGCTGCCGGTAAGGTTTTTCCTTGTTCCCTGATGGGTCCCGGCTAACACCTCCTTGGTTAATTTGTGGACAAAGCGGCCAAATATGCCATTCCTTTCCACAGTTATAGCAAGTCCTGACATTCTGCGGTTTAGGACATTCCGCTATGTTGTGGCCCGTCTCCCCGCACTTGAAGCAAGTGCTTGGCCTTCCAGCTATGTCAACACCATTTGCCCCAGTCGGCTTGAACTTCTGTGCTGGGGATTTTCCCTAGAAGTTGTTCGATGTTGCAAGCCTTTTGCCATTGTTCCAGTTGTTCCTTGTTCTTCACCAATTGGTATTGCTCCATGTCTGATTCGGTGGCAGCAGACATCCGAACGAGCTTGTCAAACTTTTTGATTCTGAAGGGTATCATGCGAGATCTCAGCCCTGGCCTCAGGCCTTGTTCGAACTTCCTTGCCTTCTTGGCTTCATCAATTACCAACTCGGGTGCATACCTCGAGAGTTGAGTGAATTTGGTCTCATACTCTCTGACTGGCATATTTCCCTGCTGCAAACCCAAAAATTTCATTGCCTTCTTTTCCTGTATGTCCATTGGGAAGTAGTGGTTTTGAAATTCCTCCAAGAAATCTTCTCATGTGATCGTCTCATTGCCCAGGGTCCTCTTCATTGATTGCCACGACACTCCAGCGTCTTTCTCCAATTGAATAGTTGCTAGTTTCACCTTACTAGCTTCCGGAGTCTCCAATACTTCAAATATTGTTACCGCTGATTTCGGTGTGGGGGTAAACAGATAGAATTTGTGAGTCCGAGAAAAACCTGAACTGTTGCCTCAGCCCTCTTGCTCCTGCCGCGACCTGCAAGGAAGTGCGAAACACCGGGGTTGATTCCGGCAACGCACCCTCCGACGCTCTTGTCAGTAATCAGAAGAGATTAAGAAAGAGCTTAAAGTGGTGAAAAAGTGATCAACCTGTGACAATTGTAGATTGGAGGTATTTATAGCCGCCATAGGAGTGAAGTTAGGGGCCTGATTTCCTGTCCAACTGTTTAGGAGTAAAATCCTCCCAATTAGTTTAGGAAACTAATCCCTAATCCCCAGGTGAGAGGGTAACTGCCAATCAAGCCCTTTGATTTGGTCAAATCAGTGGCCTTGATTCCCTCTTGTTGAGCCGGGTTTGTATCGGGTCGGAACCCGTACCCGGCTAAGGCGGATCCATTCGCGGGTTATTGGTTCTTTGCAAAAGAGACCCAGTACCTGCTTTGGACCCGTTTGTACGTGAAATTACCATTTTACCCCCGGGCATCAAGATTCGTGCTTGATTTGGGCGGTCCTGATTGAACCCCGATTTTAGCCATATCACGAGCCCCCCACTCCCGAAGGCTGAGCTTGATCGGCCTTTGGGGAGTAGTTCATGTTGTTCTAGTGGCCAGCGGTGTTGTATCGGAGCCAAAGCGAGAGGCTGCAAATCTTGAGGGAGGTAGTGTGGTGATTCTTCATGATCGGGTGGTGTTCTCGCATGAATATCTTCTCAGCTTTGTAATCTCTCGGTGAACAGTACGTTCGTTTCCCTTTGTTGAGAGTCGCGTCTTACCGGCGTCACAACTCCGACCCTTCCCAGAGCTCGACGACCAGAATGCCGAGGTCAGAGATCGGTTCGGCGATTCTTTCCGATGGGGAGAGGGACCTCGGCGTGGTCGCGAGCCTAGAGAGTGGGTTCGTCGAAGTCCGAAGGCCAGATTTCTCACGTACAAGGGGTCGGAACCAAGGACGTTTGGCAGTCAACGTCGACCTTAGGCCCATAACACGGTCGGTGGCAAGAACGTTCGGCGTAAGTGCCGAACTCAAGCCCGTAGTACGATCGGTGGCAAGAACGCTCGGAGCGGGTGCCGAACTCACGCTCGTAATACGGTCGGTGGCAAGAACGTTCGGCGTAAGTGCCGAACTCAAGCCCGTACTACGATTGGTGGCAAGAACGCTCGGAGCGGGTGCCGAACTCACGCTCGTAATACGGTCGGTGTCAAGAACGCTCAGCAGCTGGTGCCGAGGCTTGAGACTTAGAGATTTTTTGGAGGTCTTGACTGCCGAACTCAAGCCCGTAATACGGTCGGTGGCAAGAATGCTCGGCGCGGGTGCCGAACTCACGCCCGTAATACGATCGGTGTCAAGAATGCTCGACAGCTGGTGCCGAGGCTTGAGACTTAGAGATTTCTTTGGAGGTCTTGACTGCCGAACTCACGCCCGTAATACGGTCGGTGTCAAGAACGCTCGGCAGCTGGTGCCAAGGCTTGAGACTTAGAGATTTTTTGGAGGTCTTGACTGCCGAACTCAAGCCCGTAATACGGTCGGTGGCAAGAATGCTCGGCGCAGGTGCCGAACTCACACCCGTAATACAATCGGTGTCAAGAATGCTCGGCAGCTGGTGCCGAGGCTTGAGACTTAGAGATTTTTTGGAGGTCTTGACTGCCGAACTCAAGCCCGTAATACGGTCGGTGGCAAGAATGCTCGGCGCGGGTGCCGAACTCACGCCCGTAATACGATCGGTGTCAAGAACGCTCGGCAGCTGGTGCCGAGGCTTGAGACTTAGAGATTTTTTTGGAGGTCTTGACTGCCGAACTCACGCCCGTAATACGGTTGGTGTCAAGAACGCTCGGCAGCTGGTGCCGAGGCTTGAGACTTAGAGATTTTTTGGAGGTCTTGACTGCCGAACTCAAGCCCGTAATACGGTCGGTGGAAAGAATGCTCGGCGCGGGTGCCGAACTCACGCCCGTAATACGATCGGTGTCAAGAACGCTCGGCAGCTGGTGCCGAGGCTTGAGACTTAGAGATTTTTTGGAGGTCTTGACTGCCGAACTCAAGCCTGTAATACGGTCGGTGGCAAGAACGCTCGGCGCGGGTGCCGAACTCACGCCCGTAATACGGTCGGTATCAAGAACGCTCGGCAGCTGGTGCCGAGGCTTGAGACTGAGAGATTTTTTGGAGGTCTTGACTGCCGAACTCAAGCCTATAATACGGTCGGTGGCAAGAACGCTCGGCGCGGGTGCCGAACTCACGCCCGTAATACGGTCGGTGTTAAGAACGCTCGGCAGCTGGTGCCGAGGCTTGAGACTTGTTGATTTTGACAAAGCAGAGGAAGTTGAAAGAGTTTTTGTTCTCTTTGAAAAAGTCTTGGGAATCTGCCGAACTCACGCCCGTAAGACGGTCGGTGTCAAAAACGCTCGGCAGCTGGTGCCGAGGCTTGAGATTCGACGGTTCTGACGGATGTGACGGCCTCTGGGTTTCTGACAGATGTGACGTCCATTAATGCTGCGTCCCTTGGGCTTCTGCTGACGTGACTGTCATTAATGAGCCATTCTGCCTGGCGTGGCAAACAAGGCGACGATTGGAGTCACCTTTTGTCGTTTTGTGGGAGTGGGCCTGTGGTAAAGGCCCGTTAACCTCGATTGACGCGCTGGCTTCTCTATAAAACCCCCACCCCCTCTTCATTTTTCACTTTTCAACTCTTTGCTCCGGTGTTTAGGTTTGTTCTTGCTAGAGCTCCAGGTGATCGCTGACCTTTTTCCGGCGAGCTTTCCGACGACATCTCCGTTCAAGGTAACTTATATTTTAGTTTCTAAACATGTCTGTCTCCGCCTCCTCTTCTTCGTCCGAGCCCTCTGTAACACCCCGAATTTCAAATGAGGACAAACTCGGGATTACACAGGATCTTTACTTCACTTCGTACAATTTTACAAGGAAAATTTAAAACTTTTTCACTAATACATCAGAGTTCAATTACAACTGGGTTTTACACAGCGGAAGACTGAAATTTACAATAAAACATTTACAACATCTTTAAAATAAAACAGCATCAGCATATCCACTTTATAGCTCCATGAATGGTCCTTTACCTGCATGTCAATCTGTGGGCACGTCAGTTACTTACAACTGACGAAATGTTATACACGGCTATCCTCTCTATGCCGGGAATAGTATAACGATCTCATACTTTAGCAAATCACAAAAAGATTGAATGAACATATAAAGTGTCAAAAGTGATTATTCTAAATATAAGTGTATGTCATGCCTTAATGCCTAATGCATACCATTCTACACTAGGATGACACTAATGCACACTTGTTCGGATTCTATGCATCCCATACTACATAGGTCCGAGGGCAAGCGCCTATGTTCTTCACAATACAGGGCTCGATCCCTCGCCATGAAAACTACCGGTAGCAAAACAAAGTTCAGACTATTCCACGAATGTGAATCCCAGTCTTGGAGTCCACCAACAGCTGTTATAACAGATTCCACATCGTACGAACCGTCCCGTATGTGACCCTCTAGCCCAGTATATATATATATATATATATATACATTGGAGACGGTAAACACAAAAAATCCATCCGTCCGACTACTCAGGATCCCGGAGTCCACCGCTGACCCGTCCTCATAGTCCCGGACTAAAATATAATAATCCGTCTCCCACAGGGCAACCTCAGTCCACCAACTGGGTCTATAGTCTTGGAGTCCACCAACAACTATATAGAGCACCCCACTTACGTTTCCCTAAGTTTACTACATCTTCACTTATGTGCCTAAATTTTCCTAAGTTCAAGACATGAATAATCTCCACATGTAGAATTAGTTGTTACCTCCTACCGGACTTAGTCAACAAATACGAGATGGCTCCATAACCACATCTCAAAATCACAACTCAACATTCTTTCATTTCAATAATGCCGGTAATGAGGGTTTCACTAATTCTAAATCTCAGTTTTCATGTATAAGAAAAACATGGGTACACATACCCTTTCTTAATCATGTCTTAAACTTATGTAATTTCATCTTTCAATTCATTTCACAAAAATAATCAAATCTTGTCATCATCCATGATCTAGTCATTTATTCAAGATCTTTATAGAATAAAAGTAATTCCTTTCATATATAGACAATTTCTATCATAACCCAAGTTCATGCAATGTCTCATTTAGCATTATATATGAATCTCTTATCATATATATTTCATTCACAAATCAACAACAATAATTCTTCACTCACACTTTCATTTGTAATTAAAAACTCATGTAATAATTCCAATAATCAAGTACAAGAACAATTAATTTCACATACCATATTTCTTTTATCCTTCTAAAATAGTATCATACCTTAATAATAAATCTTAAAACTTTACTTACTTTTTATTTCAATCTTTCTTTTTAAAGTCATAAAAATCTTAGAACTAACTTTAGTAAGTTCTAAATCATTTATAGGAATAATGGTATTTCTTTCCAAAATTTTAACTTGCTTTTAAAATTCATTAAAACATCAAAAAAAAATAAAAGGGCACCCCTGAGCATCGAACCCGTGACTATACCCAGTCGGCACCCGAGACCAACCGCTAGCCACTAACCCATGTGGACTTGGCTGTCACATGTTCAAACAAAATCCCTTATGTATCGACTTTCGGCACTAGACTCACATCAAAGTCTTAAAAAGAAAATCATATTCTTAAAATAATTAACTTAAGAACAACATTTCAAAATGTCTCTTTTACTTCTCAATCATACATAGAAAATATTTTAAGCAATTTCAATAAAGCATTCATTACATTTATACCATTTGTAACACCGTATGACATCTTATTAAAACTTATGCCATTAATTAAAACTAGTATCATACACGTGCACACGTGCACGTGGGAAAAAGTGAAGGACAATGAAAAGGGTAAGAAGAAAATAATTTCCAAACCGATCCACTTTCGAAAACAGGTCAACTTTCGAAAATATTTACCCAAGTTAGTCCATAAGTAAAAAGAAAATAATTTTCAGACTGATCCACTTTCGGAAATATTTACCAAACAGGTCCAATTTCGAAAATATTTACCAAAGTAACCCGACCCGTGCAACAGAGCGGTTATATCATAGCATTGGCAATATTTATCCTCAAAGATTGGCATGACCAACATAACTAATATTATAATTCAGTCATATACAGTAATCTTTATAAACCCATCTTATTAATTCTAAAGTTTAGCAATATAATTCAGTCATATAATTTCCAATATACAACTCATCTTTTTGAGCTCGTCATAAACCCATGATTCTTATTACAACATTAGAGATGGTGTGAATTACAAATATAATATTTTTAACTACAAGGGAAAAATCTCATAATGTTCAAGCAATTATATATCTTTAACATTTGTAAATTAACATGCATATTGTTCATAGTGATAACTCATTATTTCATTTTCTTATTTCCAACTAACACGATGACAATTAATTTCTTAATCGTATCAAAATTTTCCACAATTCATGACACACACAAGCATGGATTTGTTCTACATTTATCATATCAATTTTATCTACACTATTCATTTAACATATTAGCATGTACATTCTAAAAAAAATTTAGAAAGTAGGAGAACACCCACCTTATAGAGGCTTGACAATGAAAGAGAGTGAACACCTCTTCTAGCTCCAAAATGACCTCCTAGATCTTCCCCTTCTAGCAAGAGCCTCCAAGCACAAAAAAAACCCTCTTCTATCTTTCTTTTCTTTTTCTTGATTTGTTTTCTTTTTGTGTGTGAAATGAGAAGAAGAGATGTGCTATTTATAGGATATTGGGAAGGTGTATTTTGCAAAATTTCACCCCTAATAAATCACCTAATTAACTCTTACAACTCTTCATTTGCTTAACTCCTAAAAACTCCCATCTCTTCACCTTCCCACTTCTCTCACACTAACTCTCATTCACTCTCACATTCAATTCAAAACCTCCCACTAATTCTCTCTTTTCTCCCATGCCCCAACCGGCACTACACATGTTTGTGAATGCACACTTGCACACAAATGTGCTGTACACAAACCGTGCCCCCCTTTTAAAACCTACACACTACTACATATACCATTTTAACATATTTATTTACAATCATCTATACCATATCCATGTTCTATAAAAAACCACCAGCCCATTTTTAAATCCTTTGCTGTTTCAAGCTCCAACGTGGGCCCCCATCCTATTTAAGCCATATACATATATTACCATTTCAATATATTAGTAACCTAATCACATATATCAAATAGTAACTATCTTTCAACATATATTTTACTACATATGTATATATATATATAGTCTTTGAAAACTACGGGTATTACACACACTCTGAAATTTATTTTGAAAACAAATGTGCTTAAGTACGTTTACCGACAGCACGTGCGTCGCACGTAAAATATGAAAATGCGAAAATCGACTTTATCAATGAAAAATTATTAAATATGATCGAAAACAATATAAGAAAAATATATTTACTAATTTTATGTATTTCATGATGAAATCGCAACACGTAGAAAGCACGTGCATTATACGTGCAGAAAGTCGAAAAATGCATTTTAATCAAAACAAGGAGAAAATAAATTTTCGTTTTATAAAATAGATTTAAATACATAAAAATAAATAATTTAAACCTATAGAAAATATTATACGTAGTGGTGGAAGCACGTGTATCAAAAACACGTAAAAAGCACGTAAATTCCAGGGATTGAAATATTATATTTTAGTTGACTGAAATCAATACGAAAAATGTATAAATAGTATGAATTCAAAATATGTAGTGAAACACATTACAAAAATATACATGCGTAACACCCAGGGGCAAAATTGTAATTTCTAATTTTGCGGGGTGTTACACTCTCCCCCCCTTAGAGTAGTTCCGTCCCCGGAACTCGCTAGGGTAAAGATTGTATTTTGTACATGTCACAGAAAATATTTGTATTTAGAAAACTGCAACTTTAAGAAAAATAAATGTAGTATACGCAACAAGGAAAAACAAGACAAACTCTTTAGAAAACTATGAATATTAAGATGTTACAAGACGGAACAAGAAAATTCGGAAAATGGCATAAGAACTGAAATGTGACAAGCGATAGAATAGTTTGAGAGAAATTTTTGTACACAAATAATATTAGAGAAGCTATTGGATAAAAGGGAAAAGTCAATTAAGTTGTTAATTTCGAAGTAGTTCGAAAAATAATGTGGTGAAGGAAACGCAGTCAATAGGTAATTTGGAAAATTTATCAATGTAATAAACGGTAGAAAATTTGCAAACTGTATAACGAAATCGAGTTAGCAATTTAAAACAAGACCATTGAATAAGAGTTTGGAAAAATAAATGGGAATGAGACTTGGTTGAAAGTATAGATAACGTAAAATGACTTTGTATACCAATTAATAAAATAGTTTGTCAGGTAACTATGATAATTATACACACAATTTGAAAAAATATAAAGCATACGTTGAAATACTTTGTGAATATACAAAATTTTGTAGTGATAAGAATATTTTATAACATTAAGACAAAATACTGTAAAGCACATACACGAGATGGAAACACAATTGAAAACAATAATTATATAGTATAGCAAATTAGGACAATAGACATAAACAATTATATACAAAAATATTAAAGTAGTAATTAGACGAGGGTAAAATAATATGTATAATAAGAATATTGAAATATATGGCATACATAGAAATCATTGGAAAAATATATGTAGTACTAAGAATGTAAAGACAGTTAAAATTTGAGAAAAGATAATGTATAAATAGGGGTATATGCATTATATTAAAGAAGCGTAAAACTATAAAAGTAATGAGTAGCGATTAATAGAAAAATAAATTTATCAAAACAAATATGCAATAATAGTACCGAATGTAAACAAATAAAACAATAGTAGGTCACATTTATATAAGTAGAAAATTTCAATCTTGTTAAAAATATATAGCATAAGATCAGAGAAATCGAATCATATAAAATGAGTGCACATAAGAAATTTCATAAGAAAAATCCAAAATAATAAATAGTGGTTGCAATATTAATTTAATAAACGGCAATTTAAACCTTGACAAAATATGTAAAGTAATAGTAGATATAAACGGGTAATCTTAAAGTGACATAAATACATGAAAGATGAAATTTTAAGTTTGAAAAAAACAAGTTTAAAATATCAAGACTAAGGAAGATAGATAAATAATAAATATTCAAATCATTTAATAACATAAGAAAATATTTATTCGAAAGAAAAAAAAAATGGAGAAAGTAGCATGATAAAAATTTACAAAAATAATTTGAGAGGGAAGTGTGTAAGGTATCATGAATGACGGTCAAAGCCAACCACGCTTCCACTGCGCCACTCTAATACTCAGGGGAAAATGTGCTCGCATACACTCTCATATCAATGTATACGAGGAGAATCATCATGAATGAAATTGAATGTAAGTTCAATAACAACTTCATTCATGACTTCAGCCACCAAAAGAAAGAGAAAACATCAGTGCATAGAGCAACACAAATGTAAATCACTTACATTTAAATCTCTATAGACTGAAACTCACACTCTAGTGTCTGCAGGAATAATATTGTAACTACTCAATAAGGTGTCATGGATTCTAGACTATAGTTAAGGGTCTTACTACTCTTCCTAAATAAATTTTTAGTCTATCAAGTTCTGATTCACTTGGGTTAGCCGTAAGAGTCGGTTCCCAGCTAGCGGTGGTCCGAAGACGCTTAAATACCGTGTCGCTTAGGGTTGTTTACACCCGGTTGACAGAAGGACTCTTTTGGTTTGTCCCCAAATTTATCGTCACTTTTTATCGTTCCTTATAAACTTGTACTACTTGTGAAGCATGCTCTGATACCATCTGTAACACCCCGAATTTCAAATGAGGACAAACTCGGGATTACACAGGATCTTTACTTCACTTCGTACAATTTTACAAGGAAAATTTAAAACTTTTTCACTAATACATCAGAGTTCAATTACAACTGGGTTTTACACAGCGGAAGACTGAAATTTACAATAAAACATTTACAACATCTTTAAAATAAAACAGCATCAGCATATCCACTTTATAGCTCCATGAATGGTCCTTTACCTGCATGTCAATCTGTGGGCACGTCAGTTACTTACAACTGACGAAATGTTATACACGGCTATCCTCTCTATGCCGGGAATAGTATAACGATCTCATACTTTAGCAAATCACAAAAAGATTGAATGAACATATAAAGTGTCAAAAGTGATTATTCTAAATATAAGTGTATGTCATGCCTTAATGCCTAATGCATACCATTCTACACTAGGATGACACTAATGCACACTTATTCGGATTCTATGCATCCCATACTACATAGGTCCGAGGGCAAGCGCCTACGTTCTTCACAATACAGGGCTCGATCCCTCGCCATGAAAACTACCCGGTAGCAAAACAAAGTTCAGACTATTCCACGAATGTGAATCCCAGCCTTGGAGTCCACCAATAGCTGTTATAACAGATTCCACATCGTACGAACCGTCCCGTATGTGACCCTCTAGCCCAGTATATATATATATATACATTGGAGACGGTAAACACAAAAAATCCATCCGTCCGACTACTCAAGATCCCGGAGTCCACCGCTGACCCGTCCTCATAGTCCCGGACTAAAATATAATAATCCGTCTCCCACAGGGCAACCTCAGTCCACCAACTGGGTCTATAGTCTTGGAGTCCACCAACAACTATATAGAGCACCCCACTTACGTTTCCCTAAGTTTACTACATCTTCACTTATGTGGCTAAATTTTCCTAAGTTCAAGACATGAATAATCTCCACATGTAGAATTAGTTGTTACCTCCTACCGGACTTAGTCAACAAATACGAGATGGCTCCATAACCACATCTCAAAATCACAACTCAACATTCTTTCATTTCAATAATGCCGGTAATGAGGGTTTCACTAATTCTAAATCTCAGTTTTCATGTATAAGAAAAACATGGGTACACATACCCTTTCTTAATCATGTCTTAAACTTATGTAATTTCATCTTTCAATTCATTTCACAAAAATAATCAAATCTTGTCATCATCCATGATCTAGTCATTTATTCAAGATCTTTATAGAATAAAAGTAATTCCTTTCATATATAGACAATTTCTATCATAACCCAAGTTCATGCAATGTCTCATTTAGCATTATATATGAATCTCTTATCATATATATTTCATTCACAAATCAACAACAATAATTCTTCACTCACACTTTCATTTGTAATTAAAAACTCATGTAATAATTCCAATAATCAAGTACAAGAACAATTAATTTCACATACCATATTTCTTTTATCCTTCTAAAATAGTATCATACCTTAATAATAAATCTTAAAACTTTACTTACTTTTTATTTCAATCTTTCTTTTTAAAGTCATAAAAATCTTAGAACTAACTTTAGTAAGTTCTAAATCATTTATAGGAATAATGGTATTTCTTTCCAAAATTTTAACTTGCTTTTAAAATTCATTAAAACATCAAAAAAAAATAAAAGGGCACCCCTGAGCATCGAACCCGTGACTATACCCAGTCGGCACCCGAGACCAACCGCTAGCCACTAACCCATGTGGACTTGGCTGTCACATGTTCAAACAAAATCCCTTATGTATCGACTTTCGGCACTAGACTCACATCAAAGTCTTAAAAAGAAAATCATATTCTTAAAATAATTAACTTAAGAACAACATTTCAAAATGTCTCTTTTACTTCTCAATCATACATAGAAAATATTTTAAGCAATTTCAATAAAGCATTCATTACATTTATACCATTTGTAACACCGTATGACATCTTATTAAAACTTATGTCATTAATTAAAACTAGTATCATACACGTGCACACGTGCACGTGGGAAAAAGTGAAGGACAATGAAAAGGGTAAGAAGAAAATAATTTCCAAACCGATCCACTTTCGAAAACAGGTCAACTTTCGAAAATATTTACCCAAGTTAGTCCATAAGTAAAAAGAAAATAATTTTCAGACTGATCCACTTTCGGAAATATTTACCAAACAGGTCCAATTTCGAAAATATTTACCAAAGTAACCCGACCCGTGCAACAGAGCGGTTATATCATAGCATTGGCAATATTTATCCTCAAAGATTGGCATGACCAACATAACTAATATTATAATTCAGTCATATACAGTAATCTTTATAAACCCATCTTATTAATTCTAAAGTTTAGCAATATAATTCAGTCATATAATTTCCAATATACAACTCATCTTTTTGAGCTCGTCATAAACCCATGATTCTTATTACAACATTAGAGATGGTGTGAATTACAAATATAATATTTTTAACTACAAGGGAAAAATCTCATAATGTTCAAGCAATTATATATCTTTAACATTTGTAAATTAACATGCATATTGTTCATAGTGATAACTCATTATTTCATTTTCTTATTTCCAACTAACACGATGACAATTAATTTCTTAATCGTATCAAAATTTTCCACAATTCATGACACACACAAGCATGGATTTGTTCTACATTTATCATATCAATTTTATCTACACTATTCATTTAACATATTAGCATGTACATTCTAAAAAAAATTTAGAAAGTAGGAGAACACCCACCTTATAGAGGTTTGACAATGAAAGAGAGTGAACACCTCTTCTAGTTCCAAAATGACCTCCTAGATCTTCCCCTTCTAGCAAGAGCCTCCAAGCACAAAAAAAACTCTCTTCTATCTTTCTTTTCTTTTTCTTGATTTGTTTTCTTTTTGTGTGTGAAATGAGAAGAAGAGATGTGCTATTTATAGGATATTGGGAAGGTGTATTTTGCAAAATTTCACCCCTAATAAATCACCTAATTAACTCTTACAACTCTTCATTTGCTTAACTCCTAAAAACTCCCATCTCTTCACCTTCCCACTTCTCTCACACTAACTCTCATTCACTCTCACATTCAATTCAAAACCTCCCACTAATTCTCTCTTTTCTCCCATGCCCCAACCGGCACTACACATGTTTGTGAATGCACACTTGCACACAAATGTGCTGTACACAAACCGTGCCCCCCTTTTAAAACCTACACACTACTACATATACCATTTTAACATATTTATTTACAATCATCTATACCATATCCATGTTCTATAAAAAACCACCAGCCCATTTTTAAATCCTTTGCTGTTTCAAGCTCCAACGTGGGCCCCCATCCTATTTAAGCCATATACATATATTACCATTTCAATATATTAGTAACCTAATCACATATATCAAATAGTAACTATCTTTCAACATATATTTTACTACATATGTATATATATATATAGTCTTTGAAAACTACGGGTATTACACACACTCTGAAATTTATTTTGAAAACAAATGTGCTTAAGTACGTTTACCGACAGCACGTGCGTCGCACGTAAAATATGAAAATGCGAAAATCGACTTTATCAATGAAAAATTATTAAATATGATCGAAAACAATATAAGAAAAATATATTTACTAATTTTATGTATTTCATGATGAAATCGCAACACGTAGAAAGCACGTGCATTATACGTGCAGAAAGTCGAAAAATGCATTTTAATCAAAACAAGGAGAAAATAAATTTTCGTTTTATAAAATAGATTTAAATACATAAAAATAAATAATTTAAACCTATAGAAAATATTATACGTAGTGGTGGAAGCACGTGTATCAAAAACACGTAAAAAGCACGTAAATTCCAGGGATTGAAATATTATATTTTAGTTGACTGAAATCAATACGAAAAATGTATAAATAGTATGAATTCAAAATATGTAGTGAAACACATTACAAAAATATACATGCGTAACACCCAGGGGCAAAATTGTAATTTCTAATTTTGCGGGGTGTTACACTCTCCCTTGAAGTTACCGAAGCTCCGACCTCTAGCCGACCTCACAAAAGCAGGAAGGTGTTCGGCAAAGATTCTGTCGTGGAGGAGCCGAAGCGCATGGGGGAGTTCGGCAGATTACCGGGGCCGCTGACTGGGCTTCACAGGGTTCGGGAGCTTTCGGAGGAAGACGCCGAACGCATTGTGTACGGGAGGGCCCGGTCATTCGAGGAGAATCCGGCGAGGGAGATGACAGAGGCCAACGAGACGGTGTCAATCCTTCGCGAAGAGGACTTGGGGGTGATCCGGGACTGCTTTCAGATCCCGGAGGAGTACGAGCTTATGTTGCCGGGTCCCGGGGTTAGGGCCAACTCGCCGCTGCCGGTGACCGTGTGTTGCTGGCCGGTCGATGCCTTTATCGCCGGGGCTCGGCTGCCTCTCCATCCGTTCGCGGTTGCTGTATTAAGTTGGCTCGAGGTCAGCCCCATCCAACTTATGCCGAACGCATGGAGAGTAATAAACGGCTTCGTACTTCACTGCCAAGCCGCTGGGATTCATCCGGAGCTGAACGTGCTTCGGACCATCTACCAGCTACATCAGGGGAACAGGTCGGCGTACCGGTACTATTTGACTCCGAGGCACGGAGGTCGGCTCGTCGTGTGCCCTGATTCCATCAAGTACTGGCGCGAGAAGTTTCTTCTGGTGCGTAGCCCGGAGGCCTGGCCCATCCCTGTTAGTTGGGTGGAAGGTGTGCCGAAGAAGGTGAAAGCGCTGCCGACACTTCGGCCCGAAGAGGAGGAGGCTGTTCGGGTACTCCTAGGTCGGCCGAAGCTTGACTGGAAGGATCTGACCGAGGACGTCCTGTTTAAGGGAGGGCTCGTTCATGCCGATCCCAGTATGCAGCTTCCTTTATTCATTATCGTTGTTTTACTTCTTGCACTTCATTTTTCATGGCTTGTTCCGAGCTAATCAACTTGTCTTATGGTGCAGAGTCTATGGATTATCAGGCGGTGTTGGCGCTGAGGGCAGGCCTCGCCAACAAGGCGCCGAAGAAGAGGAAGAGGGTGGTCTCCAAGCTGCCGACGGCGAAGTCTCCGAAGGTTATCGAGGTGACCGAGGAGGTGGAGATCCTGGAGAGCCCGGCTCCTGATGGCGTGGTTGCTTTGACGTCGACCAGGGTCGGCGAATTTCCCATCGTCGCAGCCCTCAACATGGCGACACCGCCGCTGACGCGAGTGGCCGAGGAGCTCCTGACCGAGGCTCACAAGAGGATCCACGTCCCGGACTGGCAAGTTCGGAAACATGACGGGTTCCTCGGCAATTCTTTGGCGAGCATGGAGGCCATCAAGCACCTCGCCACGCCGAAGGATCGGGCGGCCATGGAGGCCGGACGGGAGGGAGACGACGTTATCGAGATAGCGCGCTCGGCGATGTCGGTGAGTGTCGGATCTATCCCCCCTTTTTTATGCCGACCTTCTTAAGTTGAAATTTTTATGACTTCCTTGACTTCTAATTGCAGATCGTTGTCCATTTTGGGCACCTTACCGAGAGGCTGGCGGCCCAGGAGAAGGAGATGAAGAAGGAGTTCGACCAAGCTCGGAAGGAGAAGGCCCAGATTAGGAACGAGCTCAACAAGCTCGAGTTGAACTTTGAGGCGAAGTCGGCGAGGGTTGCCTACCTCGAGGACAGGATTGCGACGCTGGAGGGCCAACTTCTTCAGCAAAAGGAGGAGGCGGCCAAGCAGTTGGCGGAGGCTGCCGAGGCCAAAGCGGCGGCGGTGAAGCAGGCAGAGGATGCGACCTTGGAGAAGGCGCAAGGCTTCCTCGCCCAGAACATGGCCAAGGCCTTCGCCGATGCTCTCGCCCGGGTGACGGAGGCCTACCCCACCGTGGACTGCTCGGGTTGGAGGTTGTTCCCGGGGCACGTTGAAGGCTTCGACCCCGAGTCGGAGGGGGAAGAAGAAGAAGAGGAGGAGAAGGGCGACGATGAACCTGTGGCCGACCCCTCCGTCGGAGTTCAGGGGTCAGTGGTCACCCCCTTGGCGACGGTGGCCCCTTCGGAGGTATCGTCCCCGACCCCCTCTCGCCGCCCCGGGAAAGAGGTCGTGCCCTGACTCCATTTGTTTTTTCTTTTGTTTTTGAAGTGTAATGCCTAATAGCGGACTGGCCACCGCTACTTTTTTGAAATAAATGAAAAACACAAACTTTTTGGGCTCGATTTCGTGTCTTTGTCTGTTGACTGTTGAGCGCTCAAGTATTTGTTCGAAAGAACCCCCAAAGTCTGGGACTTAGACGACGTCTGAATCTTTGTTGCTTGTTTGCGTTTCTTTTCAGCTCGTTGTGGTAGCCCAAGATGTCGAGCGCACAGGCTCGGATGACAAAGTTCGCACCGAGGCAGGCCTTGGGGCGACGAGGCTATGTCTGGCGAAGCGTAGAGAGCGACTTTACGAAGTTGAGCTGGGACTGCGCCGAGCCGAAAGCGAGCGAAGCCAGCTTCAGCTCATCTTAGGGCAGCGGGACAGCAACATCCGACGTCTAGAAGGCAGGATTGCCGAGATGACCCCCTCGGGTGAGGGCGAGGGTTCGCCGACAGCCTTCACTAGCAGTCTTCGGACCAAGTGCTTCCGCCACACATTGTCAAAGGTAACGGCGGAGAGGGACAATCTGCTTTCGGAGATTCAGCACTTGCAAACTGTGGAGACGGAGCTTCGGACGGAAGGGGAGGAGCTGTCGACTAAGGTGGCTAAGCTTACAGCTGAACGGGATGAATTAGCGGCCGAAGTCGATGTGTTGAAGAGAGCCACGGTAGATAGGAGCATCGAAGTCACTCATCTTCGTCATCTCATCGCGAGCCACGCAGGTGTTCCGAACTCGGCAGTACCTGCCTGCTTCGAGGCCGAGGTGAAAGATGTCTCCTTGAGGGGTCGGATTTCCGAACTGGAGGCAGAGGTAGCTCGCCTCAAACCGCGTTTGGGGCCAATTAATGTGAGGAGCACTTCATGTACCCGAGCGGAGAGCGAGCGTGGCATCACTTTTTACGAGATGGCGACCCGTGCGCCTCTCGGCCATCCGAGCCCGGGGGATGCGCAGAGTTCAGTGGCCGTCTCGTCGAGTGGTGCATCCGTTGGCGTAGCTGCCAGGAGTAGTGCCGAGGATACGTCGCAACTCGCTGGCCTGGGGCAGGTTTCTGGAAGTAAACGTCGCCGACCTCAGGTGTCTCTGAAAAGAAACATCCCTGCGCCTCGGAGGCATTGACGATCATTTTTCTTCTTCATTTTTTTTTTGAAAACTCTTTGTAATCAGCCAAGTGTAACGGGTCGGATAGTCGATCCTTGCTTCTTAATGCTTTGTAATCATGATGCGTGTAAGAGTTGTTTTTTAATAAAATTGGAGTTGACTCGCCCGTTGCTGCATTGTAGTTGCCCCACTCTTAGTTTAGTCGTGGAGTTGGCTTTAGAAATTCGGTCGGAGCCGGGGTTTGAGACTTGGGACGTTTTTTGGTGGTCTTGACTGTCGAACTCAAGCCCGTAATACGGTCGGTGGCAAGAACGCTCGGCGCGGGTGCCGAACTCACGCCCGTAATACGGTCGGTGTCAAGAACGCTCGGCAGCTGGTGCCGAGGCTTGAGACTTGTTGATTTTTTGATGATCTTGACTGCCGAACTCAAGCCCGTAATACGGTCGGTGGCAAGAACGCTCGGCGCGGGTACCGAACTCACGCCCGTAATACGGTCGGTGTCAAGAACGCTCGGCAGCTGGTGCCGAGGCTTGAGACTTGTTGATTTTTTGATGATCTTGACTGCCGAACTCAAGCCCGTAATACGGTCGGTGGCAAGAACGCTCGGCGCGGGTGCCGAACTCACGCCTGTATTACAGTCTGTGCCAAGAACGCCCGACAACCAAGGGTTGGAGTCCGAATCATCGTTAATTCAAGGGGCGTGGGAGCAATTCCGAATGGCGAACCACTTCTAGCTTGCTTGGTAGCGAACTTGCGAAGTGGAATCGAACCAAGTGTTGGACTCCGTGCCATTCAACAGTTGTTGGAGCAATTCCGAATGGCGAACTACTTCTAGTTCTCTTAGGAGCGAACTTGCGAAGTAGAATCGAGCCAAGTGTTGGACTCCGAACCATCGTTATTTCAAAAGGGGTGTGGGAGCAATTCCGAATGGCGAACCACTTCTAGCTCGCTTAGTAGCAGACTTGTGAAGTGGAATCGAACCAAGTGTTGGACTCCGTACCATTCGACGGTTGTAGGAGCAATTCCGAATGGCGAACTACTTCTAGTTCGCTTAGGAGCGAACTTGCGAAGTAGAATCGAGCCAAGTGTTGGACTCCGAACCATCGTTAATTCAACGGTTGTGGGAGCAGTTCCGAACGACGGTCTACCATGGGCTCGTCCGGGGACGAGCCGAGGAGGTGAAGTCGAACGGGACGTGGACTCCGAACCATTGGTTGAAATCACAATTTAAAAAGTAGGTGGTGAGAGGGGAGAGAAACATGCCAATTCACAAACACAAAAGAGCTTTCTTTATTGATAATCGACGGCGAACCGTTTTACATAGTACAATTTATGAAAATAGGTTACAAGTCAGAGGACTGGAACGGCTCGATATCTCCTGATACTTAGATCGGCGCCGGAGCGCTTTCTTGGTATTTTAGGAGGTGGTCGGCATTCCAGGTCCTCGGAAGCTCTCTGCCCTCTAGGTCTTCAAGGCGATATGTTCCCGGCTGAACAACTTTCGTGATCCTGTACGGCCCTTCCCAGTTCGGAGCTAGCTTGCTCTTCTGACTGGGGAGGGATATAGCTAGCTTTCTCAAGACCAAATCTCCTTGCTTAAGGTTGGCGGGTCGGACCTTTTTGTTGTACGCCAGATCAACTCTTCTTCGGTAGATCTGCTGCCGAATCGACGCCCTTTCCCTCAGCTCGTCTATCAAGTCCAAGTCTGCTCTGAGGTCCCTGGCATTCTGTGCTTCGTTATAGGCTGTGAGCCGAGGGGAAGGTATTTGTAACTCCTGTTTCCCCGTATTTGTATTTTATACCGTATTTTTTTCTCAATTGTACTCTCTCGTCTATTTGAGATCATGTAATTTGTTCTGATTGAATAAATTATTATTCTTGTCTCAACTCAAATTGTGGGCCTTTTTATCAAATTTAATTGGGTGCCATTTGTATCGTTCTTCATGAACAATGAACCAATTCTTCTTTTTTATCTCTCTAATCCCCATTTTTGTGTATTTTGACCATTTCTTCTGTTGGGCTCTTTCTGAAACGGATCCCCAAAACCCACGAACCCGCAAACCCGCAAACCCTAGTATATAAACCCCTACCCTAACCCTAATTACCCCACTACTGTTAAACCCTAACCCTATTTCCCTACCGCCGCTATCACCTTCTCCATCTTCCCTGTATCCATCGCCTTACCCATTTCCCCTCCAACTCCGATCATCGCCACTCCAATCCGCCTCGTCTCCCTCTCGTCTTCACAGCCACCACCAGACCACTCCATCGCCATTAACCCAACACCTCCGAACCCATCATCTCCCTCGACGTTCGAATCCTTCGAACGCCTCGCCACCTCGACCCCTCATCGCCTCGTCGACCCCCTCAGCACCACCGCCTCCACAAACTCCATCGTCGTCGCTCCTTCGCATCGCCACAGCGCCGCCGAGTCCTCGAATCCAATTCTCCCCTGTTCGAACCCACGAACAGAGCACCTCGCCGCGCCGTTGCTTCTCGACGTCGTCGCCGCCGTCGCCGCACTCCGTCGTCGCCGTAGTCACCGCCAACGAAGCAGCCACGACGTCGCTCCTCTCTCTCGAGCTCTACTCGGTCGAACGACGAACGAAGAAGAAGATCGAACGAAGAAGAAGAGGATTTAGGCGGGAGCGAATCACAGCCGTCCGATCTCTTCAAGATCCGTGCGCTTGATCGGTGTCCTGTGTTCGTTCCGCAGCAGATCCTGATCCCGTGTTCGCTGTTCTGGGATTGGATCCGGTGCACAGGAGAGATCTGATTGGGCGTTTCGCTGTTTCGTGTTCTACCCGCAGCGGATCCGATCTTCGCTGTTTGCTGTTTGGGCCGATCGTATGTGCGAGGAAAGCTCGATCTTCGATCAATTTTTGGACGCGCTTTTCGAGGACATCTTCGGGGATTTTTCTTCTCAATTTGCTTCAAAAAGCGGAGTTTTTAATCGTCGATTTAAGGCAAGTATTCATCTTGTACATTTTATTGCTCTAGTACAAGTTTTCTTGTAAATACCACATATAGTTAGATTGTGACTCCCTTTGAAATATCATAGTAAATCAATCTTGAACCTTCAAACCCACAAATCTAAGAGTCACAAAACTTCCTCGTATTAAATAATAATCAATTGGACTCTTTTATCCCCTTGAACATATGAATCACTTGGACATATGAATTAAGGACCCCTAAAATTTGTAGACGCATATGAATTTAGTATTTTGACGAATTTGCGACTACTATGACTTGAAAAACATTTATGAGTTGCTGTTTTGACCTCCATGATTATGTATTTATGCTACTTAACAACTAGACACCAAATTACATATTTCCAAGAAATCTACATTAGTAAATAAATTCTGAGTGTTGCTGTCTGAATATTCTTTTGCGGTTTCGACCCTTTTATCATTGGAATTTGGGCCCGAGCCCTGAATATAAAATGTAGATCTAGATGTGTAGATATCGATAGACTCCAAGTTGATCGAATTTGGAGTTACGGTCTAGGAGTTATGGCAGTTATACTGCAGCTGTGTCAGTAGACGCAGTTTTGCAAAACTGCTGTAATTATTTACTTTGCGAATTATTTTAGCTGTGTAAACAGCGAGCGCTTGACCTCAAATTTTATATGTAGATGCTGGACACTATATAGAACATCCCTAAATTTTTCTAGAATTAAATCACAATATATTACACTTGTATGCTTGCTTGATAAGAGTTAATAAAAATAACAAGCCGGGGTTATGGGAAAGACTATAGAATGGACAATATAGATAAGTGTACTCGGAAGGGGGCCCGTGTTTCCCAATACTTGGTTCATAAACTTGTTGTATCCTGTTCGATTCATGGAGTCGGTTACTCGGCTCATGAACTTGTTTGATTCTTGAACCCATTGTGCGGTTCTTGAACTTGCTTGTGGATTCGCGAACTTGCTTCGTGAACTTGTTATTTAATTTTTGATTCATGAACCATGGCTTGCTTGATACTTGATACCTGAGTACGCCGCCCTATAAAATCCATTACTAGGTCTAAACGAAATTGTTTGACTGTAGCAACCATGTAGTAAAAGAATGGATGCATGTCGTGCTACCTAGATAGTAATCACCACTAGACTTGAACTTGATAATTTGGACTAGATAACTTGATAACTTGAGCTAGACAACTTGATACTTGGAATTGACATTTGAGACCTGACATTTAAAATAACATATGACACTAGACTTGAGATTTGTCGTTTGATATTAAATACCCTTATAGGTGTACCTGACATGTGTTTCACAACTAGCAGTTGTTATCCAACCTAGTTATTAAGATGTTCCCTCTTGCTAGCTAGTCTTTGAATTTGCCTACTACTTCTTACAACTCTGTTTATTCTTGATTCCAACTCTTGTTTTTCCTTACTTGTACTTGCTTTCACTATTTGTGGTCCTAGCTTGCACTAAGGGCATTCTCTCTTGTTTCCCTTTGTTTTCCTGTTTATATTATTAAGCAGACTTTGGAGACAAGGTTCATGCTGGAATTAGCGAGCAGACATTTCAGGTTTTGCTTGGAGCAAGGACCTGTTTAATAGTTGCTTCCTTAAGGTATTTATTTCTCCTGCCGTATAAGACTTGTTTCCGAGTTTACACTTGATCCAGACATGAGAACTATTTGAATATTATCATTTATTTAAATTGTTTTCTGTTGCTTAATAAGTTATTCATGCATGCTTGGTTATATATATAAATCTGGTTATATTCTTGTTATGATGCTGAGTCGATCCTACAGCTTATGGATGATGTAAAAATCATTCGCTGGGCTTCGTCACGTGCTCGTATTCCATATTTTTGGGAAGCGGGGCGTGACAGTATTCCGACCTCAAGAGATATCACGGCCTCGGACCCATAGGTGAGGTTGAAAGGGGACTCGCCTGTGGGGGTCCGCTTGCTCGTGCGGTAGTTCCATAGGACGTTGAGGAGTTGGTCGACCCATAAACCCTTGGAACTTTTGTCGAGCCTTTTCTTGATGCCTGCGAGGATCTGCCGGTTAGCATTTTCTGCCTGTCCGTTTGACTGAGGGTGGGAGACGGACGAGAAGCGCTGCTGAATGGCCAGGTCGTCGCATAGAGCTCGGAACGCTGCGCCCGTGAACTGAGTCCCGTTGTCCGTCACGAGGACATGCGGGACGCCGAACCTGCATATGATGCTCTTCCAGAAGAACTGTACCACCTTGTTCTCGATTATAGTGGCGAGGGGTTCGGCCTCGACCCACTTCGAGAAGTAGTCAATGGCTACGACCAAGAACCTGAACTGACCCGGAGCCTGAGGGAAGGGCCCTAGTAAGTCCATGCCCCACATTGCGAAGGGGATGGGACTTGATAGGGAGGCGAGGTTGGCCTGAGGGAGGCGTCGGATGCTAGAGTATCTCTGGCAGGAGCTGCATTGTCGAACGTGTCGTTCGGCGTCTTGAAGGAGGGTCGGCCAGAAGTACCCATAATTCAAAGCTTTTCAGGCCAAGGACCTAAACCCCGAGTGCGCCCCTCCGATGCCTTCGTGGAGCTCTTGTAGGTCATATTCGGCCTGATCCGGAGAGAGGCACCTTAGGTACGGTCGGCCGTCTATTTGAGAGAAAGAGCGTTTGTATAGGATACCCTCGATCAAGACATAGCGCTCGGCCCGAGTTCTGACTCGGCGTGCTTCCTTGGGATCCGAGGGCAGAACCCCGTCCCTTAAGAATTCTACCAGTGGCTTCATCCAATTGTCTTGTAGCATGACCGGCAATGATTCCGCCGAGACAGGGGTCTCGTCATCGATGCTCGGCTTGGAGAGGACTTCGATCAGTACGGTCTGTTCGAGACCTTGCAGTGAGGACAAGGCCAATTTGGAGAGGGCGTCGGCCTGTGAGTTCTCTTCATGAGGGACTCGCTGGATGAGCGCTTCCTCGAAATGGTTCATGAGGGCCCGAACCCTGGTGAGGTACTTCGCCATCCGCTCGTCTCGTGCCTCGTACTCGCCCAAGACCTAATTTACGATGAGCTGGGAATCGCTGTGGATTCGGAGGCGCTGCGCCCCAGCACTTCGTGCAAGTCCGAGGCCGGCAATGAGTGCCTCGTACTCTGCCTCGTTGTTCGAGGCCTTAAAGTTCATGCGGATCGCGTACTGGAGGACGAAGTCGTCAGGGCCGTTCAGAATGATGCCGGCACCGCTTCCTTCTTTACATGAGGATCCGTCCACGAAGACTGTCCAAATGGGGGGTCCGCTCGGGACGTGGCCGACCTCAGGAATAGTGGACTCTACGATGAAGTCGGCGAGTGCCTGCGCCTTAATTGCTGTCCGAGGCTGGTAAGAGATGTCATGCTTGCTCAGCTCTATGGACCACTTCATCAGCCGGCCCGAGGTCTCAGGCTTGTAGAGGATCTGTTTTAGGGGTTGGTCGGTGAGGACGACGATCGAGTGGGACTGAAAGTATGGCCGAAGCTTTCTCGCCGCAGTGACTAGGGCATAGGCCATCTTCTCTATCTTCGGATAGCAGAGTTCGGCGTCCCTAAGCACCTTGCTCACGTAGTAGATCGGCCTTTGGGTTCGGTCCTCTTCTCTTACCAAGACAGCGCTCAAGGTCTGCTCGGAAGCAGCCAAGTAGACGAAGAGAGTCTCGCCCGGGACCGGTTTGCTGAGCAGAGGGGGGTTCACTAAGTAGGCCTTCAGCTGGTCGAACGACTCCTGTTGTGGCTGGCCCCATTCGAAACCCTTAGCTCCCCTGAGTGCTTTGAAGAAAGGGAGGCATTTTTCCCCTGACTTCGAGAGGAACCGACCGATAGCGGCGAGCCGACCGGTAAGCTTCTGCACCTCCTTGATGTTCCGAGGCGGGGCCATGTCTAATATGGCCTTAATCTTCTCGGAATTAGCTTCGATCCCTCGTTGGCTTACCATGAAGCCGAGGAATTTTCCCGAGGAGACCCCGAACGCACACTTGTTCGGGTTTAGCCGCATGCTGTGCCTTCTCAACACGCCGAAGGCCTCCTGGAGGTCGGCCACGTGATCTGAGCCTCGGACGCTCTTGACAAGCATATCGTCAACGTACACTTCCATATTCCGGCCTATCTAGTTTTGGAAAACCTTATTGACGAGGCGCTGATAGGTGGCGCCCGCGTTCTTCAAGCCGAACGGCATGACCCGGTAGTAGTAGAGGCCTTGGTCGGTGACGAAGGAGGTTTTCGGAATGTCCGGGAGGAACATTCGGATTTGATTGTACCCCGAGAAGGCGTCCATGAAGCTGAGGAGCTCATGGCCCGAGGTAGCGTCAATAAGGGTGTCGATGTTCGGGAGAGGGAATGGATCCTTCAGACACGCCTTGTTTAGGTCGGTGAAGTCAATACATATCCTCCACGAGCCATTGGACTTCTTGACCATTACAACATTCGACAGCTACTCGGGGTAATTTACCTCCTGTATGAACTTGGCCTTCAGAAGTTTATCAACATCCTCCTTGATGGCCTGTTGTCGCTCGGGAGCGAACTTTCGCCTCGTCTGCTGAACCGGTTTGCACCCCGGTTCGACACTTAGGCGATGGACGAGCAGCTCCTCGGAAATGTCGGGCATGTCCGCGGCCGACCAAGCGAACAAGTCGCGGTTATCCCGGATGCATTGAACCAGGTCCGAGCACAGTGCGGTCGGCAAGGACTTGCTGATGAGGAACTTCCGGCTCGGGTCCTCGTCCGAGAAGAGCACTTCTTCTAACTCGTCCGCCGGCTCGGACGTTGGCCGAGCTTTTGGCTCGGGGATTTCTAGTGTCTCGAGTGAGAGCACTGGTCCCCCGGTGGAAGTCATGTAGCACTTCCGGGCTGTTTCTTGGCTTCCCCTGACCTCCCCTACTCCCGACCGAGTGGGGAACTTCATTTTCAAATGATACGCCGAGGGGACAGCTTCCAGGGCGGCTAGGCCAGGACGGCCTAGAATGACATTATACGCTGCCGGGACGTCGATGACCATGAAGTCCATCGGCTCGGTCCGGGTAGTAGGGGTGCTTCCCGCAGTAACGTCTAGGGTTATCACCCCCTCGACGGTTACCGGGACCCCCGTGAACCCGTGGAGTGTGTAACCGGCCAGCTTGAGACGGTCCCGGGACAGCTGTAGGCCTCGGAAGGCCGAGAGGAAGAGGATATTGACCGAACTCCCATTGTCTACTAAAATCCTCTGCACCTTGAAGTTGGCCATGCGGAGGTCGATGACAAGGACATCGCAGTGTGGGGTTCGGACCCCTTCGAGGTCGGCATCGGAGAAAGACACAGGGACGCCGAGACCTTTGGGGGGAGGGGCACTGTGGACCGAGTTGACCTCTCGGACGAAGGCCTTCCGGGAGGAATTAGAGGAGCCCCCCATGGGACCTCCGTGGATCAGGTGCAGAACCCATTCCTCCTCGAACTCGGGTGTTTCCTCGCGCCGCTCGGAGCGCTTGTTAGCCCCCCGAGGCGGAGGAGAGTTGCGATCCGTCCGGTCGTTAGCCTTTATGAATTTGGCCAACTGCCCCCTCCGGATGAGGGCTTCAATCTAATCTCTCAAAGCCCGGCAGTCGTTCATGTCGTGGCCGTGGTCTCGGTGGTAACGACACCACTTATCTTTGTTCCTCCTCTTCACCGGGGTGTGCATCCTCGGGGCTGGAGGAATGACCCCCTCCTTCTCCACTTCCATTAGGATAGTAGAGACGTTAGTAGTGAGGGGAGTGAACTTCTCGAACCTGGGGGGAGGTCGGCGCTGACCGCCATTGTCCTTCTGAGCCTTCTTGGACCCTTCTTCCCCCGTCGCCTTCCTCTTCGACCCTTTGGAGGGCCCTCCGAAGCTCGGAAGGGCTTCAGCCTCCTCTGCTCGGATATACTTCTCGCACCTCAGGAGGAGGTCGGCGAAGTCATGCGGTGGCTTCTTGGCTAGGGACGATCGGAGGTTGGCGTTGAGGACGTTCGACTGGAACGCCACGGTCGCCACCGACTGGTCTAAGGAGACAATAGACCTTACCTCTGCGGTGAATCTTTTCACATAGTCCCGCAGCTTCTCTTACCTTTCCTGCCGCAGGTTCAGCAGGGAGAGACTTGTCTTCTCGGCTCGCCTGCTACTCACGAAGTGAGTAATGAACAGTGTTTCAAACTGCTCGAACGAGAAGATGGAGGAAGGGGCAAGCCTGGAATACCATTCCCGAGCCGACCCCCTGAGGGTGGCAGGGAAGGTCCTGCAGAGCACAGCGTCGGAAGCTTGATGGATCAGCATCAGGGTCTTAAAGCTTTCGACGTGATCGACCGGGTCGGATTCCCCTGAGTATGTTTCAAACTGCGGAGGTTTGAAACTCCTCGGTATGTGGGCCTCCATGATCGACCGTGTGAAGGGGGGTCGGCTGAGATGGAAGGTTCCTGCTCGGGACTCCTCCTCCCTGTCCATGCGGCCGATACGCCTTTCCACCTCGTGGATACGGCAGATGAGGGCGTCGTCCCTTCGCTGGTAGTCGTAGGACCCCCCGGACTCCTCTTCATAGGAGGGGGAGCGCGAACTGCGGCGCCGGTAGTCTTGGGATCGGCGAGGGCTGTATTGCTGCCGCTGGCGGCTGGGAGCCGGGGAAGGACTTCGGGTTCGGCGGCGAGGACTGGGATCCCTCGGGGGCGTCGGAGCCCTCTGAGCATTTTGGACGTTCTGCCGAAGGTTGAGAGCCTGCAGAACGGTGTCTTGAAATTGCAGGAACTCGGCACGAGTGATCGGTGTGTCATTGTTCCTTCGAGGATGCCGATCCACTGGGGACTGTGGTCTCCTCCTTCGGCGCTCGGGAGATGCTGCTCGACCTCTGCGGTCCGGGGACCTCCTACCGTCTCGGCGGCGAGGCGACCACTCACCCTGATGCTAGCGGGAGGCTCCCTCTCGGGCCCGCCTCTCGTCAAGGTGTGTGCGAAGGTCATCGTCCTTCTGGTGGTTCAGGAGCGTGTTGCGGAGGTCGGAATGGTGAGAAGCCATTGAGTCCGAGGACCCGTTATGGACCGAGACATGGTCCTGATGGAGGGGCTGCTTCTGTTTCCGAGCGTTATGGCCGGAGGGGCCATTGTTGGGCTGCTGCTTGGGATGAGGAGGTGGGACCTGCTGGGCCGGTGGAGGAAGATCGGACTGTGGAATAGGGTTGCCAAGGGCTTCCTCCGTAGGGTTGGCGGTAGTGGCCACACGGTTCGACCCTCTAGATCTGACCTTCTTCGGAGGCATGGCTGCAGAGGACGATGGAGAAGAAGCTGAGACTGTTCGTGTGGTTCTTCCCACAGTCGGCGCCAATCTGTTACCGCTGATTTCGGTGTGGGGGTAAACAGATAGAATTTGTGAGTCTGAGAAAAACCTGAACTGTTGCCTCAGCCCTCTTGCTCCTGCCGCGACCTGCAAGGAAGTGCGAAACACCGGGGTTGATTCCGGCGACGCACCCTCCGACGTTCTTGTCACTAATCAGAAGAGATTAAGAAAGAGCTTAAAGTGGTGAAAAAGTGATCAACCTGTGACAATTGTAGGTTGGAGGTATTTATAGCCGCCATAGGAGTGAAGTTAGGGGCCTGATTTTCTGTCCAACTGTTCAGGAGTAAAATCCTCCCAATTAGTTTAGGAAACTAATCCCTAATCCCCAGGTGAGAGGGTAACTGCCAATCAAGCCCTTTGATTTGGTCAAATTAGTGGCCTTGATTCCCTCTTGTTGAGCCGGGTTTGTATCGGGTCGGAACCCGTACTCGGCTAAGGCGGATCCATTCGCGGGTTATTGGTTCTTTGCAAAAGAGACCCAGTACCTGCTTTGGACCCGTTTGTACGTGAAATTACCATTTTACCCCCGGGCGTCAAGATTCGTGCCTGATTTGGGCGGTCCTGATTGAACCCCGATTTTAGCCATATCAAATACCATCTCAATTTGTCGGATCCAGTCATCGGCTGCATCGGGATCGGCATGGCCTTCAAACACATGTGGCCTTATTATTTTAAAGGATTCCACCATCTTATTCACTTCTGGAACTTGAACTGCCGGGCCCGCCTTAACAATTTGATTCACACTGGCCGCTACGAAAGTGTTTAGGGTCTGATACACCCTAGCCAACTCCGTCTCCAAGTCAAGTATATTTCCATCTCCACTGGATCCTTCTCCGTTCTTGGTTCTTTTTCCCATCATTTCTGATTTATAAAACTTCATCAGCCAGCAAGAGCAACAATATAGACCTTTCCACATTATTATCCAACACAATTCATCCATTTCCAAAATAAACCAAATATTCAGAAATAAAACTTGTCTGCCAACAACCATACATAAAGAAACCAAAGGAAAGCTCCAAATCTACTACAGAATTCAAACAAATACGAGCATAAAGTAATCAAATTCTACAGTTCCTCTTGGCTTCTCTGAGCTCTTCACGTAGATCGTCCATTTCTTTATGCATCTTTTCTTAACATTGATAACATTCTTGCTTTCCCCATCGAGTTTTATTGTTCATTTGGGTGAAATGCCAAGCAATCCTGGGTCGACACTTCTTGAGCTCCCACACCCTCGACTCAAAGCGGCAATGCTTTGTTTGTCTTCCGCATGATGCGCCTCCATGTGGGTTACTCTCCATTTGTGGATAATTAATTATTTCCGAAGGGAAGCGATGATATGATCCTTACTACTCGAATCTGGCTCTTCGTCTGAGGATTCACTTTGGGATTCAACCGGAAGGGGGGTGATTTCATGCGACACTAGCAGTTCCTCCTCTTCATCATCTTCTTCTGGTTCTTCCTCCTCTTCTGATTCTTCTTCGGGGTCCTCCTCGGGGTCCTCAAGAAACAATTCTTCTTCTACTTCCTCCACATGATTTTGGTTATCCGTCATCCTACGGAGAAGGGATAAACAACATCATTATGTATATAGAGTGACTTAAATGTAAGTTTATGGAACCATAACATTCAGATCTTTATAAAACTGATACTCACACATCTAATGTCCACCTTAATATTTTTCTCTTATTATATTTGTACTACTTATTGAGGTCGGCTCTGATACCATTTTGTAAAGCCCCGAATTTCGAAACACAAGTAATTCGTAGCAAAACCAGAATTTTTACTTCAATTTCATACAAAATTATAAGGAAATTAAAACTTTTTCATTACAATGTTGTTCTTTACAATATGCAATGGAAATTTACATATAAAATTCAGCTTATATCATCAAACATTTTCAATCATGCAACATCTATCGACATCAAACTCATTCCTACGCCGCTGGCTAATCCGAGTCCTACAACTTGAGAACTACGGGCACGTCAGTTGAATGCAACTGACGCAATGCTATAATACAGTGATTCCTCAATTTAACAAACACAAACTTGAATGCAAAACTAAATGAAATGTGACTATTCTAATCTTTTCAGTGTATGTTATGTACTTAATGACTAATGAAGACAGTTATGCTTACGATGCAACTATAATGCACACTTGTTCGGATTCTATGCATCCCATACTGTATAGATCCGAGGGCAAGCCCTTAACGTACTCCTCATTATAGGGCTCAATTCCTTCGTTATGAAATCCTACTACAGTGATAAAGATAAGGTTTAGAAATCTCACGAGTATTGGTTCCAGCCCCGAAATCCACCTGCCCGACTATATAGAATCCTTATCATGAAAACACCCGACAAGCGTCGCTCTAGCTCGGAATACTGGAGATCCGCCTTCTTTTCGCCCTGAATATTCAATATCCCGAAATCCACCGCCCGATCATTCATAGTCCCGAAAATAATTGAGACTCATCTTGCTCCGTACAACAATTACAGTCCAGAATCCGCCGCCCAACTGAATCTATAGTCTTGGAATCCACAGCCCGACTATATAGAATCGTCCCACCTACGTTTTCCCAAGCTTCATCACATCTCCTTTTTCTAGTGTCATGTCCTTAGTCCAATTATAATTATTACGACCTATAGCTAGCTTACCCTGTCGGACTTAAACTAACTCACCGAGAATGTTGGCCCACACTGGCCACTTCTCAAAACGTTCATTTATCATAACTTGTCTGTCACCATGGGTCTCGCTCAGCCTTTAGATTTCACACATCCCAAACTCAGAGATCTTCCAGACCATTCTTAACATCTTTTATAAAATTTTCATTCATTCATTTATAAGTCATTTTATTCTCTTATTCCTTCCTTTCAATTAATCAATCTCAAAACAACTAGATAACTTCTTACCCAGTGGCGGAGCTTAGTGAGGGCCCAGGGGTGCCCCCCCCTTCCCCCCCCGAATTTTTAAAAACCCTCTTCACACTATTGGAATTTTTATAAACCCTTCAAAAAATTATAATTTAACCCCCATGAAAACTAAGTTTTATTGTTTGCCCCCCCTAAAAATTATTAAAAAATCTCTATATTTTTACATATAATCATAGAATTTTACCTTGGCCCTGTCGGTAAAATTGTTCTGGCTTCGCCCCTGTTCTTACCCATTATAATAAAATTTGCAATAAAATTTCAACTTCATAAAACTTTATCAAATATCACATGTCTAATTTTCCCCAAATCCATACTTTGGTTAACTTGTAGTTCATCCTCCAAAATAATTTACATGAACTCTAATTTTAACTCGCTTTAAAACGATAAAATTTTAGAATGAATCCAAACCAACCAAATAAACGTACCTTTTAAGCGAATCTAATCTCAAAACAACTAGATAACTTCCTACCCATTATAATAAAATTTGCAATAAGATTTCAACTCGATAAAACTTGATAAAACTTTATCAAATATCATAAGTCTAATTTTCCCAAATTCATACTTGTTATTTTAATTATTTATTTTATTTATTTAATTATTTATTTATTTCTACCCATTAACCCATTATCTTCAATACCTAAAACCCATTCTCTTATTTTCCCAACCCATTTAATTACCCTAAACCCATTATTTAACATAACCCCTACCCGTTTAAACCCCCCAAACCCATACCCAATAACAGACCCAACTACCCTATTAACTTAAACCCTAACTCCATCTATATAAACCCATCCTTTCCCCCGCATGAACCCTTTCATCTTCCCCATCTGCATGCAGCCGCCTCTCCCTTTTTCCTGTGGTCCCCTGCAACCCCGTCGCTCCTACTCTCCATCTTGCCTGCCGCCAGTCGTGCCACCCCATCTCCTTGTCGTCACGACCAGCGATCTCCCACTGTTTTCCCTCTCCCTCCGGCTTGACTGCAGCCCCTCCGTCGCAACCACCTGCGACTGCTCCTCCCCCTCCTTCCCCCTGCACTGCACTCTGCCACCTTCAGCCAGCGTCGCCCAGATCCCCTACAGAGCCATGACGAGTCAGCTTCTGCCTCCTCTCGTCAGCCTCGCAGTGCAGCCTCCCTATGTGCACTGCGCTGCTCACCCTGGCTATCAATGCCGCCCACTGCCGTGATCTCGGCGCTCCTCACCACAGGCCACCTGCTCCCTCTCTGCCCTGTTGCGCAAACTAGTGTGCGACAGCCTGGAGTTGTCCCCTCGGCCGCACCTCGTTCCACTTCGTGTGCGAGAGGTGGTTGTGGGCGAGTTGCTCTCATTGGTTCGTGGGTTTTGGTTCTCTTTGGTTCATGGTTTTTGTTGAGTTAGTTCGTTTGTGTTGGTTCGTAGTTTCATTGGTTCGTTGGTTGTTCATGGATCTTGCTCGTTTCGTTCGTGAGATCATTGAGTTTGTTGCCCGGGAATCCGATCTCGTTATTCTTATTTCTGTCGCTTTCATCCCCAGTTAAGGCAAGTAACTTGTACTCCAATTTATTTGTTTGATACAAGTCAAAAATACCACCTATAGTGTAATTGGGTCTAGAGACGACTCTTGTTTGTGATATGCTTAATGGGTTTTATCTCTATTGTGAAAATTTGACCATAGATGACTCACGACACAATTTGGACATGAATTAACTTAGGATTTACCCGTTCTTGATTTTGATCATGTATGTGAGACTTTTGTGAGAATTCGTGTTTTAGTTGAGACCCATGTGATATATTTGGTATGGACATGCTAACAACCCTAAATCATGATGTTTAGACACATGGTAGACTCGATTTCATGTTTGGGTGTGTTTGGATCAATTTTCTTGAATCTATGTCGATTTTGTTTTTAAGGGAAAAATCTGTATTTTGACGCTGATCTGTTTTGTTTGCTGTTTTTGGACTGTTTTAAAGTCAGTATCTTAAATTCGGTATAAAACATGAGTTTTAGAAAATTTCGTCTATTTTCAAACCCCTCTAACCTTGCTTGATTTTGTTTTTGTATGAGTGATTTATGACTGTTTTACTACAGAGGTGTCGATCAAATCATTTTAAAGAACTATGTTACATATATTATTTTGATCCAAAACTTTGGTCAGTATTTCTTTACCTAGTTAGGGATTACCCAGAATCTTTGGTGAATTTTATTGAACAGTTTTATGTGTTGCTTCATGCTTGCTTATGAAATCTATATTTGCTGTATTTTGTTTGCTGGTCTGTAAAGAACCCTATTTTCACTATGATTCCTTTTACTGAATGAAAAATGTTCGTGAAGTATGAAAGTTAATATATTTTGTCTATTTTCATCTCCCTTTGGTGGATTTGGATTTCGTCTCACTGGTTGCGGGATAATTTAGTTTTCGTACAGCAGTGTTGGAAACTCCATATTTGCCAAATTACTGTTTCTTGATGTTTTCTTATTTTTTTTGGCTAAACTAATTTTACTGGAATATTATGAAACTTTATATTTGGATTCTAGACATATAGGGGAATACCCCAGATTTTTCGTGGATTTATTTGATGAGTTTCGATGCTGTTTTCTTGACTTTGAATTCGTTTTTCTGATTCCTAGCTGAACGTGTTTTTTGTTTTCAAATCAGTTTCGAGTTATGATTTTTTGAAACACCATATGACTTATTTATATTCGCTGGGTTCGTGTGGATGTCTAGTTTCCAGATTCTTCGACGGATCCATATTTACATTTCTGTAGCGACGACATTCACTGTTTTAGTACTGTACTATCTTGTTGCCCTGAATATGAACATATACTATTTTGCTCGTTTATGTGACTGTATATCCTATATGCATGTTTAATTATTTCCCTGAACCTAATACTGATTATACCATGTTAGTTTGACATTGTTCCGTACACGTTCATTCCTGTTTGATGACCATAATAAAAGTAACCAAGCCGGGGTTTAAGGAAAAGATCTAGTAGTGGGAAAGTATAGAAATGTGTACTTAGAAGGGGGCCCATGTTTCCCATTTAATTATCTGTTATTTGTTATGAGATCACGCAAGATTTTGATTATCTGATTCCTGACTACATACTTCCTTATGAGAGGGTGCACTCAGAAGGGGGCCCGTGATTCCCATATGTTACCCAACTACATACTTCCTACGAGAGGGTGTACTTGGAGGGGACTTAGTCCTATCTATTGCATGATCGTCTGTTATCAGTCTGTCTAGATATGTTATCTGACATCTGTCTGTCTGAACCCTAAGTACATGGCCCTATATGATCCCCTACGAAATCTAAAGCAAAATTGTTTGTTGTACCAACCATGTGTTGTGTTTTTGGGGCGCATGAAGTGCTACCTAGATAGTAATCACACAAGACTTATAAGAACATGACATCTGTATCTAAATCTGACATCTGAATCTATATCTGAATCTGAATTGTTAGCTGCATCTGACTATCTGATATCTGTTACCTGATTATCTATTATCTGTCTGACTATCATCTGACACTACCATCTGTATATCTGTCTGCATACTATCTGACACTTTACACTTGACACATGTTAGTATACAATGCTAGTTGATTCTGCTATACCATGCTAGATCTGCTTCTGCTATTAGTTAGATTTGTTTAGTTTTCCCCATGTACTTACATCCTACAATATAAGTGGCCCATAATTTGACGGGTACTTGTTTTCTCTTTCCTTCTCCTACAATTGTTAATTGCAGATTTTGGTGATCAGCTGCCCGACAGAGTATGTGATCTAATGTTCTAGCTAGCTGGAGCTTTTGCTATCTTCATTTATTTCCTGTTGCTCATTTTGAACAATGTATCTATTACTCGAATCTATTTTGTATTTCGGTAGTATGACCCATAATTTGACTTGTTCAGATCTGATTTATTTGAGATTAATAAATTTTATTTCAAGTAAATTCTGTTGATTTATTAATTCAATTTTGCATGTATGTGGTTGATTCTTTTGCTTTCGACTCTGATTATTTCTGTGATATGTTGTAAAAATTTCTGAACAGCTTATGGATGATGAAAATCATTCACTGGGCCAATGTTACGTGCTCGTGTTCCGTATTTTTGGGAAGCAGGGCGTGACAATATAACCCCCGTTCCCGTAAATACTTATTTTCCAAATATTTTCAGTATTTTAATCATTTATAAATTTATTTTGTGTTAAATTTGTTTTGAGATTTTCTATTTAAATATTTTCCAATCAAAAATTTTATATTTTTCGAGTAATGGTGTATTTTAAACTTGTTTTATAATCTTAATTTATCGGTTAATTGTATTTGAGCCCAAGTCATGTATATTTTTATTATTGGAGTATTTTAATAAAGTTGTTAAATCCGAATATTATTTTATTGTACAGTTTTATTATTATTATGATTATAATTACTAATTGTTATTTCATTGTTACCGCTGATTTCGGTGTGGGGGTAAACAGATAGAATTTGTAAGTCCGAGAAAAACCTGAACAGTTGACTCAGCCTTCTTGCTCCCGCCGCAACCTGCAAGGAAGTGCGATACACCGGGGTTGATTCCGGCGACGCACCCTCCGACGCTCTTGTCAGTAATCAGAAAAAGATTAAGAAAGAGCTTAAGTGGTGAAGAAGTAATTAACCTGGTCATGGTGGTAGAGGGGTGATATTTATAGTCGCCTTTGGAACGGTTAGGGGCCTGATTTCCTGCTTAACAGCAAGGAGGAAAATCCTCCCATTCTGTTTTGGGAAATTAGCCCATGGTTCCCGGTGGGAGCAAATCAGGGCTGTTGATTTGGCTAAATCAGGGATCCTGATTTGCCCCTTGTTGATTTGGGTTCGCCTTGGGTCGGGACCCGAACCCAACGGGTGTGGATCCGTTCGCGGGTTATTGGATCTGTGAGAAGAAGATTCAGTACCCACCTTGGGTCCACTTGAATGTGAAATTACTGTTTTACCCCCGAACATCAAGATTCGTGCCCAATCTGGACGGCTCCGGTTTAACCCCATTTTTAGCCATATCATTCATGATTTCTTTAATTAAAAAATTCATCTATCGAATTATTTTATTTTTATACCCGATCTGATTTTCTTGGTGAG
Source organism: Hemerocallis citrina (assembly GCA_017893485.1). Taxonomy (NCBI): domain Eukaryota; kingdom Viridiplantae; phylum Streptophyta; class Magnoliopsida; order Asparagales; family Asphodelaceae; genus Hemerocallis; species Hemerocallis citrina. The sequence goes on along the minus strand of CM030364.1, from coordinate 232,153,374 downwards.
TTCCATTTATTTTAAGCCCAATTCTTATTATTTCAATTGTGTTATTTATTTATTTAATTGGGTTGAAATTTTTGTTCATGAACTATTTTTCTCTTTTATTGGGTTATCTATCTTGTGGATTTTATTTATTGGAATTGTGGGTATTTTTATTTGAACCGTGTTGATCTTGATCTATCTCCTAATTGAACCCTAAAACCCAATTTGAATTGTTCTTGACCCAAAACCGCTTTTACTGGACCCTAAACCATTAACCTAGTACCCTAATTGTACCCTATAAATACAACTCTACTGTAAACCCTAATTTCTGCACACAAATCGAAACCTAGCCATCTAATCTCTCTCCTCTCTCATCTTTCTCTCTCCTCCCAATTTCTCTCTCCCAGCTTTTTTTGAACCCATCTTCTGCATCTTCCCGATCACCTTCCCCGGCCAAACTCCGGCGACCCCTTCCTCCTTTCGCGCCACCCCCTCATCAGCGCCACCACCCCCTCTCCTCTTCCCCGTTCGTCGACAGACAGGACCCAACCCATTAACCCCTCTTGCTCTTCTCCCTGTTTCGGTCGACGCCAGCGCGAGCGCCGCTCCGCTCACCGTCGGTGCTGCCCCTTGCGCCGCCTGCCTCCGTCGACGTGCTGCCAGTTAGCACCGCCCCTGGCCGGTGCTCCCCCTTTGTCGTTGCTGCTGTCTTTTTGATTGTTGCTGTGGTCTCTTGTTGTAGTTGCTGTTATTACTTTAGGGATCTTTATTGCACGTGTATTGTGCGTGTTAAGTTGTTGGTTCGTGGGTTCGTTTCTTCAGGATCCGTATCCTGTTATTCTTGGTATTCGTTTTCACCGATTACAAGCAAGTCACCGTCCTCTTGAATTGCTAATTGTATCAAATTCAAGTTTTATTGAAATTCCTGCAAGTAGATCTCTTTGTTATCGTATTGCCCTTTGTTATCCTTTTGTTGGGTTTATTGTGGGTTTACACGAGCTAACCCCATTATTCTTGACATCGTGCCACTTTGACTCTAAAGTATGGATCTTTAATGAATGCATATAGAATTGTTAATAGAGTTGTTCATATAAGTCACAACACAAATAAATCATTGTAGAGACAATTGTTAGGTTGTATATTGTTTGATCGTTTGATGATTGATTGATGTTAGACTTGTATATGTATGTGTTCTAATTTTATTTATCATGTTTGGACACCTATCATGCTATTTACACAATTTATTGACTATAGAATCGAAACCCATCATGTTTATTCCCAAGAAAAATACCCTAAAAACTGTATATGCTTGCTGACCTGAACTTTGATCGCTGTTTTCGAACCAGTAAATGACCTTAAAATAAACTATTTTTTGAATATTAAATGTAGCCCCGAGTGTCTAGTTGCCGATAACATCCATACTTTTTGAATTCTGAGTTTCGTAGCAAAAGTTATGGCCGTTTTACTACAGCTGTGCTTTTACATTTCAGATTTTCAGATTCTCGTATCTTTCATGTTTAAACCGTAAAAATGTTGATCAAATGATAGAATTTTGCTATGAAATTTCCAGATTGTTGCTCAACATGTTTAGGAGTCCAGATTATATTTTTACTGATTTTAATGTTGAGTTTTTACTGATTCAAAAATTAAAATAACAGGATGTCAAATTTTTGCTTGAACATAAAATCTGAAAATAAACATGTGTTTGACCTAGCTACTGTTGTCAGAATGCAAACTTTAAGTATGCGTTGGAACCGTATGGAAGTCTAGTTTCCAGATTTTCTGACGGATTCAACTTTCGATTTCTGAGTCAGGAAAAAACTGTATTTTTGTACAGGTTGCGCGTGCTGTCCAGAATTCTGGATACTACTTTTTAATGGATTAATAATTCCTATGTTGTGTTGTTGCATGAGTTAATGAATGTATGTTGCATTGCATGTTCTCAATGAGCTATTGTCCCTATTTTAACCGTCCTATCCATGTTATCAATCTGTTGTTTCTCTATTGATACTATCGTTCACCGAAATGCCCACATTGCATATTGTGTTGTTGCATTGGTAAATAATTAATAAGCCAGGGTTTAAGGGTTGACTTTAGTAGCGGACAATATAGGGACTGTACTCGGAGGAGGGGCCCGTGTTTCCCTATTTATTGGTCTATTGGTCTATTGATCTATTGATCTATTGGTCATATCGGTCATCGATTAATTATATATTACTGACTACAGTATCTCGATTGATTCGGTCATCGGTCACTATTGAATGTTGATTACCGTTGCCGAGTACATGAACTATAGAATCCACCACTTAAGTCTAAAACGAAATTTATTGTATGCATCGAACCTGTGGTACGGCACACATAGGACACAGTAGTACGTGCATTAGTTAAGAGTTAAAATGATTAATAGACATAAGAATTGATACATCACCAACATTCCATATTGTTCATCATTGTTCTTATTGATATCGAATATTGGCTAAGTGTTATTGTTATTGATCATTGATTATTGTTACCGATTATTGAACCATTGTTTATAGTCAATTGTATCGATTATCATGATTTTTGTCCCATGTTATTGATTCTTATTGATCCATTGATTCATTATTATACCGTTATTCCATTGTTCTCTGCTTTCTCTACTTGCTGTCCATGACTTGCTCTAAGGACAAATTTTCTCCTCTTTTTAGATGAAGTGCTTACAGGTGTTGATGGAGAATTACCTGATAGATTGGTAGAACAACATTGGTGAAGAAATTGATTGCATCGCCGCTTAATGGATATTTATTGCTTTGTTATGAAGACTTAATTATTGGATTATTATTATTTTATTTTATTGGGCTTATGACCAAAATATTGCTATTTGTTTCCAGACGTTGGATTATTATTGTACTTGGATATTTTATATCGTTTCAATTCAAGTATTATTGTTCATGAGATTATTATTGTCTGCGCAATTATTCTGTGTTGTTTATATTATTGAGTTAATTGGATAAATAGCTTATGGGTGACGTTAGTCATTCGCTAGGCCAATGTTACGTGCTCGTATTCCGTATTTTTGGAAAGCGAGGCGTGATAGACAAACTCACTTTAAAGCAATAAAATTTTAGAATGAATCAAAACCAACTAAATAAACATACCTTTTAAGTGAATCTAATTTGCACTGTAATTTAATTTGAAATATGTTTTAAATTTAGATACATAATCTCAAAAAAAATCTCATGATTGTTATATTTAGTTCTAAGTTTCAAACTATCCCCAAAGTAAAAATAGCAAAAAAATAATTAATATAATTAATTTGTGCGCCCATTGAATCGAACCAAAGCACAACCCATGCTCTAACCACCCCCGCTAACCAAAATTTCAAACCCACTGCTATGTAGAAATTTCTCACAAAATAATATAACATTTACTGCTCACTACTTAATAACTTATAAAAATTTCAGAAAGAAAAAGAGCCCCTAGGATTCGAACCAACGACCTGACCCACTGTACCCAGCGACCGAACCCGAATGCTCTGACCAGGCTCTCTAGCCTTGCAATCTGTTTATATTAGAAATGTGAAATTCTTATTTGTGAACTCTTTGTTTCTCAACCTGAATTAAACTTTTTTGTCGAGATTCGATCCTATAATCAAATTACAGTCACAACCTGGTATGCAACTACTCTTAATAATTTTTCAGAGACGAAACTCTAATTAAGCTAATATATTTTGGCATGAATATACACATTTAACAATTTACAATTCCTCAATAATGAATTTAGCACACAATTTACATATATGATTTGTCATACACAAGACTTTAGAATCCATGATGTTGAATTATGTTATAATGAACAAAATCAATTTACTAGTTATCCATTTATAGAGATTAACACATGCATGATTTTCTCATGCAAGGAATTTAATTACAATTCTACATGTCCTTTAACCATAATCACTACTATAGCAATTTTAAACACCAAATTTCAGGAATTCCTACACACATACATTCCATATCAACATAAATAATTTTGCACCTAAGCATGAACAAATTCTACTAAAAATAAAAAATTTGGAAAACACTCACCTCTTTGATGTGTTCTTTGCACTAAAAATCTCCAAGCTTCTTCTCCTCAACTCCAAAGCACTCAAACTAAACAACTCTCTCCCTTAATCAAAATATTGGTTGGTAATTCTTTTTTTTTCTTTTCAAATGAGAGAAGAGAGTGGATGTGTTTTTATTTACAAAATAACTACCTAATAACTATCAATGATTTAATTAACTACCCACTAAGTTAAAACTCCTTAGATTAAGTCAAAAGTTCCTTCCTCTTTAAATTTTTGGTCGGCCAACCATGGGGAGATTAAGCACGTGTTTCGAATGGGTTAAAAGTACATAAACTACACACTAGAATTTTATTTAATATAATCGCATGTAGTTACTATACATTAGAGTAAACTAGTTTAATTAAAACTTGATCATGTATTCGTACTTGGTAAATGAAAGAAAGTTACATATGTAACTCCAAAAGATTTTAGAAATCAATATTTGTACTACAACTACATGTATTGCCCATATGAAAACAAAATATTTAAAATAATATTTTGCCGGACGTTGCAATGGGTTTTGTTTTTTCCTTGGGTTTCGAAACCTTTCCTTTACCCACATTGGTTCTCTGGGGTTCCAAAATCCTAGCTTTCCCTTTAGAACTACAGCCCAAAACATCACAATCTTCCTCTTCTCTGCTCAAAAGCTCAAAATGGCAACTTTCCTTGTCCTTCACTATCTGCATGCTTCTCTATGCCTGTTCACCCCCATTTAGACTTCTAATCACATGTGCCATTTCTGAATCCCTCAGCTGCGAGCTCGAAAAGAGCATTTGACCACTTTTTGACTGACCATCTTGACCGTTGGCGTTGATCAATGGTGGATCTGATGTCTTGTGCTTTTTGGGAGTGGGCCCCGACGATGGAGCTTCCCATCGATCTCCTAAAGTCACCTGAAGGAGCTCACGATGAGCTCTGTCAAATTCATGGGAACCATCTATTGCAGTATCAATCTATCGATGACGCCACCTCTTCGTAAGTTCTTCCATCTCTTGGTGAGTTTAGGAGTAGAGATTTAGGAGAGGTATTCAGTTGAGACTCCACAGTGAGCAACGCCTTGTCTAGAATGAATCGAATCAGGTAGGCCTCCTCATATGTGTAAAATTCAGCAAATATCGGCTTGAGATTGATATTAGGGCTTCGAATGAGAACCCTAGATGACACTGGCTTCGATCTCTCCACTGTTTTGGGACACTAGCTTCGATCTCTCCACCTGAAGGAGCTCATTTTTTTAGTTGAAAAATTCATGTCGTTGGATGTCATCCAACAACTCAGGAAGAAAGTATGGTAGAGGATCTGGATCCCTCTTTCACTTACATTGAGAATACTTTTTATCTATAGTTGTCATATTAATTTTATACAACATAAAGAGTTGGTCATACTTACATGCATGATTTATCTAGATAAAAATTGAGGCTCTTAAAGCCCGATAACAACTCAATCACGCTTACTAATAATTTGTTCTACTAAAATTTAAAGCATTAAAAATTGAGTGTTATATCTATAGGATAAATTTCAGTTAACCCTAATATACTTTACTCCCTTGGCACTTTACCCTACCCAACTTTTTTTTGGGCACTAAACCCTACCGCCGTCAGTTTTTTTTTTGGCATTTTGGCATACCCAATCGGTTTTGAGTAGTTTTATTGAGCATGTGCGAGCATGTGTCACTATTTCACTTTGCAATGAAAAAATTAGTATTATTATTATGATATGATTAGGAAATAAATATCATATTTTGATGGAATTGAATGATTTGAGAAAGGAGAAAGAGAGGATGGTGGTGATTGGTTTTGGGGGGGGAGGGGGAGTTATGGATTCGAGGGAGGATGAGGCACTGATGGTGTTGGTGTTGGTTGTTGTCCGGAACTAATTGAGAAGATGGTAAGGGTGCGAAGGGAGTGAGAGATTTAATGGAGGTGAGGTAGGTGGTGGTGGTTGTTGGTCGGAGAGAGGGGGGGGGGGGGGGGAGGTGAGGGATTTGATGGAGGGGAATGGGTGGGGGTTGTTCAGATTTGGGAAGTGAGATATTTGAGGAAGAATGAGGTGGTGGTGGTTGGTCGGAGGTGGGTGGAGATAATGGATTTGGGGGAGGAGAAAAAAGAGGAGGTGGTGGTTGGTCGGAGGTGAGAGGGGAGGGGGGGGGGGATTCAAGGAAGGAGGAGGATGAGGAGTCGGTGGTGGTGGTTGGAGTGAATATTAGTGAAGTAGTGATGGAATTAAAATTAAAATTAGTAATGTGATTCAAATTAAAATTAACAATGAAATTGAAATTAATTTGTAGAATTAAAAATAAAGATGAGATTAAAATTTAAATTAATGATGTGATTAAAACTAATCATGAGATTAAAATTAATGAAGGAGAATAAGATGGACGGTGATGATAGACATGGTAATTTAGTAATTAATCTGAACTGATATGGGGTATTCTATACATTTCATACAAAAGTTAATGGAGTAGGTCAGAACACCAAAAAAACTAACGGCGGTAGAGTTTAGTGCCAAAAAAAGGTTGATAGCATAAAGTGCAAAGAGAGTAAAGTACAGTCGGGTTAACTGAAATTTATCCATATCTATATTGATGTTAAAAAGAAAATCTATAATTAGCACAAGCACTAGTCGCTAATAAACTTCTATGCAAACTCTTTTCGACATGAAATATCGGTGCAATTGCAAAAACATCATTTCTTACTGGTACCAATTCACTGTACAAAAAGCAACACCACAGTTTTTTACCGATTACCAAATTTGATGAGTTCCTTTTTTTTAGTTTTTTTTCTTCGCTGAAAAATAAGATGGTTTTTTGTAAATTAGTCAATTACATGGAGCTTTGTGTAAACATACCCAAATACCCGATAAATACCCCTTGTTAACCTTGTTTTTTAAATTATTTTCCGAAATGACATACTTTCAAAATTATATACCAATATAGCCCAATTTTAGAGCATCCACACTGGTTTGCTAATTTGCCATTTTGCCATATTATGGCAAAAGTCCTCCCACATCGGTTTCTCATTTTGCCATTTTTTGATAAAGTTGTGACAATAACTTCTCATATTTGAAAAAGAATTTTCTCATTCTCAAATATAGGGGATGGAACATGTTGTTTCGTCCCTAATTTTTTATATTTTATTAATATGATCGGAGGAAACAAGTTGTTTCGTCCCGAATATTTTTTATTTTTTTTTAAAAAATTATCAGACGGAACATGCTGTTCCGTTTAAAAAAAGAAAAAAAAAGGAGGAAATGCATCAGATGGAACATGTTGTCTTGTCCAAGGGCGTATCTGAGTTTCAGGGAGCCCTAAGCAAGTTTTAAAATGAGGCATTTTGCAAATTTACAAAATAAAAAACGAAAATTATTTAAATACCAACAAACTTTGAGCCTTGGAGAACAAACTATTTAAATAAAATCAAATTTATATATATCCTTCCAAAAAAAATTAATTGATAACTTACGCATTTTCCATAAAATGTATCATGGCAAAAAAAACTCGGACAAACTCTAAAAATAAAAATGAAATATGTGATCTCAGTCTGTAAATTCTAACAATAGTACACAATTGTTGCAGTTTCTAAATTTCATTTTTTCTTGAAATCTTCAACAATTTTCTCCAATTTCAGTCCCAAGTCAAAAAATAAACACTTCTCTGAATGAACTCTGAAATTATAAAATAAAAATACCAAATTAATGATTTATTAATGCTAAATTACTAATGTTCTCAGAATCTCACTCAGCTAGTCAGATGACTCAGATTAGATAACTACATTAAACTCAATATTTGAGTCAATACATTACTAATATTGAATCATTGATTAAATAAGTAATTAAGTAATGTCAGTGTCTCAGTCTGTAATAGTAATATTGAATCAATTCAATATAATATTATTTACTAATGTATTAATACAATATTATTTACTAATATGTAATCTGACTAATCTCAATAATCTGTGAGATAATAAGATAAAATTATTAACATTTATTGATTTAAACAACTAGTTAGCTACACTACATATCTGTCACAACTCACATAAAATGACTTTAGTAGTGTGGTACTAGACTACTAGTAACTAATAAAGTAGTCAGATAACTCAGTTACCCAAAAAGTTCAACACTTCAAATGTCCAAGACGGCAAAACCCATCAAATTAAAAAATCAAGAAGAAGAGGAAAAAGGAAATTACTTCAAATCTGGCGACTAGCAAGTGGTGAGTGGGCTGTGGGCGACGTGAGGCTGTGAGGGGTATGGCGACGGGGGACGCCAGATGGGCTACTTGAGACGGGCGACGAGCGACGGGCGACTAGCGTAGGCGATGTGGAGGAGGCGCAGATTTGATTTAGGGGAACTCAAAATTTTATTAAGAAAAAGAACTCAAATGGCAAAATAAAAGCTCCAAAGAGAGGAGGAGAGGGATCCGCACATGCCACTTATGCGTGAAAGCGAATTGTCATTCCCGTTCGTGAGATCAGCAACTGTTGGGTTTTTTTATTTTTTTATTTTTTTTATTTTTAATATTTTATACATTTATTTTTTTAATAAGGGGCCCTATAGAATTTGGGGGCCCAAAGCAGGTGCTTGGGCTACTTGGGCCCAGATCCGCCTCTGGTCTCGTTCGATCTCAAAAATTTGAGAAATGGGCTTACATGACCTGTTTGAGTGAGATGCCCTTTTCAAACATTTTTAAACATTAATTAAGGCACTAATCACTTTTATGAAGGATAATAATGGTTTAATATTATTTTAATCACTAATTAATTAACTAATGACTATCTAATAACTAACATTATTTTAATATTACTAAAAATTACAAATATATCTTTTGGACGGAACAACATGTTTCGTCCAATAAAAAAGTAATTCTTTCTCAAAATTTGGCAAATGAACCAGTGTAGCGATTTCTCATTTTGCCATTTTGCCAAAAAATAGTAAATACTATTGTGGATGCTCTTATAATATACTTTCTATGGAATATGCTTCCTATAAGACATGTCTTCTTATTCTGAATAGAAATTCTATAATATATGTCGTATAATTTTTCTATAGAATGTATGACCTTTCTGCAATTTCCATATTTAGTATTGCAATATTTTCTTTTATTTTTAAATTGAATTAATTTTTTAGACTGCTTATACTATATATTAGTTATTGCTAAATATTTTGAGAAAACCAGGTGAGAGTTACGTACTTTGAAACAAGGCTCTGATACCAACTGAGAGTGGTAGCATGTACTTGACTGTCTGCATGAATAAAAAGAGTATCAAACAATTTTATAACTGATTTCTTTCTCAACGTCATTATTAGTCTTCTAAAATAAACTAAGCATTATCATTCTTAAAAATTTCTAAGTAATCAAGCATATCTTCAAATTCTTTTAAAAAAATCTAATTTTGAATCATCACTATCACTATCAGTATCATATGGTGGTTCTTCTATATATTCATTTTCTTCAGGATATTGCCTTCTTGCCATTGTAGGGCTACTTATATATCTACTAAATTATCAATTTTCAAAGATTAATAAAAATCTTTTTTGAAAAGTTAGTTCATCAATTATTTAAACATTTATATTACTGATTTGGCTAGAATTAACTTGATTTATTGTTATGATTATTACTCGTTCTATACTAAAGAAAAATAATTTAAAGTCATAATTATCTACTGGGCTTGTTAAGCTTTAGAGATAATAAACATCAAATACTATCATTCTATCATTTCCGTCATAATTAATTATCAATTCTTGAATTAAATCATGATTGGAACTATTATTGTTATTATCTTATCTGATAATCTTAGGGTGCGAAACAATAAGTAGGAAAATCAAGATTAGGAGGAGATATTTAAGGATACCATGAAAAATCAAGAAAAATGGTCCAACATGCGTTCGACTTAGCTGAGCCTCTTTGAGCTGTTTTGTACCGGTTACTACCAGTGGATAAAATATCATTGGCTTACACCCCAATTTTTTTTGCTCCTTTTAAGTTCCTCTCATCTCATGATTACTATGCTCATTAAGAGAGCTTTATCCAAGAGATACGTCTGAAACAACTGAATAACACTTCAGTACAGATAACCACAACCTAGCTCATTTTCTATCACTAAGTGTATGGCTCAACTATGAAGGTAGTAAATTGGTCTTTTGAAAGATCTTTAAGATAAAGCCTTACAACCCCGAGGGGAAAAGATTAGTTAGTCATACCTTATATTGAATATGAAATGATCGAAATGTAGTCTTTATTGATTTTGGATTTCTTATAAGTCAAATCTCTTACAAGCTTATATGGAATTTCTCTCCTAGGTTGTTTGCCTTTCTTCTTCTTACGCCTTCCCTTTTATAGACCAAGGGATCAGCTTACATTGAGTTCACAAGCGTCACTGCTTACATCATATGTTCAATAATTTCTCTAGTTACATCATGACTTACATCATTCTCCACTTACATTAACAACAGTTCTTCATCAGCTTTATCTGTGTCGCACTGGCCACACTTGTGTCTGTATTCCATCTTCATCATTCTATAGTATTCTCCAGCTTGTCTCTTTTGTCATTATCATATTTTCTTGCTCCAGTATTTGGTACCAGCTGTCAAAAACATCTTTGTTTTGTTGAGGCTATTTTACTTTACCTTTGTTATAATGTAGATCATTATTTTCTGTGGATTTGGACTATCATAGATTCATATGTTGTTGTCCCTATTTTGTATGTTTTTCAGGTCACAATACATATTTCTAAATCCTATAACTCTTCTTTCTGGAATTAATTTCTCAAACTCTTCAGCTTTGAATGGGGTATGATGTTAGATTCGCCACAAATTATTTGTGTAGTCATCTCGATCTTTATGATATGTCTGCACGAAGTTCTTCGTCATCTTCTAGATACTCAGGAATTACTGAATATATTCTAACATATATTTTAGAGGCCTTTGTAAGATCAAAGTAATTCTTGGCAAATTTATATACTTTTCGTGGTAATTGGCTCAATTGTTCACATTCTCTGGATGGGTATATGCAATGGACAAGTCCTCTTTCAAATAGCATTCTTACAGTCTTTGAATTAGCTCCTGAAAGTATAATTGCTTTATTCATATGTTGCTGAGATATAATTTTGATAAATTAGTTCACGTGAGTGGTCTGACATAATCTCAATATATTGTAAAAATAAATCCTTCTTTGAGTTTTGGAAGATTTGAGAGTAAAATTTCTTTGTAGGTAGTTGGTTGTATGGATGTGGAGCTTCCCACTTGTGTGGTCTTTTTTGTGGTTTCACTCATATTTTGTAGGTCGATAGGTTCACTCCCTTCACTCATCTTTTCAGTATGTTTTGAACTTATGTGGTGGTAAAATAGACTCTGAAGTCCGCATATTTGTAATTGTAATTGGTTAAATGCTGCCTTAATTTGCTCCACATTTTCTTTGAGGAAAAGTATATCATTTTCTATTTGTTGGACTCTTTTCCATCCTGCAAATGTAAAACTGTCAGTTTCTTGATAGAAAATTCGCTAAATTTTATCTTTTTCTTTTATATTTTCTATCGTAAAATCATAATGTGCTAGTTCCATCTTCCACCTTATTAATATTTTATTTGCTATAGTTGGATCTATTAATTTGTTTATCCAGATTTTGCTTGGGTATTATATGTTCTTACTATAAATTTTGTACGTATTTTGAATAATTTAAACTACTTTATTGCTTTTAAATTGCTAATAATTCTTTTTTTTATTTATGTGATAATTTTGTTGTGTTTGTGGGAACGATCCACTAGTGTATCTAGCTAATTTTTCTTCTTTTTCATATTTTTCTATAAACTTTAATATTGCTCTACAATTATTTTCACTTGCATCTGTTTCTACTATTCACGTGCATTCTTTAATAGGTAAGCTTAGTTCATTAAGTTATGAAGTATGTTGCTTTAAAATTTTAAGTTTTTCTTCATCTTCTGTACTCCACTCCCATTTCTTGAACTTCCTTAGTTTTTGTTGTAGCCAATTTGTCTTTTCTGATTTGTTTGATATATATCCTCATGTTTGATTTAGTAGTCCAATTATAGGTTTTACTTCTCTTTTTTTTCTTCAAAATATTTGGAAATGCTTTTTTTATCTTTTCTGCTATATGTGGTTGTAGTTATATTCATTCGTGTGATAATTTCGTTAATAAAAATTCAATCTCTGTTTTGAATAGCTCCATTTTCTTTTTTGATAATATAATTCATGCATTTTTTTCCTATTTCTATGAATTTTACTAAGTGTTCCTTATGTTGTTCTATGTTTTCCGATCCTATTATATATATATATATATATCCCCATACAGGTGATTCGTGACATAACCAGAATCTTTCCTTCAAACAGTCACAAAACAGGAAAATGCAGAAAAAATTTAAAATTTTTTATTCCATGATGTACAAGTTCAAGTGTTACAATTATACACTGTCTCAGAAATTACAAATCAGAGTTTTACAAAAATAACAAAAATGTAAAGGATGAACACTTGATACTGTCACTTTGGCACACCATCTTGCGTGGGCTTCCTGGGCTCCCTGGGTCGGCAATCTAGCACCTAAAATAGTTGGCACGTCAGTAATTCTACTGACGTGAGGGTGATAAAAGCAGCGATTTCTGAACTAGACAAATCAAGATTGAATGCAAATAGAAAAGTGACTAAAAGGAAGGAAAGTTGAGTCAGGTCAAGGGTGTCCGTGTATGATAAGCCCTAGTAATCTAATGCACAGGTCAGGATGTACTTAAACTAAATGCAAGCGAGACTTTGGAAATGTATGCATCCCATATGTAAGCCCTATTTTCGAATTTTATTGTAATTCATTTTCTTTTGATTATTGTATTTGGATTCATTTGTTATAGTGTATTTTATCTTTTCTTGGGTTCTTTGTTCTCTCGTGATCGATCTGTGTTCTTTTGGTTGGATTCTGTTCTCTTTGCAATTTTGTTTTTTCTATTGAGTTTGATTTGTTCTCCTTTGTGTTCGGTTTATCTCATTGCATTCATTTTTCTCTTTTTGGAGCCAAAACCGATACCCAGAACCCATATAATCTCAACCCAAAATCCTAATTCTTGATTCCTATATATATACCCTATTAATTAAACCCTAAAATAATCCCTCTCTTTCTCTGCCGTTTCTCTCTCCCCGATCCCTTACCCCTCTCCTTCTCCTTCTGTTTTCATTGCACCCCAACAAACCCAAGCCGAAACCTTACCCCATTGCCATCTCCGATCACCTTCCACCACCGTCACCAGCTTCGTCCCCTTCGTCTCCACCATCTCACCGTCCTCCGATCACCCCCCTGTCCTTGTCTTCAGCTGCTCACCCAATCCACCGAACCTTCGCCGTCACCTTAACCCATCGCCATCGCCCTAACCCTTCTCCGTGCACCTCGCCATTGTTCCGCCCTCCCTTGCCAACCCACCGAAGGCCCTAGCGTCGCCGTTCGTGTCCTCGATCGTTGACGTCATCGCTCTCTATTTCCAACCGAAAAACAGAGTTCACCTTCGTCGAGGTTGTCGTTTCTGCCGTCGCTTCCCGACCGTGGTGCCGACGTCTTTGCCATGGTGCCCCGCCGCAATGCCGCGCCACCGCAGTCCGCAGTGCCGAGGTTGAAGAAGATCATCCATTGGTCGGAATTGTTGTCCTGTGTTTTGGCACATCGGATCCTAGTTGGCTGTCCCGTGTTCGTCCAGATCTGGTGTGGAGCTGTGGTGTGATTGGTGGGATCCGCTGTTCGGTGTTCTGGGCGCAGCAGATCCGATCCCTCTGTTTGGTGTTCTGTCCCGATCCAGTGTGTGAATTCGTTGTTGTTGCTGTAGATTTGTTTGTTTGGGTTTCTTCGCACGTATTTTGCACGTGCCATTGGTGTTTTCACCTGGGATTTTGATCCCGTTATTCTTATTATTTGGATCTGCAATATAACAAGCAAGTCTCTTCTTAAACTAGCATTTTATTCTGTTCAAGTTTGTTCGATCTCCTGCAAGTAGATCTCGTCCATTTCGTTATCAATCTGCTTTTGACAATTCCGTTAAGTTTATCGAGGGTTTACACGAGCTAACCCGACATACTCTTAACATCGTGCTATCTCTTTGATCTAAAACCCAGTCCCCATTGTTTCATGCATATGCACATTTAAATAACTAGATTCATGCATATGACTACTTGACAAATTGGACATGTTAAATTGTATGTGCTAGATTGAAGTTGACCGATGAATTTATACCATGCCCATGATAATTGTATCTTAAACCTTAGAAATTGCATGTTGACACCTAGGATTCATTTGATTACCAATTTGCATGCTACGTGTGATCATATGATTTATTTATTTGTTTATTCATGTCAAGACAATTTCTGGACTGCTAGTTGTTTCATTTTGTATCAGATTTTTACCCATGATAATGTCATAATTTGAATTTCCTTTACAAATATGAATTTTTAGCCTTTGATGTCTAGTTAAACATCTTTTTGACGGATCTAAGTTCCGCTGTGTCATTTGCTAGATATCAACATTTTAGTACAGTCATGTTAGAAATTTCAGACTCACAATTTCATGCGTATCCTGCTGTTCAATATTTTATTTGACCCTGTTAATAGTAAGAGAAAAATCTGAAATAAATTAGGATGGACCTAGACATGTATATGTATCACACATAATTTTTATAGATTTTATTAATGAGTTCTCTGACTTGAAATAAATAGTTCAACTCAACCTACTGCATGCTGCCTGAACATAAAACCTGAATAGAATAGAGTTTTCACCCTAGTTCCTATATCTTTTAAATACCTTAACTATACTCGCTGGAACCGTGTGGAAGTCTATTTTTTAGGCCTTCCGACGGATTATGATTTGCTATTTTGTAGTGACCATAACCTATGTTTTAGTACAGCAAGGTCATGCTGTCCTGATTATGTGAATTGTGCTTATTTGTTGTTTTTGCCTCATGCTTTGTCCGTAGCGCTTAGAATTAGTCACACTTAGTATTATACAACATTGACACCCTCTTGCATGCTCACAAAGGATGAAAATGAATTAATAAAAAGCCGGGGTATCATGGGTAGACTTGGTACTGAACGATTAGAAACTGTACTCGACCGGGCCCTACTACGTGACATGTACTAACGGAACTGATGGCCATAAAATACTGCCCCATAATTACTATCCCTGAACATGAAATACTGATTACTAAGTCGAGCACACAGACCGAGAACTCACCATCAGTATAAAGCGTACACTGTGTGTTTGTGCCGAACCTGTGGAATAGGACGCAGTAGTACGTGCACTCGATAGACTAATAAAATGATTAATAACCTGCATTTCCTTCTTGATCCTGACATCACTCATTACATGCGTGATTTACTGTATACCTTTGATTTTTGCCTGTCTTGCTTTGCTCTTTGCCTGTGTCACACCCCACTTCCCAAGAGAGAATACGGAATACGGATACGTGACTAAGCCCAGCGAATGATTTTCATCATCCATAAGCTGTTTAAGAATCTTTGCAACATTTACAAGAATCATCAGAGTCGGAAGCAAAAGAATCAACCAACATGCACATATGAACCAAAATACCAACAAGAATACTTGAAACCAAAATATATTAATCTCAAATAGTCATGATCTGAATAAGTCAAAATCCTGGGTCACATTGCCCAAATACAAGAATAAATCCAAGTATCAAAATACAATATTGTTCAAGCAAGCTACAA
Organism: Hemerocallis citrina; assembly: GCA_017893485.1. Taxonomy (NCBI): domain Eukaryota; kingdom Viridiplantae; phylum Streptophyta; class Magnoliopsida; order Asparagales; family Asphodelaceae; genus Hemerocallis; species Hemerocallis citrina. Next base: position 232,137,610 of record CM030364.1, on the reverse strand, counting down.
GAAATAATAATAATGAAATTCAGCACTAATACTTCATCTCACCAATACCATCTGGAACCTGTTCTCCAAAATCTGCAATTTAACAATTGTAGGGAAGAGGAAAAGAGAAAACAAGTACCCGTCAATTGCAAGTTACGGGCCGCTTGTAATGCAGGATATAAGTACATGGGGAAAACTACTAATAACATGGAATAGGCATGATATCAAGTATAACAACTAGCATGGTAAGGTGAACAAGTGCAAGTAGCATGCAACAAGTGTCAAGTAAACAAGTATCATGTAAACAAGCATCAAGTGTCAAGTATCATATAATCATGTATCATGTGTCATGTATCAAGTCTCATGTATCATGTATCATGTAGTCAAGTATCAAGTAAGTATGTATCATGTTCAAGTATCATGTATCAAGTCTTGTAGTGATTACTATCTAGGTAGCACTTTATGCATCCCGCTTTTTACTACATGGTTGCTACATCAAACAGTTTCTCTTTAGATTTCATAGTAGACCATAGATGGCAGTGTACTCAGGGACAAGTATCAAGTAATCGAGCTCCAAGCTCCAAGTATCTGTATCATGTTTCATGTAATCACATGTCAAGTTGTGCAAGTGGCAAGTAACGTGTCTTGCGTGCAAGTGTCAAGTAATCACATGTCAAGTATCATATCTCAAGTTATCACGTAGGATCAGAGGATCCCCTTCCGAGTACACGTTTCTGAATTATCCACTATTAGATCTTTCCCTTAAAACCCCGGCTTGATTATTTATTATTAATGTCAAGCATGTAGGTGTGCAAAATATATCAAGAACAATATGGCATGATCATGTGACAAGTTCAAGTTGTAAGATAAATATGTACGAGTGCAAGATAACTCATAAAAGGATAAAGTAATCAAATCTCCAGTTCAGGACAGCAAGACCATACTGTAGTAAAACAGTGATTCCCGATGTCACAAACATACAAATCTGAATCCGTCGAAAGTTCTAGAAAATAGACTCCCAACCTAATCCAGCGAATATAAATAATTCATATAGTATTTCACAAAAATATAACTCAAAACTGATTTGAATCCAGAAAATACGTTCAGCCAGAAATCAGTAAATCGAATTCACAGTCTGGAAAACAGCATCAAAACACATCAAATAAACCCAAGAAAAATCTGGGGTATTTCCCTATATGTCTAGTATCAAAATGTAAAGTTTCATAATTTTTCAGTAAGATTAGTTTAGCCAACGAAAATCAGAAAACATCAAGAACCGATAGTTTGGCAAATCTGGAATTCCCAACACTGCTGTACGAAACATCAATATCTCGTAAACTGTGAAACGAAATCTAAATCCGCAAAAGGGAGATGAAAATAGACAAAATAATATAGCTTTCATATTTAATAAGTATTTTTCATAAAGGAAAAGGAATTAGGGTGAAAATACAATTTTTAAGGAACAGCGAGCAAAATCCAGCAAGTATAGTTTTTATAAACGAGCATGAAACGGCATATAAAACTCATCAATAAAATCCACAAAAATTCTGGGTAATCCCTAAATAGATATAGAAATACTGACCAAAATTTCAAATCAAAATAATATGTTTAGAACTAGTACCAAAATAGTTTACTCATCAAAATCATCAAGAAACGAAATCTGGAAATGAAATACACCTCTGTAGTAAAACGATCATATCTCACACATACGAAAACGAAATCGATCAAGGTCAGAGGGGTTGGAAAGAAGACGAATTTCTCTAAAAATCATATTTTATACTGAAATTAAGATACTGACCTTAATATGGTCTAAATTACTGATCAAGACAGATTATCGGCAAAATACAGAATTTCCTTTAGAAACAAAACCAACATGAATCACACGAAACTTGATCGAAACATAACTAAACATGAATTAGAGTCTACTAGGTGTCCAAAAAACATGAAATATGGTATACAATATGTCCATAACAAGTATCTCACATGGATCTCACAAGCACATGAGTTCTCATAATTGTTTCACATATACATCACATCAAGAAACGGTCACTCCTAGGTTAATTCATGTCAAATTTGTCGTGAGGCAACTTTGGTTGAGATAGCACTATAGAGACAATACTCATCAAAGATAACACACACACGAGTTGTCTCTAGAACCCAATTACACTACAAGCGGTATTTATGACTTGTATCATACAAAGGAATTGAGTACAAGTTACTTGCATTAACCGATGACGAAAACGAATCCAAGCAAGAATAACGGGAACGGATTCCCGGCCAACGAACTCAACGAACCACGAACGAAAATCACGAACTTAACGAAGAACAAAACCCACGAATCAACATAAGCAAACGAACCCAAGACCCAAGATAACACGTGAAATAGCCGTACACGTGCAAAACAACGAGAGAGAACAATGGCAGAGACGACGGTGGTCAGTGGCTTCCGCTGTCGCAGTTGCAGCCTGATGGGTCGGTGCTGGCATCGGATTCGGCTGACCGCTGGCACCGGCGATCGATGGCTGCGCGCGCAACGACCGAGCGGGACGGGAAAGGGACAGAGACAGGGAGAGCTTGGGACACGGTGCAATGGGATCAGGATGGAGGCCAGTGGGTTCGGAGGGGGGGGTGAGAGATGAGCTGAAGGTAATAGGGTAGGGGCGGCTGCATGGGATGAATATATATATATATATATATATATATATATATATATATATATATATATATATATATATATATATATATATATATATATATATATATATATATATATATATATATATGGGGGAATGTGTTAGGGTTTCTGTGAAGGGGGGTACAGGGTATCGGGTGTGGGTAGCTAGATTGGGTTTCGGGTAGGGAATCAGGGTAGTTTAAGTATAGGATTAAAATAATGGTGGATGGGTAATAAGATAGAAGTAGTATATAGGTTAAAAAATAGGATTTATGAATTTGGTAGTGGTTTAAAAGTAACAAAGCCTGGGGTAATTAACTGGGGTATTAGTATTAATTGGGTTGAAGTATAATTGGGTACAAGTATCAAATGAGTCTTGGGCTTAAGAGATCCAAAAATGATAGGGAAAACAGGAATAATTTAAAAGAACAAAATGGAGATGAAAATAAATTTAACAGTGAGAATCAAAAATAATGGCACGAGTAAAAGAGACGAATCAGAAGGAGACAACCAAATCAAGAATTCAAATAAAAGATGATATAACAATAAAAAAATAAATATATTGAAACAAAAGATCAATATACGGTCCAAAAAGAGGTACAACGGAAAAATACAAGAAGAAAGAAAATACACTCAAAAATACACAAAAATGAAAAACAGGGATTACACTTTGACCGTCTCCTTACTCTTTGATATTCATGCTTACCTTTATCCTTTGTTTCCTCTACTTGCTACCCACGACTTTCTCTAAGGGCTCTCTTTTCTTTCTTTTTAGATCAAGATTTTACAGGTACTGAAGGATCTATCCCTGAAGTAATTGGTGAGCAACGTTTCTAAAGATGGAACCAGTCTCCGTTGCTTGGATTTACTTGTTGCTAATTTTAATTCTTGAATATTGTTATGACTTGTACTCTGTTTTGGGCTTTATGACCCGGAGTTTGTTTTGATCCCAGATGTTGGATATTTATATTGTTGGATTATTTCATTTATTATTGGAATTTATCTTTGATTCACGTGGTTATATTTCCTGCATGGTTATACTTTGTTGTTCTTATTGCTGAGTTAGTCTTGTACAGCTTATGGATGGTGTTTACATCATTCGCTGGGCCTACGCTATGTACTCGTGTTCCGTATTTTGGGAAGCGGGGACGTGACACCGTACTACATACTTTCCAATCAAGTCGTTGTCTCCAAGTTCAGGGTTTTGAACCCTCGCCATGCATCCTACTCTTGTATTCGTCATGTTCCTGATATATAGATCGTGGTTAATGAGGTTGCAGATTAATCGGTCACATCCATTTCTACAGTCACTTAGTGGTGTCTCGGTTTTTCACTAGTGCCCGACGCTCGGACCCCACTCAAAAGTCGTGATGAACTTAATGATACACCGCAGCATACCTATGGCGCCAAAGATTCACAGGACCACAGCCCATATGACCCGTTCTTGTCCACCAGCATAGCACTTGACGGCCTCGAAGGTCTAATTTCCCCTATCCGCCAGGAAATCCCATCCCGTTCTTACCACGGTACTTCAAGAATCAACAGTGCAAGATACGCACCGCAACACATCTCTCTAATGATAGGAAAGTACAATACCCGACTACTAGTCGCTAGAAACTAATGCAGTTTATAGGTGATGGCAAAATCTAACTGACATTAAGTCTACCTAGACATGTTACAATGGCATGGTCATAGTATAAGTTATGCCTAGTCTCAAGCGGTTTCCCATCTAGAAACCCTCGTTCCTGTATATCAACATGCGGCTCCGGCGACGCGATCACTTGCTCGCCACTTCCCTATTTAGTCTCATCCTCAAACTCGACCCGTGATCATCTCCCATGATTTCTTCGGCGCCTGAGTTAGTCACTTTCAATCGTTAAGGCGGAAGTCCCCACGTTGGCCTAATGGTTGATAATTAAGTGTAGGCAACTTAGACAAGGTCGACGACTCAAATGTCGTTCAAGTCACTACCTGTGTCTTAAACAACCTAAGACACCAAAATAAAAAGTATTGGGGTATAGAAATACCACCTAACTCTCAATTCAACACTTGAGAGTTGAGAACAAGTCATACACATGCAAATGGACCAATTCTAAAGGTGGCTGGATCTGTCCAGCACTTTCAAAAATCGTATCAATTACTAAACTTTTGATAACAAGGATAGAGTCTTAGACTCCAGCCAAATATTATAAATAAAAAATAACAGTTCTACAAAGGAATACAATTTTACACAAATAGTAAAACTGGAAAAAAAGAACCGACTAAGATGCCATTACAACTCAACAAAAATAAGCAATGGAGCGCATTGCTAAACAGAGACGGCATAACAACCACAGACGAAAACCGAATGAGCAGTAAACCAGTCCAAAAGAAGACAATACAGTAAGCGGCTGAGAAGGAGCTAAATGGAGACAGCCAAGAGATAGTCACATCGAAAAGCCGTCACACAAACCGCCTAGGATCGAGCCAGCACCCAGCGACCACTCCCTCAACCAAAAGAACATGGCACTAACTTGACCAAACTCTGAAAATATCCAACGAAACCCAGAAATCGCAGCACAAAATTCGAAAAGAGACGAGCGGCTAAAGGCCCCGTGGAACCATATTCCAGGGTGGAGCACAACAGCACAACAAAAATACCAACCATCCAAAAGCATCATCGAGAAAATACCAATACCGTACCCAAGTAGCAGCGCACCCGACCGCGGTTGGCGAACCGAAGCCGAAATTAGGGGAACAGCAAAAAGTCGTCGACTAGCGGCAAGAATGGCAATGTAAGGCGTACAAGAATATTAGAGATGCCTCTTAAAATGAGCGCAAAATCATAAATGAACAATGCCATTGGATAGCCTGGCGCAAAGTAAAAATAACGTAAATTGAAAAAGCATCACAGCAAACTCAATAACGGCCAAACGAAGAACAAACCCAAATCCAACCACCAGAAAAAACAGAACCAGTCAGCAATATAAAAATTCCTGCCTCTTAGATAAAAAGACTAAGAAGAATAACAAGAGTAATAAGAACTAAACGCCTATAAGCAGTAAAGTATTAAACACATGACTGAGAAGAACAAAATAATAGCTGCAATACAAAACAACCAGGCCTAGGCACTCCCACAAAAGCAACAGTAGTGTATGATGGAGGGCAGGAAGACCAAAACAGCCAGAGCAACAAAAGTTTAATGGCAACAGAATAAAGCCAGTGGCTTCGACAAGAAATCCGATATCAGCGAGCTAAAAGAAGAAGAAACCAGATAACTCAACTCTGCAAATAAAATAACACAACGAAAGTTATAACCGCTGTACAACATCTCAAGGAGGTAAAGAGTAAGAAGAATGAAAAAATGCACTGCCTCATCAAGGCGATAGAGGTGCAGCACCTCTATTTTATCTTGTGCTAGAGAGGAAGACCAGTGATTCGCAAAGAAAATAAACTCATCAATAATAGTGTCAATAGATCTTGAAGTTTGCGATAAAAACTCTATTGTTTCTTTCTAACCAAATTACCCAAATGATAGCTAAGATAGAAAGCATCCACGAATCACGAAATTCTTTTTTTACTGAATTGGGCTTCCAAGAGGAGAAGAAGAAGTGAGGAATGGTCGGTGCCTTTCACGCAACCACACAAATATGCCAGAGAGAGCGAGAATAGGTACACTAGCAGGAAAAGATGCTCAGCGTCTTCATGGCAACTGTGACAAAATGAGCAAAGTTGACCAATAGCGATTTGCCTCTTATTAAGAACCTCCACAGTAAGGAGTTTGTTGTGAAAAGCGAGCTAGGAAAGAATTTTGGACTTCAAAGGAGCGTAGCTACTCCAACTGCTGTCAGCAAAAGGAGAGTTGACTCCCATAATTAAGAAAATTATAGAAGGACTTCACAGAAAAAAATGCCAGAACCGGTCCACCTCCAAAAAAAATCTTCTTTGGGATGTCATTGTAATTGTTTAAGAGAGACTAAAAGGAATATTCCACTCTCTAAGGTTGTCACCAACCGTAAGATATTCCGCCACAGAAGCAGAGGGGTTAGATGCCAACCGGAATAGGGCTGGGAAGGTGGACGCAAGTTTTAGATTATCAATCCAAAGGTCAGTCCAGAACTTGGTCCTCGATCCATCCGTGCACACGTGTCTAATGCTACATTGGAACAGAGCGACCACTTTCCAAACTCCATTCCAAAAAGGGGACGCCTTGTATGAGAGGAAGTGGTGAAAATCCGAAACCCTCATCCATCGGTAACACTTGCAGGCGATAAGGCGGGCCCATGATAAATGGTCTGCTTTCAGCATTCTCCATAACCATTTGTCCAAAAAAGCCAGATTTTGGTTCCTGAGGTTCGGAACGCCCAGGCCACTAGCTGCCTTTGAAGAACACACTGACTTCCAATTGCAAAGATGTGTTCCGGCTCTATAAGTATCAGCACTCGACCAAAAGAAATTTCTCATGATCTGATCTATCCTCTTGATGACCCAAGACGGGACATAGAAAAAGGACATCATGAAGGTAGGAATAGAAGAGAGAACCGAATTGACAAGAATCAATCTACCTACTCTAGAGAGATGTTTAGCCGACCAAATAGAGAGTCTGGATTCGGCCTTATCAATCATCGGAATCCAGTCGGATTAATGCAACTTGCCCCACCTCAAAGGAATGCCCAGATACTTAACTGGAAATGAGGCGGAGGCACAGTTGAAAAAGTGAGCAATCTCAAGCTGTCTGTTGATAGACCCACCTAGCCAAAGGACCGACGATTTTTGAAAAATTAATAGATAAGCCCGAAGCACTTTCAAAGATATAGATGAGAAGTTTCAGATTCCTTAAGGTACTACCATTGGGCTTGACAAAGATGATGGTGTCATCAGCATACTCGAGATTTAGAATGCCCCGGAAGCTTTGTGATCTGCCAAGGCCTTCAATGTCATTGGCATCCCAAGCTTTCCGAAGCAATTTGCTGAACACATTAGCAACCAGAGTGAAAAGAAGGGAAGAGATAGGGTCTCCCTGATGGAGACCACACTTGCACTTGAATTTGTGCCTTCAGAACCATTGATGAAAATGGAGGCTGTGCCAGCAAAGAGACTGGACTTAATCCAGGCTATCCACCTCGGCCCGAAACCTCTATTTAAAAGGATATCGAAAAGAAAAGACCAACTGACTTTGTCATAGGCTTTTTCAAAATCTAATTTTAGCAGAATACCCTCAGTATTGGACCTGTGGCATTCAGATATAATTTCTTGGGCAGAAGCCACACTGTCCAGAATGAAACGATCTTTAATAAAACCTGATTGGGGGGGATCGATAAGAGGAGAAATGACTAGGCTAAGACGGGTAGAAAGAACTTTCATGACAATCTTGAAAGTCGTATTGAGAAGACTAATAGATAGAAAATTAGTGACCGTGTTAGCTCCCACAATCTTAGGAATGAGAACAATGTGAGCGTAGTTGATACGATCGAACGAGAAGGAACCTTGGTGAAGTTCTGTAAACATCTCGAATAAATCGTCTTTCAGGGATTCCAAAATTTTTGAAAGAAAAAGGCCGGGAATCCATCAAGTCCTAGAGCCGAATCACTTTTTAAGGAGAAAACCTGCGGATTTAATCTCCTACATGGAAAAGGGAGCTTCCAAACTAGACAGATCATTAGTGTCTTGCTCGTATAGCTGATCCCAGTCCAGTTGAATGGAATGAGATTTAGCTTCTCCCAAAAGTTTTTTATAGAACGAAAGAAAGGTAGCATGGAATTGAGAATCAGAGATAAGCTCAACTCCATTATCTACAATGGAAGATATACGATTGCTTCGCTGACGGTGCGACGCAAAATTGTGGAAAAAGGAGGTATTACCATCCCCCTCCATGAGCCAGCGGATTTTGGCCCGCTGCGCCCATTTGATATGATCGTTATGAAGAATGTCAGCGAATTCGCTCTTACAAGAACTGCATTATTTACGGAGAGAATCGGGAATAGGACCAATCTCTTCGAGCTTATCAATAGAGTCAATGGTCGACAAGAAGAATTCTTTAAGAGCATTGGAATTAGAGAAACGTTCTTTACGCCAAATCTTGCATCCGAGCTTGATAGCACGAAGCTTGAGCAAGATACGGCCAAGGCCGTGAGAGCCTGTAACAGAGGAAAGGCAATCGGTAATGAGATTCACAAAGATCTGATCCTGTAGCCAGAACTTTTCGAATTTGAATTTGAACGGTTTAGAGAAGTTAAAATTAGAATTAAGTGCAATAGGCACGTGGTCAAATGATGGATTAGGTAATGCGTAAGAGAACGCATTATGGAAGATGGAAATCTAATCAGAAGAAACCAGAAATCTATCGAGCTTCGCCATAGACGACACTAGCCGCATATTAGACCATGTGTAGAATCTACCATTGAGAGGTAGTTCGGACAAATTAAGGGAACGAATACAATCATTAAAGCAGGAAGAATCTATGCTACTAGAAGCCTTACCAGATCTTTCATGAAAAAATCTGGTGACATTAAAATCGCCATAGAAAAAGAATAAACCGTTAAGGTTATTACGGAAGGAATCAAATTCGTTCCAAAACAAATTACGACGGTCTGAGGTAGATGGCCCGTAAACCGATATCACCATGAGGCTACAATTGAATTCGGCCCAGTGAAGACAAACCACCAGGAAGAAGGTTAACCGGTGCACGGAAATGAGGGAGAACCGGGAATCCTTATAACCAAAAAGGATCCCGCCTCATGAACCGATGGCATCAAGGGAAATCCACTTAGAAATAAAAGATCCACCTAAAGAACGTAAGAGAGTGGGGGAAATGGAATCAAGTTTTGATTCCTAAATGGAGATAAGGTCACAAAGGGAAGAGGAAATGAGATGAAACAGAGCTTGTTGTTTAGACGCACATCGTAGGCCCCAAATATTCCAAGAGATACTAATCATAAAAGCGGAATAACTGAGTAGCTCTTGAATTTCACGGCTCCTAATGGAATCAAAAACAGCCATATTATCAGAAGAAACAGAGAACCCCATTTCTTTGCCAAGGCTAAGCACGTCGTGGTTAGATAATGAGTCGAAGTGAATTTGGTATATAGATCCCAAAGTTGACTGAGATGAGGGACCAGGACCGGGGGGGGGGATTTCCAAATTACGGATTTGGGCGGCTAGGGAAGCCTTCGATTCCGCGGATAAATGAGCGTCCCTTTTAGCTCGAATTCGAGCGCTAGAGCGAACGATAGGGCAAAGAAATTTCTCCTCAAAGAAGGACGACGGCTCTTAGTAATGTCAATTACAGAGTCGTTACCCTCCTTGGAGGAGGAAAGAAGAGGAGGAATCGGTGACCTAGGATAAGCTTCTCAGCTGGCAGAGGGAAGGGTAGAGCCCAATGCGTGAGTGAGCAAGGGTGCCGAATTACTACACAACTTGGAATTACAAGTTTCTGGGATTTTTGGAAATCTTAGTCTCTACTACAAGTCCCTAGTTCATCACTTTGACAAATTCCAAACACATTTTTCCAGAAAATCACAAATGTATAGACTATGCAATCAGTACCAGGTATTGAACACAGTCTAGTCTAAATTCCATATAAAAACAACCCCCTGTCCAATGCTCATGAAATTTGAGAATCTATAACTAGACATACACCACTCCATTGTGTCCAAAAATTGCATCTAAACTCTTACTACGCAGAGAGTTATGACTCCTTGAATATGGCACAAAAATCTTACTGCATTTCAGGCAGAGTCTTTACTTATACATGCAATTCATTTTTGAAACTTCATCAAATGTCATCACAAAAATCTAAATTTTAGAATTAGGATGCAGACTCATACTAAAATCTACTGAAAAATTTTCATTTCGATCTCATTTATACACAAGTAGTTATGCATGGTTGAACTTCAGTTTTCAAACAGACAGTCACAGCTCCAGTCATCACAACCAGTTGAACTCAAGAATTCTTTGAGGCATCAAACAACTTCAGAAAAATGTAAAATTTGGGATTGTGGTTGTAGACACATACAAGAGCATCTCTAAAAATTTTCAGCTAAAAATACCCAACCAATTATGAGTTATGATTCTTGGAAGTCATGACAAATTCTCTCAAGTAGCAGCTTTTTTCAGCTAGTTACTGTCCGAAATTTGGACTGATGTTTGGGCTATTAAATGGCTTCCAAATATTTTGAAAAAAATCATTCAAGCTCTAGATTGATAGAAGAACAAGCCCTAACAATTTTAGTTCAAAAATTTGCACCGTTTAAGTGTTAGAAATTCTTTAAGATACATATCAGAACATGTTCTTTAACAAAAAGAAGTCATGAAAGAGTTGTTCTATCTTACTAACTTATCATTTTCTTAGCATGTCAATTTCTCACAAATGACCACCAAATTCTTAACCACTACTTCATGCTAAAATAATAACATACACACAAAAAGAAACTAAAGTTTAGAGTTTTACAGAAATTACCCACTTGTTGCTTGTAAGAAAAATCTCCTTGTAAGTCGTTGCTCCTTGCTCCTCAATATGCTCCTTGCTCTTCACTTCTACACCTTCTCTTCTACAACTTCTTACTAAAGATCTCTCTTTTGTTTCTTACTTAAAAACTCTACATTTTCTTCCTTTCTTTCTATTTTTTTGTTGTTGAAGAAACAAGAACAAGATGAAAGAAAGAATGAGAGAGTGAGTAAGAGCGGGTATTTATGGAGTGAAGGGAGCTAGGGTTTGGGGCTGGCCGGTTTTGGATGAATGGAGGGGTGGGATGAAGTAGGAGGAAGTGAGTGGAGGTGAAGGGGTGAGATTAAGACAACACAACAAGCCTAGAAGCTTCAAGACTCATCTTGGAGTCTTCATGAAGACTTCACATGGCACAAAGTCCACCCTAGGATCCCATCAAGAATTTTGGTAGGGTTTGTTATCATGGTGAGGGTTATCTTAACCCTAGGTTACTAACCCTAGGTCACCCTAGCCTAACCCTAACCCTAGTGCACAAATGTGCATGGTTATTTAATTCAATAATCATGCACCAATACAATTCAAGTCTTACCTTTAAAATATATATATATAAATAATATATATAATAAAAATTATTTTGGGATATTACATTACTCCCTTCTTAGAGTAGTTCTGTCCTCAGAACTATACTTATTCGAGAGAAAAGGAAAAACACTACACTTCAAATAATTCAGGAAAAGAAGCCTTCATGCGGCTCTCCGGTTCCCAAGTAGCTTCCTCCACGAACTGATTTCTCCAGAGAACTTTCACCATTGGAATGGTCTTGTTCCTTAGTATCTTTTCCTGACGATCGAGGATTCTGACTGGTTGTTCTTTGTATGAGAGGTTCACTTACAAGTCTTCAGGTATCTCTGATAGTTGATGGCTCAGATCTGGTATGTACTTTTTCAACATTGAGACATGAAATACGTCATGCACTCGGGATAATTCTGCCGGTAGCTTTAATTTGTAGGTCATCTTCCCGATTTTCTTTAGAATCTTATATGGCCCGATGTACCTTGGTGCTAATTTCCCTCTTTTGCCGAATCTGAGCACACCCTTCGCTAGTGAGACCTTGAGAAATACAAAGTCACCTTCCTCAAATTCTAGTTCTTTTCGGCGACTGTCAACGTAGCTTTTCTGCCTACTCTGTATTGTCTGCAACCTTTTCTAAATAAGCTCGATCTTCTCAGAGGTTTGTTATACGATCTCTGGTCCAAATCGCTATCATTCTCCTACTTCGTACCAGCACACGGGTGTCCTACACCTCCTTCTATATAACGCTTCATATGGAGCCATGCTAACGCTTGCTTGATAGCTGTTATTATAAGCGAATTCTACTAAAGGTAGATACTTCTCCTAGCTTCCTCCGAAATCCATAATGCAGGCTCTCAGCATATCTTCAAGAATCTGATTGACTCTTTTCGGTATGTCCATCAGTCTGCGGGTGGAAAGTTGTGCTAAAATCTGTCCTGGTTCCCAAGGCTGATTGCAGACTCTGTCAGAAACGTGATGTAAACCTCGCATCCCTATTAGAAACTATGGACACTTGTACTCCATGTAAGCTTTACTATGTTCTCAATGTAAACCTCTGCTAATTTCTCAAGTGACCAGGTTGCCTTTACTGGCAGAAAATGCGCGGACTTTGTTAGCCGATCTACAATGACCCAAACTGAGTTGTTTCCCTTAGAGCTTCTGGGCAAACCGGTGATGAATTCCATACTAATGTTCTCCAATTTCCACTCCAGAATGGGCAGAGGCTGTAATAATCCACCTGGCTTCTGGTTTTCGGCTTTGATATACTGGCATGTTAGGCATCTGGACACAAATTTTGCTATGTCCCACTTCATCCCAGACCACCAATAGTACTGCTTCACGTCCTGATACATCTTGGTGCTTCCAGGGTGCACTGCAAGTAGTGTGGAGTGAGCCTCCTTCATTATATATTCTCTCGATTCTTTATCCTTTGGTACACACAACCTGTTGCCATACCAGAGCGATCCTTCTCTTATACTGAATACTGAAAGTTTTTCCTCATTCACTTGCTTCTTTAGTGCTTCGATCTCTGTGTCTCCTGTCTAAGATTTCCTCACTTGCTCGTTCAAACTCGATTGTAAAACTAACTGTGCCAAAATTACACTCAAATCTTGAGTAATTACCTCGTGCCTGCTTGCCTAATCTCATCTTCTAGCTCCTTTCTTGTTACAGTAAGTGTGGCAATACTCCTCTTTCGGTTGAGTGCATCAACTACCACATTGGCCTTTCCCGAATGATACAGGATTTCTGGCCTGATGTCTTTCAAGACTTCCAACAATCGCCTCTGTCTTAGATTTAGATCCTTCTGCTGGTATGTATACTTCAAACTCTTGTGGTTGGTATACATCTCTACCTTATCTCCGTAAATGTAATGTTGCCACAACTTCAAAGAAAAGATTATGGCTGCTAGTTCCAAGTCATGAGTAGGGTAGTTCTTCTCATAAGATCAGAGTTGTCTCGATCCATAGGCTATGACCTTCCCTTCCTGCATCAGTACACATCCGAACCCCAAATATGATGCATCGCTGTAGATAACATACCCCTTGTCAGCTTGAGGCAAGACCAAGATGGGTGCAGAGATCAATTTGTTCTTCAACTCTTGGAAACATTCTTCACACTTCGTTGTCTAGTTGAAGCTCTGGTTCTTCCTGGTTAATGCTGTGAGTGGCACGCTATCCTGGCATAATTTTGAATAAATTTTTGGTAGTATCCAGTCATACCCAGAAAGCTTCTCACCTCCTTTATTGTCTTCGGATGTGGCCACTCCTTGACTGCTTCTATCTTCTGTGGGTCTGTGGCCACTCCCTCCTTAGAAAGGATATGGCCACGAAATACAACTTCCGGCTTCCAGAACTCACATTTGGATAATTTGGCATTCAATTGATGCTCCTGCAGCTTGCTCAATACTGTGATCAAATGTCCTGCATGTTCTTCTGTCCTTGAGTACACCAGAATGACGTCGATGAAGACCACGAAAAATAAGTCGATAAATGGTCGTAAGATTCGGTTCATCATATCCATGAAGATTGCTGGAGCGTTGGTTACTCCGAATGGCATTACTAAAAACTCGTAGTGCCCATGCCGAGTCCAAAAGGCTGTCTTGGGTACATCTTCATCCTTAACTTGAACTTGATGATAATCACACCGTAGGTCGATCTTGGAAAATATGGCTGCTCCTTGAAGTTGATCAAACATATTCTTTTTATACATAATGTGTTTTTCTGTTTTTCCATAGACACTAAATTCTATTTTTATTGTTTTTCATAATTTGTAATTATTTATTTTAGTTTTGCGGTTCGTTGTGCTGAACCATCTTCTGTTCCTCAGTTATTAATTGGTTTGGATTTTACAGGTTTATTTCTTTCTTCTTCTGTTAATCCATTCCACAATTTTACTATTACTCTTATAAAGGTTGTTTCTATACATTTTTCGAACCTAATTCCTGTGAGGTTTTGTCTAAATCCTACTATTAAGGATATTTTTACCCATTCTTCTATTGTTCTATCTATATTTTTTACACAAGTCTAGATCCAGCCATTCTCCATTTTCTGCTATTCACTTTTCGTAATGCTCTGTAGGTTCATATTTTTAGGTTTCTTTTTCTTTTCCTGGTTCCTTCCTTTCTCTATTTTTTCATGGTGTATGATTTTGATAATAGGTAGGATAAGGTCTTTTATTAGGTAGTGGTCTTAATTACTCATACATATCTGTTGTATTTTCTGTAGGTTTTGTTATAACATTGTCATATTCTTGATCCATTTTTATTTATTCATGTGTTATATCTAGATTCCTTAAGGCTTCTTTTAGTTCTTCTGAATTGAGATTTGCCATTATATCTTCTATTTCTAAAATATTTATATTTAGTTTTTTTATAGCTTCTAATTCATTAATTTCTTCTTCTGTTATTGATAACTCTTCTTCTGATTTATTACTTATGTATTCACTTATATTTCTTATATTATTGTTAATTATTTTTAAGTCTTTTCTTAGTGCTCCTATGAATTCTGGGTCTTTGTAATCTTCTTCTAATTCTTGGATATTTATCACATTAATTCCTAATTCTTACTTTGAATTCAATTTTTATACTGTTGGTTATTTTTGTGGAATATTTTCCATTGTAATACCAGCTTAATTCTTGTTTTTATAGTTTAATATTTTGTATATTAATAAGTGATTATAATGCCAACTTGGTTCTTCGTTTCTATAATATATACATTGTGTGGTATTATCTTCTGTATTTCTTTAGGTATCCTATTAGTTACTCTATATATTATTACTAAGTACTCTATTATTTCTTTATTAGTTATGTATTTTCTTTCTATTATACTTCTACTACGTATCTTATTTTAAATTCTAAAAAGTGTTTTGATCTTATTTTCTTTAGTTTTCGTAAAGTATCCAGTTTTGATAAAGTTTGAGGGTTATTATAGTTTATAATTTCTACAGGTAGGGTTATGTAAAAAATTTGTTTCTTAGATTTTTATAATAAACTTGACGATTTGGTCAATATTTTTGAAAAGGATTAGGTTGATATAATTTTTTTTCCCGAAATATGCCACTTTTTGAAACTAATTTTCAAAATAGAGCTATTTTGAAACTAATTCCGAAGATAGTGCAGTCCTCATAGGTTGCAATACCGAACTGCGACCTCTCCAATAACGAGGTCGCAATTCACAACTGCAACATCCGTACATATCATAGCTAATAGGCTCCGAAACTTGTGAAAAAATTTCCCAAGTGTAAAATGTGAAAAATATGAAACCGCAGTTGAGTATTGCAGTCTCGATATAACATAGGTCGTAGTCCACAAATCGTGACCTCAGTTATATGCTAAAAACTGGGTCATACGAAGCACATAACTGAGGCCGCAGTTGTGAACTGTGGCCTATGTTATATCGAGGTCGCAATACCCAACTGCGGTATCGTATTTTTCACATTTTACATATACAATTTTTATTTCTTTCAAGCATCAGAACATATTAGCTATGATATGTACTTATACTACAATTGTAAACTGCAGCATCGAAATTGAAGAGGCCGTAGTTCGGTACTACGACTTGTGGTATATCGAGACCGCAGTACCCAACTGTGGCCCTGTATTTTTCACATTTTATACTTGGGATTTTTTTTTTCTTTTTTCAAGTCTCGGAGTTTAGCATTACATGGCATGCATGAATTCCTGTACTGCGGCTTATGAGGAATGCCATATCTTCGGAATTAGTTTCGAAAGAGCACTATTTTAAGAGTTAGTTTCAAGAACTATCATATTTCGGAAAAAAACTATAGGTTGGGAACTATTTTTGAAAAGTGGGTTAGAGCATCCACGGTCGTTTGCTATTTTTGCCATTTTCTCATTTTATGAGAAATGAGCGGCTGCAGTTGTTTGCTATTTTGCGATATTTTAGCAAAAAAACTACAACCGCTTCTCATATTTGAGAAACGAAATTGACGATTCTCAAATTATAGGGGACGAAACATGTTGTTCCGTCCCAAATTTTTTTTATAAATTTTTTAATGGGATCAAACGAAACATGTTGTTTTGTCTGAACTTTTTTTTAATGATCCGACAGTACATGTTGTACCGTGTGAATAAAAAAAATACCGTAAATCATCAAACGGGACATGTTGTCCCGTTTGAAGCCATTTTTGGCTTGGACGGAACAACATGTCCCGTCCAGCCCTTTTGGTTAATTAGCTTAGGTTAAATAGTAGGTTAGTGTATTAATTAGGTAGGTTATTACATATTATAATATTTAATTAATTTAATTAACCTATTTTTATATCTAATCATTACTTAATTAACTGTAAAAAAAACAACCGGACGAAACAAGATGTTCCGTTTTTATCAAATTATAGCAAATGACGACTGCAACAAATTACGATTTTTGCTATATGCTATTTTGCAATTTTCTCAAATTTGAGAAACACGCACCATTGTGGATGCAATCATTTGCTATATTTGCCAGTTTCCCATTTTTTAGCAAACGAGACACTGCAGTCGTTTGCTATTTTGCCATATTTTGGCAAAGTGGCTACAGTGCGTTCTAATTTTTGAGAAACAAATTTGCTATTCTCAAATTATAAGAGACGGGACAACATGTACCGTCCCATATTTTTTTGACTTTTTTAATAGGAGTCGGACGAGACAACTTGTTTCGTCTATATTTTTTTTATTTTTTTTAATTTTTTTTTATTTTTATATATATTTGTTTCGTCTGAATTTTTTTATTTTTTTTATTTATATATATATTTTTTGATCAGACGGTCTGATTCGTCTTGAGAGAAAAAAAAATAAAAAAACTGCTCGGACGAGACATGTTGTCTCGTCTCAAGCAAAATAGCTTGGGGCGGGACAACATGTCCCGTCCATGAAATCTGGGCTATTAGATTAGTTCACTAACTTAGTTTAGGTAGTTAATTATTAGGTTTAGGTTATATTTTATTATATAACTAGATTTGCCCGTGGGCACGTGCCTACGACACGTCTTCAGAACGATACAACATATGAAAAGTCTTGTAAATAGTAAATCAACAATTATGGAGCTCAAGTTTGAATAGTATGACAATAATTAGTTGTAAATAAAAGTCTATGTTTCCATGTTTATATAATTAGTTGTAAATAAAAGTCTATGTTTCCATGTTTATATATATATATATATATATATAGGGTGTTGTTCGGTTGCAAACGGGCCGGAACGGGTCGGTTCGCACGGACCCGTGCGAACCTCGATCTGGACCGTTGGATCGAAGATCCAACGGTTCAGATTTTTTTTCATAAAATCTTGCCTTAACCCGTTCTTGCCAACGACGGGTTAAGGCAAAATTTAATAAAAAAAGTTGGCCTTAACCCGTTCTTCGGAATAACGGGTTAAGGCTATATTTTTCATTTTCGTCGACATACAGTTCGTCTTCTTTCTTCCGCTCTCTTCTTCTTTCTTCGACGAACCCAGACCCAAACGACGGAAAAAAAAAAACCCTAAAAAAACCCTAGCTCCGACGATCGAAACCCTAGAACTCCATCTTCTCTCCCAACTCCGAAGATTGAAACCCCCTAACTCCGACGTTCGAAACCCTAGCTTCTCTTCCCCTCTTCGGAACCCTAGATACGAAATTGGAACCCTAGTTCTCTTCGAAAACCGATTGCTTGGCTTGATTTCGACCTATTCCGTAAGGTATACACTATTTCTTGAACCCAATAATCTACATTTGTATTTTTTTGGTTGAATTTGTGTGTAGTGATTTATTTAGAAATTGGAAAAAAAATTAAAATGTGTTAGTAGATTATAGATGTAGAATCGGGTTGACCTCAAGTATATTCAATTGCCGAATTATGTTTCTTGCATTAGTATCTTGTAGAATTAGAATTGTATATACGAAATTAGTTAGAATTTTCAGTGCGGTTATGGTTGAAAACCCTGCGAATGACCGTAAAAAAATACGAAACTTTCCGAGTAGGTTCGTCTCACGTAGTACAAGCCAAACCCACTTGTAGAAGCGAGTTTCGACTCACGGTTCGAGAGATACGGCCGCGTATCGCTTTCGGTTGGAAAAAACCAAGTATAGCGGTGCACGGCCGTATATCGCAAACCGTGACTCGAAACTCGCTTCTACAAGTTCGGGTGGCTTCGCCTACGTGAATCCTACCAAGTGGGAAAGTTTCGAGGGTTTTTGGAGGCCGTTTGCGCGGTTTTCTCAACTTCTTCGCACGATAGTTTTTCGTATTAGAATTTTGTAAGTGCGGTTAGATTAGATTAGAAAACCCTTCAAACGACCTCCAAAAAATACGAAACCGTGCGAGTTGGTTGGTGTCACCTACGATAAGCCACCCGAACTTGTAGAAGTGAGTTTCGACTCACGGTTCGAGAGATACGGCCGCGTACCGGTTACGGTTGGGAAAAAACCGAGTAAAGCGGTAGACGGCCGTATCTCGCAAACCGTGAGTCGAAACTCGCTTCTACAAGTTCGGGTGGCTTGCCCTACATGAATCCGACCAAGTCGGAAAGTTTTATAATTTTCGGATGCCATTTGGGCGGTTTTATCAATTTCCTCGCATTACAAGTTTGAGCCTAAGAATTTTCTAAGTGCGGGTAGATTAGAAAATCCTTCAAACGGCCTCCAAAAAATATGAAACTTTGCGATTTGGTTGGTGTCACCTAGGAGAAGCCAAACCAACTTGTAGAAGTGAGTTTCGACTCACGGTTCGAGAGATACGGTCGCGTATCGCTTCCGGTTGAAAAAAACTATTATAAAGCGGTATACGGTCGTATCTCGCAAACCGTGAGTCGAAACTCGCTTCTACAAGTTCGGGTTGCTTGCCCTACGTGAATCCGACCAATTGGGAAAGTTTTAAAATTTTCGGGTGCCGTTTGCGCGGTATTGCTCTATTTCCTCCCATTATAAGTTTTATAATTAGAATTTTCTAAGTGCGGGTAGGTTAGAAAACCCTGCAAACGACCTCCAAAAAATACGAAACTTTGCGATTTGGTTGGTGTCACGTACGAGAAGTGACCCGAAGTTGTAGAAGTGAATTTCGACCCACGGTCCGAGAGATACGGGCGCGTATCGGTTTTGGTTCGAAAAAAAACAAATAAAGCGGTAGACGGCCGTATCTCGCAAACCGTGAGTCGAAACTCGCCTCTACAAGTTCGGGTGGCTTGCCCTACGTGAATTCGACCAAGTCGGAAAGTTTTATAATTTTCGGATGGCATTTGGGCGGTTTTCTCAACTTCCTCGCATTACAAGTTTGAGCCTTAGAATTTTCTAAGTGCGGGTAGATTAGAAAACCCTCCAAATGATCTTCCAAAAATACGAAACTTTGCGATTTGGTTGGTATCACCTACGCGAAGCCAAACCAACTTGTGGAAGTGAGTTTCGACTCACGGTTCGTGAGATACGGCCGCGTATCGCTTATGCTTGGAAAAAAACCGAGTAAAGCGGTAGATGGCCGTATCTCGCGAACCGTGACTCGAAACTCGCTTCTACAAGTTCGGGTGGCTTCCCCTACGTGAATTGGACCTGGTCGGAAAGTTTTAAAATATTCGGATGCCGTTTGTGGGGTATTGCGTCAATTGCTCAAGTGAGAAGTTTTTGACATAGAATTTTTTAAAAAACGGGCCGATTAGAAAACAATTCGAACCACCTCCAAAAAATACAAAATTTGGCGAGTTGATTGGTGTTACCTATGAGAACTGACCCGAAGTTGTAGAAGTGAATTTTGACTCACGGTTCGAGAGATACGGCCGCGTATCGGTTGGAGGTTGGAAAACAACCTAATTAAGCGGTATACGGCCGTATCTCGCAAACCATGAGTCGAAACTCACTTGTACAAGTTGGGGTCGCTTGCCCTACGTGAATCCGACATAGTCGTAAAGTTTTATAGATTTTTTTGTTTTCATTCATGCGTTTTTCAGTATAATCTCGGTATGTTTGTTTTGTTGTCATCTTTATTAACAACTTTTTAATTTTTTACAGACGGGTATCTAAATGGCTAGAACAAGGCAACCAAGAATCGAGTCCGGGAACACCAGTGGCGCACCAACTACTGAGGTAAGATCGATTACTATTATTGGTTTTAAATACAAACATGTAACATTATCTCAATAATAACATTTGTTATATTTATTCGTGTAGGTTGGTGGCCGTCAATCCACATCGGCTGAGGCAGGTCCGTCGTCCTCGGTTACATCACCCGGACCCGTGGACACAAGTGTACTCACCCTGCAGGGCAAACACCGATCGGAAGCCGTGTGGAATGGGTCCGATAGAAAACTAAATTTTCGGAAGCACACAGTTCTTCCTTGGGATGAACGTATCACGCCGTATGTGGTAGAGGCCGGTTTCTACGGAGCAAGATTCATTCACTCTGTGAAGCTAGATCGGCCACTCCTCACAGCTCTAGTCGAGCGATGGAGGCCGGAGACCCACACATTCCACCTGCCTGTGGGTGAGATGACTGTGACCCTGCAGGATGTGGCAATGATAACAGGACTACCAATCGATGGGGTTGCCGTGACGGGAAACATGGACTTCGATCGAGTTGAAGTCGTTCGGGACTTACTCGGTATCGACTTGCAGTTGGTAGTTCTTGAAATGCAAGAGAAGGCCGAAAAAAATATCTGCGAAAATGCCCCCGCAGATTCTGATGAAGATGTATTGAATGAACAAATAGAAGCTGCGAAACAAAAAGCGGAGGAAGAAGTGATGGATGACGCTTTCGAGGGTAAATCACTTTACATCACCTGGTTAAAATACCAGTTCGAGGAGGGATATTTGAACCCCGAGTCGGGTGAGGCTGACCTAGTGTGCTATGCACGTGCATACATTTTTAGTTTGATAGGGGGACTTATCTTCCCGAACTCATCCGGATCAACCGTGCCGTTGATGTACCTACGGTTGTTGGAGGATTTCCAGTATGCGGGTCGCTATAGTTGGGGGAGTGCGGCACTGGCGCTACTATACAGGAGTTTGTGCATATGTTCTTTAGGTGGCGCACAGATGGGTGGCCCAATGGTGCTGATGCAGATATGGAGTTGGGAACGCATCCACATCGGACGTCCCCGTATTACTCAGCCTATACCGGAATTTTTGGCCGACCCAGGGGCAGCAGAGTTGTTACCTCCTGTAGGAGCATATTGGGCCGGCCGACACACGTGGACCGATAACCCACGCCATTCGCTGACCTACTACAGAGATGAGTTGGACAACATGCGGGACGAGTTCGTCACATGGGAATCGTACTCGGCCGATAGGTTGCAACGCGTTCCTCCAGTCTGCCTAGACAGATCCCTTTGGTTGACGGCAGCACCTCTTGTGAACTTTTCGGTTGTGGAGTTCCAGTATCCTGACCGGGTCTTGCGGCAATTCGGATATCAACAGAAGATTCTCGATGTCAGGTCGTACGATAAAAAGTTGCACGAGGTTAGGGGAACGGGACGGGTGCCCAACTTCGATTGGGCTGATTTTCATCGTTACCACGTAGCCAACTGGAACACCATGCGACATCAAATGACACTGAATTTGATGTTTGTCGCGAGACCATACGATGGGTCCCTCCAGCAGGCATACATGATGTGGTACAAGCGAATAACCCGGTTGTTCGTTTCTCCAACGGTCGCCGTACCAGCTGGGGTGCAACTTCCGATTCCCGAAGCCCAGGTAGAACCACCTCCAGCATATTCCTCCTCCCAGCCGATGTACCAACCGAGGGCTGAGGCACATCGAAAAGCGGTCAGTCCAATTTCATATAGTTTGTATATTTGTACTGTGTTCAATTGATGTACACTAATTTTGAATGATGTTTAAATTGGAATTTTTCACCAACTGTAGATTGACAACGCATGGGAGGTTGTCCGAACAGCTGCCCGCCACCTGAAGACTAGAATACCCGAGAGCTTAAAGACGGTAATCCGGGAGATGTTAGCCCCGTGCCGTCGTACTCTGGAGGACGCGGGTGAAGGTCCACAGGTTGAGGCCTATTTGAGCGCCAATGTGCCGCCAACACCCTTAAGGCGAAAACAGGTTGTTAGTAGGGCAATTATAATCCCTGGTCGTCAACAGGGTACTGATGAGGAAGAGTCGTCGGATGATTCTGACTCTCCCCAAACACATCGCGCACGGCGAAATCCTAAAAGGACCAGGCAACCTCCCAATCAATTCACACCAAGCGGTCGCAAGCGGACTGGCCGTAGACGGTAATCTGTAATACTCTGTAATAGCGTATCTTTTGGTTGGTGTTTTTGTCACTGCAGTAACTAACGTATTGTTTGTTTCTACGTTGATAAACTGTTGTAGGTGAATTTTGGTGCGCCGGATGCAAGCCAAATTCGAGAACGGCTTCATTTGTGAATAATTGTCTTTTGGCCATGTGCAGTCTTATATGTATAATTTTGTTGTAAACTCTTGGATTTTGTGAATATTGAATTCAGTTCAAGTAATTAAGTAGTTGGTCGTTATTGGACTTTTGTACGCCTTCAAGTTTCTTTTGAATATATATGTTGTCTTATTTACTTTGATGTGCTTTCATTTGTTATTTTGTGAACCACATTTAATTAGTTATATTGCTGCCAATATCTCTCTACTTAACCCGTTATCAGCAAGGACGGGTTAAGTGGACAGATATTGTCAGTCCTTTGGAAAACTACTCAAGTAGTACATGAAACAAGTGCTGCCAATATGGGTCTTCGTAACCCGTCACTGCCAACAACGGGTTAGGTTAACTTAACCTGTTCTTGGCGACAACGGCTTAAGTAGAGAGAGATTGGCAGCAATATAATTCATACAGGCGAAAGTGCTGCCAATATGGGTCATCCTAACCCGTCGTTGCCAACAACGGGTTAGGTTAACGTAACCCGTTCTTGGCGACAACGGCTTAAGTAGAGAGAGGTTGGCAGCAATATAATTCATACAGACCAAAGTGCTGCCAATATGGGTCATCCTAACCCGTCGTTGCCAACAACGGGTTAGGTTAAAGTAATCCGTTCTTGTCGACAACGGCTTAGGTAGAGAGATATTGGCAGCAACTAACCACTTCTACAAATTTCTCTTAACTCTTTGCGAGAACTGTCTCCGGAACTGTGCAAAGTGACATTAATATGCCCATAAATTGTTTATTATTTTTATAATTTTCCCATTATTCGCCCGCAACTAACCACTCTAAATTTGTAACATGATAAGTTTTGTGAAAGTAAAAAAAAAAAAAATTACGAGTTCTGTTGTAAAAAAAAAAAAAAAAAAAGTCATATGTATTTGTTTTTTCCCTGTTTATAATTATTTTTTTTAATTTCTTGGCTAGCCACGTAACTAACCAATATAAAATTGACCACATCAAACAGATATTCAAATCCAGACAAATTTATTAAAATTGAGCACATCCCACATGTACACTATACAAGGGGAAAAAAACTTGTAGACTCTCTAATGTGGGTACATGGGGCATGCATTTATTGTAGAAGGACTGACAAGAATCATTTTAGGTTATCTGGTCGGTCCTCGTTCTAATTTCCCGTTGATAGACTCTCACTTCTGCTTCTTCTCATAGTAGAACAAGTTTAATATCAGAAATACCACTTTTAGATCCCACATGTAGCCCATGTGGGAGAAACACCACATGTAGATCCCCACATCAACGTACAAAAAGACCAAGTCAGGGTTTGGAACAATTGTAATGATGAAAATATTCCTAATGGAAAAGCCCCTCTGTGTTATTATTGAGCGCAGTGCCTCCAGGTTTAATATAGAGGGCTAACAAAAACTACCATCTTTTACCAGAAATGACAATACAAATATGTTTTCCACTGTCTGTGCAAAAGATCCCCTGTTTAATAAATGGGGGAAAATTCACATTTGGATTCGCACATGTAGCCGTTATGGAAAAGCTACATGTAGGGAGGTACATGTGATGTTGTAGGCGGGTGTTGAGTTCTACTTATTTAGCTTGGTGCGTTTTCCCACTAAGGTGTATGTTCAAAAAAAACGTTGCCTATATGGAGCAAAAACCACACGTACATCCCCACATTTAGCCTATTTGGGGGAAAAACCAAATGTACATCCCCATATGTAAAGATTGTGTGAAAAAAAAACATTTACATGCCACATGTAGGCTTTAACACATGTAAAAAAATATTTAGATCTCCACATGTAGCCCACATGGGAAAAAAAAAACATGTAGATCCCCACATGTAGCCTATACATGGAGCAAGCCATATGTAGATCCCCACATGCATGTAAAAAAATTCCAATACATATTTGGATCAACTGTGATGATGATGGTATCCCTAATGGAGAGATATGAAACGGTAAAATCTCTGCTACAACTTACAGTTTGTAAGACTGTTAAACCTGTTAGTGTTCCATATATCTTACAGTTCTCTTCAGCGAGAAAGAGTCTGCTTACCAAAGTTGACAGAATTGTGTATCTAAATTGTGGAAGGCCGGATAAGAATCATTTTGCGATTTTGTTGCTGGTCCTCAGACAAAATTGCGGTGCTGAGATCCCTCATGAATATGCCTAACCAGACGCGTCACGTGATCCGCATCTCGTCCTCAGATGAGATTAATTGGCTATCAAGAACTGGATCTGTACATGTGATGAGATTACTTAATGTGAATTTTTTAAAGGCTTGTGGTTGTCACTTGTTTTAGATGACAACATAGCCTATTCGGTACAGACAACATGTAGATTCCCACATGTAGTCTGTATGGGGAAAAACCACATGTAGAATCCCACATGTATCCTATACTGGCAAAAAACCACATGTACATCACACATGTAGCCTATGTGGGTGAAAAACCACATCTAAATCCCCACATGTAGTCCATGTATGGTAAAAACTATATGTGGATTGCCTAACGTTGGTACATGAGGGATGCACTTATTGTGGAAGCAAGTATAAGAATCATTTTATGGGTTCTTGCTGGTCCTCATTCTAGTTTGCGGTTGACAGACTGTCACTTCTGCTTTTCTCCATATTAGAACAAGTTTATTATTAGAAAAACCACATGTAGATCTCACATGTAGCCCATATTAGAACAAAATCGAATGTAGATCTCACATGTGGCCCATATTGAAGAAATAACACATGTAGATTCCCTTAACATGTGGGAGTAGATATATTTGATTGACTGATGGATTGATGGATTGATTAGTGTGGGAATTTAGAACGGCCTGTTAATTTACTACAAGTTAACGATTCGTACAAAAAACCGTTTAAGGAAATTTTTTTACTTTGACAAAACTTATTATGGTAACAAAGTTAGAGTGGTTAGTTACGGGAGAATAAATGGAAATTAATAAAAATAATAAACAATTTACGGGCATATTAATGTCACCTTGCACAGTTCTGGAGACAATTCTCGCAAAGAGCGAAGAGAAATTTTTGGAAAACCCAAAATTTATTCAACACCTTAAACCGTTCTTGGTAATCACGTGTTAAGTTAACTTAATCCGTTATTCCCAAGGACGGTTTAAGTACTTCGATTTTTGGCAGTATAATTTGAAAACTTAGAGAGCCCCCTGGCAATAACACTCTACATAACCCGTTCTTGCGAAGAACGGATTAAGTTAACTTAACACGTTATTACCAAGAACGGTTTAAGTACATCGATATTACCAGAACTATATCAAGGCTTGGTTTGTACGTAACCCGTTATCACCAATAACGGGTCAGTTGAACTTAAACCGTTATCACCAATAACGGGTTAACTAGGGCTAATTTACAGACACTGTACAAGTTGAGATGTGTATCAATTTGGTGGGGACAATTGTTGTCCTTGCTGCTAAATTTTCAAATAATGTGTCAAAACTTCGTTGACTAACATTTGATGGCATCTTGTCATCTTTTAATTATTTTTAATCCAACCATGATCATCCGTTCCCTGCTAATCCATTCCCTATTTATCAACACCCCTCTCTACAATCTTTGGTCATGTCATGCTCCCCAATTATTCGGTTAGCCATCTATATGAGGGACCTTGGATCTCCGACATGCACTTCAAGAGGGAGTCTCCTCTCCTTCTATTTGGAGAACTCAAATGGGGTCTCCTCATTCTTCATAAGTGGTCTCCTCTTCTCTTCTAACTGTTTGCAACCAGGGCTCTATCAATGTTCTCCTCTTCTCTTCAAAACCCATCTTCACTTCCCAATAGGGAAGACAAAGCTGAAGCTGAAGCTGAAGTTGAAGCTGAAGTTGTAGAAGACAAAGCTCAAGATTAGAGAATGGCTGCCGGCTCTCTCTCTTTTTTCTTCATATTTTTCTTAGTCTTCTAATTTGTTAGTTTTTACAATTGTTAGCATAAGTAGCATTTGTACGCCTTTCATACACATTCGTTCTCTATTGTTACACAGAATGCAGAAATTCTCTGCTTTCGCCGGACGGAGTAGTGGTGAGTGTCACGGTGTATTCATGGTACTTTTCGACTTCTTGGCATGCACACCTCACAATCGTGCCACAAATATCACGATTATGAGGAGTGCGTGTCAAGAAGTCGTTAAGTACTTTGAATATGCGGTTACACCCACTACTACTCCGGCCGACGAAAGCAGGGGATTTTTGCATTCTGTGTAACAGTAGAGAACGGGTCTTGTATGCAGGGGGTACAAGTGCATGCTCGGTTTCTCTCAAGCGGTAGGGAGGGCCGTTGGCTCTGCCTTTTTTTTTCCCACAGTGTTCGTTTCTTTAGTCTTCTATTTTTTTTGCAAGACCGGGTGTGTTTGCATATGTAGCAACTGTACGCCTTTCATACACATTCGTTCCCTATTGTTACACAGAATGCAAAAATTCTCGGCTTTCGTCGGACGGAGTAGAGGTGGGCGTCACGGTGTATTCATGGTACTTTTCGACTTCTTGGCATGCACACCTCACAATCGTGCCACAAATATCACGAATATGAGGAGTGCGTGTCAAGAAGTCGTTAAGTACTTTGAATATACGGTTACACCCACTACCACTAAGTTTCGAAGGAAGCCGAGGATTTTTACATTCTGTATAACAGTAGAGAACGAAATTGTATGCAGGGGGTACAGCTGGCTACTTATGCAATCAAAAAAAGGCAGAGTCAACAGTCCTTCCTTCCACTTCCGAGAAGAAAGCGAGCATGCACTTGTATACTAAATTAATTTCAACTTCAATTTTCTGTATCTTCAAACAATATGTTAGTGCCAGTATGTAATGTTCCTTTATATGAATAAAATTTGGTTCTGCAAATAGCCTGTTGTGAATGCAATATCTTGTACATGTATCAACAAACGAAAATATGTCTAACTTGATGGTGTCCCAAAAAATTACGAAACTGTCAGGTTTTGTTGGTGTCACCTACGAGAAGCCAAACCAATTTGTTGAAGTGAGTTTGGACTCACGGTTTGTGAGATACAACCGCGTATCGCTTACGAGATCGTTAAAAACCTAGTCTTGGTACAGACCAAGTCTTGGTATAGTTCTGCTAATATGGATATACTTAACCCGTCACGTCTAACAACGGGTTATATTGCCTTAATCCGTTCTTCATGACAACGGGTTAAGTATAGCGATGTTGGCAGACATTTAATTGCCCTTAGATCAAAGTCCTGCTAATATCACTGTACTTAACCCGTCGCTGGGAATAACGTGTGAACGAACTTAACCCGCTGTTCGCAAGAATGGGTTATGGAGAGTATTATTACCAGGGCCCTATCCAAGTTTTCAAACTATACCCCCAAAAATGGAAGTACTTAACCCGTTCTTGGGAACAACGGTTAAAGGTTAGATAAGCCGTTCTCGTGAATCACGGTTTAGGGTGTTCAGCTAATATTGGGTTTTCTAAAAATTTCTCTTAACTCTTTGCGAGAACTGTCTCCAGAACTGTGCAAGGTGACATTCATATGTCCATAAATTGTTTATTATTTTTATAATTATCCATTTATTCTCCAATAACTAAGCACTCTAAATTTGTTACCATATTAAGTCTTACAAAATAAAAAAAATTAAATTACGGGGTTTTTTGGAACGAGGGTTAGGGTTAGGTTAAAGTAGGGTTAGTCTAGGGTTAGGGTTAGGATTAGGTTAAGACTAACAAAGTTTATCATTATTGTCTTCTTCACCTTCATGTTTCAGCATTCATTGTCTTAACTGAGAGACCCATATCTCCTCCCTATTGATGAGCAGTGATCCATATAGCCTTTGCCTTCTCCTTGTATTGACCCGTATCTCTCGGACTATTGATGAGCAGTGAGAAACCCAAGTGGGCTATCATATCATTCTACACTTTTTCTTTTTCATTGCCTATAACTGAGAGAGTTAGACTCTCATCAACTCAAATATGACTTCTCTTCTTCTCTTCAAGAGAACTCAAATGAGAGGCTTCAATTTTCTCTACTTCTCTTCAAAAATATGAGGAATCAATGTTCTCTTCTTCTCTTGAAGAACTCTTTTTTCTTCATAATAGGGAGGAAGAAGTTTGAGTTGTAGAAGAAATTTGAGATCAAGGATGATCGCCTACAATTGTTCTTGTGTATGAAGATGCAGGAGTAGAGATGACTTGTTTCAGTGTACAAGTGCATGCTCGGTTTCTATCACCCGTTCTTGGGAGGGCCGCTTGCTCTGCCTTTTTTTCCCACAGTGTTTTTCTTGGTCTTCTATTTTTTTAGCTTTTAGATGTGTTTGCATAAGTAGCATTTGTACGCCTTTCATACAAGTTCGTTCTCTATTGTTACACAGAATGCAAAAATCCCCTGCTTTTGTCGGACGGAGTAGTGCTGGGTGTCACGGTGTATTCATTGTACTTTTCGACTTCTTGGCATGCACACCTCACAATCGTGCCACAAATTTCACGATTATGAGGAGTGCGTGTCAAGAAGTCGTTAAGTACTTCGAATATACGGTTACACCCACTACTACTCCGGCCGACGAAAGCAGGGGATTTTTGCATTCTGTGTAACAGTAGAGAACGGGTCTTGTATGCAGGGGGGTGCAACCGGCTATTTATACATTCAAGGCAAGCCTCTTCAGTTCAAGGATGGTCGCCTACAACCGGAACTACTTATCTATCCAAAATCAGGCAGAGTCAACAGTCCTTCCTTCCAATTCGAGAAGAAAGCGAGCATGTACTTGTATACTAAATTAATTTGAATTTAAAAATCCGGTATCAAGGGATGACTTTGTAATGTCAACTAGCATGCGGATCATGTACAATTTTAATATCATTCTTCAAACAATATGTTATTACCAGTTTGTAATGTTCCTTTATATGAATAAATTTTGTCTTGCAAATGGCTTGTTGTGAATTAGTAGATTTGTATATTATCTATATATCTAGATAATAAAACACAAAAAAAGCTATCAGGTGGCTCACATTCAATCTATCCCAAAATCAATGGACCAGATCTACTCTCACAAAACATATTTTCCCAACCAAATTTCAAACTCTACAAATTTAAAAACACACACACTCTCTCTCTCTCTCTCTCTCTCTCTCTCTCTTTTCCCCCAAAAACCAAAAACACCCCCCCTTCTCTCCCTCTTTCTCCCGCCCACTCTCTAATCTCCCCGCTCGTCACTCTCTCCCTCCTCCGCCCTTCCGTTCTCCTCCATCGGCGCCCGCCCCCCCCCCCCCCCCCAACCTCCCGATCCCAACCCCCCCTCATCCTCCCGACCTCCCGCTCTCTCACTCTCTCCTCCGCTCTCTCATCCTCCACCTCAGATCTCCCAGCGCCGTTCGCAACTTCCCAGCGCCCGTCTCTCCATCGCAGCTTCCGTTCGCAGCTTCCTAGCGCCGTCTCAGCGCCGTTCGCAGCTTCCCAGCACCGTCTCTCCACCTCAGACCTCCCAGCGCCGTTCGCAGCTTCCCAGTCGCTTCCGCGAAGTCCCGTCGCCTTCCCTTCGCCTTCCGCACTCAACCATCGATTTCATCTCTCAGGTATACAAAATTTCTCCATTGATTTCACCTTCCCGTCGCCAACATCAGCAGAATTTTTTTTCTTCAATTGGAATTAGGATGTTTTTGATTTCTTGATTACTGTGAATTTTTGCTGTGAATTCCCTGTCCGAGGAAAGGGTTTGCTGTTAATTTTTGGCTTAGTTGATTCTTTGCTTTTATCAGTTTCAGCTTAGTTGATTTGCTTCCATTCAACAGAAATTAGTTGTGATGATTAGTTGTGATGATTTTGGGTTTTATCTTTCTAAGCCTAAGTTGTTAATCCCGTCGCCAACCTCAACAGAACCATTCTTTGCTTTTATCATTTTTAGCTTAGTTGATTTTTTTTTAATTAAGAGAATTGAGGTGGGTTTTTAGGGATTTGAGATGGGTCTTGAAAAAGTTTTGATTGTCTTGGATTTTTTTCAGGGGATTTTGATCCGGAATTGAGATCGGTGCTTGAATTGGCGACGGATGAGGAGTTGTTGGAGCTCGAAAACATTCTGTTTGGACCCAGGTAACAACATGGACACATTCATATCGAGTTGGAATTAGTTTTAGTTTTCGATTATTACATTATTTTTTCGGAAGAGTATCTGTATTGGTGATGATTTTGTGTGGTGTGATTGTAAATATGAGAGTTATAGCGGGCGGCCGCGATCACTTCTACCTCACAAAGTTCGCATCTTTGGTTGTTTTTTCTTCTGGGTTTTTAAGGATTTGAGAGGGGTCGTGAAAAAGTTTTGATTGTGTTGGATTTTTTTCAGGGGATTTTGATCCGGAATTGAGATCGGTGCTTGAATTGGCGACGGATGAGGAGTTGTTGGAGCTCGAAAACATTCTGTTTGGACCCAGGTAAGAACATGGACACATTCATATCGAGTTGGAATTAGTTTTAGTTTTCTTATTATTACATTATTTTTTCGGAAGAGTATCTGTATTGGTGATGATTTTGTGTGGTGTGATTGTAAATATGAGAGTTATAGATCAACTAGGTAGAGTTTGATCGCATCGCGATATGCCCATATGAGGTTTGATCTTGGAAGCTTGGCTTAGAAGTGATCTAGATACTCAGAATTATGTCTGCATGGTCAACCATGATCTAGATCTAAAATCTAAAATCTCACCTGAGAATGTCTGCATGGTCAACCATGATCAGTATGAGGACTCTTATCTATTCAAAATATTACTTGAGAATCTCACTTGAGAATCTAAAATCTAAAATCTCACTTATCTATGAAAACAGATTGATTCTGATACCAATGCACTTTAATTTGTGCACAGGTCCAAGTAATAAGTTGCAAGAATTTTTGGAAACCGAGTTTGCGTATCATTTCTTCAGTGAGCGCTTTGAGAACTACATGAAAGTAAGTCTGCTCTTATTTTAAATATTCGGTATTTCTTCGTTTTGTGTTGTTGCTTATGTTTAGTGTTGTTAGTCACATTCTTCCTAAATACTAATCCTAATACCAGCAATAACTTCTCATTTATAAAGAACCTATTAAAAACAAAATTCTATACTTATTTATGAATACTTCAGAATTATTTGACTTTCCAATTATGATGTATGATATTATGATAATACTTTGTTTTTAGGTGAAGAAAATTTGATAAACGTAGATTACACAAAATTAACAAGCTTAAATTAAGCAATATTTTCTTAGACATGTACCTTTGAATATTATCTCTTATGCACGCATTATTATCGTTTATGCACACATTTTTTGAATTTTGCTATTTCAACATTAACATTATTTTTAGCATAATAATTTGTGTATTTTTGAATTTTAAATGGACCCAAGAACAACCCCCCCCCCACATACACGTAATATACACGTAACATTATTAAACTGTATATTTCAACATTAACATTATTAGTTGTTTAATTTCCATCACATAGTAATCATATGGGTATATTCTGAAGTTATTAAACTGTATATTGAAAAAAACGTCGAGGTAATTTTCTGTAAAGAAAAACACATTGAGGCTGCAATTGTGGTAAACATTGATGTATACATCACAAATCTAACCTATTTCATAAGCATTCAACATTCATAAAAACTCGGATTGTCCTTCTCATTCAGTCTGAAGAAGTTGACCGTGCATTTGGAGTTGTCTGCACACCTTAGTTTTTTCTCTTCAGAAAGGACATATTTGTCAATTGTAAATGTTTTTTAGATCCAATTTCTGAGGTGGAAGAGTTTTACTTTAAGGTTGATTAACTAAATTTAAATTTTAGATATGAACTAGGTCACATGGATACTTAATCGAGAATAGTATGATGGTATTAATAACAAAGCAGTACTTTGGTCTCGTTTGAGATTGCCTTATGATAGAATTCAGTTAACTATGTTACCGTACCCAAAATTTGTTCCAATGCTCACTGTGCTTCTATTGCATATTATTTCCATTATACTTAAAAGGCTTCTTACACAGTCCCCTAAAATGATTTATATTTTCAAATCTGTCCTTTGAATTCTTCGCATTTACATACTTTCCTTAGAAGAAAGTGATCTTTGAAAAACTCCTGACTGTCAGATTCACTTCTGAAACTGAAATAGCTACACAATTTTACTGTCTTACCGCTTCTTCCGATCTTTCTGTATAGCTCCATCTTTCTCTATAACACTTCTAAAACTGAAATAATCTACACAATTTTACACAAGTATCTCATTGTAGTTAATCATCAAAGAAGATAGGTCGTAGTAATCAATAGTAGTTAATATGTTTTCTTGATTGGTTTGTTAAAATAATTACAACGTCAATTGCTCCAATTGAAGAACTTCAATTGGTTAGTTAATATGTTTCCCCTCCTTTATATACAGGTCAATTGCTCTAATGAAAGAACAGCAATGGATGACATCACTGCCAATATGGCCATATAAGTATCTTCTTTTTTTTAAAATAAAATCTACAACACGAAGATACTAGTAATAAGTTGTTCTCATTGTAATGTTTACTTCAGCCATTGTGTTCTATTTTGAAGACTTCAACCATTGTGTTCTTCTACAACCCTGTAATTATTTTTTTCATTCATTCGGTTGGTGTTTAGTATGGTGGAGGTTGTAAAAATTGTAATATTTAGCATTTTGGGAGATGATGTAAGTAACTGTATATAATAATGATATAATATAGTTATGTTAATACCCGTACCCGCAATTTTGTGGAGTATTGGGTATATTGTTTGGTTTTTTAAATGTTTTTCGAAGGTTTTACAAAAAAATTATTACATTTTCAAAAGAATATTTGGTTTATATTTTGTATCTTGCATTATATTCTGATTTTTTCCCCCAGAACCATATATATATGTTGCATGTGTGATGTTGCTCGGTTGAGCCTGGGGAGGATTTATATTTATTGCGGGTGATGTTATATATTTAACTGTTAGCAGAATTCCGTAAGGAATTTTTGTAAAAGGGCGAATATTTTAGGGGAGGTTCTGTCAAATTTTTTTTAAATCTATTATGTTTTCCTAATACTTGAGATTGTGAAATTGTCATCATTTTGTAGGTTCAGTGAAGATTTTGTAGGTGGTACACTTGAAGCTTGAAGCTTTCAGGATTCAAGCTTGAAGATTTTCTAAATTTGTAGCTTCAAGATGAAGATTTTGTAAGTTCAGTGAAGATGAAGATTTTGTATCTTGAAGCTTGAAGATTTTGTAGGATCATTAATGGCTTGAAGCGTGAAGATTTTGTAGGTGGTACACTTGAAGCTTGAATATTGCGAAAGTGGTACATTTTGTAGAATTGTGAAATTGTGAACTTTTAAGAGATTGTGAGAATGAGTTTTCTGGATTGTATGTGAGGACTAGGATTGCCCGTGAGACGTGCGTACGGCACGTATTTAAATGAAGGTAATGGTAATGGTATATAAATTTAAGTTAAGGTAATGGTATATAAGTTTAAGTGAAGGTAATGGTATATAAATTTTATGAATAATGAAAGATAAATTTTATGTATATTTCAAGCAATAAGAGAAGTGCCAACCTTCATATTAGATGGTAGAACAATAGATAAAATCCGCAACAGAGTTAGTATTTCCAAAATGGCACAGCGAATAGAATTCACACAGGACTAATATGAGTTGCCAGGAGAAAAGTGAATTTACTTTGTGTAAAACATAACGGCCAACCTTGGTGTTTGAATATCATCACACAGGACTAACATTGACAGTGAGAATTGAATATCGATTTAAAAATTGAGCTTGAATATCATCACTAACATTGACAGTTTACTAACATCATCTTGAAAGCAAATTACATAGTAATGCATTCACACAACACTTGAATTCTGGCTGTGTGTACGTACATTTGTTATTTAAGATTGGATAACATCAACTAGATAGTTACCATCACTAACCATACAAGTTTAGTACCAATCATCTGGATGCCAACTACACAGTATTTATTTCGTTTGGAACAACTCAGTTTTAGTATTGCTTCTAAAATGTGTCAACGGATTAAGTAGAGAGATATTGTCCGATCTAACACCGCTATATGTGAAGTATTGAACCGAAGTACTGCCAATACCTCTCTCCTTAGACCGTCATTGCTAATAACGAGTTAGACTGTATAAAACCGTTACCACCAACAACGGCTTAAGTAGAGAGATATTGGCCGAACTAAATCCCTACATGTGTATTATTGAACCGAAGGACTGCCAATATCTAGCTCCTTAGCCCGTTATTCCTGATAACGAGTTAGATTGTATAAAACCGTTACCAATAAGAACGGCTTAAGTAGAGGGATATTGGCCGAACTAAAACCACCGTATGTGAAGTATTGAACCAAAGTACTGCCAATGTCTATCTCCTTAACCCGTTATTTCCGATAACGGGTTAGATTGTATTAAACCGTTATCGTCAAGAACGGGTTAAGAAAAGAGATATTGGCCGAACTTACAGGTGCAGTATTGGTTATGCACGAAATACACAATCGCCAACACAAATAAAAAACTGTTCACATTAGCAGGCAGACAATTTTCCTTAACACAAAATTCCCAAACAGAACGAGTTCCCCAAATTGTATACATCTACTAATTTTACATTTTCCGACTGCAATAAGCATTCACAACCAAATTGCCTGGTCAAAATGCATAGTAATATAACTTTGTTCACAAATACACAAAATACACTGACGTACAGAAATTGCATTATAATTAAAAACATGGTTAATTTACTTGTACCAAACAAGAACACGACAATTATCCACACATATATACAAACCAAAAATAACACAACTTTTCAAGGCATTGCGTCTTTCCATTTGGGCGCGTTAAACTTGTTTCATTCCGGACCTATACCAGGGAGACAAAAAAAAGGTTAACAATCCAGTCGAAATTCAAATAAATCGGCACGAATCAATTTAAAATTTGGCAATTATTCGGTGATTATTTCCAAATTTTGACATGACATACATATTAATAAATTTCTTAAAGCCCCCTTAGCACGAACCTTCGCCTTCGTCAGCATCACTCTCTACCGCGTTTGGAGCTTCTTCATTGCCCACCGATCCACTAAAAAAAGAAGGAAGAATGAGTTAGTACTGACCAAAAATAACAAAGTTTGAGTTGAATAAACAAATACAAAATGTCTGATATAATACCTTCCTAAATTTCTGGGGCAATTCCGTGAATCATGACCTACGACACGAAGACATGTCCTGCAAAGTCTTGGCCTCTTCGTTTTTTGGCATTCTCTTACCGACTTCAACCGTTTCCCTTTAGGCCTACCCTTTGTGGTGCACTGTACAGGGTCACCTACATGTGCATGTGTATGTGCTTGTCCACCACTCTCAGGTTGTGCGCTACCTTCGTGTGGTGTGTTGTTCACTGGATCAATCTCCGCAAAGCCTTCAATTCCCTTCAGCATGTGGTCGAGCATGTACTTGTATCCTCGCTCTGAAGAACAACCAAGATCGACCATATGTCTTGAGTGCATACTAAGTTCGCAATAACGCGATGCAAAATTGTCGCCCATATTATTGCCCACCGGTATACTGCTTCTCCTTATTTGATCCCTGGTCCATCGCCTACAAATATATTGTTCAGGTAGTGCGGTGTGATCTGTGAACCGAATAACTGCAAGTAGATGTTTGCAGGGAATGCCTACGAAGTAGTACATGGAACAAGGGCATTTAGCAATCTTACTGATTTTACAATAAGAAATCACCCTCCCCGGTTCTGAATTTCCACAAACTGTTACAGAATAAGCTGCACTATCCGGTGTATCCATACTCGCAATTAAACTCACATTAAGTAATAAGCTTTTGACCACTTCTTGTTGAAATTTGTAGAAAATCTTCAAAGTGTATGTCCCTGCCATTTGTGACTCCAATGCCCACTCGGTCTTCAATTTTGGCCGCTCCTCGCGATTACGATGTGTTTCTTTAAGTTCATCGTGTCTTTGTTTTACTAAGAGTCGGTCAAAGATGATAGCAAATTCATGTAGTGAGTACTTTTTATGAGTATGGTGCTTCAAGGATGAATGTAGCGATTCGCTACGTTGGGTACTCAGCATGCCCCCCCAAAATGAGTCTCTTGCGTACACCGGGGCCCATTTTTCACGGATCTCAAATTTTTCCTTCAACCATCTGTTATTTTCTAATTTGTACTGACAGATCAAATTTTTCCACTTCTGTTCGAATTCTGTTTTAAATTCCGCCGTATAAATAATAGTCTTCAAAGCATCCCTGAACTCATCAATGTTATTCGACATTCGAACTTCATGCGGTAGCTTATCCAAAATATGCCAAATGCAATATCTATGTGATGTGATTGGGAAAACTTTGGAAATTGCAGAAGTTATCCCGCGATCCTCATCTGTCACGATGTTGATCGGATCAAAAGGCATTGCAGCACGCCACTTTTCAAAGAACCACTCAAATGAGGATGCCGTTTCATTGGGGATGAACCCACAACCTAGGAATATTGATTGCCAATGATGGTTGAATCCAACAAATGGTACGAACAACATCCCGTATCGGTTTGTGTTGTAGGTAGCGTCAAAGCAAAGAACATCTGCAAATACTTTGTAATTATTTCTGGCGATACCGTCCACCCACACACAATGTGTCAATCGCCCTTCGGGGTCACATTGGTAGTCAAAATAGAATAAGGGATCGGTCGCCTTTTTCGATTCAAAAAACTCAAGTAGCATTTGTCCGTCGTGACCTTTTAAACCTTCCATCTCGTCTCTCTTGAAATTTCTTACATCGGTTTCGGTGAATCCAATTTTCTCATTACCTCCACTTGCAGCTTCAAAGAATAGCATTTGTTTGCATACAGGGACATTAGCTTCGGTCATTTGACCAATTACATTTTTAACTGTCTTAGTCAATTCACGGTTTCGAGGTAGCAAGTGACGTCTACCGGGTGAAGTGAATTCGTGATTGTGTGCTTCATTTAACGAATAAATAATCCATGTATTACTTTGTGAACTACTATGTGGGTTTATTTTCACACGGACAAAAGCTTTGCAACCCGTTCTAGAAGTTGTACCTCGTCTGGTTTCATTATAGCTATTCGGTGACTCCCCGACTTTATTACAGACGTATGATTTATCCACTACATCGTTTCCCTTAAATTTATTTCCACCCTTACGCATAGCGAATCCCGCACATTTGCAATATGATGAATAAAATTTTTCCGCATCATCAAGGGTGGGAAATGTCATACCAATCTTCGG
Organism: Hemerocallis citrina; assembly: GCA_017893485.1. Taxonomy (NCBI): domain Eukaryota; kingdom Viridiplantae; phylum Streptophyta; class Magnoliopsida; order Asparagales; family Asphodelaceae; genus Hemerocallis; species Hemerocallis citrina. Next base: position 232,099,394 of record CM030364.1, on the reverse strand, counting down.
TTTTAGGTGCTCGTCAACATGAGGAAGATACTCGCCAAGTGGTTGTGCACGAACAAATTTATCCCCGGCAACAGAACTTCCTTCGAAACTGTCCATACCTAAGAAACGGTGAAGAGGAGAATAGTTAGGGGTACTAAACCGCTGTATTTGGTATTTTTGTAACTGCGCAAGCCACCACAACTTGAAAAGGAGAAAAGTTTCGTACTATTTGGAGGTGGTTTGAAGTGTTTTGTAAACGGTCCGCACTTAGAAATATCTAATTCTCAAACTTAAAATGCGAGGAAATAGAGCAAAACCACACAAACGGCATACGAAAATTACAAAAATTTCCATCTAGGTGGAATTCACGTAGGGCAAGCCACCCGAACTTGTAGAAGGGAGTTTCGACTGACGGTTTGCAAGATACGACCGTATACCGCTTTATAATAGTTTTTTTCAACCGAAAGCGATACGCGGTTGTATCTCTCGAATCGGGAGTCGAAAATCACTTCTACAAGTTTGGGGGGCTTCTCATAGGGGACACCAACCTACCTGCAAAGTTTCGTATTTTTTGGGAGGGCGTTTGAAGGGTTTTCTAATCTACCCGCACTTAGAAATTTCTAAGTTTAAAACTTGTGGTGCGGGGAACTTGAGAAAACTGCGCAACGGCACCCGAAAATTAAGAAACTTTTCGACTAGGCCGGATTCACGTAGGGCAAGTCACCCAAACTTGTAAAAACGAGTTTCGACTCACGGTTTGCGAGACATGGCCGTGTACCGGCTTTAGTTGTTTTTTTTCCAACCAAAACCGATACGCGGCCGTATCTCTCGGACCGTGAGTCGAAATTCACTACTACAACTTCGGTTCACTTCTCGTAGGTGACACCAACCAAATTGCAAAGTTTCGTATTTTTTGTAGGCCGTTTCAAGGGTTTTCTAAGCTACCCGCACTAAGAAAATTCTAAGTCTGAAACTTATAATGCGAGGAAGTTGAGAAAACCGCGCAAACGGCACCCGAAAATTTTAAAACTTTCCCAATTGGTCGGATTCACGTAGGGCAAGCAACCCGAACTTGTAGAAGCGAGTTTCGACTCACGGTTTGCGAGATACGACCGTATACCGCATTATAATAGTTGTTTTCAACCGAATGCGATACGCGACCGTATCTCTCGAACCGTGAGTCGAAAAACACAACCCTCCAAGTTGGTTTGGGTTCCCTTAGGTGAAACCAACCAATTCGCAAAGTTTCGTATTTTTGGGAGGCCGTTTGAAGGGTTTTCTAATCTACCCGCACTTAGAAAATTCTAAGTCTAAAACTTGTAGTGCAAGAAAGTTGAGAAAACCGCGCAAACGGTACCCGAAAATTATAAATCTTTCCGACTAGGTCGGATTCACGTAGGGCAAGCCACCCGAACTTGTAGAAGCGAGTTTCGACTCACGGTTCGGGAGATACGGCCGTGTACCGGCTTAAGTTGTTTTTTTCCAACCAAAACCGATACGCGGCCGTATCTCTCGAACCGTGAGTCGAAATTCACTTCTACAACTTCGGGTCACTTCTCGTACGTGTCACCAACCAAATCGCAAAGTTTCGTATTTTTTGGAGGCCATTTGGAGGGTTTTCTAATCTACAAAAACTTAAAGAATTCTAAGTCTGAAACTTATAATGCGAGAAAGTTGAGAAAACCGCACAAACGGCATCCGAAAATTTTAAAACTTTCAGAGTTGGTCAGGTTCACATAGGGCAAGCCACCCGAACTTGTAGAAGCGAGTTTCGAGTCACGGTTTGCGATATACGGCCGTGCACCGCAATACTTGGTTTTTTCCAACCGTAAGCAATACGCGGCCGTAACTCTCGAACCGTGAGTCGAAACTCGCTTCTACAAGTGGGTTTGGCTTGTACTACGTGAGACGAACCTACTGGGAAAGTTTCGTATTTTTTTACGGTCGTTTGCAGGGTTTTCAACCATAACCGCACTGAAAAGTTTATAACTAATTTCGTATATACAATTCTAATTCTACTAGTTACTAATGCAAGCAACGTAATTCGGCAATTGAATATACTTAAGGTCAACCCGAATCTACATCCAAAATCTACTAACGCATTTAAATTTTTTCCCAATTTCTAAATAAATTACTACACACAAATTCAAAAAAAAATACAAATGTACATTATTGGGGTAAAGAAATAGTGTATACCTTACGGAGTAGGTCGAAATCGAGCCAAGCAATGGGTTTTGGAAGAGAACTAGGGTTCCGATTTCATACCGAAGAGGGGAAGAGAAGCTAGGGTTTCGAACGTCGGAGTTAGGGGGTTTCAATCTTCGGAGTTGGGAGAGAAGATGGAGTTCTAGGGTTTCGATCGTCGGAGCTAGGGTTTTTTTAGGGTTTTTTTTTTTTTTTTCCGTCGTTTGGGTCTGGGTTCGTCGAAGAAAGAAGAAGAGAGCGGAAGAAAGAAGACGAACTGTATGTCGACGAAAATGAAAAATATAGCCTTAACCCGTTATTCCGAAGAACGGGTTAAGGCCAACTTTTTTTATTAAATTTTGCCTTAACCCGTCGTTGGCAAGAACGGGTTAAGGCAAGATTTTATGAAAAAAAATCTGAACCGTTGGATCTTCGATCCAACGGTCCAGATCGAGGTTCGCACGGGTCCGTGCGAACCGACCCGTTCCGGCCCGTTTGCAACCGAACAACACCCATATATATATATATATATATATATATATATATATATAGGGAGAGAGAGAGAATTAAATAAATAAATTAAGGAGTTGTTTTTTGGGATTTGAATTTGAGTTTTGGAGGGAAAAATATGTTTTGTAAGATTAGATCTGGACCTTTGATTTTGGGGAGATTGAAGGAGAGCCACTTGATAGCTTTCTTTGTGTTTTATTATATAGATTTATTTAATTAAACTATTTTAATCTCTAATCACTAATCAATCAACCGGAAAAAAAAAAAAAATCTGATGAAACAATATGTCTCATCCATCTAAAATTTTAGCAAAAAAATAGCAAACAACGATTACAAACGATTTTGCTAAATACTATTACTGTCATTTTGACAAATTTAAGAAACACCGTTGTGGATGCTCTTAGGTTAACTACAAATACCCAAAGAGCCTTGGAATGCGGCCCGCTCATTTCCCAATATCCAACACACCCACAAAGAGACAAATTTAACCCTTGCTTTAAGATTCGTTCTCCGATCTCCCCTTCTCCTTCTTAAAAAATGGATGTTATCAGTAATGGCGGATTCTGGTTTAATCTCCCTCCCAACCGCCAAAGCCGCTCAAAACCCAAACCCCCGTCATCGTCATCGTCATCGTCATCGTCATCGTCCGAACCCGCCAGCGTTCGATGGGGTGGGCCCCACTTGGAGTTCCCTCTCAAACAGGCAGCCATCGCGTCCGCCCTCTCGCTCACTGGAGATACCATTGCTCAGCTCCGGGAACGCTTTTTAAAGCACCGCCATTCCGAGGTTAATTGTCGATTTTTTATTTTTTTTTTTGGTTGAGGTGTTTTTACAAACAGTTAGTGAGCATGTTGGTTTCGATGTTTGTAAATTGATTGGCAAAGAAAGATTGAGTTTAGATAGATCTGAGATTTATTCATAGATTAGGCTGCGTTTGGCATTGCTTTTGGTGGGTGCTTCTGGGTTTAAAAGCTCTTTCCGTCTCAGTGTTTTGGCAAACTTAATTAGAATTGTGTTTAATAAAAAATAGTCCTTCTAAAATTGCTGTGTTTAGCATTTTTCTTAAAACACCCAAAATGGTGCGTTTAGCTTTTCAAAGTGCTTATATGTACCAGAAAATTTTTGAAGTTAAACATAATTCTTGCTAACAATTCTTTTGGTACCAACACATTTCAGCGAAAAATCACATTTCATTCACAGCAATATAAAACAAAGCCTTAAAGTTTATGAAGAAAATAGATATGGTATTTGGTGGATAATAAGCAATGGACCAAACAGTTTGTATGGATTTTGATAAGTGAGGGTTTAGCGGTAAGTGGTTATTGTTGGTTTTGGAATGACGAGTAGAGGGGTAGTTCGTGTAAGGGAGTGTTTGGTTGCGCTGATACTGGGCCGAGAAGGCTTTGCAACTAAGTTTAGGTAGATTTGAGATTGCTGTATATGTTTGTAAGTTCAAGAAAAAAGTAGTGGTTGGCTTGGGAATGACATTAAGCAATAGACACGGCCATTTTGCTACTAAGAATTCTACTTGGATATGTTAATCAGTTGAATGCTGCAATACATGTTAAAACCATGGTCCATGAATTTAATTGGTGTTAGATGGAATGAGGTTATTTGTTATGGCTTCTGTATCAGAATCTTCTTGTGCCTGTTGTTTGTCTCACGTTATGTATCTTTACACTTACATTTGAATTCTCATTACCTTGTTAAAGTACTTCTTTTCTAGGATAAAAAAACAGTGCTCTGGTCAGATCATGATTGGCTACGTTCCCTTCGGATGGTTTCGTATGGGTTTTTATTGTATGGTCCTGGTTCTTATGCATGGTATCAGTTTCTTGATCGTTCTATGCCCAAGCAGACTGTATTTAATCTGTCAATGAAGGTGAGTGTATGCTATTCTATCATTAAGCTTTTCCAGCATTTTTGAGTGAGCTGATATATGTAGCTTTTTTGTTAAATTATCAATTATGTTCCAGGTTTTGTTGAATCAAATCATACTTGGTCCATGTGTTATTGCTGTTATTTTTGCATGGAACAATTTATGGCTAGGGAAAGTATCGGAGTTACCTACCAAGTATCAAAGGGATGCCCTTCCTACTCTTTTATATGGCAAGTTAACTGCCCCCTTTTGTCATTTTCAGAGGATAATTTTTATCGTTTACAGTCTAACCAGGTTTAAATTGTCTTGATACAGGATTTAGGTTCTGGATTCCTGTCAGCATACTGAACTTCTGGTAAGTACTCTATTTATCTGCTTCAGTTTTCAGAATAATTTCGGAAGAAAGTAAATGATACAATCTTAAACATGCTGCAGTTTAACTGATTGACCTTTTGATAACTTGGATCTTTCTTTGGCTTGGATATTGGTTGTGTTAGTCCAATTAGTTCTTCAAAATGTCAACAAACAGTGTATCTAAAATAAGCTGGTTTTGTGACTGACTGATGTATCAATGACATATACTTTAAATTTAATTTAATATATTTTATTATTTGCATAAACATTGTTTTAGTTTTGTAAATTCGATTACAACATTGACTTTTAACGGTTCAACAAAGCCTGGCCTACATGCACAGAAAACAAGGGAGCAGCTTTCTTTACCTTTAGAGAGTAATATTACAGTGCACGGCAAGTCCAAGTTCTCACTCTCTCCTCTGAGCCTGCCTACAAGTCTTTTTTCTCTCCTTTCGTCAAAAATACGATAATTGAGTTTTTGAGGCTCCACTCACGAAACCAAATCACCCTTCTCTAGGAATCAGAAACCCTCAATTAAAATAGAAAGACCTCCTTTATCTATCAACAAACACATGTATGGACATACGAGCCCTTGCAAGCTATAAGCCATATTGGCAGCTATAGTGGATCAACCATTTGGATGCTCCCTGTTCAAGGCCAGCTACTTCTCATTAAAATGCTTCTCCATCAAAATCAAGTGGTTTGCATACTTTTCACCCATCCATGGAGTAGTTGCAAAGTGAATGATATTTAAAAAAAAGAAAAATGTAATCGCTTTATGTGTATGTAAAGATTTCAAATGAAATGAAATTCCACCCAGATAACTTTGCTAGAGTTAGAGATCTTGATGAACAATGTGGTATGCACTATTATTGAAGGAATTTTTTCGTTTACACTGCTTGGAAACACAATCTATGTGTTTGTGCATATCCCTTTTTTGCACACATACATACCCAAAAAAAAGTCAATACGAGACAATGTCTAAATTGACCCAGAATCCTTTCGGAATTCCACACATGCAATTATCTTGCATTTGCATTATTTTGGATTTCCTTGCTGGAATCTGCCTTTAGCTGATTTTTTTCGTTAATTTGTGGAGATCCCAGTGCAAGTTCACCCCATTGTTGCAAAAGTTTGAAGGGAAGTTGAGTTACTTCTAATCATTTGTGCATGCCCATTTTGTGTTCTTCTTGGTAACTTGGGATGATATTTCTTCTTCCCCTCTTATGCCAAATGCAGCTTACTTCACTTAAATTTACAGATCAGCGAAGTACATTAATTAAGAGGGGTGTTTGATTGTGGCCACCCCAATATTCATCCTTTTACTGGATCGAGTTGTGAGCTCCGCCTTGCAACAATGAGTGATGTCAATTCAGGTCAAATCATACATCTTCATGATAAATGAACAGTGTGGATAACATTTATGTCTTTGTTAAAATCTTGAGCTGGATATTTTAGGAAAGGAAAGAAGGGTCCTTTACTGCTATGTTTTTTGGGGTAAAGGGATGGAATCTAACAAGGGTTCCAGCCAAAATTGACATTAAAACCAAAATAGGGCAAGTCATAGATTCCACAGCATAAACCCAAGTCAAGATTCTGGTGCTGACAAAGTTACAGGCTTCAAAACAAAATACCACGAGAAGGAAAGTACTGAGAGTAACACATAAAACTAAGACAGAATAAAAACTAGAAACAACCCATGACAACACTCATAAAGCTCAAGGATCAAGCACCACCAAAAGGTTTCCATCATTAGCAATCTCATTCCTTTCATATGCAGCTTGAAGCGAAGAGACTAGCAAAACCCCTGTAATATATTCCCATTGATGCTGCGATAATGCTGAGATAGAGTCCAGAGTAGTTGATGAAACAATATCAACATCACCAGTAAGAACATTCTCTTGAATAGGGACATCAAAACTAGCAGAAGCAGAGAACTCAGAGTCAGAAACCACAATTGTGTCTCCATGTTCAGCTTGAACACCATCATGAGAAGAGCTATTAACTCCAAAGTTTTCAGAAACATATGCACTTTGTACTGAATCTGCAATCACTGTTAGAAATGAAGGAAAAATAGCATCATTAATTGCATTAAAATTCACCTCCTTTCTTTGGAGGGAGGTAAAATATCAGACCAAAAAGAAGCATTAAAAAAAATGGATTCCAGAATGCTAATAATATTGGATTTTTTTTTTTTTTGAAAACCCTTTAATTTCTTTTATTCCAAACAACCCAAATCAAAGACATCATAAGAATATCTCATTGAAGTCTAAAGCTTAGAAGGGATTCTCTCTTTTTTCCAAACACCCCACCAAGATTTGATGGAAGGTGGATATCTTTTTATGTTCCAAGCTTTCTGAAACAAAAATCCAAATATTTCTAACAAAGGGACATTTGATAAAAATATGAGCAACAGTTCCCGAACCAGGTGTGCAAAGAACACAACGTTGACCCACAGTCAAGTTTCTTTTGTTAAGATTATCCACCGTAAGCAATTTGTTATGAATGGTGAACCAAACAAGATTCCTCACTTTAAGAGGAGCAATGTTCTGCCAAATGAAACAAATTTCCCCACCAGAGTTTAAGAAATTATTGAACAGTCTTTACTTGTATGTTGCTATAAACAAAACAACTGCTAGGAAATTGCTGCATATGTGTTATGCATCCATATCTAGTTGCAATATCACAACAGCTGCAATATTTCGTGACAAATAAAAGCCAAACTTAAATACCGATTTTGGAAAGTTTAGCAGACATCAACATTTATGCACACTATACTATTGGGTGCAGTTCATGCTAGAATGTTAGTACAAAAGCCCCATTCTTTTTTATTATATTTGGTGATCCTAACAAGGTTTAAAATTACTGTCTATGGTTTGGTAGATTGTTATTCATAAATGTTGATGTCTAAAAAATAGAAAAAAAATCCCCAAACGAAAACTATTGAATTCCGACTGGTTTTGGTATGGAAAGTTTTTTAGCTTATATGTTTTAGCTGCACCCTTCTTGCTTGGATGCAATAAGGACACCTAGAAATGTATGTCTTAAATGGAGTACTAAATTGAAGGATGATCTTTAACAGAGTCATGGCATGGTAATTTAGTGAATTCTAGCCTTTCAAGTTAGGAAGATGAGGGATCTCATCTCTCTTATGCTGTAGGGAAATAGCTATATTTACATGGTTGATCGACACCCTTCATCTTAATATTCATCCCACACAAGTAGCTCGATGAAATTCAAGTGGTTTGACTACTTTTCATTATTTATTTATTTATTTTTCTTTAGAGAAACGAATGTTTGAATACTAATTTCATTTTCCCATCAGATAGTTGCAAAAAGAGTGTTATTCCAGGAATAGAACAAATGTAATGTACCAGATGCATAAGAAAAAACTATTCCAGACCATGTGAAATCTTATGTACGTACCATTTAAGTCAGAATGATGATGATGAATGAACCATTTGAATAGTACACCATGGGATATGCAATGCAAACCTCGGAAAGTTATATTTCCTTCGTTGGCAGTTCGTAGCTCTTTTTCTCTTATGCAAATGATATATGCTGATTGAAATTGTATTAACTTGTTTCTGTACCCCGTACTTTGTTCAGTTGGTTATCTTATCCATCTTTTTGATTTTGTTGGCTGAGCCATACAAGGACTAGGACCACTATGCTAAACGAAAAATAACTTTTGAATTGGTATGAGTAGGTGCTAAACAAGGACATAGAAAATCTGATGCTTGTAGAATATGTCGTTAAAACTTCGACCATACATTAGATACCTGTTAAAGAAGTTGAAGAACCTGATGCTTGGATGTGAAAGGTGATGCACATGTAACATAAGAAATACCAGGCCCATTATTTACACTTGTACTTTTATCTAAGTTAGCTCTCTTGTAATTTGAAATTAGTTGGTATATTGCACAAGCACTACTGTCTGAATTTTTCCAGAGAAATTGATATATGTGATAAAGGTTGAAGTTCTCATATTTTGTTACTAATGACCATTTACATGAACCCTGTCAATGATATTGAAATGTTTTGACACTGACATGATTCATGAATCCAGGGTGGTACCTTTATCTGCACGTGTGGCATTCATGTCTACTGGCTCTATTTTTTGGAACTTCTATTTGTCATCAACTTTGAACAAGTGAACTTCAGCACCTGGAGGCTCATGCTTTCGGACAAAAGAACAGAATTGGATGTCATATTTCATAAATTGATTCACATCGTAGGGACTGTATCAAGCTTGTTCTGCTCCAAATTTGCATTATGATGGAGATTCTGAAGGCACTTCTATTATCATATTCTTCTAAATTTTTTGTGGAAAGAACCGTTTCCATTATATTATTTTGTTTATCATTCACAGAAATTGTATTACTGGCAAGTTAAATTATTTTAGCTGCTAATTAGTCACTTTGTTCTAACCATTTTCTGCTGGTAAAATTTTCGAATGCTTTTCAGCTCATGATACTTCGATGTCTGTCTGTGCTGAAATTGCATATTTCAGTAGTATTATGGAATTTCTGATGTAGTGTAATACCTCAATTAATTTTGTATTGTTTCTTGGCATGAATTGTAAAGTTGTTTTGTAACAGCTGCATAATGCTTTTGACGGTGGTTAATTTTGACCCATTTAATCGAATGCTCTCGCTAAGTGTTCTGTTATAACTGAGTGCTCTCGTTGACATTATTTTGTTTCTCTGTGATTATGTTCTGACTTTCTTTCCAGTTATCTTATTTCACTTTCATGCGAATCTTTCGCAGCATCCACTCAATGGAGGAGAATACTCTTTCATAAAGTGGATTCATCTCTACAAAAAAGGAACAGAAACACTAAGAGGGCATAAAGAAGATAACTATTCGCTTTCATTGCAGTGTTTGTACTGAGACCGGAAGCTGAAGAATGAGTTCTTGCGAAATCGCTGTAACTACCTCACAGAACAGATGGGCTGGAAATGATTATGGTTCCTCCTCTAATGATGATGACCATCCTCAAAATGTGAGCTATGTTGTCCCTTGTCCCTTGTCCCCTTTACTATGGAGTGGTAAGCAAAGTTTGTCGACTTCTTGCATATTAAATCATTGTCGGAACTATGATAGTAGAAATCATCAGTTTGCTTGCTTTTGTGAAGTATTTACGCTTCGATATCTTCAGGAAAATGGTGGAAGCATGTATGCACCGTGGAGATCATTTGTGGAGAAAGTGAGGACTGGACCTATCGGTTTAATCAGGTACCTTAGAAGATTTGATAGTTTCTGTTTATAGTCTTATTGCACAGAAATAGATTAATGAGAGAAACAATTTAACTGTTAAATCATAATATAAAAGCAGGAATTTTTGGAGGGTGATATAAAAAAAAACCCTTTTCCAAATACATAAATTTATCAATACTGATTTTAAAAAAAATCTTGCTAACTTCATCTGATAACAGCTTCCCTTCTCAACCATATGTTCCACAATGACTGCATTGTACCGTGGCTGAAGGGACTCGGGCAGTGCCCCCCCTGTCTGTAGGTTTGTTCTGAGTGAAAGGAAAGAGCGAGCACTGTTGCGGGCGAACAAGTACAACAGTGTGAACACAGTGAGCGAACACTAGTTGGCTTTCAATCTAATTTCTCGTGAGAGCAATGGAGGAGGCTTTTAACTGGGTCAATTTGTCCGATTAACACTTGTTTTTTTTCCTGTTTTTTCTCTCTCTCTGATTGTTTGGTATGAAGATTATATAGTTTTTTTTTATTTTTTATTTTTTATTTCTGTTCTAATGCTGAAGTATCAAAGAATAAAGACGGTATGTTCTCAAATCTCAATAATGTCGATGTTGCTTTCATTATCTGTGTTACATACATACAACTTCCACAATGTGAACTATGTATCTATGTGTTTTTTAAAAGAAAAAGATGAATTATGACCACGATGTTTTATTAATAAGTCGGTAACGAAACAAATTCAGAGTACTGGGCAATTGTACAAGAAAGTAATAAACTTTACATACCCGAAAGAGAACATAACTCCTTCAACATACATGGAGGGGTGGGGACAACAAAACATAACTCCTTCAACATACATAGAGCCTCTGACTGATTCTATTCATCCTCCTTTATCGGATGAGTGTGAACTACCTCTGAGCGTCTCTAAGGGACCTAGATCTCCTAGTAGCCACAAGGCACATTTTTCCTTTATACGTTCTAGCGCTCGTATCCGGGCTAAGAATGTGTCCCACTTATCTTCGGGGTCTAAAGCTTCTTTGGCCGCGCAGATTCGTAATTTAGAAATTCCTCCCCGGGTTCAAGCAGATTTGGACCATTCGTCCTTGGGGTCCGTTTACCAAGTTCATTTTGATTCCTTGTCTAACTCGGATTTCCTTCACTTGGCCTCGGACATGGGTTTTGTTGTCTGCCTGGATCTGCTGTCCAACTTTGTTTCCATTCGCTTATGTGAGAGACTTAGAGCTGGTGAGTCTAATTGTTTTTATGATTAGTGCCTCTTGGAACATTCAGGGTCTTGGGAGTGCGTTTAAACAACAAGCCTTGTACCATCTTATTGCATCTTCTCGTTGCGATATGATCTCAATTCAAGAATCCAAATTGGATTTTATTTCCCCCGCTATTCGTCGCTTAATCGGTGGTTCTATTATCTCCAAATGGATTCCTCTTGACACGATAGGCACGCGGGGTGGGATCCTGTTCGGTTTTAAAGAATCCCGCTTATCTCTTATTTCTGTGCACCGTCTCACCTTTTTTCCCATTGTCTGTCTGCATTGGGCTGACTTCAATTGTTGCCTTACTGTTGTCTTGGTCTACGGTCCTTCCACAGTAGATCGTCACAATTTGTTCTGGAGTGAATTTTGCTCTTTGCGCGACGATATCTCCGACTTTTGGATCTTCTGTGGTGACTTCAACGTCACTAGATTTTCCAACGAAAGGTCGGGGAATGCTTCTTCTGGCTCCGATTCGTCCGCTTCAATGATTGCATCTGACTTCTCAATCTTATTGACCTACCTCTTAATGGAAGATCATTCACTTGGTCCAATATGAGGCTATCACCATCGATGGCTTTACTTGACCGATTCCTAGTATCGCAGGACTGAATATCCTCTTTTCATAATTCTTTCACTTGTGCTCTGCCGAATCCCGCATCGGATCATGTGCCTATTTCCTTTCACTCTAACTTTAACTTCTCAAAGCCGTTTTAAATTCCATTTTGAAAGATTCTGGCTACAGGATCAGATTTTTGTTAATATCATTTCGGATTGCGTAGCCGCGGTCACTGGCTCTCATGGTCTCAGTCGTATTTTGCTCAAACTTCATGCTGTCAGGCATGGTTGTAAGATTTAGTGTAAGGAGTGTTTTGCTAACGCAAATGCTCTCAAGAATTTCTTTTTGTTCACTATCACCTCCATTGACCAACTCGAAAAGAGTGGTCCTATTTATAACTCTCTCCGTCTTGAACGGAATTCTTGCAAGCATCAATTCGCTGCCCTTCTGCAAAATGATCACATCAAATGGGCGCAGCGAGCCAAAATCTGTTGGCTCAAGGAGGGGATGGCAACACCTCCTTTTTCCATAATTTTGCTTCTCATCGCCAGCGTTGCAATCGTATTTCGTCCATTCTTGACAATGACATTGAGCTTAACTCCAATCCGGATTTCCATGTCACCTTCCTTAACTTTTATAAAAATCTTTTGGGGTCCCTAAACCTCGATCGATTCATCTGGACTGGACCCAGCTCAATGGCAACGATTCTCATGACCTCTCTTGTTTGGAAGCCCCTTTCTCTGTGGAGGAGATAAAAATTGCTGTTTTCTCTTTAAAGAGCAATTTAGCACCGGGACCAGATGACTTCCTGTCTTTTTTCTTCCAAAAGTTTTGGGACTTCCTCAAAGACGACCTTGTCGATATGTTTGGTGAGCTCTACCAAGGTTTATTTTCGTTCGATCGTATCAACTACACGCATATCGTTCTCATTCCCAAAATTTTGGGGGCTAACTCCGTTGCTACTTTTCGACCGATTAGCCTTCTCAACACCACGTTTAAAATCATTATGAAAGTTCTCTTTTCCCATATCATGTTAGTCATTTCCCCTCTTATTGATCCCGCTCAATCTGGCTTTATTAAGGACCGTTATATCCTTGATAGTGTGGCGTGTGTCCAAGAAATTATTTTCAAATGTCATAGATCCAACTCGGAGGGAATCCTGTTAAAATTAGATTTTGAAAAAGCTTATGATAATGTGAGTTGGGATTTTCTCTTTGACATCCTTCTTCACCGAGGTTTTGGTCCTAAGTGGATTGCATGGAATAAATCCAATCTTTTTGCTGGTGCTTCCTCTATTCTTATTAATGGTATGTGTTGCCGCTAAATTTGGTGTGGGGGCAAACAGATGAATTTGTGGATTCTCAGGGAAACTGAATAGTGAACCTGTATACCTGTTCCGTCGGTCTTCGATCGTCGATCCCGCCGCGGACCTGCAAAAAGTGCGAGACACCGGGGTTGTTCCCGGCACGCACCCTCCGACGCTCAAGTCAGTAATCTGAAAAGACTATGAAAGAGCGCAAAAACTGGTGAAAGATTCATTACCTCTTAATGGAGATGGGTGGGGGATATTTATAGGCGTCTTAGGGAACGGATTAGGAATGTAATCCTCGTGATCTGATATGGAATATTCTCCCCGTAAACAGATTAGGAATGTAATCTGATAAGGTATATTCCCTGTAATCAGATAAGGAATTTAATCCCCAAATCCCAGTGAAGAGATAGACGTACATCAGGGCCGTTGATCAAGATCAATCAGGGACCCTAATTTTATCTTGTTGGGTCGGGTGTGCAGCGGTTAAAGACCCGCACCCTCTTGTTGGTGGATCCATTTGCGGGTCATTGGGTCCTTGGGGAGAAGATCCAATACCCATTTTGGACCCTTTTGTAGGGGAAATTACCGTTTTACCCCTGGGTTTCAAGATTCGTACCTGATTTGGACGGTTCCGATTAAATCCCATTTTTAGCCATATCACGAGCCCCCCACTCCTAAAGGCTAAATTTGATCGGCCTTTGAGGAGTAGTTTGACTGTTTTTGATGGCTAGCGGAGTTGTATCGGAGTTCAAATGAAGGGTTTGCGAATCTTTGAGGGAGGTAGTGTGGTAATTCCTTATGATCGGGTGGCGTTCTTGTGTGAATATCTTCCTAGCTTTGTAATTTCTCGGTAAACAGTTCTGTCGTTTCCCTCTGTCGAGGGTTGCGTTTACCGGCGTCACAACTCCGACCCTTCCCAGAGCTCGACGACCAGGATGTCGAAGCCGGAGATCGGTTCGGCGATTCTTTCCGATGGGGAGAGGGACCTCGGCATGGTCGCGAGCCTGGAGAGGGAGCTCGTCGAAGTCCGAGGGCCAGGTTTCCCATGTACAGGGGGTCGGAACCAAGGGCGTTTGGCGGCCAATGTCGACCTTAGGCTTATAATACGGTCGGTGGCGAGAACATTCGACAGCTGGTGCCGAGGCTTGAGACTTAGAAATTTTTTGGCGATCTTGACTGCCGAACTCAAGCCCGTAATACGGTCGGTGGCAAGAACGCTCGGAGCGGGTGCCGAACTCAAGCCCGTAATACGGTCGGTGTCAAGAACGCTCGGCAGCTGGTGCCGAGGCCTGAGACTTGGAAATTTTTTTGGGGATCTTGACTGCCGAACTCAAGCCCGTAATATGGTCGGTGGCAAGAACGCTCGGAGCGGGTGCCGAACTCAAGCCCGTAATACGGTCGGTGTCAAGAACGCTCGGCAGCTGGTGCCGAGGCCTGAGACTTGGAAAATTTTTGGGGATCTTAACTGCCGAACTCAAGCCCGTAATACGGTCGGTGGCAAGAACGCTCGGAGCGGGTGCCGAACTCAAGCCCGTAATACGGTCGGTGTCAAGAACGCTCGGCAGCTGGTGCCAAGGCTTGATACTTGGAAATTTTTTGGGGATCTTGACTGCCGAACTCAAGCCCGTAATACGGTCGGTGGCAAGAACGCTCGGAGAGGGTGCCGAACTCAAGCCCGTAATACGGTCGGTGTCAAGAACGCTCGGAGCGGGTGCCGAGGCTTGAGACTTGTTGATTTCGACAAAGCAGAGGAAGTTGAAAGAGTTTTTGCTCTCTTCGAAAAAGTTTTGGGAATCTGCCGAACCCACGCCCATAACACGGTCGGTGTCAAGAACGCTCGGCAGCTGGTGCCCAGGCTCGAGATTCCACGGTTCTGACGGATGTGACGGCCCCTGGGTTTCTGACAGATGTGACATCCATTAATGCTGCGTCCCCTGGGCTTCTGCTGATGTGCCTGTCATTAATGAGCCATTTGGGCAGGCGTGGCAAACAAGGCGACGGTTGGGGTCGCCTTTTGTCGCTTTGTGGAGGTGGGCCTGTGGTAAAAGCCCATTAGCCTCGATTGACGTGCTGGCTCTATATAAAACCCCCACCCCCTCTTCATTTTTCACTTTTCAACTCTTCGCTCTGTTGTTTTCGTTTGAAATTGCTAGAGCTCCAGGTGATCGCTGACCTTTTTCCGGCGAGTTTTCCGACGACATCTCTGTTCAAGGTAACTTATATTTTAGTTTCTAAACATGTCTGTCTCCGTCTCCTCTTCTTCGTCCGAGCCCTCCCTTGAAGTCACCGAAGTTCCGAGCTCTAGCCGACCTCACAAAAGCAAGAAGGTGTTCGGCAAAGATTCTGTCGTGGTGGAGCCGAAGCGCATGCCGGAGTTCGGCAGATTACCGGGACCGCTGACTGGGCTTCACAGGGTTCGGGAACTTCCAGAGGAGGACGCCGAACGCATTGTGTATGGGAGGGCCCGGTCGTTCGAGGAGAATGCGGCGAGGGAGACGACAGAGGCCGACGATACGGTGTCGATCCTCAGCGAAGATGACTTGGGAGTGATCCGGGGTTGCTTTCAGATCCCGGAGGAGTACGAGCTTATGTTGCCGGGTCCCGGGGTTAGGGCCAACTCGCCGATGCCGGTGACCGTGTGTTGCTGGCCGGTCGACGCCTTTATCGCCGGGGCTCGGCTGCCCCTCCATCCGTTCGCGGTTGCTGTATTAAGCTGGCTCGGGGTCAGCCCCATCCAGCTTATGCCGAACGCGTGGAGGGTGATAAACGGCTTCGTACTACACTGCCAAGCCGCTGGGATTCAGCCGGAGCTGAACGTGCTTCGGACCATCTACCAGCTACATCAAGGGAATAGGTCGGCGTACCGGTACTATTTGACTCCGAGGCACGGAGGCAGGCTCGTTGTGTGCCCTGATTCCATCAAGTACTGGCGCGAGAAGTACCTTCTGGTGCGTAGTCCGGAGGCCTGGCCCATTCCCGTTAGTTGGGTGGAGGGTGTGCCGAAGAAGGTGAAGGCGCTGCCGACACTTCGGCCCGAAGAGGAGGAGGCTGTACGGGTACTCCTGGGTCGGCCGAAGCTCGACTGGAAGGATCTGACCGAGGACGTCCTGTTTAAGGGAGGGCTCGTTCATGCTGATCCCAGTACGCGGCTTCTTTTATTCATTATTGTTGTTTTACCCCTCGTGCTTCATTTTTCATGACTTGTTCTGAACTAATCTACTTGTCTTATGGTGCAGAGTCTATGGATTATCAGGCGGCATTGGCGCTGAGGACGGGCCTCGCCAACAAGGCACCGAAGAAGAGGAAGAGGGTGGTCTCCATGCTGCCGACGTCAAAGGCTCCGAAGGTTACCGAGGTGACCGAGGAGGTGGAGATCCTGGAGAGCCCGGCCCCTAATGGCGTGGTCGCTTCGACATCGACCAGGGTCAGCGAATTTCCCATCGCCGCAGCCCTCAATATGCCGATGCCGCCGCTGACGAGGGTGGCGGAGGAGCTTCTGACCGAGGCTCACAAAAGGATCCACGTCCCGGACTGGCAAGTTCGGAAGCATGACGGGTTCCTCGGCAACTCTTTGGAGAGCATGGAGGCCATCAAGCACCTCGCCACGCCGAAGGATCGGGCGGCCATGGAGGCCGGACGGGAGGGAGACGACATTATCGAGATAGCGCGCTCGGCGGTGTCGGTGAGTGTTGGATCTATCCCCCCCCTTTTTATGCCGAACTTCTTAAGTTATAATTTTTATGAATTTCTTGCCTTCTAATCGCAGATCGTCGTTCACTTTGGGCACCTCACCGAGAGGCTGGCGGCCCAGGAGAAGGAGATGAAGAAGGAGAATGACCAAGCTCGGAAGGAGAAGGCCCAGATAAGGAACGAGCTCGACAAGCTCGAATTGAATTTCGAGGCAAAGTCGGCGAGGGTTGCCTACCTCGAGGACAGGGTTGCGACGCTGGAGGACAACCTTCGTCAGCAAAAGGAGGAGGCGGCTAGGCAGTTGGCGGAGGCTGCCGAGGCCAAAGCGGCGGCGGTGAAGCAGGTGGAGGAAGCGACCTTGGAGAAGGTGCAAGGCTTCCTCGCCCAGAACATGGCCAAGGCCTTCGCCGATGCTATCGCCCGGGTGACGGAGGCCTACCCCAACGTGGACTGCGTGGGTTGGAGGCTGTTCCCGGGGCACGTTGAAGGCTTCGACCCCGAATCGGAGGGAGAAGAAGAAGAAGAAGAGGAGAGGGGCGACGACGATCCTGTGGCGGATCCCCCCGTCGGAGTTCAGGGGTCGGTGGTTATCCCATTGGCGACGGTTGCCCCTTCGGAAGCATCATCCCCGACCCCCGCTCGCCGCCCCGGGAAAGAGGTCGAGCCCTGACTCCGTTTGTTGTTTCTTTTTTTTTTTTTTTTTGGACGTGTAATGCCTAATAGCGGACTGGCCACCGCTACCCCTTTTTCCTTTTGAAATGAATGAAAAACACAACTTTTTGGGCTCGATCTTGTGTCTTTGTCTGTTGACTGTTGAACGCTCGAGCATTTGTTCGAAAGAACTCCCGAGGTCTGGGACTTAGACGACGTCTGAATTTTTGTTGCTTGTTTGCGTTTCTTTTCAGCTCGCGGTGGTAACTCGGGACGTCGAGCGCCCTCGCTTGGATAGTAAGGTCGGGACCGAGGTTGGTTTGAAGGCGACGAGGCTGTGCTTGGCGAAGTGTCGAGAGCGGCTTTTTAAAGTCGAGCTCCGATTGCGCCGAGCCGAGGAAGAGCGGAACCAGCTTCAGCTCATACTTGGTCAGCGAGATCTCGATATCCAGCGCTTGGAGGGCAGGATCGCCGAGATGACCACCTCAGGAGGGGAAGATGGTTCGCCGGTTGCCTTTACCAAAGGGCTTCGGACCAAGTGTTTTCGCCATACTTTGTCGAAGGTGACGGCGGAGAGGGATGGCTTGCTCTCGGAGATCCATCATCTACGAACCGTGGAGGCGGGGCTTCGGACTGAGGGGGAAGCGTTAGCCTCGACGGTGCTCAAGTTGACTACCGAGCGGGATGAGCTTACTGCCGAGGTCGACATGTTGAAGAGGGCCACGGTGGACAGGGGCATCGAGGTTACCCACCTTCGGCGCCTCGTGGCGAATCACTCCGATGCCCGGAGTTCCGCAACGCCGCCTCGCTTCGAGGTCGACATCGGGGACGGCTCATTGCGAGGCCGGATCTCAGAACTAGAGGCGGAGGTAGCTCGGCTCAAACCACGTTCGGGGCCAATCAATGTCAGGAGCACTTCATGTACTCGTGCGGAGAGCGACCGCGGCATTTCATTTTACGAGATGGCGACCCGTCCGCCCCTCGGCCACCCAAGCCCGGGGGATGCGCAAAGTTCCGTGGCCATTTCGTCGAGCGGTGCATCCGTCGGCGTGGCTGCCAGAAGCAGTGCCGAAGACACGTCCCAACTTGCTGGCCTGGGATCGGGTTCCGGAGGCAAACGTCGCCGACCTCAAGTGTCCTTGAAGAGGAGCATCCCTGCGCCTCGGAGGCGCTGATGGCTCCGAGTTCAGTGTCTTGTAATCTTCGCTTTTCAGCTCCTTGTAATCTTTAGTACCTTGTAATATTGATGTATGTAAGAGCTGTTTTTAATAAAATTGAAATCAATTTAATCGTCGCCGTATCGTAGTTGCCTAATTTTTGCTCTAGTCGTGGAGTTGTGGAACCGAGGTTTGAGACTTGGCATTTTTTGACTGGTCTTGACTGCCGAACTCAGGCCCGTAATACGGTCGGTGGCAAGAACGCTCGGCGCAGGTGCCGAACTCGCGCCCGTAATACGGTCGGGGTCAAGAATTCTCGGTAGCTAGTGCCGAGGCTTGAGACTTGTTGATTTCTCGATTGATCTTGACTGCCGAACTCAAGCGCATAATACGATCGGTGGTAAGAATGTTCGGCGCGGGTGCCGAACTCACGCCCGTGATGCGGTCGGTATCAAGGATGTTCGGCAACCAAGTGTTGGAGTGCGAACCATTCAACGGCTGTGGGAGCAATCTCGAATGGCGAACTACTTCTAGTTCGCTTAGGAGCAAACTTGCAAAGTAGAATCGAGCCAAGTGTTGGACTCCAGAACCATTGTTAATTCAGGAGGCGTAGGAGCAATTCCGAATGGTGAATCACTTCTAGCTCGCTTAGTAGCGAACTTGCGAAGTGGAATCGAACCAAGTGTTGGACTCCGTACCATTCAACGGCTGTGGGAGCAATTCCGAATGGCGAACTACTTCTAGTTTGCTTAGAAGCGAACTTGGAAAGTAGAATCGAGCCAAGTGTTGGACTCCGGAACCATTGTCAATTCAGGAGGCGTAGGAGCAATTTCGAATGGTGAATCACTTCTAGCTCGCTTAGTAGCGAACTTGCGAAGTGGAATCGAACCAAGTGTTGGACTCCGTACCATTCAACGACTGTGGGAGCAATTCCGAATGGCGAACTACTTCTAGTTCGCTTAGGAGCGAACTTGGAAAGTAGAATCGAGCCAAGTGTTGGACTCCGGAACCATTGTCAATTCAGGAGGCGTAGGAGCAATTCCGAATGGTGAATCACTTCTAGCTCGCTTAGTAGCGAACTTGCGAAGTGGAATCGAACCAAGTGTTGGACTCCGTACCATTCAACGGCTGTGGGAGCAATTCCGAATGGCGAACTACTTCTAGTTCGCTTAGGAGCGAACTTGGAAAGTAGAATCGAGCCAAGTGTTGGACTCCGGAACCATTGTCAATTCAGGAGGCGTAGGAGCAATTCCGAATGGTGAATCACTTCTAGCTCGCTTAGTAGCGAACTTGCGAAGTGGAATCGAACCAAGTGTTGGACTCCGTACCATTCAACGGCTGTGGGAGCAATTCCGAATGGCGAACTACTTCTAGTTCGCTTAGGAGCGAACTTGGAAAGTAGAATCGAGCCAAGCGTTAGACTCCGGAACCATTGTTAGATTAAAGAGTTAAAAGCAGAGAGATGTAATAGCAGTGAAAATATGAAAAAACTTTATTCATTAATATCTAATGCTCGGCCGCTTCTAAAGTTGCTAGCCGTTATTACAATGGAAAAAATAAACGAAGAAATCACTACTAGCAAAAGGACGGGAATGGTTCGACATCTCGAGTTACTTAGGGAGGCGTAGGTGCCTTCTCTTGGTATTTCAAAAGATGGTCGGCATTCCAGGTCCTGGGAATTTCTCTGCCTTCGAGATCTTCTAGTTTGTATGCACCGGGGCGGATTACTTTTGAGATTTTGTACGGTCCCTCCCAATTCGGGGCCAGTTTACTTTTCTGTCCGGGGAACGAGATGGCCAATTTTCGGAGGACTAGATCCCCTTCTTTGAGGTCCGTTGGGCGGACCCTTTTGTTGTATGCTAGCTCGATCCTCCTTCGATAAGCTTGCTGGCGTATGGCCGCTCTCTCTCGGATTTCATCTATCAGATCTAAGCTTGCTCTGAGCTCTCTGGCGTTCTGTTCTTCTTCATAAGCTATCAGACGAGAAGAGGGTATCCCGACTTCTAGGGGGATGATGGCCTCGGCCCCATAGGTGAGATTAAATGGGCTCTCGCCTGTTGGGGTCCGCTTGGTGGTGCGGTGATTCCAGAGCACATTTGGCAGCTGATCGACCCACAGTCCTTTGGAACACTTGTCTAATCTCTTCTTGATGCCCGAAAGAATCTGTCGGTTGGCATTCTCGGCCTGGCCATTTGACTGAGGGTGGGAGACGGAGGAGAATCGGTGTTGTATGGAGAGGTCCTCACATAAAGCTCGGAAGGCGGCTCCAGTAAACTGTGTTCCATTATCCGTGACTATGACTCGGGGAACGCCGAACTGGCAAATCACATTTTTCCAGAAGAATTGAACGACCCTATGCTCGGTGATTGTAGCCAGGGGCTCGGCTTCTATCCATTTAGAGAAGTAGTCGACCGCCACAACTAGGAACTTTAGCTGTCCGGGGGCTGGTGGAAACGGCCCTAGTAAATCCATCCCCCACATAGTGAAGGGGATCGGACTTGATAGGGAGGCGAGCGGTGTTTGTGGGAGGCGTCGGATGTCGGAATACTTTTGACAGGAGCTGCATTGCCGAACGTGTCGTTCGGCGTCCCGTAGGAGAGTGGGCCAGTAATACCCGTAGTTCAACACTTTGCGCGCCAGGGCTCTGGAGCCAGAATGGGCTCCGCCGATGCCCTCGTGGAGCTCTTGCAGGGCATAGTCGGCTTGCCCAGGGAAAGACACTTTAGGTAAGGGCGACCGTCCACCTGTGTGAAGGAGCGTTTATATAGGATACCTTCGATTAATGTATAACGCTCGGCTCGGGTCCTGATCCTTCTTGCTTCCCTCGGATCTTCAGGGAGGAGTCCGTCCTTTAAGAACTCAACGAGGGGTTTCATCCAGTTGTCTTCGAGGAGGACGGGCAATGTTTCGACGGATTCAGGCAACTCGTCCTCTATGCTCGGCTTCAGGAGGACTTCTATCAATACGGTCTGCTCCAGACCTTGAAGGGAAGAGGAGGCTAACTTGGATAAGGCGTCGGCCTGGGCATTTTCTTCTCGGGGGATCCTTTGGATGAGGGTCTCTTCGAACAGTGCCATGAGGCTCTTTACTTTGGCCAAGTATTTAACCATTCTATCATCGCGGGCTTCATACTCGCCGAGGACTTGATTGACGATCAACTGAGAGTCACTGAAGATCTGTAGCCGTTGTGCCCCTGCATTTCGGGCCATCCGGAGTCCGGCTATTAGTGCCTCGTATTCGGCTTCGTTGTTCGAGACTTTGAAGTTTATACGGAGGGAGTATTGGAGGATGAAGTCATCTGGGCTTGTCAGGATGACCCCTGCCCCGCTTCCCTCGTTGCAGGAGGACCCGTCGACGTAGACCGACCAGACGGGTGGTCCCTTCACTGTTTGGCTGGACTCGGGGATTGTAGTTTCAACTATGAATTCGGCCAGTGCCTGTGCCTTGATCGCGGTCCGAGGCTGATAAGTTATATCATGTTGGCTTAGCTCGATCGACCACTTCATGAGGCGACCGGAAGTCTTGGGCTTGTGAAGGACCTATTTCAGCGGCTGGTCGGTAAGGACGACCACCGAATGGGACTGAAAGTAGGGTCGAAGCTTTCTCGCGGCCATTATCAGGGCGTAGGCCATTTTCTCAATCTTCGGGTACCGGAGCTCGGCGTCCCGAAGTACTTTGCTGACGTAGTAGATGGGCTTCTGAGCCCTTTCTTCTTCTCTGACTAAGACCGCACTAAGTGTCTGTTCGGAAGCTGCCAGGTAGAGGTAGAGTGGTTCGCCAGGAATTGGTTTGCTGAGAAGAGGTGGATTGACGAGGTAGGCTTTAAGCTGGTCGAAGGAGTCTTGTTGCTGCTGTCCCCACTCGAATCCTTTAGCCCCCCTGAGGGCTTTGAAGAACGGGAGGCACTTCTCCCCCGACTTCGACAGAAAGCGCCCTATGGCGGCTAGGCGACCAGTCAATCTCTGAACTTCTTTAACATTTCTGGAAGGGGCCATGTCCAATATGGCCTTGATCTTCTCCGGATTTGCTTCGATTCCTCGTTGGCTAACCATGAAGCCAAGGAATTTTCCTGATAAGACGCTGAATGCACACTTGTTCGGGTTGAGTCTCATATTGTGCTTTCTTAGGACGTCGAAGGCCTCCTGAAGGTCGGCCACATGGTCAACACCTCGGATGCTCTTTACAAGCATATCGTCGATGTACACTTCCATGTTTCGGCCGATCTGGGCCTGGAAAACCTTGTTGACGAGGCGTTGGTATGTTGCCCCTGCGTTCTTTAGGCCGAATGGCATGACTCTGTAGCAATATAGGCCTTGGTCGGTCACAAAAGATGTCTTCGGGATATCCGGGGGGAACATTCTTATCTGATTGTAACCCGAGAAAGCATCCATGAAGCTGAGGAGCTCATGTCCCGAGGTTGCGTCAATCAAAGTGTCAATGCTCGGTAGAGGGAAAGGATCTTTGGGACAGGCCTTGTTGAGATCGGTGAAATCAATGCAAATTCTCTAAGTCCCATTGGACTTCTTCACCATTACTACGTTTGACAACCATTCAGGGTAGTTTACTTCCTGTATGAATCGGGCCTTTAACAACTTGTCTACCTCTTCTTTGATAGCGAGCTGACGCTCGGGGGCGAACTTGCGCCTCTTCTGCTGAACCGGTTTGGACCCCGGATCGACGCTCAGGCGGTGGACCAAGAGTTCTTCGGAGGTACCAGGCATATCTGCTGCGGACCACGCGAAGAGGTCTTGATTGGTTCGGATACATTTCACAATGTCTGAGTATAGGGCGGACGGGAGGGTCTTGCTTACGAAGAATTTGCGGGTCGGCTCTTGTTCGGAGAAGAGCACCTCCTCCAGTTCATCCACCGGCTCGGAGGTCGGTCTTGCAGTGTCTAGGGGAATTTCCAGAGTCTCCAAAGAGAGGATGGGCCCAAGGGTTGAGGTCATGTAGCACTTTCGGGCCTGCTCCTGATTGCCCCTTACTTCTCCGACCCCCGACCGGGTGGGAAACTTCATCTTAAGATGGTATGCTGAGGGGACAGCTTCCAGAGCTGCGAGGCCAGGTCGACCCAAAATGACGTTGTAGGCGGCTGGAACATCCACCACCATGAAGTCCATCGACTCTGTCCGGGTGGTAGGAGTTTGTCCGGCAGTTACATCGAGGGTGATCACCCCTTCAATAGTTACCGGAACCCCCGTGAACCCATGGAGAGTGTAGTTGGCGGGCTTGAGTCTGTCTCTGGAGAGCTTTAGGCCTTTAAAAGCGGAGAGGAAGAGGATGTTGACGGAGCTGCCGTTGTCTACTAAGATCCTTTCCACCTTGAAATTCGCCATGTGGAGGCTAATGACGAGTGCGTCACAATGTGGGGTGCGGACCCCTTCTAGATCTTCGTCTGAGAACGTGACCGACACCCCGAGGCCTTTTGGAGGAGGTGTGGCTCGGACTGAATTGACTTCCCTGATAAATGCTTTCCGAGAGGAGTTCGTGGAGCCCCCCATTGGACCCCCATGGATGAGGTGGAGGACTCGCTCTTCCTCAAAGTCTGGCGTCACTTCTCATTCCGGACGCTTGTTAGCCCCCCGAGGCGGGGGAGGAAGTTCGGCTCGGTCCTTTCTTACAAACTTCGTTAGTTGCCCCCTCTAGATAAGGGCTTCGATCTCGTTCCTCAGAGCACGGTAGTCGTTGGTGTCATGCCCATGGTCCCGATGATAGTGGCACCATTTCTCTCTATCTCTTCTCTTGGTGGGGGTGTTCATCTTCGGAGCTGGAGGCAAGACTCCTTCTTTTTCGACTTCCATGAAGATGGTGGAGATGTTAGTGGTGAGGGGAGTGAACTTCTCAAATCTAGGGGGAGGTCGGCGCTGGCCGGCATTATCCTTCTGGAGCTTCTTGGCTCCTTCTTCTTCCGCTCCTTTTCTCTTAGACCCGGAGGTAGACCCCTCCCAGTTGGGTTGTTGCTCAGCCTCTTCGGCCCGGATATACTTTTCAGTGCAAGGAGAAGGTCGGAAAAGTCATGTGGTGGTTTCTTGGCGAGGGAGGAGCGGAGGTTGGAATTGAGGACATTGGATTGAAATGCAGCGGTAGCAACTGACTGGTCGAGGGATGCAATGGACCTGGCTTCAGCTGTGAACCTCTTCACATAATCTCTCAATTTCTCCCCCTTCTTCTGGTGGAGGTGCAATAGCGAGATGCTGGTCTTCTCAGTTCTTCGGCTGCTTATGAAATGGGTGACGAAGAGGGTCTCGAACTGCTCGAAGGAGAATATTGAGGCTGGGGCAAGGCGAGAGTACCATTCTCGAGCTGGGCCTTTGAGAGTTGCGGGAAAGGTTTTGCAGAGGAGGGCATCCGAAGCTTGGTGGAGGAGCATCAAAGTTTTAAAACTTTCGATGTGATCGACTGGATCGGTTTCCCCAGTGTAAGTCTCAAATTGAGGAGGTTTGAAGCCGAACGGGACAGGTGCATCCACTATGGTTCGGGAGAAAGGGGGTCGGCTAGGACGTAGGGTCCTCCCCCTGAGCTCTTCTTCTCGGTTTATCTGACCCAGGCGTCTCTCTACTTCATGAAGACGGCGGTTCATGGTGTCATCTCTCCGACGGTAATCTGCCGAGCCACGAGACTCGTCTTCGTATGAGGGGGAACGAGGGCTGCGGCGATGGTAACTTCGGGAGCGGCGAGGACTTGGGGTGCGCCTGGAGTTGGTAGGAGCAGGACGAGGAGATGGGGACCGTCGGCGAGGGCTTCGGACTGGAGGAGGAGACGGGACCTTCGGCTCATTGGGATTTTGACGGAGGTTGAGGGCCTGCAGGACGGTCGCTTGGAACTGCTGGAACTCGGCACGGGTGATTGGTGCTTCGTTGTTCCTGGGCTGTTGCCGACCTGCGGGGGAGTACCTTCTTCGGTAATGATCGGGGGATTCCTTCCTCCCCCTGCGGACGGGCGACCTGTGATACCGGTGGCGAGGAGACCGCTCGCCCGGATAGTGTTGGCGGGAGGCTCCCTCTCGGGCCCGCTTTTCTTCCAGATGGCGGCGGAGATCATCCTCTTTCTGGCGGTTAAGGGTGGCATTGTGGTGACCAGAGGCTCGGGGGTGATGGGAGGCCATAGAGTCCGTAGAGGCATTGTGGACGGAGACTTGTTGGTGAAGAGGCTGTTTCTGAGGGTTAGGACCCTTTGGATACTGATCCGGAGGGGGAAGGTTCTGTTGGAGCGGGTCTTCCGCTGTAGGGGGAAGCTGCTCTTGTTGTTGAGCGGGATTGTTGGGAACTTCTTGCTGATCAGGGTTGGGTGCCCGGTTGGACCCTCTCGACTTGACTTTTCGAGGTGGCATGGCTGGAGAAAACCTGTTCACCAGGAAGAGGAGAGGTTTCTATTCATTAGTTTCCCACAGACGGCGCCAATCTGTTGCCGCTAAATTTGGTGTGGGGGCAAACAGATGAATTTGTGGATTCTTAGGGAAACTGAATAGTGAACCTGTATACCTGTTCCGTCGGTCTTCGATCGTCGATCCCGCCGCGGACCTGCAAAAAGTGCGAGACACCGGGGTTATTCCCGGCGACGCACCCTCCGACGCTCAAGTCAGTAATCTGAAAAGACTATGAAAGAGCGCAAAAACTGGTGAAAGATTGATTACCTCTTAATGGAGATGGGTGGGGGGTATTTATAGGCGTCTTAGGGAACAGATTAGGAATGTAATCCTCATGATCTGATATGGAATATTCTCCCCGTAAACAGATTAGGAATGTAATCTGATAAGGTATATTCCCTGTAATCAGATAAGGAATTTAATCCCCAAATCCCAGTGAAGAGATAGACGTACATCAGGGCCGTTGATCAAGATCAATCAGGGACCCTAATTTTATCTTGTTGGGTCGGGTGTGCAGCGGTTAAAGACCCGCACCCTCTTGTTGGTGGATCCATTCGCGGGTCATTGGGTCCTTGGGGAGAAGATCCAATACCCATTTTGGACCCTTTTGTAGGGGAAATTACCGTTTTACCCCTGGGTTTCAAGATTCGTACCTAATTTGGACGGTTCCGATTAAACCCCATTTTTAGCCATATCAGTATGGAAGGTAATAAATTCAAGTGTAAGTGTGGTCTCCGCCAGGGTGATCCTATTTCTTCCTTCCTCTTCGCTCTTGTAGCTGATGTTTTTAGTAAGCTCCTTCGTAATGCCTGGGGTGCTCATGTGATTGAGGGTTTAGGTGGCTCCCATTGTTTTCGGGGAGTTTTGAATTTGCAATATGCAGATGATACCATCATTTTTGCCAAACCGAGTAGTTGTACCCTCCAGAACCTTAAGCTCATTCTTTACATCTTTGAATTGGCTTTTGGCTTGTCGATCAATTTCCACAAAATAGCGGTTCTTTGGCTTGGCAGTTCAAATGACCGCCAACTCGAGATCGCTCAATTATTCAATTGTGCCTCCACTGCCTTCCTTATTACGTATCTGGGCATTCCTCTAAGATGGGGCAAGTTACACAAATCTGATTGGCTTCCCATGATTGATAAAGTAGAAACCAGACTTAACATGTGGTCAGGCAGACAATTATCCCGAGGAGGTCGTTTGATCTTGGTTAACTCTGTTCTCTCTTCTATTCCTCTATACATGATGTCATTCTTCTATGTTCCCTCCTGGGTTATCAAGAGGATTGAGCAAATTAGAAGGAATTTCTTTTGGTCGGGCTCGGACACTTATAGAGCTGGTACATACCTCTGTAATTGAAAATTTGTGTGTTCATCTAAGTCTGCTGGTGGTCTAGGTGTTCTTGATTTGAGGAACTAAAATTTAGCTCTTCTGGGTAAATGGTTATGGAGAATTTTCAAAAATGAGGATTTGCCATGGGCGCGTTTGATCTCTCAGAGATGTCACTCTCGCCATAGGGTTTGGGACTTGCACCCTTCTCTCTCTTCGAGGGCTTCCCCTTTTTGAAAGGGTGTTTGGAATGTGGTAGCCCCTTTCCATTGTAGCCTGTTCAAGGTGTGCGCAGATGGTTCCAAGACCAAGTTCTGGACTGACCTTTAGATCGGCAATGTTAAGATTGCGTTCGCTTTTTCGGAGCTGTTCCGACTAGCTTCCAACCAACGCGCTAAGGTGGCTGACTATCTCTGTATACACAATGATCACAGGGAATGGCATATCCCGTTCAGTTGTGATCTTCCACCGATCGTCATTCCTGAATTCACCCAACTTCTCTTTTATTCCTGGCACCCTAAAGAGGATGTTATTTGGAGATGGACTAGCTCTGGCTCCTTCTCTGTTAAATCTTTTGATAATTTTCTTAATCACAGGGGAGTCAGCTCCCCTTGTGCTAAGTTTATTTGGAGCTGTTGTGCTCCGTTGAAGGATAAAATTCTTGCCTGGCTTGTGATTAACAACAAATTGTTAATGGTTAAGATTCTTGACAAGAGGAACCTAGCCATTGGTCAATTCTGTTCTCTTTGTCTCACTTGTCATGAAGATGCTGATCATCTCTTTGTACATTGTGCTTTTATTCGCCCTTTATGGAAAATCTGTTTAGAAGCGTGGCAGGTTGACTCGTTCCCTCCCACTCTTCTGTCTTGCTGGACCTACAGGAGGTCCTCGCTTGTTAAGAAGGAATTTCGTATCTCTTGGGATTTTTCTATCATGGTTCTCACCTGGATTATTTGGAAGGAAAGGAACAACCGTATTTTTTTGCATTCTTCACGTACTATCGTTAATCTTATTGACGATTTTATTTTCCTCACCAATTTCTGGTCCTCCTCTCTTGCTCCTAATAAAGCTCAAGCTTTGAACCTTTGGCGCCTTGATGGGGCTGCGATTTTTCAACGTCTTTTTTATTTTGATCCGCCATGATTTTTTTACTTTACTGAAATGTTCTTGTGGTTTTCTTGCAGTCTTGAGCAGTGCTTCAGTGGATTCTCCATGGTCTATTTTGGTGGCGGCCTTGCGAGCGTTATCTTTTGCTGTTGGGTGGTGCCATGGCTTTACTACTATAGCTGTATTTTGGTGTTTTTAGCTACTCTGCACTGCATATGTTCTTTTTCTTCCTTGTCACTTTATGTTCTGTTGGTTTGAAGGTGGCCTGTTTTCTTTGTTCATATTCCTGGGCTTAGCCACCTTGGCAGATTACAATAGTGTGCGAATTCTCAGTTGTGTTGTTGTTCCTTGTTTTTACCGTGCTTTGTTTCTTTCGTTGTTCTTGCTTTAGTTGCCTTTGCCTCATCGTTTATCGGTTTACGGTGAATGGCGATTTTTTTACTGCTTGTGCTAAAGCCCTTTTTGTGTGTAGCTGGTTGTCTCCTTTTTCCCTGCTTGTTTGCTGGTGCTGTTTGCTTTTAGAGGAGGTTTTTGCCCACGGTGTTTGTTTCCCTGCTCAAGGTGCCTACGATTGATGATTGTAGGCTTGGCGTCTTTGTCACAGTTTATTCCTATGATAGGGGACTTTCAGGGTGCCGTTGATGGGGGACTTTCAGGGTGCCGTTCCCGCCTTCCGGTTTGCTTCTGCCTGCGTCTCCTGCTGTCGACCAGCTCTGTATTTGGTTGTTTTTGTTGCTTGGCAATGCTTTCCGCTGCTCTGGTTATTGTATATTTTGTGTGGTGGTGGTTTTTTGGTCGCTGACTTTTCTTTTTGTAGTTTTACACCGTGTAAAATTGGTTGTAATTATTGTTTCTATGCTTTTATTAATTAAATTGGGCTGGAGTCTCCTGACTCTATCCGCGTTATCAAAAAAAAAACATACATAGAGGGGTGGGGACAACAAAAGCAACATAAGCAAAAACAACATATAGAGTACAGACAACCGCATAATGCAAAATCATGAGTACAGATAGAAAAAAACAGATCCTTCGAACAACCTCCCCTGGAGGGTGGGAATGTGGCTGTCTACCCAATCAGTCAAGAGTCGGCTCAATCTCTATCTCTTCATTTTCGTAAGATGCATAATGTGAGTTAAATTACTTGAAATACTATTACTAGTTTTACGAAAGTAAATTTTATTTCTATCAAGCCGCAAAATCCATGTTGTAGGCTGCGGGGGCGATATACCAAGTTTCCTCCATCTTATGTCTGACCCCCCCCCCCCCCCCCCCCCAAAAAAACTTAGGACCTATTCATAAATCCTCACAGGTAAGAGGATAATCATTGGTTCCAAGGGCCCTTAGGACCTCGACCCAAACTGCTTTACTCCTATGACACTATAAATAGATGGTCTCTAGTCTCAATGGTCGCATTGCAAAATTCGCAATTGATCGCAATTATATTGCCTTTTAACCAGAATCTTCTCGGTAAGGATTGCATCGTTAATCACTAGCCAAAGAAAAACCATGTGTTGAATATATATATATATATATATATATATATATATATATATATATATATATATATGTTTTGAGACCAAAATAAAAGATGCACGAAAGTTTTGCTTGCAATCAAATTGTCTTGAAACCATATTTGAAATGGCCATACAAATCTTTTGAAACCATATAGTATCACCATCCAAATCAAGTATAAAAGAATGTGTTTCTCTTTTGAAACATACAAGTA
This sequence comes from Hemerocallis citrina, assembly GCA_017893485.1. Taxonomy (NCBI): domain Eukaryota; kingdom Viridiplantae; phylum Streptophyta; class Magnoliopsida; order Asparagales; family Asphodelaceae; genus Hemerocallis; species Hemerocallis citrina. Next base: position 232,069,109 of record CM030364.1, on the reverse strand, counting down.
TACAGCACAATCTACAACATAGAGTCAGTGCTACTCAAGTCTCAGCTTCTTTGCTAGTGAGTAACAGGGCGGCTGTTCGAATCCCGCTAGCAATATTTCTCTTTATGAAGAAACATGTATGTGACTTATGGGCTTTGTCAAAACTAAAATCAATAACACAGAGACTGAGATAGAAACATCGCCTCTAACTAAACTTGAGCTCCTCCTCACCGAGCTACTCCTTGTGATTGCATACTCAATGTTAGGTCTTCTTTTTACCCGATTCTCCCTAGTAAGAATCACATCGTTAACCACTAGCCAAATAAAAACAATGTGTTGAATATATATATATATATATATGGGTAAAAGGGATATGAGCAACTTGCTCATTTAGTAAATGAGCAAATGATTATGTGGCATGCATGTGATACATTGGACAACTAACCTTTTTAAGGATTTTCCAATCACATGCATGCCACATCATCAATTGCTTATTTACTAAATGAGCAAGTTGCTGATACCCCCTTTTCCACACACACACACACACACACACACACACACACACACACACGTGTTTTGAGACCAAGATAAAAGATGCATGGGAGTTTTGCTTGCAATCAATTTCTCTTGAAACCATATTTGGAATGGTCATAGAATATATAGTAAAGTACCACTATCCAAATCAAGTATAAAAGAATGTGTTCCTCTTTGAAACATACAAGTATACAACATTTGAAACATACAAACATACAAGTATACAAGTATACACACTCGAGTCTCAGCTTCTTTGCTAGTGAGTAATATGACGGCTGTTCGAATCCCGCTAACAACATTTCTCTTTATGAAAAAACTTGTATGTGACTTATGGGCCTTGTCAAAACTGAAGTTTATAACACAGAAACCTCAACCAAGACAGAAACATCCTCTCCTACTAAACTTGAGCTCCTCCTCACCGAACTACTCCTTATGATTTCATACTCAATGTTAGGTTGCATCTTAACCAGATTCTCCCTTGTAAGGATCGTATCATTAACCACTAGTCAAAGAAAAATCATGTGTTGAATATATATAGAGGCCCCTTCCATTGCAAACGGGTGTGTGCAAACTCCTTCTCTGGCCGTTGGATCAAGTTCATCGTAATCCAATGGCTATGATTCATCCCGCTACTCCCCATCCTCTTCAATTAAGTGAAGGGGTAATTTGGGGATTTCACCCCTAAATACCCCTTCACTCTACTCACCCTCTCTCACTCTCTCTTCCACTCTCTCCCTCTCTGCTGCCTCTCTTTTTTCTGAAACCCAAAACACCCACAAAAACCCCAAGCCTCCTCCTCCTCCTCCCGAAACCCAAAAATTGTGCCCCTCTCTCTCTCTTCCAACAGCTTAATGACACCCCCGACAACCCACCAAACGTCCGTTCCTCCTCCTCTTACACTCCTCTTCAAATCTGAACCCACCGAAAGCCTCAAACTCCTTCTCCTCCTACACACCCGCGCCTCCTCCAATATCGCTCGCTTGATGCCTCTCCACCTTAGAAACCTAATCACAAAATCGAAACCCAATTTTGTCGTTTTACTCTGTATTGTGTAAGGTAATTCTAAACCCTAGCTTTGTATGATTGTTAATTATGACTTGCAAAATTGAAATGTATGTAGAAAGGTTAATTGCTGTGAGAATATCAGACTAGAATATGGATTGATCGGTAATTATTGTTATTGTTAATTATTACATGTGTCATGTCCCGCTTCCCAAAATACGGAATACGAATACGTAACGTAGGCCCAACGAATCATGTAAACACCGTCCATAAGCTGTACCAGACTAACTCAGCAATATGAATAATAAACACAGCCACACCAAAAAAAATAATCACATGAATCAATGATAAACTTCAATAATAATGAAACAATCCAAAATAATATCTAACATAATGTCCAATGTCTGGGAAAAATAAACAAACTACGGGACGAAGCTCAAAACAAAGTATAATGTCATAACAATGTTCGAAGTAATAAATCTAGTAATACAGTAAATTAAGCAGCGCAATCTTTGCTTCCATCTTCCAGAATCGTTGCTCACCAATTCCAGCTGGTAGAAATCCTTCGGTACCTATAAATTCTTGATCTAAAAAGAAAGAAAATAGTGTCCTTAAAGCAAGTCATGGACAACAAGTAGAGAAAACATGGAGTAACAAGAACATAGTATATCAAAGAAAAGAGACGGGATCAAAGTCAATAACAAAATCAAAGATTGATAATAATGTCAAAAGTCTATATTTAATCATGCATGTAATGAATGATGTCAATCCAAAATCTATACTGATGACGATATGCAGGATCAAGCATGGAATGTCAAATGCAGATTATTAATCATTTTATTAATCTATCTAGTGCACGTACTGCTGCGTCCTATATGTTCTATACCACTGGTTCGGTGCAAGCACACAGTGAACGTTTTAGACTGATGGTGAATTCACGGATCATGTACTCGGTAACAACATGACAAGATATCATGATAGCGTGATCACACAATGACAAGCATTTCTCCACCTTCCATGTAATAAATCATGCAAGCAAGAAGGTCTTTACCGAGTACATTTTCCAATCGTTCACTACCAAGTCAACCCATAATACCACGGCTTGTTATCATTTTATTTCATCCTATGTGAGCATGCAAGAGGGTTTCAGGGTTGTATTATGTTAGGTGTGACTAATTTTACTCGTTATAGACAAAATCAAGAAGCAAACATATTAATTAAATACAAATCACACAATCTGGACAACATGATATTGCTATACAAAAATACAGATTACCGCGACTACAGGAAAGCAAATCTAGATATGTCAAAAATTCTAGAAACTAGACTCTCTTCCGGTTCCAGCGAATATATACACGACATATAAAAGTTACAGAAACTAGGTTGAAAATCCTATTCTTTTCAGATTTCATGTTCAGGCAGTAGGTTATAGATTGTATAAACACATATGAAACAGGTCAGAAAACTCATCAATTAAATCTACAAAAATTCAGGGTGGTTCCTACACATATCTAGTCTCAGTCAAATTTATTTTATATTTTTATTTTACTGTTATCATGTTCTATTTATTTATGAAACAAAAAGATATGCATGAATTTATGAATCTGGAAATTCAGATCCAGCTGTACTAAAAATAAGATATCTCACTGATTATAAATCGGAATTCAAATCCGTCAAAAGTTCTGGAAAATAGACTCATGGGGATATGATTCATATTCACAAAATTATTTCAAATTACAACAGTAACAGGATAAAAAATCTGATACAAAAAGACACAAACAGCAGGCCAGAGCATATTTTGATATGAATAGGCAACAACTTTATCATACGACGATATAATTTATGATAATTAATAATGAAAGTGCTATTAGATGTTTAATATGCAGATTTCTAGATTTAAGATGCAATATTACAATCATGGTAATCTATTCATCATATCAAATTCAATCTAACCTAATCAACCATCAAATAATTCTATAACATGGATCTAATTATTTTTCATGTACTTCGTGCATATGCAATGTGCAACAGGGACTAGGATTTGGATCAAAGATATATGCACGATGTTAAGAATATATTGGGTTAGCTCGTGTATACCCTCAATATACTTAACGGAATTCAAATAGTTATATGATAAAAAGGATTGGGATCTACTTGCGGAGATCAAAGAAATTCTTGAAAAAAAACAATAAACTAGTTCAAGAAAGAGACTTGCTTGTTAGATGATAAATTCGAATATATCAGAATAACGAGATGAAAATCCCGAGCGACGAACAACGAAAAGAACGAACTACGTGCAATACACACGCAAAACAGCAAAAAAGCGGATCCTTCTTCCTTGAACAGCAAACACGGGATCCACAACTCCTCCCTAACAGCAAACACAACAACCTAACTCCTCCCTAACGCAAACACCAAATAGCGTCGGGCAAGGAAGAGAGGACTTGCTGGCAGCAAGGAGTGCTTAGGGACGGCGATGCTTATGGTCTAGGAGCGACGCAGTGGCGATCGTCGGCGAGGGAAGGACGGTGCTCTGTTTTGCATCGAAACAGAGGAACGGGATGGCGGGGTTTTGGGTGCTCTAGACGACGACGAAGACGATGGGTGGGTCACCGGTGGTTGCGGGGAGGATCGGGGGGGGGGGGGTCGACGAGGTTGGGGGGTGGCGAATGGAGCAAGGGATCGACATCGGGATGGAGAACAGAGGTTGAGAGTGAGGCTCGGGGAGAGAGAACGGTGGAGGAGAGAGAGAGATTTTTAGAGAATATTAAATTAGGGTTTTTAAGGGGTATTTAAATAGGAGATTGAGATGTTGGATTTTGGGTTGCGGGTTAATAGATTTAAGGTACAGGTTTAGGCTCAAAAAAGAGAAAAACAAATATGGATCAATGAGATAGACATATAGCGGATCAATTTAAAATCAAAACACAATGAGCAAAATTTGTAGTGAGCCAAAAATGCAGAATTCAAGTCAAAAGAGTACAGAATGACCAAAAGAGAATAAATGAGCCCAAAGAAAAGTAAGATTTATTATTAAAAAGAAATTCGAATACAATAATCAAGAACAACAAAATAAAATATAATAAAATTCAAAACAGAGAAATAGGGGTTATAACATGCTTATGTAATTTTTATTCTTTTCTGTAAATTTGTGTGATTGTATGATAGCATACATAGTGTAGCAAAATATTTAGATTCCAAGCTTAATTGATAAGAGTTTGAATGAATGTTAAGGTTTCGATTTTTATAAAAATTGAGCGAAAACATAAAAAACCGCACCAACGACAACAAAAAATTACGAAACTTTGCGAGCAGGTCAGATTCACCTTAGATAAGCTACACAACTTGTAGAAGTAAGTTTGGACTCATGGTTTGCATGTTACGGCAATGTATCACTTGCACCTCGATATTTTCCTATATGTGTTAAAATCATGCTTCATTGTAGTTTATAGCTCACCCGACACTTTAAATTTGAGGGATTGTATGATAGCACACATAATGTAGCAAACTATTTAGAATCCAAGCTTAATTGATAAGAGTTTGAATTAATGTTAATGTTCCGCTATTATAAAAAGTGAGAAAAAATATACAAAACCACACAAACGACAATAAAAGTTACGAACTTTGTGAGTAGGTCGGATTCACCACACACAAGCAAACGCAACTTGTAGAAGTGAGTTTGGACTCACGGTTTGCAAGCAACGACCATGTACCACATTTTTCAATTTGTGGGATTGGATGATAGCATACATGGCCGTATCTTGCAAACCGTGAGTCAAAACTCACTTATACAAGTTGCATTAGCTTGTGTGTGATCAATCCGACCTAATCACAAAGTTTCATAATTTTTTCTTGTCATTTGTGCTGTTTTCTCTGTTTTCGCTCACTTTTTATAATAATGGAACATTAACATTAATTCAAACTCTTATCAATTAAGCGTGGATTCTAAATATATTGCTACACTTTGTATGCTAGCATACAATCCCACAAATTTAAAGTGTCAGGTGAGCTATAAACCGCACTGAAGCGTGATTTTTAACCCGTATTGGAAAATATCGCGGTGCAAGTGATACATGGCTGTATCTTGCAAACCGTGAGTCGAAATTGAATTCTACAAGTTGCATTAGCTTGTGTATGGTGAATCCGACCATCTCGCAAAGTTTTATAATTTTGTGCAGTTTTTTATTTTTTCGCTCACTTTTTCAATATCAGAACCGTAACATTCATCCATCATCATGCTCTAGATTTACAAAAGGTCATGATGATGAAACGAATCATTGTTATAATGACTTCAGGTCATGAATTATGAAAGTTTTTTAGTCATTCTGATAGAATCAAATGTAATTTGCAACCATTATATGCCTGAAATGTCATTCGATTTAATGTTTGATGTAAGATATGGCGAATGATGAAGGGAACTTTGTTGCCGGTAACAATTTTGTGTCTGCACAAGAAGGTTAATCTAGACCGCAAGTTGACGGGTATCTCAAACCAGAGATAAATATGACGTTTCATACTCTAGAGGAAGTAGAAAACTTTTATAAGAGTTATGCTAGATGTGCGGGTTTTCAAATTCGTAAGAGTGGGAATAAAAGGGAACCGAGGTAGTGGATAAGTCATATCTATATAATAAAGCCGGGGCATCACCAAGTCAACCTAATGATGTTAGGCGGAAAACTACTTCTATAACAAGTTGCAAAGCTTTTGTTCATGTGAAACTTAATGAAGAAATACATATGTTTTTTTATTCATTCATGATCCACACAATCATGAATTTAGTTCACCCAGTAGAAGACATTTGTTGTCCCAAAACCTTAGTGTGTCAAAATCCGATAGAGTAATAATGGATCAACTTTTTCAAGCTAGTATTCCTACGTGCAAACAAATAATTTTCTTTGAAAGTGCTAGTGGAGGTCACGATAAAATAAGATTCACTGAAACTAATGCTAGAAATCACGAGAGAGACTTGAAGGAAGCTATGAGACACGATGGGCAAATGTTGATTGAATTTTTTCGAATCGAAAAAACTGAAAGATCCATTATTTTATTATGATTTTCACGAAGGCCGATTGTCTCATTGTATTTCGGTGGATGATACTTCTAGGATGAATTATGAAGAGTTTGGTGATATAGATTTCTTTGATGTCACACATAGCACGAGCCGATATGAAATGTTATTTGTTCCATTTGTTGGAATAAATCATCACTGACAATCAAATTTCCTAGGTTATGGGTTCATTCCAAATGAGACGACCTCTTCATTTGAGTGTTTATTTGAAAATGGTTAGGAGTAATGAACCATGCTCTATCTGGCATGGTGACGGATCAGAATTGTGGGCTCGGTGTTGTAGTGAAAATAGTTTTCCCTTAGACTCGGTATAGGTATTGTATTTGACATATTTTGGATAAGTTAGCACAAAAGGTGCGTATAACACTTGACAATGATAAGATTAGGGAAACAATTAAGAGTAACATCTTGAATTCTAAATTTCCAGATGATTTTGAAGCGAAATGGAAATCTTTGCTTTTGGAATATGAAGTTGAAAATAATAAATGGTTGAATTATTTGAAATTCGTGAGAAATATGCTTCCGTCTATGCAAGATATGAATGTTGGGCCGGCATGTTGAGTAACCAAAGGAGCGAGGGGATGCATTCTTTCTTGAAGCTTCATACTCAAAAGAAGTACTCGTTACATGAATTTACCGTCATCTTCGATAGAGTCTTAGCAAGGGAAAGACAAAAGAAAATTGAAGAAATCATCATAATCTTGAGAAGAGACCAAAATTGAAGACCCAATGGCCTATGAAGGAACAAATAATGTGAGTCTACACATTGAAGATATTCTACAAATTTCAAGATGAAATACATAAATGCTTATTATATAATGTGACTTTCATTGCAGAACTTGACACATCGACGAGTGCAAGTTTTTATGTGAAGTTTTGTGAAAATTCAGAAGCGGGGTATAATGGTTGAATTTTCCAAATCCATCAAATGGCTAATTGTTCATGTTACTTGTTTGAATTCATAGACATTCCTTGCAAACATATTTTGCAAGTTCTTAGGTTCACTGCTGCACTTCCAGAGCAATATATTAGAAGAAGATGGACCCGGGATGTCATGAGAAGAAGCTATACCTCCATTCACGAAGGCATTAACAAAAATTATGCTTCTCGCTATTGTGAGTTGAGTCATCACACAAAAAAATGGTTGATCTTGGATGTTCTTCCAATGAAAGTTACAAATACATGCTCGACCATATGCTCAAGGGCATTGAAGGTGTTTATCTTGTACAACCCGAATTAAGTGGATATCCCGAAGGTAGTGCACAACCCGAAAGTAGTGGACAACTTGCAGAAGGTAGTGGACATGCATATGGAATAGATGTGGATATGTCTCATGTTGCTATGGCGGACCCTCGGCAGTGCATTACTAAGGGAAGACCTAGCGGAAAGAGATTGAAGCCGACCAGAGAAAAGTTGAAACGAAAACCTAGACGGTGCAATGCTTACGGTTTGCAGGGACAAAAACACGATTCAAGAAAATTTCCAAACCAAAGTTGCTAGGAAAAATATTTTTTTTTAGTTGAAATGTTTATAACTTGACTGAAAATATATTGACTAACTCAATTTTGCTTTTTAAAGTTGAAGTTGATAGATAAGACTTGACTAACTCAATCTTGTCATTCATTTGGCGCTACCAATGCACCAGAATTGGATCCAGCCGGTGTAGAGAGTTCTGAGGATATTTCTGATGATATCATGTGAGGTGAAATTGTTATTGTGTGTGTAAAATTCAAGAAGGAGACTTAATTTTTTCCCCCTTTGTTTGGGGATCAAGATTTTTGATGTTTTAAGTGTATATTGCAGGTTGTGATTGAAACATGATCAGGTAGAAGAAAGCTTGATCGTGGCCTTCAAAGAGATTTATAATTCTAAATGTGTATATTGTGTATGTAATTGCTTTAGGAATCGTAATTGAAATAATAGGTGTAATTTTGTTGTTGTTGTTGTTATTGTAGGACTTGTACGTGGAGTAGTAAATATTTTTTATGGTGTTCTTCACGTTGTGGTTGTTTTTGTTGTTGTTGTTGTTGTTGTTGTTATTGTTGTTGTTGTTAGTTGACTGAGTGAGAGTTGAATGAATGAAATTTAAAGTATGGGAAAAATTATGCTTCAGAACGAGCAATTGAATGAGAATGTGATGATTGCTGATTATGGATTTTCTGAATGAGATGAGAATGTGATGATTGAATAAGATCGTATATGAAGTTGTTGAAATTTTTGCTGTTATTGTTGTTGTAGCTGTTACATAAATGACTTGATGATGTTGGATTTCTTGTTGTAGCGGCTAATGCTGTTATTGATGATTCATGTATTTTTTTGTTATTGAAATTTTTAACATAGGCCGTTGTCTCCAACAACAACTTCAGATTAACCAAAATATGAGCAAAAAAGTCTTGCTCTCTTGAAATTGTCTTTTTGAACCAACCAAAGCTGTTGTTGGAGAAAATGGCAAAGTATAGCCTAGGCCGTTGTCTCTATCAACGACTTTAGTTTAGTTGAAATTTGAGAAAAAAAAAGTCTTTTCTCTCTAACTTGAAATTGTCTTTTGAAAAAGCCATTGTTGGAGAAAACGACAAATTATGGCCTAAGCCGTTGTCACTAACAATGGCTTCAGATAGTGCCGGCCCCTTATTGGAGGCTGTGGAGGCGGCGGCCTCGGGCCCCTAATTTTTTTTTGCAATTTTTGGGGCACCCAAAATATTTTCCCTTGTAAATGTAGTTACGTGTTATGCACATAAAATAAAATTACACTGTTATTAGGGGCCCCAAATTAAATTATTTGGGCCTTTAGAATTTTTTTATTACTTGGGTTTGGGCTTGCTGATTGAATTTGGAGATGGAATTTGCTAATTTAAACAAATCCATATCCAAATCAAGTCTGCACCCTTCACCCCCACCCGACCCGCATCACACTCGAGACCCGACCCACCATTCAATACCCTACCCTTTATTCTCCAAATCAAACCAATCTCCAACCCGTTGCTTTGTTCTCCCCAAATCTCCCACTATTCATGAAAAAACCTTAATTTAAATCCCCAAATTCCTAAACCCTAATCAAAATCTCCAAACCTCCGACTAAGGCTTCGACTCCGTCTCCCATATCCGGCTACATTTTCCATCTCCAACTTCCTTCTAAATCCAAAATCCGAAATCAAGGCTTTGACAATGAGAAGATTTATGAATCTCCGAATTCCTAATCTAAACCCCCAAATTCTTAAATCCTATTCAAATTTCCATAAACCTCCAACCAAGGCTTCCGACCAAGGCTTCGATAATGAAAAGATTTATGAAGAGAATAATGAAAATTTCTTAAGCTTGATTGAAATGATTGTCGAATTCAATCCAATCATGAAAGAATACATTAGAAAGTTCAAAAGCGGTGAATCTTGTAAGCATTATCATAGCCACAAAATCCAAAATGAATTGATAGAATTTTTAGCAAGTGAGGTAAAAGGTGCAATCATTAAAACAATCAAAGAAGCAAAGTATTATTTAGTAAGTCATGAGGAATAAATGTCTCTAGTCATACAGTATATTGATGTTTCAAAAAGTATGATAAAGGTGGAATAATTCTTTTTAGAATTTTTAGTGGTTGATGAAACATCCGAGTTTAGACCTTTTAATGTGCTTGAAGATATTCTAATGGTTATTGGGCTTGATATTTTTGATGTTAGAGGACATGGTAATGACAACGGTCCCAATATGAAGGAGAAGAACAAAGAAGTGAAAAACAGGTTAATTAATGTTAATCCTAGAGCTTTTTACACACCATGTGGTTGTCATAGTTTTAATCTTGCAATTTGTGATATGACCAACTGTTGTATCAAAGTTGTGTCTTTCTTTGGAGTTGTACAACGTCTATACACATTGTTTTCATCTTCTACAAAGCAGTGGGATATTTTGAAAAGACATGTGTCAAATCTCACGCTTAAGTCATTATCAAAAAATCGTTAGGAAAGCCATGTTGAAAGTGTTAGAGCAATAAGATTCCAACCTCTGGAGATAAGAGACGCATTAATTGACTTGGCAAACAGTGATACAGATCCAAAAATCAAGAATGAAGCTGGATCCTTAGCAACAAATGAGATGAAAAACTATGAGATTTTACTGGGCATGATTATTTGGCACAATATATTATTTACTGTTAATTCTGTCAGTAAATACTTGCAAGAAGATGACATGCATATTGATGTTGCTATACTTCAATTGGAAGTGCTCATTTCATTTTTTGAAGAGTATAGAGAAACTGGTTTTCCGGAGGTTATGACTGAAGCTAAAAATGTTGCAGAGAAAATGAGAGTTGAAGCTGTTTCCATAAAGAAGCGTGTCATCCATACAAAGATGAAATTTGACGAGAGTGGTAGTGAAGAGGCAACACAGTAACCTGAAGAAGAATTTAGGGTTCATTACTTCTTAATTGTGGTAGATCATCACTCAATACCAGGTTTGAACAATTTGAGAAATATGAAAAAAAATCTTTTGTTTTTTGTTTGATTTGAAGAAGTTGAGAAGTCTACATGATGATGAGTTGAAAGGTTGTTGTGCCACTCCTGAATGATTTCTACATCATGACTCTCATTATGATATTAATTGGGATGATTTGTTTTTAGAGTTGAAGCGCCTCAGAATAATTCTACCAGCGGAAGCAAAAAAAATAAAATAAAATAAAATAAATTGATGTGCTTAATTATTTGCAAAGGATTGATGGTATATTCCCATATGCATGGATCGCGTATAGGATATTGTTGACCATACTGGTTACTGTTGCTTCTGCAGAAAAAAAAGTTTTCCAAAGTTGGAAATTGTCACGTCTTATCTTCGTCCAACCATGTCTTAAGAGAGATTGAATGAATTAGCTCTACTATGTATTGAGAAGGCGATGGTAGGAAAGCTTGATTAAGAACATTTAATTAATGAGTTTGCTACATGGAATGCGAGGAGAAGTCATGCTTTTAAATGAAGAAGGTATAACTTCTAGCAAACTTGCATTCATTTTGTTACTGGTTAGCCTTTTAGGGTTTTAGGCTTTGTTAAAATATTAATCTTGCACTTAAGCGAGGCATGATAGCATTCCAGTCGAATGGTCTTCCCCTTACATTGATCATGGTAATTCCTTTGCAGGAAAGATGATGACTGGATGCTCACACATGGTGTCTATGTATTTGGCATTCCAGTCAAATGGTCTTCCCCTTACATTGATCATGGTAATTCCTTTGCAGGAAAGATGATGACTGGATGCTCACACATGGTGTCTATGTGTTTGTTATCATTGGATATTTTCTCTTACTTGGTGCCATATCAGCTATCATAACTATTATCAAGCCATGGATGGTAAGTGCAGTGACTGCAGTCTTAAACTGCTGTTATAGATAATGTGTTTCTTGTTTAACGCTTAAGTTATGTTTTTTTAGTTTACTGCCACTTAATGATATTTTTGTCACTTCACAGTTTGGGGTTGCATTTCTTCTGGTTATCCTTTTGGTTGTTCTTGCTATTGGTGTCATTCATTATTGGGCATCAAACAATTTCAAATTGACACAAATGTTCTTTGTTTGCTTTCTAGTTTTCCTTCTTGCTGTGGCAGTATTTTTACTAGGTCTTTTTGAAGGTGATACAATTTAAGAATTTATTCTTTTTCGTTATAAGAGCTTTGAGATTATTTCTGATTTTTGCCTATTCTTTTAATGGTTCTAAGAGTTTCTTGTTTGTAGATAAACCCCTTATTGGAGCGTCGGTAGGCTACTTCTCGTTTTTGTTCCTTCCCCATTTTCTGATATATCTCTTATATATAGCAAACACTCTTTCTTCAGGTGCTTATTTCACCTCCAATCGTAGTATATTCTCCTAGAGTATTGTCAGTTCACGTTTATGATGACCATGCAGATTGTGCAAAAAATGTCAGGTTTGTTAACAGTACTCTATTTCTTCCACCTTAAGTCTTTTGAAGATTTATGTTTCACCGATTTCCTGCACTACTTCACTCTACTGCTGAGAAAAATTATCTTCCCAGATGTTCATGATAACATACTAATTAATGTTGTTTCTTAATGAATTATGAGATATATTTGTTAGGATATGATATATATTTTGCTTTGAACAATGTGCAATTTTTTTATATATGTTTGTTTGTTTGTTTTATGTATGGGAGCCCCATTTCGGGAGTTTGCCTTGGGCCCCCATGAACTCAGGGCTGGCCCTGGCTTTAGGTTAGTTGAAATTTGAGCAAAAAGTCTTGCTCTCTGACTTGAAATTATCTTTTTGAACCGACAAAAGCCATTGTTGGAAACAACAACAAAGTATAACATAGGCTGTAGTTTCCAACAACGGCTTCAGGTTAGTGGAAATTTGAGCAAAAATTCCTACTCTCTATTAGTTCAAGATTTCAAACAGAGACATGATTGTTTTTAATAAATTTGAACAAATTCATCTTTAACCTAACCCGTTATTGGGGATAATGGGTTAGGTTATAACCTGTTGTTGGAGACGACGGCTTTGAGATTTTCTTTTTTCATCCTTTTTTTCTTCTTCTTTTGACTTTCTTCTACTTTTTTAAAAAATTATTTTTATTTAATTTTACTATAATTTTGTTTTTAATACGTGCTGCGATCGTATGACTTCGATTTAGGGCTTTTTTTAAATACGTGAGATGTAACTATCTTTGAACTAACCATGTTTAGTGTTTACCCCATAGTGGGACCTGATGAGTCTCCGCTTTGAAGCGCACTGAATTTCTTGCCTAATTGTTTTCTTCTTGTCCATATATGTTTTTTTGGGAATTGTGAGGTGTAAAAAACTTATCTTCCTTTCTCTGTTTACGACCTAAGTAATTAATAAAAAAATGAAATAAATATTTTTTACTTATCTTTCTCCCCCCATATCCTTAACATCTTCATCAAATTCATCTTGAACCTAACCCATTATTGAAGACAACGACAAACTATAACCTAGGTCGTTGTCCCCAACAATGGCTTCAGGTTAACCAAAATATGAGCAAAAAGTCTTGCTCTCGGACTGAAAATTATCTTTTTTAACCAACCAAAGCCGTTGTCGGAGATAATGGCAAAGTATAGCCTAGGATGTTGTCTCCAACAATGGCTTTAGGGTAGTTGAAATTTGAGAAAAAAACCTTTTCTCATTACATATAAGGAATGGCATGATTAGTCACATTGTACTTTCTCCTCCTACTCCTATTGAGAACTTTCTCCTCCTTATCTCTTCAATGTGATTCTTGGCTACTTTTTGGGAAGCCATTAATGAGATGAAGAAGATGGAGATGAAGACGATAGAGCTGTAAGGGAGAAGGAGAATTAATGGGAGAGTTGTGTTTGAACCTTCACTCAGTTCATCCCTCTCAATTTCAAAAAAAATAATGAAGAAAAAATATTCAATCTCCACTAAAAATTAAATAATTAAAAAAATCCAAAAAGTTATAGAGGGTTAGGGGTAGGGGTAGGGGTAGGGGTAGATATAGGGTTAGGGTTAGAGTTGGAGGGTCAAGTCTCCATTTGAATTCTTCAACCGCATGACTTCGATTTATTGGAGATAACCGGTTAAGTAAACCTAACCCGTTATGAGAGATTGCAATAAGTGAAGATAAGTACAATGAAAAGATAGTTTACTGCAAACTGAAGTCATAAGATTTCCTCACATGTTGAAAATATTAAAAATGCAAAAAAAAAAATATTTTTTACAAAATATGAACAAAATTTTTTGAATTTCTCTTCTCTCTTTACCTTCTTCATTACCTCTCTCCCAAACCCCAAAAATTTATTAAAAAATGAAACTAATTAAAAATGGCGAAAAATTTTAATTATTATTTTTTTTTTAATAAAAATGGATCTTTCTTTCCGTTGTTTTCAACAATGGCTTTAGTGGATTAAAAAAGATAATTTCAAGTTAGAGAGCAAGATTTTTTTGCTTAAATTTTGGTTAACTTTAAGCTGTTTTTTCCAACAACAACATAGGTTATAGTTTGCCGTTGTTTCCAACAACGACATTAGTGGGTTAAGAAAGATATTTTCAAGTCAGAGAGCAAGACTTTTTCGCTCAAATTTTGGTTAACCTGAAGCCGTTGTTGGAAACAACTGCATAGGTTATAGTTTGCCGGTGTTTTTAATAACGGCTTTGGTGGGTTAAAAAAGACAATTTCAAGTTAGAGAACAATATTTTTTTGCTCAAGTTTTGGTTAACTTGAAGCTGTTGTTGGAAATAACGGCAAATGTCATAGTTTGTCATTGCTTCCAACAACGACTTTGGTTGGTTCAAAAAGACAAGTTCAAGTCAGAGAGCAAGATTTTTTGGCTCAAATTTTGGTTAACTTAGGTCGTTGTTTTCAACAACGACTTTAGCGTTTTTAATAAAAAAATACATGGATCATCAACGAAAGCATCAACTGCTACAACAACAAATCATGCATCTTCTACACCAATGAAAATTACAAATCCAGCAACAATAACAATAACAACGCCCAACAACAACAACAACACATCCAACATCATTGTCTTACTCTCAACTAACAACAATAACAATAACAAAAATAAGTGACAACAACAACCATAACAAAACATCAACATTCTAAAACATAAAACATCAACATTCTAAAACATAAACTTCACATTACAAATTCTAATCAAACAACACAAAGGAGAACTTCTTCAACCTAACTTGGAGTGTAGTGTTGATGCTTTTTCCTCTTCCTATCCGACTGTTTGCGAGTATGCTCTACTTGTGTCAATTATGATTTGGGGATTTGTTCTTGGTTTTCTTCTTCTTTGTCTTGTTGTTGGTGCTCATCTTGTGGTGGAGCTTGTTGTTGTTGTTACCGGGGGCGTTGTGTCCTATTAATCACGCTATTATGTCGAGATGAGCATACCGTCATATTTAGATAATGCTCCAATCGTGCTCCATCTCCTATCTCTTTAAGTGAGGCTCTGCATGGACTAAGTATCTCACGAGCAAAAACTTTTATGCCCCCGGTGGCACTACTCGAAAGTATACGAGCGCATTTCTTTGTAATATCCCATGAATTATTGATCTAAAACACAAAGAAATGTATAATAGACACAATCTCATGGCAAATGCATAAATTTAAAAACATAGTATTCAAATATGAAAATTTCAAACCGAATTGACTCACCAGCAAACGATATGATGATGCCTTCAATTGGTACATCAGTTGTGATGAAGAATGCGCCAGTGGTGGTCCGATCTCTCTCGCCAGAATCGTTACCTGAATTCCCTCTGCTACGTTGGTCTTGGGAGATATGTATAATCCTATTATTTGTCGGTACCATGTCATGTAGTGTCATGTGCCTTACCATCGTATCTCTCGATATCTTCAAATAAAAAATGAAACATGTGCTCATTCCACAATGCCACATGAGCTCAGTGAAATCCTACCCAGCCATGATTGGGCATACGACCCGTCCCTCTAATAGTGTGTAACTCAAAGTCATACAAGTGGTTGACGGGAATGTTTTGCTGCAGACCAAATTGGCGAAGGACTCTATCCGGAAAGTAATGCTCCATCGTACCAAAGTTGAAGAGTGAGGCTCCCGTCAACCATAGCTGTGAACCAGCTGTACACGCTGGTGGTAGTCATTGCACACGAGAGGGGATATACGGCTCCCAAATGACAAAATCATCTCGCAGTTGGTCAAGCTCGTCTTTGTAGTAGGTTATAACACTACATGAGTTATCTTTATAGCTATGATTTTCAGCCCATTACACAGCTAAAAGTGCCAACATTTCATCATTCAGTGCATCGGTCACCCAACCCTGCATCAATTTTATAATTCGGGGACGACGCAAGTGTAAACGTTACCAACACCAAATCTGTAACAACACCATCGACCTCATCCTCTCAACTGAATCTAATGAACATGCACACAAAGTATTGTATATGCTAGCTAATGTACAACTTTCCCAACTATACATGTACTCTATGCTTAAGTCAGCGAGCAACTGTAGATACATCAGTGGGACGGTATCACATGTGGAGTTTGGTATGAGAACACCTCTAAGCACTTTTACAATATAAGCTCTAGTGTAGCACTGCACGTCATGATCGCTCGAGCCACTGGTCAAGAAATTTTCAAACTGTTTCTTCAACCATGAAAGTCAGATTGATTGCCCATCAAAAATATCTTTGTCATCCTCATCCTCATCGTCTAACTCTATACCGAGGAGATCACGAACAACCACTATTTTCTTGAAGTTCATATTTTTTGTCATGGTCATCCCATCTATTGGAAGGCCAATATATTTTTCATCATGGTGGTATCTTGTATTGTGACCCTCATCTCTCCCACCAATAGAAGGAAGGTGTGTGTCTCCGGCCTCCATCGTCGAGGGCTGAAAGTAGTGCTTGATCCAGTTTCACATTACCCATCAAACTGAGTCCATAGAAACTGGTTTGGACTAAGTACTCGTGGATACGGGGGTGCATCAGCAATGTCACGTGTGTACGGAAATCACATTTCTTCGTCATCCCTCTCCACTTCTTCAGATCTGTGGCAATCTTGCAAAGTGAGTAGGCTCGAGTCTAAAGGTTCTGGACCGCGACGTCCATCCGAAAACGACGCACCAACTTCGGCAGAAGAGGATGGTGAGCCATCAACCTACACCAACGTATAAAATCTTGTTATTGTACATACACTACTACGTACACAAAATTCAAAACTAAAACTAATAATCCGCTTGTGTGGATTCTTGGCCTTGTGTGGATGCTTGGCCACTACCACTACTAGACGGCCTTGTCAATCCTCTCGTTCTGACAATTTCTCTATCAACAATAATAAAACAATTCTCAGTACACTATTCATATAGATCAAATAAAAAATACAACATACGCATACCGAATCACAAATACAACATTCAATCTAAATAGATGACTCATATCAATCCACATGTATAACAATTACCAATTTCGCAAATGATTATTTCAATATAACTTATACTTTAATTTAGAAAAGGATTATTACATGCTAAATTGATAATTTGTATACATGTGGATTGATAATCCTACTTAAACATATTAATTATTTAAGTAGGATTATCAATCTAAATTGCTACAATATAACTTCTACTTTAATTTAGCAATATCAATCCACATGTATAACAATTATCAATTTAGCAAAGGATTATTACAATATAACGTCTACTTCTACATGTATAACAATATAACAATTAACATTTATACTTTAATTTCACAATATAAATTATACCCATGTTTTTCCAACATCACTAAAATTAATAAAATTTCTGTGTAACAGACACCATTCTAGTCATTTTGCCATCTGATACTTGAAATCATCCAAAAATTATTTTTTGATAAAAAATTTCAATCCAAACTTTTCCGACATCACCAACATTTCCAATTCTATGTAATTCAATATATAATTCTACCAGCTCATTTGAATTTACTCTTAACTACATCACCAAAAATAATTCAAAATAAAAAGGGAACAAATTGAAGACAAGGGATAGCTGACATAATCGACTTGCCATGCACCGCTTCCCGTATATGGAAATACAGGCACGTAACCGAGGCCCAGCGAATGATATAAGCATACTAACTCATTTCATCCATAAGCTGTATAATACCAGTAAGCTCAACAATACAATAATAATCACAGGTTCAAGAATATAATGCAATAACAAATATCTGAGATACAAGAACTTACAAAATGCCAAGAATTCACAATGCAATAACAATACGCAAGTTCCTCAATAACTCATCATTTGTACCTATATAAACAATAACTCAAAAGAAAGATAGACAGTACCCATTAAAGCAAGCTTCGAGCGACAAGTAGTAGCAAACAGTGAAAGAAATAAAGGACTATATAACAATAACAAGAAATTGGAATGATATCAGTAGTCAATAAATGATAACAAGATCAAAAGTTAATAATCAATGGTATGATGTTCGATAAATAATAGTCAATAATCGGTGAAATAATAATCAATAAACAATAGTCAATAATCGAATCAGTATTCGATAGTTAATGATGCATTGGTCGATAATCAACGATGGAAAACAATAGTCGATAAACAATAATCAATAATCCATGAATCAATATTCGAGGAACAATAATCAATAAACAATAATCAGTATTCGATGAACAATAATCAATAAATAATAATCAATAGTCGATGTTTAGTGTCAATCTTTAGGTCTATTAATCTTTTATTAACCTATCTAATGCACGTAATACTGTGTCCCATACCACAGGTTCTGTGCATGCAAACAGTGATTGTTAGACTATAGTGGTGAACTCTACAGATCATGTACTCGGCACGATAACAATAACGAGAATCCTTAATCCACGATCCATAACGAGAATTTATCCACAATACGATACAAGATAACGATAACAATATAAGGAAACACGGGCCCCTCATCCTAGTACAGTTCTCGATTATTCACTCTTAAGTCGACACTTATTACTCCAAGGTTGTTGTCATTTTATTAACATGAATCATGAATATGCAATCGATACGATTAACGAGAACTGTGGTATCAAAATTTATGCAATGGGTACAATTGATGCGAACGATAGTATCAATACAATATTAAGAATATATCAGGGCTATGCAATAAATGAAATATACATAGTTTAATTCATTAAATATATAAAATAATGGGTTTGTATGGAAAAATGTAACAATGCAAGTTCTGGACAGCAGCACCTAATGGTACTCAGATTCACTTTGCCCGCTGCTATGAGAATGCAAATATGATTTCCGTCAGAGATTATAGAAAGTAGACTCTCTGTCGGTTCCAACGCATATTCACACGATACATTAAACAGAAGCTAGGTCGATCAATCAATTCTTTACGCATTTCATGCACAGTCTCGGTTCTAGAAATTATAACATAACAATACTAAAACAGTAATATCTTACAATCCATAAATCGGATTAAGAATCTGTAAGATATTCTGGATTCAAGACTCAGTTTGCTACAATTTCTATGTACAAGGTTCTAATTTTCAGTGTCGAAAACTGGGTCAAAACCTCAGTACAAACTCGAAAAAACGACCTGGCAGTATATTTGAATGTTCAATAATACGATAAATTTACGATTCAAGTTTTAAATCAATAACAATGGTACGGTAAGACGACTTTGAATCAATAATATGGTACTATCAAGAAAATAATGAATCAATAATGGAATTCAATTAAATACGATATTCAAATGCATAACTACTTGCCAGATTTCAAAGAAAATGCTTGCACGGAATAAAAAGAGTGTACAAGAGATGTTTGCCTTATAATGTGACGATTATGAGTGTGAGATGAACGATGGGCAAAAACGAGACAACAAAGACAACCACAACGAGAATGATTGCAAGGGCAGCGATACAAGGAAGCGAACGTCGACCAAGATAACTGCAGTGACAACGGTGACCCCGACAATGAGTAAGGGCGACGGCAGGGCAAGAGGGCAGCAGCACCACAGTTAGCAAAGGCAGCAAGGAGGCAGCTAATGACACCGGCAATGATGACAATGCTCTACGAGCAACAACAACGATATGAATGACGACAACAATTCAGTGATGGTGATCGGTGGTGCTCAGGTTCTTGAGGCAGTGGAGGAGTTGAAGCTCGGGTTGCTGCGAGATTGGGAGAAGGTGGAGATGAGGCAGGGTCAGTAAGGTGGCAGGCGACAGTACAGGCGGTAGTGGTGTGTAAGGCTCGGAGACGGGTTGGCTGGAGGAAGAAGAGGTTGCTGCTTTTGGGCTTGAGGAGGGGATGACGAAAGGAGTGTCGCTCGGGATGTAGTTGGCAGCGATGAGGATGAAGCTCAGGGTGCAGCGAGTGATGCAGCCTTGCGACTGTGGCAGGAGGCGATGGGTTGCAGAGTTCTATTGCGGCAATGGAGAAGAAGAGAAGGAGGCATGCGGGAGGAGCAATCAGGGGTGGAAGACGAGGAGGAGTGCGGGGGTTGTGGTGGCAGCATTGGCGATGGCTGACGATGCTGTCGTCGTGTTGCGGTGGAGGCAGTAGGCAGAGTCTGCGATGGAGGAGACGTGAGGTGTAGGGGGCTCGAGCGGTGGTGACTGGAGGGGCGATGGCGGTGCTGCAGCGAGGTAGTCCTGATTGTAGTGACGGTCTTCGGTGACGAGGCTGTCGAAAGTGGCTGGGGGAAGAAGTGGGTTGTTGTGGTCGCAATCGAGCGATGGTGTTGTTCTTCGGTGGAGAAGGCAGTGAATGGCTTCAGGGAGAGTTGAAGAAGGGAAGGAGACAGTGAGAGTGAGCTTGAGGATGACGATCGGGGTCGCGAGGTCGAGGTAGTGGAAGGAGAGGGTGGCTTCGGGTGTAGTAGAAGGAGGAAGAAGGATGAAGAGAGAAGGTGACTGGCTGAAGGAGGGGTTTTGATTTGTGGAGAGATTAGAAAGGATTTGTTAAGGAGATTAATGAGAAAATGGGGGATTATCGAGAAGATTAAGGAGGAAGTTAACAGATTGGTGGGGGTTAGTTCGAGTTGTGCAGTTGGAAAATTTGAATTTTTTCCATAAATGACCCTTTTTATAAAAATTTTTCCACAAACGACCTGTTTTTTATAAAAATTCCATAAACGACCCACTCGCTTTTTGAAAAAGCGAGTGTGGTATAATCACCCACGCTTTTTCAAAAAGCGAGTCTTAGTGTTCAGAAAATAAGAAACCTAAGACTCGCTTTTTGAAAAACCGTGGGTAATTATGCCACACTCGCTTTTTCAAAAAGCGAGTCTTGGCCTTCTTTGCCCAGCAACACTCGCTTTCTTAGATGCAATCATGTTAGTATTCATTCTTGTTCAACTCTCCCATTCTTCTTACTACTTTGAAGTATGAAGACACAATTTTTTCATTAACACAGGCAAGACTCGCTTTTCCAAAAACCGAGTCTTATACAGAGCACCTCGCTTTCTCAGAAAGCGAGTCTTCCGCCTGTAGATTTTTTTCAACAAGCCACAGACTCGCTTTTTCAGAAAGCGAGTTTGGTATAAATAAGCACAGTGTTTGGGAAAGCGAGTCTTGAATCTGTTGATAACTAATGAGTCTGCTAGCAAAAATAATACAGACCCAAGACTCGCTTTTTGAAAAAGCGAGTCTAGGTCTGAACACCGCGCTTTTTCAAAAAGCGAGTCTTAGGTTTCTAATTTTCTGAACCCTAAGACTCGCTTTTTGAAAAAGCGTGGGTGATTATACCACACTCGCTTTTTCAAAAAGCGAGTGGGTCGTTTATGGAATTAAAAAAAAAAGGTCGTTTGTGGAAAAACTTTCATAAAAAGGGTCATTTAGGGAAAAAATTCGGAAAATTTTGGGTTTGGATTGTATTTGGGTTAACAGGTTAACGGGTTTGGGTTAGGCTCCAATAGGATTTGTGTAGGATTTAAGAGTGTGAACTTGAGTTCGTGTGTGGGCTTCAAGCCTTCAATAAAAAATAATTATAGTTAGGCTTAGAATTTAAATATGGGCATACAAAATAATCTAACAAATTATAGAATTGATTGAGGCTGGGGCTTCACAAAGATAGCAAGATTGGGTTGAGTTTACAAAATAAATAAATAAACAAAATTATAGATTGGATTAGGAGTTTGAGCTTGACAATAAAAGAAGAATCAAATAATCAAATTATAGGCTAGGATTCGGCTTTAAATACATATAGAATCAAATATGATGGAGCTTCATAATAATAAATAATAAAAGATAGATTAAGATCTTTGGGCTTGTACATTATTTAAATGACTAATAGTAAACATTAAATAATTAGATAAAACAAAATAGAGTACATGACTTCACACTTAATAATTAATCAATAATAAGATTAGACTTGATTTGGGCTAACATATAAATAATTAACCCAATAAGAAAATAGGTAAACCTATGGAATATAATAAGATTTGTGTTAAAATATACAATCATTTGAAAGAAATAAAATTATTGATTATAAAAGATTTTAATAATAGTTTGAATATTCTAGTGTGTACAATTGGGTTCAAAGAATAGGAGAATTTATAGAAAAATTGAAATACAAGAATACGAAGAAAATAAAAATCCGTATAATCGGGAATGGGGGTTACACAACTTTTGCAATCTTCAGACTTTTTCCATAATGAAGTTGAAGACAACCTCCAACTTTTGTGAGAATATCGGAGTGGAGACGAGGAGCTTGAGAAGACGAGGGGTTGTCGGGGGGTGTCGTCGGGGGAGAGAGGTCGGAGGTCGGACGTCGGGTTTTGGTCGGAGGCGAGGAGCTAGGGTTTCAGAGTTCGGGGGAGAGAGAGAGTCTGAGTGTCAGTGTGTGAAGAGCGGAAGTGGACGCCGCGCTTGGTTTCGTCGAAGCTTGGGTTTCGAGGAAGGAGAAAGAAAACGAGAAGAAGAAGGTCGAGAAAGAGAAGAGAAAGAGGGAAAATGAAGTGTGTGTGTGTGGGGGGGGGGGGGTATTTATGAAAAAAACCCCCCACTTAATTGTTTTTGAGGGGGGGGGGGGTGAATCATGGCCGTTCGATCAAGATGATCTTTATAAAATGACCCACGGTTGCGTTTGTAAACTCGTTTGCAAACCAATTTCCAATGGAGGGTATATATATATATATATATATATATATATATATATATATATATATATATAGAGAGAGAGAGAGAGAGAGAGTAATGTGAGCCTCATATTTGTATGAGGAAATTTCCCTCATATAAAGTGATTATACTCACTTGGTGGTGCCCTTATGGAGGATCCACTCCATCCATCATGTTTATCGTGTTAATAGATGTATGTGTAGAAAAAATCAAATGGTTTGGAGGTCATTCACCCATACATCATGTGAGTCCAATTTGTGGTTTGATTTGTATTGCTGTTAAAATCATTCATTTTTCACCCACATGATGCATGGGTGAATGACTTCCAAACCACTTGATTTTTTCTACACGTACATCTATTAGCATGATAAACATGATGGACGGAGTGGATCTTCCATAAGAGCCCGACCAAGTAAGTATAGTCACTTTGTCTGAGGAAAATTTTGTCTTGCTCTATATGAGGCTCACTTTCCTCATATATATATATATATATATATATATATATATATATATATGAGGAAGCTTTCGTTGCTCACTCTTGTGATGCGCACAGTCGTGCACACCCACACTCAACCGTTCGATTTGAAATCGCTTCATAATCGTGATCTAATGGTGTTGAGTTTCTCCGCTCATCTGACTTACTGATGGGGGACTTTTTCGTCATTTCCCACTTCTTCACTTCCTCATTCGAAATGCTTTCGTTTTATCTCCTTATCCTCCCAAATTCGCGATTGAAACCTTAGCTCCCAAAGCGAAACCAGACCTCTCTCTCTTTCTCTCGTTCCTCTCATTCCATACCAAATCCTCCGAACATAATCAAGGCATCCCAATCTCTTCTTCACCTCCGAACCCTAGCTCCACCTCAGCTCCCCCCTGACGGACCTCTCCACCGTCGAAACCCAAGCCCTCTACGCTCTTCTCTGCCGTCGAAGCCCCCGACGCCCCCGACGCCCCTCTCCCCAGCTCGAAAAATTCAAAATCCCAAAGCGAAACCTGATCTTACAATTTGGGAACACGTTGAAACCCTAGATCCGACCCTCGCTTCCCCTTTACCGGTGCTTGCTCGCTGACATTTTTCTCCTTCGAAAATCTACATCCACACGGCCCACCATCTCCCGATCTGAGGTATAATTTGAGGCCTAATTTTTCCCTTTATCTTCCTCTTTGGTTAGAACCCGATGTGTCTGTGAGATAAGAGTGATTTTAGCTAAAAAAAATTGAGTGGAACAGTGTGCTAGAGTGATCTTACTAGAGAATTTGGCTATGCCAGTAGCTGCATAGGTTACGCAGGGCTTTGTTGTATGCTGCGAAAATTTATACATGTATTTATGATTGATTTCTTGAAATTTGATTATATATTGCTAATTTCTGATAGGTATGGAGAGTGGGGAAGGCTGTTCATAACTTGGTGACAATTTTTTGTCGGTACAAGAAGGTTATTTTACACCCATAGTTGACGATCATCTAACACCAAAGCTAAGTATGACATTTGATACCCTTGAACAAGCAGAACATTTTTATAATAGTTATGTGAAATGTGGTGGCCTTCAAATGTGTAAGGGAAGTCAAAAACTCAAGGATGGTGAGGTAGTGGATAAGGCGTTTCTTTGTAATAAAGCGGGGGTGTCGAAAAGTAAGAATAATGAAGTTAGGATGGGAACTACATTTAGAACTGCTTGTAATGCTTTGGTTCGTGTCAAATTAAACAAAGTAGCAAATTCATGGTCATTTTATTCTTTTCATGAAGTACACAATCATGCTTTCACCTCACCTAGTAGATGACATTTGTTGCCGTGAAACCGTGTTGTGTCAAGTTCAGATAAACTATTAATGGAACAACTTTCGGGTGCTAATATTCATACATGCAAACAAATGATTTTTTTTGAAAATACTAGTGGGGGATATGATAAGTTTGGATTTACTGAAACCGATGCTAGAAATCATGAAATAGACATGAGGGAGTCAGTAAAAGATCATGATGGCCAAATGTTGATTGACTTTTTCCAATGGCAAAAGGAAAAAGATTATTCATTTTTTTATGCATTCGAGCAAGATGAGTGTGGTAGATTGTCTCATTGTATTTGGGTGGATGGTATAGCTCAGATGAATTATGAAGAGTTTGGTGATGTAGTTTCTTTTGATGCAACACATAGTACAAATCGCTACAGAATGCTATTTGTTCCATTTGTTGGAATAGATCATCATTGGCAGTCAGTTTTTCTCGGTTGTAGTTTGATTCCAAATGAAACGGCTTCATCTTTTGTTTGGTTATTTGAAAAATGGTTAGGAGTCATGAAACAATCTCCACTTGGCAATATAATAGATCAAGACGGCAGGATAGCTGCTGCATTAAAAAACAAGTTTTCCCTCAAATTCGCCATAGGTATTGTGTATGGCATATTTTAGATAAGATACCTGGAGAGGTGCCGCAATTGGTGCAAATTGTTAAGTTTATGGATACTTTTAAAGATATTATTTGGAACTCTTATAATAGAATTTCATTTGAAGAAAAATGGAAGTCATTGATGATAGAATATAGAGCGGAAAAAATAAATGGTTGAATGATAATTTTGAAATTTGTGAGAAATGGGCCCCCGTTTATTATAGGCCTCACTTTTGGGCCGGCATGTCAAGTAGCCAAAGAAGCAAGACAATGAATTCTTTCTTAAAGAAGCATATTCAAAAGAAGTACTCACTTCTAGAATTTGCGGTAATCTTTGAGAGGGTAATTGGAAAACAAAGAGAACAAGAACTTAAAGAAAACCAATGTACACTTGAGAAAAAACCTAAATTGAAGACTGAATGGTATATGGAGGAACAAATGGCCCAAGTGTACACTTTGATCAAGGCTCAGATCGGACGGTTGAGTGTGGGTGCGCACGACTATGCACACCACAAGAGTGAGCAACGGAAGCTTCCTCTCTCTCTCTCTCTCTCTCTTATATATATATATATAAGATGCATGGAAGTTTTGCTTACAATCAAATTCTCTTGAAACCATATTTGAAACGGTCATACATTATATAGTATAGTATCACCATCCAAATCAAGTATAAAAGAATGTGTTTCTCTTTAGAAACATACAACACAGAGCAAGTGCCACTCAAGTCTCAACTTCTTTGCTGGTGAGTAACAAGCGGCTGTTATACAGCACAATCTACAACACAGAGCAAGTTCCACTCGGGTCTCAGCTTCTTTGCTAGTGAGTAACAGGCAGGCTGTTATACAACACAATCTACAACACAGAGAAAGTGCCACTCGGGTCTCAGCTTCATTGAAACTTGTATGTGACTGATGAGCCTTATCAAAACTAAAATATACAACACATAAACCTCAGCTGATACAGAAACATCATCTCCTACTAAACTTGAGCTCCTCCTCACCGAACTACTCCTTGTGATTGCATACTCAATGTTAGGTTACCGTTTAACCAGATTCTCCCTTATAAAGATCACATCGTTAACCACTAGCCAATGAAAAACCATGTGTTGAATATATATATATATATATATATATATATATATATATATATATATATATATATATATATGGGAAATGATCCCTTGAAAACGGGTCTAGTTTTCACGGGTTGGAAAACAGCAATCTGAGTCGTTGGATCGCTCATGATCGTGATTAGCGGCATAGATCGAGCCCCCCATCACCCATTTCAATTGATCAACGGAGGGTTAATTTGGAAATTTCATCCCAAATAACTCTTCGTCTGATTCGCTCTGAAAAATTGATATAACCTAGGCCGTTGTTGTCGGAACAATGACCTAGGTTATAAAAAATTGAATCATAGGCCATTGTTTGGAACAATGGCCTATGATTCAATTTTTTATAACCTAGGCCGTTTTTCCCAACAACGGCCTAGGTTATAAAATTTTATAGCCTAGGTTATTTCAACAACGAAATTTTATAACCTAGGCCCTTATAAAAAATTGAATGAAGGCCGTTGTTTGGAACAACGGCCTTTGATTCTTTTTTTATAACCTAGGTCGTTGTTCCCAACGACAGCCTAGGTTATATCAATTTTTCAGAGCGAATCACGCGAAGTGTTATTTGGGACGAAATTTCCAAACTAACCCTCCACCACTTAAGTGATAATGGGTGATGGGCGGAAGCGATCTGAGCCACTGATCATGATCAAGAGCGATCCAACGGTCCAGATCGCTGTTTTCCAACCCGTGAAAACAAACCCGTCTTCAATGGAGCATTTCCCTATATATATATATATATATATATATATATATATATATATATATATATATATATATATATAAGTCTATTATGAGATGTTGAGAAGAAACGCTTATCGTGAGCAAACGATCTCAGCCGTTGGATCTCGATCCGATGGCTGAGATCTATCCTACCCAAATAGAGAGATCTGTCTAAGTTATCAAGGGCATTTTGGGGATTCACTTCTCATAATCTCATTTCTTTCCCCCTTCTTCTCTCATGCTAAACTAAAAATTCCATACACATCCTTGCTCTAATATCAATCAAATTACAGTTTCACCTCTTAAAAAAAAACAAATTACACAGTAACATAACCAAAAAATAAAACCTCCAGAGATGGAGATGGAGGAGATGGAGAGTGGTGGCTTTCGGCGGTGGGGTGGAGATTTCGAGTGAGATGGAGGAAGGTAGGGTTTGGGGGTGTCGGGATTTGAGGTGGGGTTTTGGGGTGTTGCGAGGGGAGCGTCAAAGAGGATCGTCGGGGTGGGGTCGGGAAGTGGGGTCAGGGAATGAAAAGCTAGCTAGGGTTGTTCGGTTTGGGGGAGTAGGAGGGTGCCGAGCATTGGGGAGGAGCGTCAGTGTGGGTTTACAGCGGCGGGGAGAAGAAGAGTCGGGGCAGGGGATTTTAAAGCGGTGGGGAGGAGGGGCAGCCAATCGAATTTGGGGATTTTTGGAGGAAGGTGCTAGGGTTTCAATTTGGGGGCAAAGAGAGATCAGGAAAGAGCATAAGAGAAGAAGGGGGAAAGAAAAAAGAAGGTGAGAAGTGAAATCCCCAAAATGCCCTTGATAACGTAGACAGATCTCTCTATTGGGTGGAATAGATCTCAGTCATTGGATTGAGATCCAATGGCTGAGATCATTTGCTCATGATAAAGGTTTTTTCTCACCATCTCATAATAGACTCTCTCTCTCTCTCTCTCTCTCTCTCTTAAAAGCAATGCTCCATTGTAAACCACTGAAACCGTTGTTGAGAACAACGACTTCAGGCTTAATATAACCTAAGAAACAATGACTTAGTGGTTTGTTTGCATACCGTTTGCACGGAACCCATTTGCAATGGAGCATTGCTCTCTCTCTCTCTCTCTCTCTCTCTCTCTCTCTCTATATATATATATATATATATATATATATATATATATATATATATATATATATTATTTTATTTTATTTTATTTTATTTTTGAAACCAAGATAAAAGATGCATGGAAGTTTTGTTTGCAATCAAATTCTCTAGAAACCATATTTGAAATGGTCATACAATATATAGTATAGTATCACCATCCAAATCAAGTATAAAAGAATGTGCTTCTCATTTGAAACAAACAAGTATACAACACAACCTACAACATAGAGCAAACACCACTCGGGTCTAAGCTTCTGGGCTAGTGAGTAATATAGTGGCTGTTCGAATCACGCTAACAAATCTTTATATGTAAAACTCGTGACTTATGGGTCTCGTCAAAACCAAAATCTACAACACAGAAACCTGAGCTGAGACAGAAACATCCTCTCCTACTAAACTTGAGCTCCTCCTCAGTGAACAACTCCTTGTTATTGCATACTCCATGACAACAGTTTCACTCTTCCGACACATTCTTACCAGTGAAGCAGCCTTCCTCTTTACTCTCTTTGTCCCTGTAAACAGCAAGCTCTGAATCAAACCACCAATTATCGGAGTCCAAGCAACCCTCAGTGTCAATCCCAACCCTCCGTTTTTTGCACAGTTCAAGCAATGCTGAAACTGAATTCACTTTTGCTTTCGAGCTACCTCTTCTCATTAGGTGGAGCAAACTCCTTATCGCTGAGTCATCTCCACCCATCACCTAGGAAGCACGGATATTTGCAAATGGCCGATGTACCCGTGTCGGGTGCGTATCAGGTGCCGATACTCCTTGGGTACTCCCGGGTGCGTATCCAAGGAACACAAATTTTTAATGCATTTTTCGTAACTTTTAGACACAATTATATTTAGATAAATGTATAGGGTCCTAGAGTAATTTCAAAAGTTTGTTGTTTACAATTATGATCAAACACAAAACAAGTCTACACAAACATTTGATAGTTAGATTATCATTTCTTTTCTCCAAAATACTTGAAATTGTTTAAATATTTGCATTTTTAACAAGAAAATATTTTTATATCTATAAATATATGTAAATTATTTTATATTTAACGTACCCACCAATGCACTCGTATTCTACTTTTTTTGTAAAATCACGTATCCTCGTACCCGTATCTATCGTACCCGCACCCCGTACCCCTATCCGTGCTTCATAGCCCATCACTTCAGCTACTATCTGATGCCTCACTAGCAATGCAATAGCCGCTGCTGCCTCCTCTGCTACTCCATCCACGATCAGCGCTCGGAGCAATGAGAAGAATGCTCCTGATTCCATCATACAAAGACCGCATTCTCGATGGTTTGAGAGGTTGAAGAGTGCAGTCACTGCATCCTTCTTCCCTCTCTGGCTTCCATTTCTTAGTAGTTTCGCCAGCGCTCCGACTGTGCCCGGCTCGTCTGTGATCCTCTTATTGTACTCGTGAACTACTGAAAGGCTGAACAGAGTGTGGACTACCCATGTTTTAACACATCAACAATCAGTCTCAGACAACCTTCTTCCTCCATTACCCTGATCTTTTTTTTCGTCATGAATGGATAGGTTCAGTATAGCAGTCACCGAATTCTCTTGTGCAATAGGGTTTGAAGAACATAGAAGCTTCCGAAGGAGGGGAATAGCCCCTACCTCGGCAATGCAAGATCGATTCTTCCTCCCTGTCTTTGCAAGCAATCTCAAATTCTTTCGCTGCAATAGTCATCTCTTCCTCAGACCCATTAGCAAGCTTCGCCACTAAAATTGTCACAGTTGCCCGATTCGCTTGGATTGTTTCTCTGTTAGAAGAAGCAGTTGCAATGTTCTCAGTCAGAGTATCAAACACTTCAAATGCCTCATAGTAGCTTCCTTGTACGCAACACCACGCAAAATCAAGCTTCTATGGTGTATGCCCTAGAGGCCAGTTGTGTACTGACATTACTAGTTTACATTGTATCATGATATTTATTTCATATATGAGGTATTTCATTTATTGTGTTGTTTATTGTGATTAAATAAACATAATAAAGTCCTTAGAATAGTAGGTTCAATACCATTGGATATCAAGTGCATGACTTGATTATGAGATCCTATTGGTTGTAATCAGAACACTATTCCTAAATGTCCCTAGTCAAGTATTATTGTGAATAATACATAGAGACTAGTATGTGCGAAGACTGATGACCATACTCACGGGTATGAATATGAGATATCAAGTCTTCACATGGGTATGAATTAGAGTAATAATGTACTTGACTGACCCACCAAGAGAATGCTGCATGGATCATTACGTGAGTGTTATAAGCGGTTCTCACAGTGACCATAGTGTATGTAGTCTTTTGACTTGAAGTCAATACGATTCCCTACATGAGAAGTTATATGTTTTAATATCGCCAAACGTTGCTAGTAATAAGGTGATTATAAAGTCAACTATTAGATATACTACAAATCATGCAGAGGGATATGAGTGACTTAGATAGGATTTGTCCCTCTTACATAACATGAGTGATATCTATGGGCCCCTTGATTGAGTGAGACTACAAAATGTATGACCATGCTCAAATGAGTCAATATGAGATATTAAGCTTATTTGTTTTAGTAAGTCTACTCGGACATCAAGAAACTAACGATTGAACTATACAAGGGTGACACGCTCTATGCCTTGTGGTCAATTAAGATATCGGGACAAAGGGACTAGACTATATGGTAACATTGGTCACGGATAGGTTATATCTAATCACTGACATTCCCGTTATTTGAGTAGCAGTGATGTATTGTTAGATATTGCTCACTGTTTGTAATACTAGAATATGATTTTAGTATTACTGTCAACGTAACGAGTACCTACATGGTCACACACTTAGAATGGATCGAAATTGAGATTTAAATTCATAAGATGAATTTAATTGGGGATCCAAGTAAGACTTAGACTTCTGACATTGGTTGGACATTTAATTAGATTAAATGGTCTGACTAAAGTTTAAAGACCCACACACGAATCTGAACCAAGTCAGATTATGAGTCCAATGGCCTTATTGCTCTCTTAGGTTTGATTTTCTACAGCTATATATATGATACGTCTCTGTGGAAAAGTATTACATGAGAATCTAGCCGTCACAGAAATTGTGAGAGAGAAAGATCGTGAGGAACATCCTGTCCTGCAGCTAGCACCACGGCGTGAGGGAAAGCTTGATTTGATCCGTTCTTATGGATACCGTAGAGGCACTGCAATATCGTAGTGCTGTGATCGGCATACTGTGGAGACAACAGATCTATCTTCAAGGTATAACTCCTAAACACAATTTATGGTTTTCACATGGATCCATAGCTAGGTTTCGATATTTTTTTTGTAATTTTTTCGCTGTATATTTAATTTGAGATTACCATCGAAACAAAACAGTGGTATCAGAGCCACTTGCGAAACCATAATTCGGTTATGAAAGATATGTGACTATTTGTGATATGTTCACACTTTTGGTAGAAAGATTCATATGTGATATAATTTTTGCAACAGTTGCAATATAAGGATTCGTTTATATGTTGGTTGTTAACATAGATGCCACGCTAGGGTAGCCATCGGTTTGAAATCATTGAAAACCCTGGAAAGATGTGATTTGCAGTGACGTTAGGGGTTTTAAAATCATGAATAGTTCATGCACCTGCGTCGTTTGCAGTGGCGTTAGGGTTTCGTAAAATATGAAGAGTTCATGTTCAGGCAGTGATAAGGTATGATGAGGCAAAATTTTGCTCCGGGGCGTTGCCATGCGACCTCGGAAAAACCAATCCTTTTAAATAAACTAAATAAAATCATAACAACGAATTCTTTGATTATTATGTTCTGTGATGCATGGTGCATGGTTGTGGCCTTAGTTCTGTGATGCATGGTTTAATTCTGTGATACATGGTTTATGTTCAGTGATGTATTTTTTTATGTTTTGGTATTTTGAATACGGCCTGCGTGTCGTGCATTTCCCTTTACATTCTCAATGTGGTCCTTTCTATCTAAACTCTAATTGTACATTCTTTCTTTATATATAATGTAATCTCACTGAGGAGGCAAGGAATTGACAACCATACAAGGACAAGATTGGGAAGCTGCTTGGAGAAGACGGTATAATCCCTTGTTCAGTGTGTTAGGACCACAACCATGTCACATAAATTTTATGCTTTTAATTTTGTATGAGATGCATTGTTGTATGCTAATGGATGATGAATGGTGAGATCAATTAATAAAATAACAAAAATCCCTCAAAGTAATTATTAAGTTGCAATAAGATGTCTTCCAATGCATGGCACTCGTCTAGGCTAGGACCGATTAAGTGTAGGTCTGCCAAAACTGGGTGCCTTTATCTATCCTAGTGAGGCACGATGGGATAAAAGTATAACCCCTGTTTTCCCAAATCCGTATTTTCTGTGTATTTTATATATTTAAAATTTATGCATTATTTTTCTGTTTCCAAATTCTTTTTTTTTTTGATAAAATGTATTCATGGATCTTCTTAATGTCTATTTTTATCTAATCAATAATTGTAACTAGTTTCCAATGATTCTTATATTGTATTACAAATCTTTTTATTATTATTATTATTATTATTGCTTTGATTATTAAGGAAAATATTATTATTATTATTACTGTTATTTTTATTATCATTTTTATTATGATTATTATTATTATTATTACTTTGATTGGTTATTAAAAACCTAGTTCTATTTATAAATTATATTTGTAGTTATTTTAAATAAAGTCTATTGTAATGTAAATTACATTATTTTATAAATTATGTTTTATTGGTTATTTAATTTTCTTATTGGATTTTTATTTAAAGCCCCAACCCGTTTAACCCTATCTATCAATCCAAACCCATTTATAAAATAACCCATTACCCTTATCCCATTACTCCTATAACCCCACAACCCTGTTAAACTACCCACTAATAACCCAACCCATTAAGCTTAATCCCTACCCGTTAACTAATTACCCACACCCGAAACCCCAATCACCTAACCCTAAACTTTTCCCCTGCCTATATATTAACCCTATTCTTCTTTAGCTGTTCAGCCGTTTCATCTTCTAACCCATCGTCCCCGTTCTCCTCTCTCTCTTTCTCTCCCGCCTGTGCAGCCTCAACGACCTCTGCCGTGCTCCCTGGTTCCCTCTTCCGCCGCGATGCCCCTCCTCAGCGTCGCAGCACCACCAAGCCGAGTCCCCGTCTCCCTGTGCCTCCCCTCGACACCCCATCTCCTTGCTGTCCTCCCTCCGTCGACGCGCCGCAGCACCGCTCTCCGTGACGCCATCGAAGCCAGCATCACAATGCGCTACCCGCCTGTGTGTGCTCCTCCGACAACAGCAGCCTGTCATCCAGCCCTGCCAGCATTTCCCTATAGCAACAGCTTGCCCAGTCCCCTGACAGCCGCCGCCGTGTCCCCTGGCCATCCTGCCACCTGCCGTCTACCACCATGCCATGGGTGTGCTAATTGATTGAGTTTTGATCAACTTTGATTGTGGATCGTCGATCATCATGATCATCTTGATCATCATGATCATGTCCCCTTGGTTTTGATTCTGGCCATCCGTTGGAGCTTGATCATCATGCTTGATTGGATATGAGCCGTCGATCTCCTCTTGATCATCCGATTAGATCCTAGTTGTCCGATCTCTCCTTGATCGTCACGATCATGATGATCATCAATTTCCTTTGATCGCAGCCGTTCGATCGATCGATCTTGATCTTCATCATTATCTTCATCATCAGGAAAATCTGACCGTCCGATCTGATCCGATCATCTTGATCTTCGATCTCAGCTGCCCGATTTTGTGGTCGTGATCTCGATCGTCTTCATCTTGTTCGTTGTTCGTGTGATCGTGATTGGTTCGTGATTCGTTCATTGTGTTCGTGTTCGGGAATCCTTTTCCGTTATTCTTTCTTGGAGTCGTTTTCGTCATCAGTTAATGCAAGTAACTTGTACCCAATTTCTTTGTATGATACAAATCATAAATACCGCTTGTAGTGCAGTTGGGTTCTAGAGACAACTCGTGTGTGTGTTATCTTGATGAGTATTGTCTCTATAGTGCTATCTTGACCATAGTTGCATCACGACACATATGATATGAATTAACCTAGGAGTGACCGTTTCTTGATGCGATGTATATGTGAAACAATTATGAGAACTTGTGTGCTTGTGAGATCCATGTGATATACTTAGTGTGGACATGTCGTATACCCTATTTCATGTTGTTTGGACACTTAGTAGACACTAATTCATGTTTAGTGATGTTTCTACCAAGTTTCATGTGATCCATATTGGTTTTGTTCCTAAAGTAAATTCTGTATTTTGCCAATAATCTGTCTTGATCAGTAATTTAGACCATATTAAGGTCAGTATCTTAATTTCAGTATAAAATATGATTTTTAAAGAAATCCATCTTCTTTTCAAACTTTTTGTCCTTGATCGATTTCGTTTTCGTATGTGTGAGATATGATTGTTTTACTACAGAGGTATATTATATTTTCAGATTTCATTTCTTGATAATTTCAATGAGTAAATTATTTTGATACTGGTGCTAAACATAATATTTTGATCTTAAATTTTGGTCAGTAATTCTACACTTAATTAGGGATTACCCAGAATTTTGGTGGATTTTTTTGATGAGTTTTATGACTGATTTCGTGCTTGTTTACAAAAGCTATACTTGCTGGTTTGCTCGCTGTTCTGTAAAGAAGTATATTTTCACCCTAGTTCATTTTCCTGTATGAAAATATTTAGGAAATATGAAAGTTATCCTATTTTTTCTATTTTCATCTTCCTTTGGCGGATTTGAATTTCGTTTCACGGGTTGCAAGATATTACAGTTTTCATACAGCAGTGTTGGGAATTCCAGATTTGCCAAACTATCGTTTCTTGATATTTTCTGATTTTTGTTGGCTAATCTTACTGAAAAATTATGAAACTTTTTATTCTGATACTATACATATAGGAGAATACCCCAGATTTTTCGTGGATTTATTTAATGAGTTTTAATGCTGTTTTCCTTTTCTTGAATACGATTTACTGATTTATGGCAGAACATGTTTTCTGGATTCAAATCTGTTTTGAGTTATGTTTTTGTGAATTACTATATGGCTTATTTATATTCATTGGATTCGGCTGGGAGTCTATTTTCTATAATTTTTAACAGATTCAGATTTGCATATTTGTAACATCGGAAATCTCAGTTTTACTGCAGTATGGTCTTACTGTCCTGAACTAGAAATTTGGTTAATTTATCCTTTTGTGTGTTACCTTTCACCCGTGCATGATTATCTTTCGACCTGAACTTGTTACTTATTTGTACCATGTTATACTTACCTTGTTTCATGACACATACATGCTTGTTTGATAATAATAATAAATGACCAAGCTGAGGTTAAGGAAAAGGCCATAGTAGTGGACAATATAGGTAAGTATACTCGGAAGGGGGCCCGTGTTTTCCATGATTACAAATTATATAGAACGAAGTACCACGTGGAACTAAGTGCCACGTCAGGGATTGACAGGGGTCACCTCTAAAATCTACGGGGGCCACCTCTAGAATCCATAACATGATTACAAGTTATATGGAACTAAGTGCCACATAGAACTAAGTACCACGTCAGGAGTTGACGGCGACCACCTCTAGAATCTACAGGGCCCAGCTCTAGAATCCATTACATGATTACAAGTTATATGGAACTAAGTGCCACGTGAAACTAAGTGCCACGTCAGGAGTGACGGGGGCCACATTACATGATTACAAGTTATATGGAACTAAGTGCCACGTGGAACTAAGTGCCACGTGGAACTAAGTGCCACCTCTAGAATCTATGGAGGCCACCTCTAGAATCCATTACATGATTACATGACATGATATGATTCCCGTTTACATGATGCCTGAGTACACGGCCCTGTAAAAATCCCCTATGAAATCTAAAACGAAACTGTGTTGACTGTAGCAACCATGTAGTAAAAGTATGGATGCATGAAGTGTTACCTAGATAGTAATAATACAATACTTGAATATGATCACTTGACACTTGATACTTAATTACGTGTACATGATACATGATGTCTGATACTTGTTCACTTGTACCTGATACATGATACTTGATACTTGTTACTTGTTTACATGATACTTGTTCACTCGACACTTATTACATACTACTTATACTTGTTCACCTTACCATGCTAGTTATTATGCTTGATATCATGCTTATTCCATGTTATTAGTTAGTTTTCCCAATGTACTTGTATCCTGCATTACAAGCAGCCTGTAACTTGCAATTGATGGGTACTTATTTTCTTTTTTCTATCCCTGCAATTGTTAAATTGTAGATTTTGGAGAACAGGTTCCAGATGGTACGGGTGAGATGAAGTATTAGTGCTGGATTATGTTATCATTATTTCTTGTTGCTTATTTTGAACAATTGTATCTTATAATTGGATTTATTTTGTATTTAGGCAACGTGACCCAGGATATTTGACTTATTCAGATCTGAAATTATTTGAGATTAATATATTTTGGTTTCAAGTATTCTTATTGGTATTTGGGTTCATATGTACATGCTTGGTTGACTCTTTTGCTTCCGACTCTGATTATTCTTGTAAAATATTGTAAAGATTCTTGAACAGCTTATGGATGATAAAAATTATTCGCTGGGCTTAGTCACGTATCCGTATTCCGTATTCTCTTTTGGGAAGCGGGGCGTGACAAAAAGTAATATTCAATTGTCGACCATTTGGTCTGACTTAACTAGATTATTTCAATAGGATTGAAGGTTTAGAGACATAGAGTTGGGCTTTAGTCTATGCGATAGGTTAGAGTAAGTGTTACTCACTCAACTATCCAAGAGTTGCAAATGATGTAATTGGAAAATGTTCCCTACCTAAATAACTGTATTTTGGGTGATCAGTCAAAGCTAGCTCAAAACTAGGGGAAATATGGATCTTGGCCTACTAAAAAATCTTACGATGAGATTTTCCGAGCCAATGATGAGGATCGTTGATTTGAATAAAAATAGTAGGAGGAAAATTTAATAAAAGACCTTATTCAATGTCATGATATATACTCTGCTTATTTCTGTTGATGGTTAAATATTTTTTCTTTGCATATTTCTGTGAAATGATATTTACTTTGCATATTTATGTTGATAGATTACCATGGCATCCAACACATCAAATAACCTATCATTGTGATATGTCCTTGAGAAGGACAAACTGTCTGGAACAAATTTTCTAGACTGGTACAGAAATTTGAGGATAGTCCTCGGGCATAAGAAAAAACTGCATATTTTAGAGCAGCCTATTCCTGATCCACCTGCTGCAAGTGCCCTTCGCACCGAAAAGGATGCTCATAAGAGGCATCAAGATGACGCCTTGGACATTGGTTGTCTCATGCTAGCCACCATGAACTCTGAGCTTCAGAAACAACATGAGAATATGGATGCCTACGATATGATCATACACTTCAAGAGGCTCTACCAAGAGAGGCTAGGCATTTGAGGTTTGAAGTCTCAAAGGCATTGTTTCAGTGCAAACTTGCAGAAGGAAGACCTATTGGAATTCATGTGCTCAAGATGATTGGGTACATAGAGAATCTTGAAAGGCTTGGTTTTCCATTGGGTCAAGAGTTAGCCACTGACTTGGTCCTGCAATCTTTGCCGGAAAGTTATAGTCAATTCGTCATGAACTACAACATGAATGAAATTGACAAACCTCTGCCAGAACTTTTAAGCATATTGAGAATTGTTGAACAGAATATTAGTAAGAGAAAGACCATTATGATGGTCCAACAGGCCAAAGGTAAGGGCAAGGGCAAAAAGCAGATTAAAAAATCCAAAGGCAAGGGGAAGGGCAAGGGCAATATCAAGCCTAACACTTATGCCTTGAAACCTAAGGGTGGGGTGGCCAAGGAGGGCACATGCTTACACTGTGGTGAGACCGGACATTGGAAGAGGAACTGCCATAAGTACCTGGAGGAGCTTAAAAAGAAGAAAGGAAGTGAGACTTCCACTACATGTATTTTTGTTATAAAATTCAATTTATCTACTTCTGCATCTTGGGTATTAGATACTGGATGTGAATCTCACATTTGTGTAAATGTGTAGGATCTTAAAAAGAGCAGACCAATGGCTAAGGGCGAAGTTGACCTACGAGTTGGAAATTGAGCAAAAGTTGTTGCTTTAGCTGTAGGAACTTGTCATTTATCATTGCCCACTGAACTTATCATTGAGTTAGAGAACTGTTATTTTGTGCCTGCTATTAGTAGAAATATTATTTCTATTTCTTGTTTGGACAAGAAGAGTTTTCATTCATAATAAAGTAAAAAAGTTGCTTTATTTATTTGAACGATATTTGTTATGCTAGTGCACAATTGAGTAATGGACTTTATATTCTCGACCTCGAAATGCCCGTCGATAATATAAATACTAAAAGGTTAAAATCAAATGATACGAATTCAACTTACCTCTGGCATTGTCATTTGGGCCACATAAATAAAAACCGCATATCCAAACTCCATAAAGATGGATTCTTGGACTTATTTAATTTTGAATCATATGAGGTATGTGAACCTTGTTTGTTGGGTAAGATGACCAAAGCTCTATTCACTGAAAAAGGTGAAAGGACTAGTGATCTTTGAGGTCTCATACATAGTGATGTTTGCGGACCTTTCAACACATTGGCTAGAGGAGGTTTTCAGTACTTCATTACATTTACTGATAATTTCAGTAGATATGGATTTGTGCATCTGATGAAAAACAAATCAGTCATTTGAAAAGTTCAAAAACATTCAAGAATGAGGTACAAAATCAACTTGGTTAAAGTATTAAAGCCCTTCGATCAGAATGAGGTGGTGAGTACTTAAGCCAAGATTTTGATGACCATCTAAAAGTGCGAGATAATATCTCAACTCACTCTCCCTGGAACACCACAATAGAATGGTCTCTCTGAGAGGAGGAACTGGACCTTGTTAGACATGGCCCGATCAATGATGGGTCATGCAAATATTCCAAGTTCCTTCTGAGGACATACTCTATTAATAGCTGCTTTCACACTTAACCGTGTTACATCTAAAACGGTTCAAGAGACACCATATGAGATATGGACTGGGAGACGTCCTAGTGTGTCTTTTATGAAGATTTTGGATTATGAAGCCTACGTAAGGCGCCAATTTCCTGATAAACTTGGTCCCAAATCTGATAAGTGGTTCTTTGTAGGATATCCCAAGGAAAACAAGGGATACTATTTCTATAATCCGACCGAAGGCAAAGTGTTTGCATGGACTGCTGTGTTCCTAGAGAGAGAATTTGTCTCCAAAAGAACCAGTGGGAGAACAATAAAACTTGAAGAAATTCAAACTTTGCAAAGTAGCAGCGAACCAATGGTGGAAATGGAGCAGACTCCACAAATTGTTGTGGAACAACCACCTACTCAAGTAGCACAATACCTACGTAAGTCTAGTAGGATACCCCATCAACCCGAGAGATATGGATTTCTCGTGACTCAACATGGTGATATATTACTCGTGGATCAGGATGAGCCTACGACTTATGATGAAGCAGTAAAAGGCCCAGATTCTGAGAAATGGCTTGAAGCCATGAGATCTGAGATAGAATCCATATATACCAGCCATGTATGGACCTTGGTAGACCCACCTGAAAGGGTAAAACCTATTGGGTGCAAATGGGTTTTCAAGAAGAAAACTGATATGGATTGTAATGTACACATCTTTAAGGGGCAGTTGGTGGCTAAACGTTTCAAACAAGTTCATGGTGTAGACTATGATGAAACTTTTTCGCTAGTTGCCACGCTTAAATTCATTCGGATCTTGCTTGCTGTTGCAACATATCATGATTATGAAATCTGGCAAATGGATGTCAAAACTTCTTTCCTAAATGGAAATCTTCTCGAGGATGTGTACATGACACACCCTGAGGGTATTTTCACTCCAAAGGATAATGGAAAGGTGTGTAAACTGCAACGATCCATTTATGGATTAAAGCAAGCTTCTAGAAGCTGGAATCTTCGTTTCGATGATGCAATCAAAGAGTTTGGTTTCATCAATAACGAAGATGAACCTTGCATCTACAAGAAGGTTAGTGGGAGCACAATTTTTCTGGTGTTGTATGTAGATGACATACTACTCATCGGGAATGACATCCCTACCTTACAGTCTGTAAAAACTTGGCTAGGAAAATGCTTTTTCATGAAGGATTTGGGTGAAGCTACCTATGTATTAGGCATCAAGATCTATAGAGATAGATCAAGGAGGCTGCTTTGCCTGAATCAGAGTACATACATAGACAAAGTATCGAAATGCTTCAATATGCAAGAGTCCAAGAAAG
Organism: Hemerocallis citrina; assembly: GCA_017893485.1. NCBI lineage: Eukaryota > Viridiplantae > Streptophyta > Magnoliopsida > Asparagales > Asphodelaceae > Hemerocallis > Hemerocallis citrina. The sequence continues at coordinate 232,028,269 of CM030364.1, read as the reverse complement.
GGTTTCTCCTATGTCGCATGGTGTAAGCCTGTCTAAGGCTCAATGTCCTTCCACTCAAGATGAGAGAGACCGCATGACTAAGATTCCATATGCATCTGCAATTGGATCTATCATGTATGCCATGTTATGTACTCGTCCAGATGTCTCATATACTTTGAGCATGACGAGCAGGTACAGTCAGATGCCGGTGAGAGTCACTGGACTGCTGTCAAGAACATCCTTAAGAACTTAAAGAAGGACTAAGGATTCGTTCTTGGTATATGGAGCCGAGGAAGAGCTTGTTGTAAAGGGTTACACTGACGCTAACTTCCAGTCCGATAAGGATGACTCCAAATCGCAATCAGGTTTTGTGTTTTGCCTAAATGGTGGATCTATGAGCTAGAAGAGTTCGATGCAAGAGACAGTATCCGATTCTACTACAAAGGCTGAGTATATTGCTGCATCCAAGGCAGCAAAGGAGGCCGTTTGGATCAAAAAGTTCATCACTGAACTTGGCATGGTTCCTAGCATTATGAACCTGCTGGACCTCTATTGTGATAACAATGGGGCCATTGCACACAAGGTTTTAAATCTCGGATTTCGGACTCGTCTCGGCAAGGGGTGTTTCGTCTCGGATCGGAGATATCGGAGGAGATCTCGGGGAAATGGGATCATCTCGGATGTTCATTTCGAACACTCAATAAATATATATTTATTGCTACTAAACAATATATAAAATGTTCTACATGTCATTTAACATTAATATGTCTATTTACTACTTTCTAATACACTATAACTCTTAACATTTGTTGTATTATTGTTGCAGGACCAAAATGAGATGACTTCACTATATACAAAAAGCTAAACAAGCTGAAAACAAGATAGAGGAATTTGTAAATTCATGTTGTAATGTTGTATGAGAAATATGCACTATTTGTTGTATGAGGAATTTGTAAATTCATGTTGTAATGTTGTTTTACATGTTTATTAGATTATAAGCTTTCCCTTTCCAAATCTCTAGTCCATTTTACATGTTTTTTTTCAGTTCTTACATGTAAAAGAAAAGGCTAAAATGTGTATTAGATATAACATATCCACATAGTTTGTTTTCATCATTCAATCTCTAGATTTATTAGATTATAAGCTTTCCTTTTCCAAATCTCGGACTTCTCGGGCGAAATATCGAACTTCTCGGGCGAAATATCGGACTTCTCAGGCGAAATATCGGACGAAATATCGGACTTCTCGGCCGATATATCCACTTTTCGGGTTCAAACGAAAAATGGCTTAAAATCCTGATTTCGTTTCGCTGAGGCTTCCGATACGATATCTCGGCCGAAATATCGGCCGATATGGCCGAGATTTAAAACAGTGATTGCACAAGCTAAGGAGCCTATATCTCACCAGCGATCCAAACATATACTTAGGCGCTTCCATCTCATTCGAGAGATCATCGATAAAGGAGATGAGAAGATATGTAAAGTACCGAAAGATGATAACATTACTGACCCACTGACAAAGCCTCTTGCACAGCGAAAGCATGAGGGTCACACTAGATCTATAGGCATTATATGTATGTCTGATTGGCTCTAGTGCAAGTGGAAGATTGTTGGTGTATGTCCTAGAGGCCAGTTGTGTACTGACATTATTAGTTTACATTGTATCATGATATTTATTTCATATATGAGGTATTTCATTTATTGTGTTGTTTATTGTGATTAAATAAACATAATAAAGTCCTTAGAATAGTAGGTTCAATACCGTAGAATATGAAGTGTATGACTTGATTGTGAGATCCTATTGGTTGTAATCAGAACACTATTCTTAAATGTCCCTAGTCAAGTATTATTGTGAATTAGGACAACAATAATACAAAGAGACTAGTATGTGCGTATACTGATGAACATATCTCACAGGTCATGGATATGAGATATCAAGTCTTCACATGGCTATGTATTAGAGTAATAATGTACTGGATTGACCCACCATGAGAACGCTGCATGGATCGTTACGTGAGTGTCATAAGCGGTTCTCACAGTGACCATGGTGTAGGTATTCCTTTGACTTAAAGTCACTACGGTTCCCTACATGAAAAGTTATATATTTTAGGACAAAAGCCAAAGTACCCCCCCAACGTTTGGCCTGAGTACAAAATGCCCATACAACGTTTGAAAAAATACAATAAATCCATTATTCCGTTAACTTAACCCTATCCGTTAAGTTATAATTATTAATTTACTTTTTTACCCTTACCCTTTCATATTCATTCTCTTTCTCCCTTTCTTCATTCATGAGAGAGTCTCATGAATGAAAACAAGGTTAAGAATAGCTCAAACTAAGGAACCCCTACAGAGTCAGCAAAGAATAAATCACGCAACCTAATCGTAATGGAAGAGGTAAATTCTTATTAGCTATAGGTATGCCATAACTAACTTCCCCATTCATTACAGTTTGTGTTCAGATCAATATTAAGAAGTATAATCCTAATGAAAAAGGGGTTGAGTTGCAACTTGCTACTTGCATCTAACCTCATCAGCTCATGCAACCAAAAGATGACGCCAAAAATTTCCCCCTCCAGTACCTGTCTGGAAGAGCACATGAAAAATTCATAGTGGGCGAGGTACCATGTCATTAATTCAACAGATGAAATACTGAATTAGTAATCGCTAAGGATATTTTGGGGATCGAAATGAGTGTCGATGAAGCTATTAGTTAGAAGATTCTATAAACTATTTTCAAAATCATACCAGAAAATGTAAGATAGCAGTAGGTAGAATACTCAAAAGGATATTTTAAAAACTTGAAATTTATGGGATTGATGAACAAAACAAAACCATGCTGATGAGATATAATTTTTTAAATACACCCCATAAATTATATCAAAGAAGCAAAGAGTCAAACATACCTTACCAATAGCACCAAGAACAACAGTTGCATCTGAACATCCATAGACAGTAGCATACCTCAAAGGCGCTAGTATATATATCATTGAATCATGGCAATTCAAAACCTGCACCAAAGCAACTTAGTCTGATGGTCATAGCCCAAATAAAAAATACGCATCAAACATTATGGGCAAAATATGACAATCCTTGTGTATGAAGCACATGAAAACAAAACATATAAAGTCACAGGTACAACAGTACGATAAAAAGGTACGAGGTAGGAACAAAACAGATAGTTTCTGTAACATGTTAAAGCATTGATAGTTGGCATGAATTGATTGTTTTATCTATCTTAATATGGAAAATCCCTGATTAACTGGCTCAATTTAGCCTTGAATGATGGGAATAACATTGTTTACATTAAATAAACTAGTATCATACACGTGCACACGTGCACGTGGAAAAAATTGAAGAGATAATGAAAAGGGAAAAAAGAAAATAATTTCCAAACTGATCCACTTTAGAAAAAAATTTACGAAACTGGTCCACTGTCGAAAATATTTATCAAAGTTAGTCCATAACCCAACACGTGCATTGCACGGGTTGGGTTAAGGACTAAGGGGTTCTCCCATTATAGTAGTAGAGATATCAAACATCATGAAAAGGCACTGAGGCTGTATAACGACTACCAAACCTTTCTTGCAAGTCTTTTCGGTTTCCATTGAAAACAAAAAGTCACATTTCTAGTTAGAAAATTTATAGGAGGCAATGTCTCACAAGTTTTCCCAAGATTTAAAAATGAGTAGCAACCGTACTCTGAAAGAACTTGTTATATTATATGTATCAAATTACCAAATTAATAATGATTCTTGTCATTGTTTTGAAGTTCGGTATGAAACGGATACCAGGGTGAAGAATCTAGCAATCACTGTTGTGGAAAGCTGCTAAAGCCCCATGCTTCTACTTAAGGCTTTCTAGAGGTCTTTAGCCCTCTTAACATTTACAGTGTTTGGTGCCTTATATGTTCTCAGATCGCTCTCTCTGAGAAGAATCTAGCAATCCCCACTAATAGTTCATGCTGTCGCTTGAGGCTTTCTAGAGCTTTTTAGCCCTCAAAATTTACAGTGTTTGTTGTATTGTTGTCATACAGTTCTCAGGTTGCTTGATGTCTTACATGTTCTCACCCTAGCCAACTTAGTTAGGGTGGCACGACGCGGAACCATATCTCTCTCTCTCTCTCTCTCTCTCTCTCTCTCTCTCTCATTGTTTGTATTTAGTTAGGTTTGACTCTCTCTCTCTCTCATTGTTTGTATTTAGTTAGGTTTGACTCTCTCTCTCTCTCTCTCATTGTTTGTATTTAGTTAGGTTTGACTATGTTTATGAAATGGTAACGGTTAGGGTTAAGTTAACGGAATAATGGGTTTATTGTATTTTTTCAAACGTTGTATGGGCATTTTGTACTCAGGCCAAACGTTGGGGGGGTACTTTGGCTTTTGCCCTATATTTTAATGTCGTCAAACGTTGTCTGTAATAAGGTGATTATAAAGTCGACTATTGGATATACTACAAATCATGCGGAGAGATGTGAGTGACTTAGATATGATTTATCCCTCTTACATAACATGAGAGATATCTATGGGCCCCTTGATTAAGTGAGACTGCAAAATGCATGGTCATGCTCAAATGAGTCAATATGAGATATTAAGCTCATTTGTTTTAGTAAGTCTACTCGGACATCAATAAACCAAAGATTGAACTATACAAGGGTGACACGCTCTATGCCTTGTGGTCAATTAAGATATCTGGACAAAGGGACTAGACTACATGGTAACATTGGTCACGGATAGGTTATGTCTAATTATTGACATTCCGTTACTTGAGTAGCAGTGATATATTGCTAGATACCGCTCACTGTTTGTAATACTAGAATACGATTTTAGTATTACTGTCAACGTAATAGGAACCTACATGGTCACACACTTAGAATGGATCGAAATTGAGAAATTAAATTCATAAGATGAATTTAATTAGGGATCCAAGTAAGACTTTGACTCCTGACATTGGTTGGACATTTAATTAGATTAAATGGGCTGACTAAAGTTCAAAGGCCCACACACGAATCTGAACCAAGTCAGATTGTGAGTCCAACAACCTCATTTCTCTCTTATGGTTGATTTTCTACGGTTATATATATGATACATATCTGTGAAAAAGTGTTACATGAGAAAACCCTAACCGTCACAGAAATTGTGAGAGAGAGAGATCGTGAGGGACATCCCGTCCTGCAGCTAGCACCGTGGCGTGAGGGAAAGCTTGATTTGATCCGTTTGTGTGGATGTCGTAGAGGCACCGCAATATCGTAGTGCTGTGATCGGCATACTGTGGAGACAACAGATCCATCTTCATGGTATAACTCCTAAACACAATTTATGGTTTTCGCATGGATCCATGGCTAGGTTTCAATATATTTTTTTTGTAATTTTTTTGCTGTGTATTTAATCTGAGATTACCATCGAAACCTAACACTAAGAGCTATGTTGGGTAGTAATCTTGTATGAACCAGAATTTGGACAAGTACAGTGCCCGTCTTCCATCCACTTAGTAATCGAACCCTGGTCATATGTTTGACCTGTCAAAACAATCACTGCATCCTTCATGAAACCCAACCAAATCGTGCAGCAAAAATCCTTAGGTATCGTAACAGAACAATTAGAAACACTTGTCTTCATTTTCTTACTACTATTCCCACTTGTCAATTCATATCTCTCTTTTACAAACTCAAACAACAAGAACCTGCAATACCGAATCAAAGCAACAACTCCCCCAAGCACCGAAGCATCAATGCCATAATCTTCACTACTAAATATCTGTTCTTCGATAAATTAAAATCAACCTCAACACAGCGCATTCTCAATCCCGAATCGGTCAGCTAAGTCAGTTTTCAGCTCACCTAAATTCGGGACACTTCCTCTCACGAACTCATCAAGAAACGAAAATATGTTAATTCAAAGCAACTCATCGTAGCAATCAATATACAACTTTTGCCTCCTCGTCTGCCTATGAACAAGTTTGACTTGCTCTTCGAGATCACAAGCAAGATCAAGATCAAGATCAAGACTGGGCTTTTTTAACGGTAGTACATCTAGAATTGTGTCGAATCCTTGAACTAAAATCATGAAAATTCCCCGAAATTTGGGGGTGCAGCAAAATCCAAACTTTAGAAAACTGGGAGCAATAACCTAAAATCATTCGCGATCGAAAGATCAGGACGTGGAGCTCTTTAAAGTAGACAGTTGCAGATGGCGGGAAAAGGATGGAATCTGAATCCGGAGAATCGATCAATAATTCGAAGTGGGAGGAAAGATGATCCAATTCTTAATTTGGATCAGGTACTGTAGCCGTTGAAGAAGTTGCTGAGGAGTTCGAGTGCTAGTTGTTGTGTATCGGCCCTTTAGATCTTGCATATCAGTCCTTACTGAATAATAATCTTACAAGGTTGTAATCGTAAAAGAGACATTTACATGTATTACATGTGTCTAGGTGTCCGGTGTGTAGAGGTGTATGTTAAGATAGTGGGGCCCACTGCTAACCGTTTAACCAACTCTTCCCTAAGCTGTAAACATGTGCTTTGTATGTAATGAGTTGGGTATAAATAAACCCATTTGTAACAAAGTTAATTCATGAATAGAATTGATGCATTTTAGTCCACTATTCATCTCTTCTTCCTTCTTCCATCTTGAGTTGTGCCTTAGGGTTTTGCAGGTCAATGGCGAGAAGACGGTCCGCCTCGTCTAACGACGCCGCTGGAGGCCGAGTTGGAACAATGGTATCAGAGCTTCAAGATCCGGTAATGGTGACGGCGACGACCAAATTCGACGGTGAGGTCGAGAGTTCGAGGAATCTTGACCACGGATTTCAATCCAAGGTCGGTTCAAAGGACCGGACAACGAGAAGTTCCACTGATTATAATGTCGAATTCTATAAGTTGTCCGATCTTGAACGGCGATTGATCTCTGAGTCTCGTCATCGGTGTAGGAGGTCGGAAATTCTTCATAATGATTTCGGTGAAGGTAGTGGGGGTTATTCTTCACCTCAATATTATCAATGACCATCACCATGAAATCAATTTCCTGAAGAAATCTTCGATCAAGAAGTTGATCAAGAACTTGAAGAGAGATTTGATCGATTAGAGTTGGCGGTGGAGCATTGGCTTCAAGAATCAGGTGTATTTCATAGACCACTAGGTGTTCGATTCCGAAATCAACAAGATTTTCGTAGGGATGAAGAACATGGTGATTATAAGCAACGAAAATATGGGCATCGAGATCAAGAATCAAGATTCAGTCGATATCAAGAACCAAGATTTGAAAGCTATAACCAAGATGCAGATGATCAAAAACGGAACCTCCATATTCGATTCTGACAATATAGAGAAGAGGGGAAATTATATCAGTATCAAGAAACCTCTTATGGCAGTAAAAGATTAGAGGAGCATTGGATGTATGAAGATAGTGAAGAAGATTTGGAAGGTAGTGGTTGTTCTTGGAGGACTCCAGCTGTTCAACTAAATTTCTATGAGGAATCATCATCCACCAGGAGATCGCAGGGTAGGTATCTACCTTCCCATATGCGACACAAAGCTTCTGCGACTCCAAACCCTTCACGCCTCAATTGTGCAGCCAAAGAACCAAATTCGAAGGTGTCAATGCTACCAGAGATGAGAGTTCAAAAATGTGCACTAAGTGTTCGAAAAAAATTTCATGAGAAGTCATCGTTGTCAAGGAATGACTATTGGGTTGGAAGAGTGATCAATGATGTAGATTCAGATGAGAACTCATCACTACAGTATAGGAACATGGCCCCTTTGAGTTCAGTTGGTCGAATGAGCCAAACGAGAATGAGGAAATCTTTTACTAAATGTTTGGATGAAGAAATTGAGGAATGAGAAAATGCATAGCTTTGTGAGAAGCAGCATGAGAAATTGAAGCCTACAAAGCTCTCTGCATTGACTCTGGTCGCTGAAGAACATGATAATCCTTGTGATGCCTTGGAAAATGTGAATGATGCAAATTCTGAAGATCATATGGAAGAGGACTTGGTATTCCCAAATCTTGCACCTGCTGATTTAATGGGGGTAGAAGAAGTGACAGCAGCTGCTAATGTCGAAGGTGAAATCTGTGAGAACCCTCATACTGAGGAGAAACAAAATAGTGGCATGGCAGATGGTGACCAAACTGGCGATCATAAGGAAAGGTGAGTTGAATAGTAATAATAGTCATATTATTAATCCTGGTGGTGCTGATGAAGAACATCAGTCTGATATAGTTAGAGTTGCCATCTTGCGGTTGTCAATGTACAGTTTGTTGAGAGTGCATGAAAAATTGAAAGATTCTAGAAAAAAAGGAGCTTAGTGACTGTTTTGAATGTGGTTATGACGTTCTTCCTCTCATAAGGGCTTTCCAAGGTGTCATAAGACCACTGCAGCTTCCATTTCTGTGTCTTCAACTCCATCCATACTCCCAACGAAGCAACAAGAAAAATATGTGAAGTTAAATATGGCTGAATTTTTGGGTTTGCTGGGTTTACTTCCTCAAGATATAGAGTTTTCTTTCTCTAAAGCTATTTCTAAGACTCTAATGCGCATCAAATGATGGTGGTTGTTAGGGCTGCAAACGAATCGAGCTATTCGCAAGCTATTCGGCTCGAGCTCAGTCAAAGCTCGACTTGAACTGAGCTCGAGCTCAAAACCGAGCTCGTTTCGTAAATGAGTCGAGCTCGAGCATCAGTTTTTTTTAAGGCTAAGCTCGCGAGCTATTCGGCTCGAATACGGTCAAAGCTTGGTCAAAGCTCGCCTCGAACCGAGCTCGAGCCGAGCTCGAGCTCAAAAATAAGTTCGTTTCGTAAACAAGCCGAGCTCGAGCCTGAAGGTATTCGGCTCGGCTCGGCTCGATTGTAGCCCTAGTGGTTGTTACAGTTGGTAGACTCCTTGCAGTCGACTACAACAGATGAGGGTGTACAGGGTGCTACCGGAAAGGAAATGAAGGTTCTGAATGGGAAACTCGTGAAAACCAAAGATAGGAGCACAATGAGAAACATTGGAAAGGAGCTCAGAACCCTTACCAAAGAAAAAGGGATAAGGCAACAGCTAGCAGTCACGGATGTTCTAAATGATTCAGATGCAATTTTGACAATTTTAACAACTTTATCTGGTGCATCTTCTCGCAAATGGGATACAATTGCATTTGATTTGGTGATAATCGATGAAGCGGCTCAGGCACTTGAGGTAGCATGCTAGATGGCTTTATTGAAGGGATCAAAGTGCATATTTATAGGAGATCATCTTCAGCTTTCTCTAACAGTACAAAGTGTCGAAGCTACAAAAAAAAGGCTTAGGAAAAACCCTCTTTGAACGCCTGACAAGCCTGTATAGGGAAGAAATCACGTCAATGCTCATTGTTCAGTATCGTATGCATGAGCTTATCATGAATTGGTCATCTAAAGAACTTGACAGTAACAAGATTCAAGTCCATTCAAGTGTTTCTGGGCATGTGCTTTGTGATCTTGAATGTGTTAAGAAGTCATGTTCGACGGAGCATACCATTATCCTCAAGACACATCTAGGTGCGACATGGATGAAAAAAAGATGGAGAAGAAAGCACAATGAATGAGGGTGGTCTATCTAAGGATATTGAGAAACACACAAGCTCTTATGGGACTTGGGAAAGGTGCATCTTTTTCTCTCTATTTGATGATGCCCTAGTACAACGAACCTAGTTGGGAAAATTACTGGGATATGTATTGGAGATTCCCGAATTTCCGTGATCTCCTGAAATCTCTTTTTCATGAGGGGAGTATTGATCCAATTCTTAATTTGGATAAGGTATTGTAGCTGCTGAAGAAGTTGCTGAGGAGTTCGAGTGCCAGTTGTTGCGTATCGGTCCTTTAGATCTTGTGTATCAGTCCTTAGTGAATAATCTATATAATAAAACACAAAGAAGCTATCAAGTGGCTCTCCTTCAATCTCCAAAAAATCAAAGGCTCAGATCTTATCTTACAAAACATATTCCCCCCCCCCCCCCCAAAAGTTTCCCCAATACTCAAATTCAAATCTCCCACCCAAAACAACTCCTACATTTATTTATTTATTTATTTTTTCTCTCTCTCTCCCCCTCCCTCTTCTATTCAAAAAATTAAGAAAATAAAAACTTTAAAATATTAAAATAATTTAAAATTTAAAAACTTTAAAAACTTTAAAAATAAATTCAAAAAATTTCAAAAAATCATATAATATGATTTTTTCTCTATGTTTGCTACTTCAATTAATTTGCTGCACCTCCGAAACTATTTTATATAATCAAATAAGGTGCACCGTTTCGAAGACGTGGCGTAGGCACGTGACAACGGACAAACCTAGTAATCTTACAAGGTTGTAATTGTAAAAAAGACATTTACGGGAATTACATGTGTCTAGGTTTCGGGTGAGTACATGTGTATGTTAAGATAGTGGGGCCCACTGCCCCGTTTAACTAACTCTTCCCTAAGCTGTAAACCCGTGCTCTGTATGTAATGAATAATTAGTTGAGTATAAATAAACCCATTTGTAACAGAGTTCATTCGTGAAGAGAATTGAGACATTTTAGTCCATTGTTCATATCTTCTTCCTTCAGGTCGATGTTACAGTCTCAAACTAGGGACGAGCGGTTACGGGCGGCAGCGGCGATGGCTCGAATCGAGAACAGGTATCCACCATGATAACCAATGAATAAGTATCTCAAGAGAACTAGAGAGGAAGAAGGAAAAGAATAAGAAGAGAGAAGATAGAGGAGAAGAGATTAAAGCAAGAAATATCTATTCATTCGTATCCAATAAAAAGAGATTACATTCAGTATATAAAGGAAGGAGAAGAAGAGGCGAAGGCGTGCGCAACGCACGGGTTCTACAAAGAAGGAACCTTATTGATAAATGCCCAACACTTATGCATTTAAGCCCAGAAAAGAAAGGAAAATCTCCTAGGGACTGATACGTAGACGAAGGGATTGATATGTAATAAAATACAGTTCATAGTAAAATTGTATCAATCCTTCGCCCTTGAAAATGAGCTTCCAAATTCTTGTGAAAATTTGGGAAGCGACTATAAACTCCTTCCATGTAGCCTCGTCTTCTCCTCCTCCTTGATAAAAAATAAAGTACTTTGCAAACATAAAGTGCCTTGATGTGTACTGTAGCAAAACCCTAGAGTAGGTATCTGCAAAATTCCGTGCACGATTAGGCTAGCCAGTAAACTGCATATCAACTATCTCCAGTTTCCCATCTACAAGCCTCACAGCTTCATTCTGCATGGCATCATGGGGTAGCTTAGTGGCAAGATTTTCTTCTTTAGACACAATTGCTTGCTCCATTTACTGAAGAATATCTTTCAATAAAGGTATTGCCATGTGACAGTTTATTGAATTGTCATAACCTTTTAAAAGGAACAGCTCCAAGATGAGCTCCAAGTCATCTGTTCACTCAAGTAATGAAACCTCAGAAGCAGTGAAAAGCCCACATTCTTGGTCAGTAATTTCCAAAAAGATGCCTCCTGCTTGCATAGAAATCAGAGGGAAGCGACATCCTACCTTGTGAAATTGAGCTGGTATTGAGTGACCATCGCACCTGTAATTTCATCCAAAACGGGTTCTTTAAGCTTTTCAACCGCAGGTTCTTGACTTTTTCTATATTCCTTATAGGTTACACAATTGTCATGAAATCGTAGCCATATATCACTTGCACGATTCTCACTTATCACAGAAAATGCACGAAGCCTTGCTGAACCAATGGCTCCTTTCCCTGAAAGTAACCCAATGCCAAATGGCACGACGCTAGCAGATGCTCGAGTAACATGGGTTGCTCTAAATGCAAAAATGACCAGATGATATTCCTCTTTGAAAAGCTCGGGAAATCTTTCATGTACTCTAATACCGAGCTGGTATAGTTCTTCCTCTCCTTCGATAACCAGCTCCCTACCTTTCTTTCTTCCCTTCCAAGGGGATTGCCATCCAGCCAACCATGAAGGAATTTTCTGCAAAGATCTCTCATGCCTTGCTTCACTCAAAAGTGAATTCAAACGTACTGCCAAGTTTGCCTGATAGTTTAATGCCTCAGCATAATTATCTTCTGAAAAACTAATTATCACATCCAATAGATCAGTGATAGAGTCTGGCTCAAGTATCTGATGTTGAGTATTACCATATGTTGAGAATTCCGCATTATGTTGCAGCAAGGGATTTTCAAGAATTTCATCAGAGAAAGGATGCTCATATTCTGGGTTAAGGAATTGTTCTAAACCATAGAATAAAGCACTCTCTTCTTCACGTGTTTGACCCAAGTAATCACAAGCTTTATCATACTCTTCAGATATACCATAAGCTTTAATCATAACACTGAACACCAAGACACTTGATTTATGCCTACTTAAACAACATGTTAAAGCTTTCTCTGCCAAATTTTGGTGTCCATTCTCCCCAAAAGCATCTACCTTGGCAGCAAAGCATTCTAAACTCATCTTATCATAAAACCTTTCGAACCAAGACAAATTTGTCAAGCATCAAAGCTCTAATGTACATCCGAGTCAAAGCTGAATGGCTGTACTCATCAATCTCAAGTCTCTGTTCTCCCATATCCAACGCTAAAGTTTCAACTCCTACAACCATGTTTCTTATAGAGAATGCATATAGAAGAGTTTGATAACTCACAATATCTGGCACTGGACCATTTTCCTTCATCTTTAAAAAATAACTAGCAGCACTGTTAATATCACCACTCTTTGTATATATAGATATGAGAATATTATATGTTCTAGTGTCGGAAAAGCAACAGATTTCTTCCATCATTTCCATTAATGAACCTACTTCCTCTAAACAATTATGGTTGCCACACACATGAATCATAGTATTAAAAGTAACTATGTCAGGAACGATACCTTCTCTTAACATCCTAGCACAAGTGTCCGAAGCTTGTTGAAGTTCCCTTGCCTTCCCATAAGTATCAATCATCATATTAAATGTATACAGGATACACCTGTGACATTGATGGGAATCATCATCAATCGTCACTGTATCATTTCCAAAAGAACTCCTCTGCCTTTTGGAAGACCCGCGCCTTCTTGTACGTTTGAACTACAATTCCCATTGTCACCTCGTCAAGTTCTATTCCTTCGCTGTGTTCTCCTCTCCCTGGATCGAAGATAAGGTATTTCGCAAAAATAAAGTGCCTTACAAAGATGTGAAGAAGCTAATCAGCATTCAGAGGGACTCTGCCCAAAGAAACCCATCGAACAATCTTCACAGGAAGGAACCGAGAGCGGGGAACCTTAATCTTCGCACCCAATTTGCCACTGTTCATCAATGGCGGAAACACACCCCCATGACCTAGAGGATCACCCTTTGATTGGAGAGGCAAGAAAACTAAACCATGACACTTATATACACATTCTGATTGATGAGGATGAGTGATCAGGGGTGGTGGAACCAAAGAAACATTTGATCTAATACTTGGTAGGCGGTTGCTGGAAATTGGAGATGGGATAGTAGTAGCAGGAGTAGTAGTCGTAGCGGTAGTTGGGGAAGATTTGGCGGGGGCAGTTGTCGTGGATGTGGAGGGAGAGGGATTTGAGGGAGTTGGGCTTCGTGGTGGGGTCGGAGATGAGGGAGTGGCGACAGGAGCGGAGGCAGGTGGTATTGGCATCGAAACAGAGAGGGGGTTTGAGGTGGTGCTAGGGTTTGATGATGGGTTTGGGATTCTTGAGATCGAGGGTATGACCGGTGATTGGGATAGGAGAGGTTCAGCCATGGAATGGCTAGCTTTGTTGGGATGATGGGTTTGAGATCTAGGGTTTGATGCATAAGGGACTTCTTCTTTGTTTCGGGAATCTCCTTCCACGAGGCATCGCAACGAACTTAGGATCTCATTGTTTTGCAACTGCAAATCGATCACCTAATGCTGTAGGATACCTATCGAAATCTCTATATTCTTCACCCTTTGGTTTAGATCAGTTGGCTCTGATACCATTGTTACAGTCTCAAACTGGGGACGATCGGTTACGGGCGGCAGCAACGGTGGCTCGCATCGAGAACAAGTATCCACCATGATAACTAGTGAATAAGTATCTCACGAGAACTAGAGAGGAAGAAGAAAAAGAAGAAGAAGAAAGAAGATAGAGGAGAAGAGATTAAAGCAAGAAATATCTATTCATTCATATCCAATAAAAAGAGATTACATTCAGTATATAAAGGAAGGAGAAGAAGAGGAGAAGGCGTGCGCAACGCACGGGTTCTACAAAGAAGGAACTTTATTGCTAAATGCCCAACACTCAAGCATTTAAGCCCAGAAAAGAAAGAAAATCTCATAGGAACTGATACGTAGACAAAGAGATGGATATGTAATAAAATACAGTTCATAGTATAACTGTATCAGTTGATGGCGAGAAGACTGTCCACCGCGTCCAACGACGCCGCTGGAGGCCGAATTGGGACAAGAGAATCTTGATCTTTAAGATTAGCACTCGAGTGTATCTTCGTTGGAAAGAGAAGGAGGAGGTGACCGGATTCGAGTAGGTGGTGACGAGATCGCGGGAGATGGAGGCGAGAGTTTAGGTGAGGGCGAGGTTGGTGACGTCGGAGGTCGCGAAGAAGGCGGCGGTTGTTGTAGAGCGGCAGCGGTGTACGAACGAGAAGTCAGTGGTGCTCGCCCTTGTTAAGGATAGGATTCGGATTTGTGCTGTTACCAAAAAATAATTTGAATAAAATAATTTCTGAGCGGAGGTTAGAGGGGGGGGTAGGTAATTGTTAGTTGGAACCTGGGGAGTGAGTTTTGGTTGGGTTTAAAAATGGAGGAATTCCGCATTTTTTATGGATGACGCAAGCAATTCAGGAGGATAGTTTCGGTATTTCGAGGGGACTGAAAGTCAACTTAGTGACGTGTGTTTGAGAATGGTGAAAGGGAAGAGAGAGAGACAGACACCGGAGTGGCCATCCTCCGCATTTATGCTTTTGGACGAAGTAGAGGGGAACTTATTTACCACGGCTATGTGGGACCCTCTTGACCGTTGTCACTGTAAATTTACTATTTTCTACTGCATTTTATAATATTTTTTATCCGTTAGCATAAATTTTCCTAAACTGCTTATTAGTTTTCATGATTGGGCTGTTAATTCTGGCTTTTGAAGATAACCGTTTCAACCCCAAAGATTATTGAATCTCATTCACCTTAGTGAGTCATTGTGAGGCATAAATAATGCAATTGTCGAATATATATATATACTAGGTTTGCCTATGGGCACGTGCCTACGGCACGTTTTCATGAACGACGCAGCATATCAAATTTTGGGGAGGGAGGACAGACTGTCGTTGGTTGCAAATAAGTTTGTGTGCGTGAGAACTAGCTCTAAGCCTCCAATACCTAGTGAGAAATGCTAAACCACGAAACTGATTGGTTCCCCATGCACTATGTCTATAAATTGGGTAGTTGATTAGATAAAATCGCCAAACACCCTAACAGAATAATATCCAGTTCGGGCCATAACCTGAGACCCTTCATTATCACGAATAACAACGGAATTTCTTGGCACGTTAACTTTGTGAAGTGAGACACCACTCTAAGGAAGTAAAGCCTGAATATATGAAATTCAAGTCAGAAGAATCCAGGGGGGCCTCTTTAAAAGACGTCCCTTTTAGTATCTACAAAATTCCCTCTTCTCCCTAACCCTTCTCTCTAATACTTTAACATCTGTTTTGTGTCATCACTTCCATTTCACCTCTACACAGACTACACTACCAACATCGAATTAGTACTGAATATAAAGAAAATGGCAACAACAACAAACCTCAAAATCCGCGCACGAGTCTCCGACGCACAGGCAATCACATTCAGCTTCCCGCACCAAGCCACCGCACTTCCTTCAAAACCAAAACCAAAACCAAAACCAAAACCACAATAATACAAATCAAAACCACACTCAAATCAAGAAACAGCAAAACCTCAAAAGTCAAAACAAAACCGCACCTAAAAATCCGGCACATCTCCGACACTCTCATCTTGTGCCTCAAACTCGACGGCGGTTGCTTCAACCGTATCCTAAATACCGTCGCTAGCGCCGGCGCCAAGCCCTCCCCTCCCTCCATCTTCCGATCCTCCTCTTGCTCTCCTTTCTCCACCGCCTCTGCTCTCTACAGTAACTTTCCCGCCATCAGAAGAGAGAGGGGGGGGATCAGGATCGATGAGAGAGAGATATAGAGGGGAAGGGGATTTTGGGAAGAGAGAGAGGGGGGGGGGGGGGGGGGGGGTTGAGTTAATTTAGGGTGTGAAATTTTGGGGGAAAAATGTGTTTTGTGAGGTTAGATCTGGGCCTTTGATTTTGGGGGATTGAAGGAGAGTCACTTGATAGCTTTCTTTGTGTTATATATATATATATATATATATATATATATATATATAGAGAGAGAGAGAGAGAGAGAGAGAGTCTATTATGAGATGGTGAGCTCAACTTCTTATTATGAGGTGAAGTTCTCAGCCGTCCGATCGCGTTTGATCGCGATCAAACGGCTCAGAACAAATCCCGTTCAACATCTGAGTAGTTGAGGGGCAAAATGGTCAATTTCTAATCCTAATCTTCCTTCTCGCTCAGCTCACGCCTTCTCTCCCGCTTTGTCTCTTTCGTTGTCGAGAAAACCCTACTTCTTTCTAAGCTTAGCTCACGCCCTCTCCCTCCCGCTCTATCTCTTTCGTTGTTGAGAAAACCCTACTTCTTATCGTGAGCTGTTCTCTCTCTCTTCGAGGAGAAACCCAAATCACTGTTAGGATTTCGATTTCTACTCTCAGTGGGTTCTGCCTCTCTCTTCGACGACAAACCCAAATCACGATTAAGGTTTCGATTTCGATTCCTACTCTCAGTGGGTTCTCTCTCTCTGCGCTGAAAAACCCAAATCGCGATTAGTACTTCAATTTCTACTCTCATTAGGGTTCTCTCTCTCTCTCTTCAATGACAAACCTAAATTTCGATTAGGGTTTCGATTCCTGAGTGATTCGAAGAGAAACCCTAGCCCGCAAACGTTCTTATCAGGTAATCTCAATTTCCTCCAATCTATAAACGAAATGTAATTTAAAATTGAGATTACCTGATAAGAACGTTTGGGGGCTAGGGTTTCTCTTCGAATCGCTCAGGAATCGAAACCCTAATTGCGATTTGGGTTTGTCGTCGAAGAGAGAGAGAGAACCTACTGATGGTAGAAATCAAAACCCTAATTGCGATTTGGGGTTTTTGGCGCAAAGAGAGAGAGAACCCACTGAGAGTAGAAATCGAAATCGAAATCCTAATCGCAATTTGGGTTTGTCGTCGAAGAAAGAGGCAGAACCCACTGAGAGTAGAAATCGAAACCCTAACAATGATTTGGGTTTCTCCTCGAAGAGAGAGAGAGAGAACGGTTTGTCCTCGAACAGAGAGAGATAATAGCTCACGATAAGAAGTAGGGTTTTCTCGACAACGAAAGAGATAGAGCGGGAGGGAGAGGGCATGAGCTGAGCTCAGAAATAAGTAGGGTTTTCTCGACAACGAAAGAGATAGAGCGGGAGAGAGAGGGCGTGAGCTGAGCGAGAAAGAAGATTAGGATTAGAAATTGACCATTTTGCCCCTCAACTACTCAGAAGTTGAGCGGGATTTATTCTGAGCCGTTTGATCGCGATCAAACGTGATCGGATGGCTGAGAACTTCAGCTCACGATAAGAAGTTGAGCTCACCATCTCATAATAGAATTACTCTCTCTCTCTCTCTCTCTCTCTCTCTCTCTCTCTCTCTCTCTCTCTCTATATATATATATATATATATATATATATCAGTTCTGACTCAGAATAATTTATCAAAGTATATCATTATCAAAGGAGTGGCAGAAATACTTATCTGTAACCTCCATTTCCGCAAATACATATTTTTTGAATATTTTCTGTATTTCAAATTTTTATAATTCAGTATGTTTTAAATTCGCTTTAGATTTTATATTAAAGTATCTTCTAATTGACAGTTATATTTATTTTCGAATACTGGTGTATTTTAACTTTGTTTTATGATCCAAATGGATCGATTATTTATATTTGAGCCCAAAGCAAATGTATTATTACTATTTAGATTATTTTAGTAAATTTGTTAAACCCAATTCCTATTATGTTATTTAATCTTATTATTATTATTATTATTATTATTATTATTATTACTCTTGATTGATTCTTAAAAATCCATTTCTATTTAATGATTGTATTTATAGTTATTTCAAATAAATTTCTATAATGTAATACAAATTATTTATTGTTATAAATCCTATTCTATTGGATATTTTACTTCCCTATTGGATCTTGAAGCCCAAACCATATTATTTCTCCTATTGGATTCTAACCCAATTACCCAATAACCCTATATCACAATTCAACCCTATAACCTCTCTTCTTATTGAATTCCAAACCCGGTTACCCATTAACCCACAACCTATTAATTTCCCAATAAATACTAATCTTAATCCCCCATCTAAACCTAATTCATCCCGCCGTCATCCCCTACCCCTTCTTCTTTCTCTGCTTTGAACCAAACCCATCCCCGTCGAGCTACCCCTTTCCCCTCTTCGCCCTTCGTCGAACCCATCACCATTCCTTCGCCCTCCTCCTTTGCATCGCAGCCGCATCCCGCTCACCACCCTGCCGTCGAGCCACCAAATTTCCACCTTCGCCCTCGTCCCGAACCCCGCCTTCATTGTCCTCATCATCAACCGAACCCATCGACTCCTGATCTCTCGCAACCTCTGTAACACCCCGCAAAATTGGAAATGACAATTTTGTCCCTCGTGTGTTATGCACGTGTATTTTGTACGGAAACTGGTGATTTCTGTATTGTGTTTCACTATGTATTTTGATTTCCGACTATTTATGCATTTCCTGTATTCTTAAAAATTTTATTTGAGTCAACTCAAATGCAATATTTCAATCTCTGTGTTTTTACGTGCTTTATACTTGTTATCGATGCACGTCTCGATTACGTATTTTCCACCGCTACGTGTGATATTTCTGTGTTTTAATTATTTATTTTATGCATTCAAATCCATTTTTATAAAACGGAAATTCATTTTCCCCTATTTTGATTAAAATAATTTTGTACGTATAATGCACGTGTTTTCTATGTACATAACGATTACGTTAAGGAATATATAAAATTAATAAATATATTTTCTTATGTTTTTTTCGATTATATTTTAACAATTTTCTGTTGATAAAGTCGATTTCGTATTTCGGTATTTTTACGTGCGATGCATGTGTTTCGGTGCGCTTATTTGGGCGTATTCTTTTTCAAAATGCATTTCACGAAGAGTTTGTGTCTATTTTATTCGTGCATGAAAATTATAATTTTTAAGTTAATTTTATATGTATATTACATATATAAACACATGTTTTAAATTTAATAAATAATTTATTTTGTAGTGTACACAAAACTCATGCACGTGCACACGTGCAATGTGCACACAAAAATGGTAGGCCGGCTGATTTGGTGTTGGAGGGAAAGAATAAATTTTTGAAATATATGAGTGGAGTTAGTGGTGTTCATGGGGAGTAGTTACTATAACTACATAGTAAAAATCCTACAAAAATACTCCTAACTCACTCACCTCTCCTCATTCTCTCCTTCCTTCTTCATGTCTGCCGAAACCTACAGCAAGTTTCACCCTTGTTTCTCGACTCAATCTCACCACAAATGAGTGTGTGTGTGTGTGTATATATATATATATATATATATATATATATATATATATATAAGTGAAGATGAGTTAGTGCTCCTTTCCTCTCTGTCCTTTTCTGAAGCCCACAATGCTTAAATCATCCAGCCAAAATCACTCTATGTTGCTTCTCCACCTATGTCATATAATCATATGTGTGTGTGTGTGTGTGTGTGTGTGTGTGTGTGTGTGTGTGTGTGTGTGTGTGTGTGTGTGTGTGTATATATATATATATATATATATATATATATATATATATATATATATATATATATATATGTACATATATGTGAGGGAATTATCTTCTCTGTGCTTGACCGAAATGAAGGACTTGGGTGCATGCTATTCTTGTAGCCGAAATGGAGAGTTGGGGAGTTGCTCTTGGTGTGCGGAATTCGAGAATGTGAATCGGAGTATCTAGGAGTTTCTCATTCTAGGAGTTCAATCGCTAGGAATTAAATTTCTTTGGGTGGGTGTTTCTTAAATCCTTTCTAATTTGGGAGTATGATGCATAAGTAATTTTGGTAGATGAGTATGAATTGCTAAATTTTATTACGTTTATGTGATGCATATTGTATTGATATCTAAAAAATTAGTAGTTGATAAATGTGAAAGAATACATGCAAATTGAAATGTGAAATTGCTATGTAGGCAAACTACAATTTTTATTAAAGTAATTTAAATTGATGTCATGCAAATTGTAGTATACCAAAATTAGATTTTGTAGATGGTTTGTATGAGTATATGAAAGGGGTAAAATTGTGCCTTATTCGGGATAAATTTATAATTATATAGAGATGTGAAAGTTTCTCCATCAACTCACATAATATTTAGTAGAAAAATACATTTATGTTATTTTGCTTTAAAGAGTAGTAGTGTTAATTAATGTGTATAAGAGTTCTCATGAATTACTATTTTGAATTTATTGGGTATGGATTCACCTTATAAATAAAATCAGTATAAAATCGTTTTGGGAATGTAGACAAGTATTTTATGAACAAATATTTTTTAGACAAAAGGTAGAAATCGAAATTTACGAATGAATTAAAATATAGAAGGAAACAGAGAGTCGGATTATACAAAACCCAACTCTTTTTGTGACGGGTTAGTCACTCAGACCAATTGGTCCTTGGGTGCAAATTGGGTTGGTTACTGTAGCAGGTGGGGCTCTGTGTGCGTGGGTTCGATTCTGGCTTCGGCCACTTTTATTGAAAAATTGAATTTAACTCAAAGGCCTAAAGCCAGACTTGAGGATAAATCAAATCCCTATTAGACAGTTAGACACTTTGGCCTTACTGGTCTTTGGGTGCACCTTAGTGCGGTTACTGTTCATGGCGGGTTGGGTTTGACCTGGGTTCGAATCCTACCTTCCACTTTTGTTTTTGATTTTTTTGATTTTTTTTTTGTATTATTGAGTTTTTAAATGAAGTAAAAATTGGAAAAAATCCTATTTAATTTTCTAAAATTGTTTAGACTTTATAAAAATTATTTTTACAATATTTGGATATATTTTGTGAGCATTAAAAAGCAGATTTTACATTAAAGAACTCAAATTTATTCGATTAAAAGAGTTAGAAGTGATTTTTTTGAGAATTGTGACTCTTGCATAATTAAAGAAATAAAAATCTGGATTGCAATTAGATTTTCTTCTTAATGAGGTTTTATGATTATTAATACTTGATTGAGATTATTTGATATTGCATACAATGTTATAAGTGATTAAATTGACAAAGAGGTCGAATTGAACCATTTCATGTTATGAGATTTTAAAAAAATGTTTTCTCTTTGAGAAAGAGTTAGGAATAAAGGAATTGAATTATTATTTTGAGATTGGATATGAAACATTGTTGATCTCTAGAAAGAGATAGTTATTGGAATCTAGAGGCTATGCGATACCCTAGTGACTTGCAGTTTTATTTATGATTTGAGAGCTAACCAGTGTGGGTTGAGTATCTCTTGAAAAGTAGCTAGTTAGGCCGACTGTCTCTTTTGTATGGTTTAAGTCCGGTAGGGTAATCTAGCGCTAGGTTGTGATAATTTTTTCTAAAACAAATTAAAATTTGTAAGGACAACACTATAGTGGAGATGTGATGAAAGTAAAAGAAAAATACAAGTATGAGGGCCATTGGATTGACGGTGTAAGAGTGTTCACAGGATGTCCTCATGATGCGTCATGATTAAGGCGTGGATACTACTCCAGGATATCGTCCCGGTGGCGACGCTTGTGGGGTGTTTGGTGACTACTGGTAGTACCATTGTCCATGGCGGAGGTGAATTGTCCACAGGATGCCTGCATGAGCGTCATGTGTCAGTGCGAGGGATTCTCTCCAGGATGTCTCGACGTGGGCTCGTAACTCATAGAACACCTAGGATACTTACCGTAGTTACCATACTAGTTTAACTCATGGTGAGGGATTGAACCCTACAAGATGAAGAACGATTAAGGACTTGCCCTCGGACCTATGTAGTATGGAATGCATAGAATCTGAACAAGTGCGCATTAGTGTCATTTATTATAAATAACTGCATTAAGGATTAAGTGCACAGCACCCACGACATCAATAGGATAGTCCCTCTTTAGCTTTGTTTTGTGATCAAGTTTGTGGTTTTTAAAGTATTTAAGAATCGTTATACTTTTTGGCATAGCGAGGATGGCCGTGTATAATATTTCGTCGGTTGTAAGCAACTGACGTGCCCACAGTTTTATATGCAAGAATTGAAGTTTACAAGAAGATATAAAGATGAATGTGTTGCTGATGATTACTTAAATGCAAAAGTTGTTACAATTGTACATTTATCATTGATGTATTTTATTTATTCCGCTGCGTGTTAATGTAAAAGACTATGTTGTAATAAAAGTTTTAAATTCCTTATAAAATTGTACGAGATGAAGTGTAAAGATCCTGTGGAACTTCGAATTCAGTATTATTTGGAATTCGGAGTGTTACAGAGTGGTATCAGAGCCATGCTTCAATAAGTAGTACAAATTTACAAGGACGACACATTAGGGTGGACATTAGAGTGTGAGTTTAGTTTATAGAGATTTAAATGTAAGTGATTTATATTTGTGTTGCTCTATACACTGACGTTTTCTCTTCCCTTTTCCTTTTTGGATGGCTGGAGTCGTAAATGAAGTAGTTATTGACTTTTATTTATGATGCTTTTCTCGTATACACTGATGTGAGATTGTATGCGAGCATGTTTTTACCTTGGTATCAGAGTGGCACAGTGGAAGCGTGGTTGGTTTTGTTAGGATTGTGTCTTCAATACTCGTTGTTCAGATTAGAAAAAGGTAATATGAAGAACGGATGTCAAAGCGTCGAAGTGAGTAGAAGGAGAAACAACAGTAGTAAGGTGCAGCCTAGTTGCGGTCGACCAGTCTTGGTAACAGTCGACCGCACCCCCGACCGCACCCCCGACTGCTCGTAGTACAAGGAATGTCAGAGAGTGGTACGGTCGACCGGTCTTGTTAGACGGTCGACCGCCCGCGGCGCTGTGTTCGTTTTTGGGCTTCGATTTGTTAGATCGGTTCAGCCCAATCGTCAACTCCAAGTCAAATCGTGCGGCTCCTATTCAGGTTACTTCTTCTCCAGGTTTTATCGGACGACTGAGGATCAAGATTAGACCTAGGTTTTCTCTCTATTCTTCTATATATATTGAAAAATCCTCCAATATGAGAGTGAGTACTTCATAGATTCTTTTCTTTATTGCAAAGAGAGCCTCGGGAGAGAGATAGTTCTTGGTGGGTGAGTTTAATTCCTTGCGTCAAGTGAATCAGTAACTCTTTGTAATCTTTTCTAGTTGAATACCAGATCTCCCCATACTTCCCCCCAAATTAAGCAAAAGCTAACCGGAATAAGTCATCGTTGTGTTTGTGTTAGTTTGGTGGATCTACTTACTTGCTCAATTTATTCGCCTCGTCTACTTCGACTTCCTCATTGCTCTAATTAGTTCCGCTGCGACCAGTGGGCGTTTGTTGATGCCCCAATCCCAACAGCTGGTATCAGAGCTTCAAATTGCCGAGTTCCTTGGTTAAGATGACAGGCCACAGTATTTTGAAGATCAAGAAGTTCGATGGTAAGATCAATTTCAATCTTTGGAAGACTGACATGTATGATGGTCTTGTTCAAGAACGGTTGCAATCAGCGGTTAAGAAGAAGGAAAAGCCAACTGATATGATGGATGACGTTTGGGAAGATATTCGTGAAAGAGCCATAAGTCTGATCTGACTATCCTTGGCGGACGAGGTCAAGTGCAGATTTCTTAAAGAAACTGACGCGGCGAGTTTGTGGAAAAGTCTCATAGCTGACTACTCTGGTTCGTCGTTATTAGATCGGATGCATTGGAAGAAGAAGTTGTTCCGTTTATCTATGAAGGAAGGTACCAATCTCCAAGACCACATTACAGAGTTCAATAAGGTATTATCTGAACTTAAGGACAGGTCTAAATTTGTTCACTTTAAGGGATGTTTTGCATATTCCTCTGCTGAAGCGGAATCTGATTTCCTTGGGAACTCTTGATGCACAGGACTGCAGGTACACAGCTCGAGGTAGAGTTCTGTCTGTTTTTCAAGGTCGTCGTGAAGTGATTAGAGGTATGAAAGTGGTTGGGCCAAGCCAACACAATCTCTACAAGTTTTAGGGAATTCGAAAATCCTGCGCAGGGGTTGATAGTTCTTTTTCCATTATTCCCGTAAGCTCAGCTAGTCTGCCGCAACTAGAATCATCGAGATGAGACCACGACGTTTGAATATCGTCGAGAGGTGGAGAAAGCCTACGGGTAGGTGGAGTTAGTGCGGAGTTTGGCAACTTCGTGAGTACATCTACGGAGGTGTGCCTTTGAGGGGTTACAGTGGATTTAGTGAGATTGGGTAGAGATCATTTCAATTAGAAGAAGAAGCTATTGCTCTATGTTTTCTTTGCAAGTGGAATTTGTTAGAGGTTGGAGATGAGTAACACATCGTGTGATAGCACTCGTATGCAATCCAATGTGGAGTTTGTTAGGATTGTGTCTTGAATAATCGTTGTTCAGATTAGAAGAAGGTAATATGAAGAACAGAGGTCGAAGCGTCGAAGTGAGTAGAAGGAGAAACAGCAGCAACAAGGTGTAGGCTAGTTGCGGTCGACCGGTCTTGGTGACAGTCGACCGTACACCCCCCGACTGCACCCCCGACCGCTCGTAGTACAGGGAATGTTAGAGAGTGATACAGTCGACCGGTCTTGTTGGACGGTCGACTGCCCGTGGCACTGTGTTCGTTTTTGGGCTTCGATTTGTTAGGTCGGTTTAGCCCAATCTTCAACTCCAAGTCAGATTGTGTGGCTTCTATTCAGTTACTTCTTTTCCAGGTTTTATCGGACGACTGAGGATCAAGATTAGACCTAGGTTTTCTCTTTATTCTTCTATATATATTGTAAACTTCTCCAATATGAGAGTGAGTACTTCATAGATTCTTTTCTCCATTGCAAAGAGATGCTCGAGAGAGAGATAGTTCTTGGTGGGTGAGTTTAATTCCTTGTGTCAAGTGAATCAGTAACTCCTTGTAATCTCTTCTAGTTGAATATTAGATCTCCTTATATTTTCCCCCGGATTAAGCAAAAGCTAACCGGGATAAGTCATCGTTGTATTTGTGTTAGTTTGGTGGATCTACTTGCTTGCTCAATTTATTCGTCTCGTCTACTTCGACTTCCTCATTGCTCTAATTAGTTCCGCTGTGACCAGAGGCTGTTGTTGACGCCCCAATCCCAACAGGTTTGAACCGTCATTTATGAAACCTTACACATAGACACACTTCCCTCACAAAATTTTTTCCATGAATTTTTATCATAATACTTTTTCCATATTCAATATTTTTTCAAATATATATTTTCTTATACTATTAAATCACTTGGGTATTTATTATTTTGTCTATCTCCAATATGAGAGTGAGTACTTCATAGATTATTTTGGGTATGAACTTGTTTTTATCTGTCTTTCAGTCTTAAAATATTATATTTCATGTTTTTATGTTACACTATGTTTATCCGTTTACATTGCTATTACTTTACGTATTTTATTAAGTTTTAGATTACCTCTTATTAAATTTATATTGCAACTGTTATTTTCTTCATTTATTATTTCTTTTATATTTTAAAAAAATTTTGAATTTCGCTTATGAAATTTTCTTATGTGCATTCATTTTATGTGATTTGATTTTGTGATACTATATTTTTCATTATCTTATATTGTCTGATATATTTCAATATATTTTTAACAAGATTAAAATATTCTACCCATATAAATATGACCTACCATTTTGTTTTATTGTCTACATTCGATACTATTGTTATTACATATTATTTGCTAATTTGTTTTGTTATATTCACTTTTACTATTAATCGCTACTAATTAATTTTATAGTTTTATGCTTCTTCAATATAATAGATACACTACATAATTATTGTCTTCATTTGTATTTTCAACTCGTGCATATACTTTACATTATTTTCGTCCTAATGTTATAAATCATTTTTATTACTATAAATTTTGTAAATCCTATATTTAAAGTCTATATATCCATTTAATATTTTGTCGTTGTAATTTCCGACTTCGTTTACAACTTTTCCATCCACTTTTATATCACTGATTTCAAAATATAATATCATACTTTATTAAACACCCAATATCCAAGTGTACATGGAAGATTATATCTTTGCATCTCCCATTTTGGTGTAACTTGATGTCGAGAGAGCAAATTTGTAACTAGACGTCAATGGAGGCAAACTGCACCTAGACGTCGGGGAGGCAAAGTCTGCAACTAGCATTGGTATTAAAACTCGAAATCCGGACCCGACCCGGAAATGACCCGGACCTGGCGTTGGACCGGAACCGACCCGATCTAATTTGGGTAGAGTATGGGTGCTAAATAACTACCCGTTGAAATTTCGGGTCGGGTCTGGGTCCCCTAAAATTGGATCCGACCCGGACCCGGACCCGCAATAAAGAAATAATCAATAAACGAAGCGGACCCGACCCGGACCCGACCCGGACCCGACCCGTTCCCCGTTATATAAATATATCCCCTAATCCCTATTCAGTACTCACACTCCCAAACCCTATCGCCGCTACCCACTCGCTATCCCTTTTCTCATCTTCTGCTCTTCGCCTCTTCCTCCATTCTCCAAATCTCCAGTTCCTCCATTCGAATCTCCAACATTAACCCTAAAAATCAAAGATTTGAATCTCATCCATTCTCCTAATCTCCAATCCCTCAAACCCTATCGCCCCCTATCGCCGCCAAACCCTACAAATCGACTCAACTCACCCCAAACCCTGTCGCCGCCAAACCCTAAACCGTTCGACTCCACTCACCCAGTCACCTCAAACCCCATCTGAGCTAATCGCTATCCCTCTTCTGTAGTTTTGCTCTTCCTCTATTCTCTAATTAAAGGTATGATTTTTAGGAGTCATTTCTAACTAGTTTTGTACAGAACTATAGTTAGGCATAATACGGTTCACGATTTTGTAAAGATTGGGATTGAAATGAGGATTTTATTTGATTGAGGATATTCTAATTGAATGCTTATTATTAGTCATATGTATAAATAAGTATATGAGTTAATGTTGTTTACTGTTGTTTTAATTTCATTTCTTTCTTTTTAATTTTTTCTGTTTGATTCTCATGGCTGAGGTAAGCATTAATCAAATAAATATTGGTGAAGCTGTTGTTCCAGTTGAAATGGAGGCGAGTCTGACCAGCATTGAAGATGAGAGTAACAAGAGAGAATCTGCAGTTTTTGAGTTCTTCACTAAAGATGAAAAAAAAGAAAAGGCCTATTGTAAGTATTGTTCTCAGACTCTTGTTTATTGTTCATCAACGGGAACTTCATCATTATGGAAGCATTGGAGAGCATGCAAAATTAGAAAAAACCGTGAAAGAAGTAAAAGGCAATTACAAATTGGTTCATCTACTGGTGCGTCTAATGATATCGGTCTATATAAATTTGATCAAGAACGTAGTAGGGAGGATGTTGCACATTATATTATAATGTGTGAAGTGCCTTTTAGTACCGTCGATCATTGGGCCTTTAGGACGATGGTATCAAACTTACGTCCTGATTTTAAACAGTTTAAAAGGGCCACAGTGACAAAAGATTGCATTAAATTGTATAGGAAAGAAAAGGAGTTTTTGAAAAACTCAATAGTTAATGCACATGGTCGAATTAGTTTGACCACTGATACATGGACAAGTTGTCAAACTAAGGAATATATGAGTCTCACGGCTCATTATATTGATGATGAATGGAAACTACATAAGAAAATTCTAAATTTTGTCGAGCTTGACGAGAGACATACGGGGCGGCACTTAGTAGGGCTTGAGCAAATGTTTATCAGATTAGGAAGTTGAAGATAAACTATTTACTCTTGCCATGGATAATTGTTCGGCAAATAATGTGGTTGCTAATAATATTAAAACACAATACAAATCATCGCTCCCCCTTGGTGGTGATTTTTTTCATGTAACGTGTTTGGCTCATATTTTAAATTTAGTAGTGAAAGAAGGATTGAAGGATTTAGATGATTCTATTGTTCGAATCCGTGATGCTGTTAAGTTTATAACTTCTTCTCCACAAAGGTTGCAAACATTTGATGAGTGCAAAAAAAAAAATTAAAGTTGAGTCAAGGTAGAAAACAAAGAATTGATTGCCCAACACGGTGGAATTCGACTTATTTGATGTTGGATAGGGCCTTGGAGTGCAAAGAAGCATTTGAAAATTTTCATTTTGTTGAGCACTTTAAAAATCAACCATTAGATACGGATTGGTCAATGGCTAGAGAGGTTTGCAAGTTTCTTAAAGTATTTGACGATTCAACAAATGTGTTTTCAAGCTCAAAGATTCCAACTTCAAATTTGTATTTCTATCAAGTTTGCAAGATTGATTTTCACTTGAGAAGTGAGTGGCATAGCCCAACTGTCAAGAAAATTCAAGACGGAATGAAGGAAAAGTTTAAGCAATATTGGGAGGAATATTGGCATGATTTTATCCATAGCGGTCGTCTTCGATCCAAAGAGGAAATTTGACTTTGTGGAATTTATGCTAAATCAAGTGCATGGTTTAAGGGCTGCCCGACAAGTCGATCATGTTCGAGCAAAATTAGATGATTTGTTTGAGTTCTATTCAATGAAAGTGGTACCTATCAATCCCGTAGAAGAAAATGAAATTGGAGTGTCTTCTACTATGGACCATTTAGAGGGTGAACATTTCATGCAATTATATTATAACTTTAAGAAGGCTTCAAAGAGATCTTTACCATCAAAGAGTGAACTCGATCTTTATTTGGAAGAAGAGGTAACATGATAATAGTGTTTACATTCAATAACTTTCTTTCATTTTAGTTCTTTCTTTTCTTAGTTTAAATGGTTGTTTTTTTTTCATTAGATATTACCTGATGCCATATGTTTCAATGTTTTGGAGTATTGGTCTGTGAATGAAACAAAATACCCTATTTTAGCATCCATGGCCCGTGATATTTTAGCCATTCCGGTGTCAACAGTAGCATGTGAGTCAGCTTTTAGTACCGGTTCTAGAGTGGTGAGTGATAAGCGATATTGTTTGAAGGGCTCCACTATTGAAGCTTTGATATGTGCTCAAGATTGGATGCGAGGAAATGTGCCAAACGATCAAGGTAAATATGAGGAAATAATAATTAATCTCTCTTTACTTAGCTTAAAGTTCATGATTTATATGCTTCATCTAATATATTGACTTATGTGTATTAGATATAGATTTACGAGGCTTTGTTGATGAAGGATGTGATGATGAAGAAGATAGTTGATGACAATGAGGTGGTTTGGAGGATTTGGTCAGGTTCATTTCATTTTAAATCATTTTGGTAACTGTGATTTGTTCATAGTACTTTGTTGTTTGCTAACTTTCTATCAACTAAGTAGCTTGGTTTTACTATTTTGCTACTTTGCTACTTTTTTTGCTATCGGGTCACACTACTGACTACTTTGCTACTTTTTTTTTAAATTAGTGATGATGAGATGGGTTATGATTCTGAAGTTGCACACTATGAGTCATTGATTTAATGATTCATTGAATAAATGATTCATAGGAGTAACTAGTGATTTGTTTGAATCCTATCTGAGCTTTTTAATTTATGAACACTTTTGCTGCTGAGTGAAAGGACAATCAGTGAGCTGCTGAGTGAAAGCTTTTTAATTTATGAACACTTCTGAAGTTACATGCTCCTTTTTAATTCACTGACTACTTTTGATATACTAACTAATTTATGAGTCAGTGATTGGCAATCTACTTTTGATATACTGAGTGGCACTCGCTGATTAATCTTTACCTCTTTACCTAACTAATTTTGAGTCAGTGAGTGGCACTCACTTATTGTGCTTCTCTAATTTATGAACAATCCTACTGAGTGCATTTTGCATATGGATCTATATTGATTTGGATCTATATCTATCATGCTTGAGTAATTTATGCCATAGTATTTGTGAGAACAACTAAATATGCTTGAGTAAAAACAGTGAACAAATGGAGTTTTTTCTCATTATTTTCGAGTGAATGAGTGATGATGAGATGGATTATGATTCTGAAGTTGCACACTATGTTTCATGATTCATTGAATAAATGAATTATAGGAGTAACTAGTGATGATTAAGTCCTATCTGAGCATTTAATGATTAATCTTTACCTGACATTTTGGGATTTTTAGAGTGCATTTTGCAAAATTTATGAACAATCTAGTGAATTTTGAGTTAGTGAGTGGCATTCACTAACTACTTTTGATATACTGACTAATTTATGAGTCAGTGATTGGCAATCTACATTTGATATACTGAGTGGCACTCACTGATTAATCTTTACCTCTTTACCTGACTAATTTTGAGTCAGTGAGTGGCACTCACTGATTATGCTTCTCTAATTTATGAACAATCCTACTGAGTTGTGCATGGTCTTGTACATGTCCATTTGATCATATTTGCTGTTCACAAATCTCTCAGGCTTCCATTGGTCGGGCTTATCCCAGTCTTTCTTGTCCATACCTGATGCCATATAGATTGATTGCTATCTGTAATAGGTTTAGTTTCATGAGATGCCACTTGAAAAATAAAGATTTATGTGAGCCTCAATCAGAAGAGCACACACGTGTAAAACCATCCAAAAAAACAAGGTATTTTGATACATAAATTAACAAATGTGTATTGAGTGCTAATAGTTTCTTTTCTTGTGGTGCAGCTCGCTTCTCCGCAGATGAAAAATTTTCAAAGGAGCATGTAACTTTGAAGAAGCGAATTGGATTGCTCCCGACCAAAAACCACCTCCAAAGTAGTGATGATCAGTGTATCACATTTCTTCTCTATCGAACTTTTGACTTTTGAGGATTCCAGTTAGTACTTAGTAGTGTAACTAGTGTTTTCTTTTGAGGATTCCAATTATGGATTTAAACTATTAGTTTAGATGATCAGTGTATCATATAAATCACCAATTGTTGTCTTTTGAGGATTCCAATTATTGATTTAGATGATCAGTGTATCATATAAATCACCAACTACTGTTGTCTTTTGAGGATTCCAATTATGTATGAAGCATGTTTGTACATTGTTTTAAGAATTACATTGTTTTAAGAATGATCAGTGTATCAAGCATGTCTGTATCGTATGAATCTCATATCGAAACTTTTGTTTTTTTTCTTGATATGCAGTGCTTCTTTGTTGCTAAATTCGAATGACTATATTGTTGAATTGTTATGTACTGAGAACCAGCTTAATGCAATGCTCCTATTGATATGCAGTGCTCCTATTGGAATGACTATATTCTTGATATGCAGTGCTCCTATTGTTTGTTTTAAGAATGATCAGTGTATGATCTAATTTTGGTAGCAACCATACTGAGATCTAATTTTAACCATCATTTTTCAAGAAAGTCACGAGTCGTATTATGTAATATTGTGTTATGCTTTAAAGACCTGGAACCGAACTGGACCCGTGATTAGAAATAGGACCCGGACCCGGACCCGGACCCGGACCCGGACCCGGAAGCGAACGGGTAACATTTTTTGTGGGGAACCGGACCCGGGCCCGGACCCGGACCCAGACCCGAATTTCATGGGACTGAGTCCGGGTCCAGTATTTGGACCCGTCATTGACCGGGTCCGGATCCGGGTATTGAGCTACCCGACCCGACCCGACCCGTTACCAGTGCTATCTGCAACTGAACATCCAGAAGGCAAACTGCAATCGGATGTCGTAGAGGCAATTCTACAACTTAAGATCGATGAGGCAAGTCCGCAATTAGACACCAATGGGGCGAATCTACACTAGAAGGAAAATTTCAACTTTGATAACCCCTACTTTGTTTTCTATAATATTTACTTATCCCTATTCTATTTTTGTACTAGCTTATACTATTTCATAATATTTTACAACCTAACATTATATTGTTTATACTGATTTCTATATCTATCCTACTTGTGATTTCACTACTTAATCTCAATTATCTTGCCGTCTTCTTCTTTATTTTGAATCTTTTAGCATTTCATACCACTTCATCGTGTTTTGCTGTTAACTTATCTTAGATTTGGTGGCTACTCACCTAACAAAAAAAAATTTGTATTTATACTTTTCTTTCGATTCGTAAGTTATTTCTATATGATTAGTTTTCGCATTGTCTCGATAATGTATTATTGCCTTTCTACTATGATGTTTTGTTTTACTCCTACAAATTATTTATAATTTTTGTATCATTCTATTGATTGTTTCACCCTATAATTTTACGCCTATGTACATAGATAATTTTGTATATTGGTTTTTCTCGCTCTACTTGACAGTTCGAAAGTATTTCGATGTATGCCTTCTATATCTTTATTTTCAAATCGTATGTATAATTATTATAGTTATCTTATAAATTATTTTATGATATTAATTGGTATATAAAATTATTTTATGTTGTCATTATACTTTAACTAAACTTCAAGCTCGTATATTTTTCAAACTATTATCCTATAGTCTTCTTTTAAATTGCTAATTCAATTTTTAGTCACACAGTACCAATTCAGTTTGCGATATTCTACCACTTATTACTTTGAAATTTTTTGATTACTACATCTACTTATAAATTACCTATTAACTATGTTTCTCTTTACTACATTGTTTTCCGAACTATTTCACAACTAATGACTAAGTTTATTTTTCTTTTATCTAACATTTGCCTTATATTATTTTTGTATGAAAATTTCTCTCAATCCATCCTATCTTTTATGGTCGCATTTCTTTTCTTATGCTATTTTCCTAGTTTTCTTGTTCTGTTCTTATGAAATGTGATACCCATAGTTTTCTTATATAGAGTTTGTCTTGTTTTTCCTCATTGCTTACTTTTATACAACATTTGTTTTCTTGGTGTTTACAGTTTTCTATATACAATAATGATATTTTTCTTTGGCGTGTACAAAATAAAACCTTTTACCCTAGTGAGTTCTGAGGACAGAACTGTTCTAAGGGGGGGGGAGTGTAACACCCGGCAAAATTAGAAATGACAATTTTGCCCCTCGTGTATTACGCACGTATATTTTGTACCGTTACTAGTGATATCTGTATTATGTTTCACTACATATTTTGATTTCCGACTATTTATGCATTTTCCGTATTCTTAAAAATCTTATTTGAGTCAACTAAAATGCAATATTTCAATCTCTGTGTTTTTACGTGCTTTATACGTGTTATCGATGCACGTCTCGTTTACGTATTTTCCACCGCTACGTGTGATATTTTTGTATTTTAATTATTTATTTTATGCATTCAAATCTATTTTTATAAAATAAATATTCATTATTAAAATAATTTTGTACGTGTAATGCACGTGTTTTTCATGTACGTAACGATTACGTTATGGAATATATAAAATTAACAAATATATTTTCTTATGTTTTTTTCAGTTATACTTTAAAGACCTGGAACCGAACTGGACCCGTGATTAGAAATAGGACCCGGACCCGGACCCGAACCCGAAAGCGAACGGGTAACATTTTTTGTGGGGAACCGGACCCGGACCCAGACCCGAATTTCATGGGTCTGAGTCCGGGTCCAGTATTTGGACCCGTCATTGACCGGGTCCGGATCCGGGTATTGAGCTACCCGACCCGACCCGACCCGTTACCAGTGCTATCTGCAACTGAACGTCCAGAAGGCAAACTGCAATCGGATGTCGTAGAGGCAATTCTACAACTTAAGATCGATGAGGCAAGTCTGCAATTAGACACCAATGGGGCGAATCTACACTAGAAGGAAAATTTCAACTTTGATAACCCCTACTTTGTTTTCTATAATATTTACTTACCCCTATTCTATTTTTGTACTAGCTTATACTATTTCATAATATTTTACAACCTAACATTATATTGTTTATACTGATTTCTATATCTATCCTACTTGTGATTTCACTACTTAATCTCAACTATCTTGCCGTCTTCTTCTTTATTTTGAATCTTTTAGCATTTCATACCACTTCATCGTGTTTTGCTGTTAACTTATCTTAGATTTGGTGGCTACTCACCTAACAAAAAAAAATTTGTATTTATACTTTTCTTTCGATTCGTAAGTTATTTCTATATGATTAGTTTTCGCATTGTTTCGATAATGTATTATTGTCTTTCTACTACGATGTTTTGTTTTACTCCTACAAATTATTTATAATTTTTGTATCATTCTATTGATTGTTTCACCCTATAATTTTACGCCTATGTACACAGATAATTTTGTATATTGGTTTTTCTCGCTCTACTTGACAGTTCGAAAGTATTTCGATGTATGCCTTCTATATCTTTATTTTCAAATCGTATGTATAATTATTATAGTTATCTTATAAATTATTTTATGATATTAATTGGTATATAAAATTATTTTATGTTGTCATTATACTTTAACTAAACTTCAAGCTCGTATATTTTTCAAACTATTATCCTATAGTCTTCTTTTAAATTGCTAATTCAATTTTTAGTCACACAGTACCAATTCAGTTTGCGATATTCTACCACTTATTACTTTGAAATTTTTTGATTACTGCATCTACTTATAAATTACCTATTAACTATATTTCTCTTTACTACATTGTTTTCCGAACTATTTCACAACTAATGACTAAGTTTATTTTTCTTTTATCTAACATTTGCCTTATATTATTTTTGTATGAAAATTTCTCTCAATCCATCCTATCTTTTATGGTCGCATTTCTTTTCTTATGCTATTTTCCTAGTTTTCTTGTTCTGTTCTTATGAAATGTGATACCCATAGTTTTCTTATATAGAGTTTGTCTTGTTTTTCCTCATTGCTTACTTTTATACAACATTTATTTTCTTGGTGTTTACAGTTTTCTATATACAATAATGATATTTTTCTTTGGCGTGTACAAAATAAAACCTTTTACCCTAGTGAGTTCTGAGGACAGAACTGTTCTAAGGGGGGGGGGTGTAACACCCGGCAAAATTAGAAATGACAATTTTGCTCCTCGTGTATTACGCACGTATATTTTGTACCGTTACTAGTGATATCTGTATTATGTTTCACTACATATTTTGATTTCCGACTATTTATGCATTTTTTGTATTCTTAAAAATCTTATTTGAGTCAACTAAAATGCAATATTTCAATCTCTGTGTTTTTACGTGCTTTATACGTGTTATCGATGCACGTCTCGTTTACGTATTTCCACCGCTACGTGTGATATTTCTGTATTTTAATTATTTATTTTATGCATTCAAATCTATTTTTATAAAATAAATATTCATTATTAAAATAATTTTGTACGTGTAATACACGTGTTTTCCATGTACGTAACTGATTACGTTATGGAATATATAAAATTAACAAATATATTTTCTTATGTTTTTTTTTCAGTTATATTTTAATAATTTTCCGTTGATAAATTCAATTTCGTATTTTGGTATTTTTACGTGAGATGCACGTGTTTCGATGCGCGTATTTGGGCGTATTCTTTTTTCAAAATGTATTTCACGAAGAGTGTGTATCTATTTTATTCATGCATGAAAAGTATAATTTTTAAGTTAATTTTATATGCATATTACATATATAAACACATGTTTTAAATTTAACAAATAATTTATTTTGTAATGTACACAAAGCACGTGCACGTTCACACGTGCATTGTGCACACAAAAATGGTAGGCCGGCTGATTTGGTGTTGGAGGGAAAGAATAGATTTTTGAAATATATGAGTGGAGTTAGTGGTATTCATGGGGAGTAGTTACTATAACCACATAGTAAAAATCCTAGTTTCCCCCTTGTTTTTCCACTCAATCTTACCACAAATGAGTGTGTAAGATGAGTTAGTGCTCCTTTCCTCTCTGTCCTTTTTCGAAGCCCACAATGCTTAAATCATCCAGCCAAAATCACTCTCTATTTCTTCTCCACCTATGTCAAATAATCATGTGTGTGTGTATATATATATATACATATATGTGAGAGAATTGTCTTCTCTGTGCTTGGCCGAAATGAAGGATTTGGGTGCTTGCTGTTCTTGTAGCCGAAAAGGAGAGTTGGGGAGTTGCTCTTGGTGCGCGGAATTTGAGGATGCGAATCGAAGTTTCTAGAAGCTTCTCATTCTAGGAGTTCAATCGCTAGGAATTAAAGTTTCTTGGGTGGGTATTTCTTAAATCCTTTCTAATTTAGGAGTATGATGCCTAAGTAATTTTGGTAGATGAGTATGAATTGTTAAATTTTATTACGTTTATGTGACGCAAATTGTATTGATGTCTAGAAATTTAGTAATTGATAAATGTGAAAGAATACATGCAAATTGAAATGTGAAATTGCTATGTAGGCAAACTACAGTTTTTATTAGAGTAATTTAAATTGATGTCATGCAAAGTGTAGTATACCATGATTAGATTTTGTAGATGGTTTGTATGTGTATATGAAAGGGGTAAAATTGTGCCTTGTTCGGGATAAATTTACAATTATATAGAGATGTGAAAGTTTCTCCATCAACTCACATAATATTTAGGAGAAAAATACATTTATGCTATTTTGCTATAAAGAGTAGTAGTGTTAATTAATGTTTATAAGAGTTCTCGTGAATTACTCTTTTGAATTTATTAGGCATGGATTCACCTTATAAATAAAATCAGTATAAAATCGTTTTGGGAATGTAGACAAGTATTTTATGAACAAATATTTTTGAGACAAAAGGTAGAAATCCAAATTTACGAATGAATTAAAATATAGAAGGAAACAGAGAGTCGGATTATACAAAACCTAACTCATTTTGTGACGGGTTAGTCACTTAGACCAATTGGTCCTTGGGTGCAAATTGGGTCAGTTACTGTAGCAGGCGGGGCTCTCTGTGCGAGGGTTTGAGTCTGCCTTCGGCCACTTTTTTTTTGAAAAATTGATTTTAATTCAAAGGCCGAAAGCCAGACTTGAGGGTAAATCAAATCTCTATTAGATAGTTAGACACTTTGGCCTTACTGGTTTTCGGGTGCACCTTAGTGCGGTTAATGTTCATGGCGGGTGGGGGTTGACCTGGGTTCGAATCCTACCTTCGACTTTTGTTTTGATTTTTTTTTGATTTTTTTTTGTATTATTGAGTTTTTAAATGAATGAAAAATTGAGAAAAATCCTATTTAATTTTCTAAAATTGTTTAGACTTTATAAAAATTATTTCTACAATATTTGGATATATTTTGTGAGAATTAAAAAAGAATTTTTTACATTAAAGCACTTGAATTTATTCGATTAAAAGAATTAGAAGTGATTTTTTTGAGAATTGTGACTTTTGCATAATTAAAGAGAGATGAAAATCTGGATTGCAATTAGATTTTCTTCTTAAAGAGATTTTATAATTATTAATACTTGATTGAGATTATTTGATATTGCATACAATGTTATAAGTGATTAAATTGACAAAGAGGTTGAATTGAACCATTTCATATTATGAGATTTTAAAGAAATGTTTCTCTTTGAGAAAGAGTTATGAATAAAGGAATTGAATTATTATTTTTAGATTGGATATGAAACATTGTTGATCTCTAGAAAGAGATAGTTATTGGAATCTAGAGGCTATGCGAGACCCTAGTAACTTGCAGTTTTATTTATGATTTGAGAGCTAACCAGTGTGGGTTGAGTATCTCTTGAAAAGTAGCTAGTTAGGTCGACTGTCTCTTTTGTATGGTTTAAGTCCGGTAGGGTAATCTAGCGCTAGGTTGTGATAATTTTTTCTAAAACAAATTAAAATTTGTAAGGACAATACTATAGTGGAGATGTGATGAAAGTAAGAGAAAAATACAAGTATGAGGGACATTGGATTGACGGTGTGAGAGTGTTCACAGGATGTCCTCATGATGCGTCATGATTAAGGTGTGGATACTACTCCAGGATATCGTCCCGGTGGCGACGCTTGTGGGGTGTTTGGTGACTACGGGTGGTGCCATTGTCCATGGCGGAGGGGAATTATTCACAGGATGCCTGCATGATGCGTCATGTGTCAGTGCATGGGATTCTCTCAAGGATGTCTCGACATGGGCTCGTAACTCATAGAACGCCTAGGATACTTACCGTAGTTACTATACTAGTTTAACTCATGGCGAGGGATTGAACCCTACAAGATGAAGAATGATTAAGGGCTTGCCCTCGGACCTATGTAGTATGGGATGCATAGAATCCGAACAAGTGCGCATTAGTGTCATTTATTATAAATAACTGCATTAAGAATTAAGTGCACAGCACCCACGACATCAATAGGATAGTCCCTCTTTAGCTTTGTTTTGTGATCAAGTTTGTGCTTGTTAAAGTATTTAAGAATCGTTATACTTTTCGGCATAGTGAGAATGGCCGTGTATAATATTTCGTCGGTTGTAAGCCACTGACATGCCCACAGTTTTATATGAAGGACTTTGAGTTTACAAGAAGATATAAAGATAAATGTGTTGCTGATGATTACTTAAATGCAAAAGTTGTTACAATTGTACATTTATCATTGTTGTATTTTATTTATTCCGCTGCGTGTTGATGTAAAAGACTCTGTTGTAATAAAAGTTTTAAATTTCTTGTAAAATTGTATGAAATGAAGTGTAAAGATCCTGTGAAACTCGAATTCAGTCTTATTTGGAATTCGGGGTGTTACAACCTCCTCTGTTTCCTTGCCCAAACAGAGCCCCCGCCATCACCTCTCCTCCCCATCATCAGCACTCCCAACATCGCCATCGCTGCCTCCCATTGCTACCGAGCCCCATCAACACCGATGACTCACCACCTCCTCCATCGCCTGCCTGTGACCACCGCAGCCACCAATTCCCGCCACTGCTGCCAAAGCCGCAAATTCCGTTGGTTGCGTTGGGAAGTTTGCTTTCGCTATTTGTTGTTTTGGTCGGGATTTGCCGTTTGCTATTTGGGATCGGGTGCTTGCTTTCTGCTGCTTTGGACCGTTGTGTTGCTGATTGGAGCTCTTGCTGTCGTTTCGTGAGTGCATCGTTGCCCCGGGATCCTAATCCCATTAGTCTCTCTTGGACTAGTTTTATTGTTCTTGTTCAAGATTCTTGATCTCTGCAAGTAGATCCTGTTCGTTTATCATATGGTTATACTATCATCTTCCGTTGAGTGTATTGAGGGTTTACACAAGCTAACCCAAGATATTCTTGACTTTGTGCCATCATCTTTGACTCGAATCCTAGTCCGTATTGCACATTGCATATGCACGTTATACTTGAAAATAACTAGATCCATGTTATAGAATTAATTCATGATTTAGATGTTCCCGATTTGATATGATTTCACAAATAAAATGCCATGATTGAAAAAGTGCCTTGTTAATGTTGATATCTCATGCTAATAACTAAATCGAACTTGTGTGGATTAATTATCATGAATTACATGCTTGTATAATGAAATTCTTGCCTATTCATGTTAAATTATTTTCTGACATGTTGTTTACTTCTTTTTGTATCAGATTTTCGAACCTGTTGTTGTAGTAATTTGAAAGAACTTTGTAAATATTAATTGTAGCCCCATGAGTCTATTTTCCAAAATATTTGACGGAATTGAATTCTGAGTTATAACCTGTGAGATATCAGTCGTTTAGTACTGCTGGGTCTGGATTTTCAGGTTCACAATTTCATGTATATCACCCTGATTTATTAATTAATAGATTATGTTAACAATAAAATAAAAATGTGAAATTAATTTGGCTGAGACTCACATGCTTAGGGATCACCCTGAATTTTTGTAGATTTAATCGATAAGTTTTCAGATCTGATACATATCTGTGAATACAATCTATAACCTGCTGTCTGAACATGAATTCTGTAAAGAATAAAAATTTGAACCTAGTTTCTTTGATTTTTATATGTCGTGTGCATATGTGTTGGAACCGGCAGAGTCTAGTTTTTAGAATTTCTGACGGATCCAGATTTGCTTTTCTGTAGCAGCGAGAATTTCAGTTTTGGTGCAACAATATTTTGCTATCCAGAATTGGTTTTTTGCTATATTTAAATATTTGCATGTTGTTTCTCGTATTTTGTGATCCAGAACATGTTTCTTGTATCATATGAACTTTTGATACATCCTTGTCATGTCCCGATTGTGTTCTCATTATCTCATGATTATGTTTATTTTGTAATAAAAAGTAACAAACTGGGGTATAAGGGTAAGACCTAGTAGTGGACAATATAGAAGAGTGTACTCGGAAGGGAGCATGTATTTTTCTTAATAGTGGCACCTGATTTGGTTACATTTGGATTATTTGAATTACATTTGGATGATTTAGATTACATGATAGGATTTGGATTAATTACTATGATTTATCGATATTAAACTTGAATTGAAATTATTATTTGTTGCATTATTAAAACATAGACCCTTGACATTATTATCAATCCTTGATTATGTTCTTGACTTTGATCCCGTCCTTTATTCTTGATATACCATGATTCTTGTTTTTCTCTGTTTTCCACTACTTGCTGTCCATGACTTGCTCTAAGAACATCATTTTCTTTATTTTTAGATCACGAGTTCACATGTACTGAAGGAGAAATACCAGAAAGACTTGGTGAGCAAACTCTCTGAAAATCAGAGCTGGACTATTAGACTACTGTAGTTATCTCTTGTTATTTGCTTATTTTATTGCTTTTATCATACTTTGTATTCCGGAATTTTATGAGCCGAAGTTTACTTTTTCCAGATGTTGGACATTATTTGTTATATTTATTTCATGATTATTTTGGAGTTTATTCATTGTTATGTAGTTATTTCTTTCCTTGCGTTGTTGTATTCTCTTGTATATTGTTGAGTTAATCTGTTACAGTTTATGGATAATGAAAATCATTCACTGGACTTTATCACGTACTCGTATTCCGTATTATTTTGGTAAGCAGGACATGACATTTTCCAATTTTGATTTTTTAAAAGAAAAATCTGGAACTGCTTTTGAATAAAAGGTTCAGCTGTCTCATGTCACTATACTTCTTCTATATCATGCAATTTTAAATTTCTTATACAATTTAAATGTGATATGACTCATAATTTCACATTTAAAATGTACCTTGACTCACTACAGTTTCTTTCTTTTCACATTTTCATGTTACAATCACATTGAACAAGAATCTGTTCTAAAAACAAATTTGGGGCAGTCTTATGTTCACAAAATACTTCAGACCATTTAGACATCTTTGATGTGAGAGGCCAAATGGCCAAAAAATTAGAAGATGTCGAAATCACAATCTAACAGTCGTCCATCCATGCGCTATTGTAACAATCACAGAGAATACTCTCTCTCCTTTTCTATATGAACACTCGCTATAAATCATAAATAGGCTTATTTTGTTTCCCATGGAAAGTATGAAATTAAAAGACCGAAAATAATTATAGGAAGACAAGAAGATGACTATTTGTTGAAGGATCTTGATTATAGTTGTTGAAAAATAAAATATCATTGAACTTCTTGATTTTGAGAGATACATAATGAAAAATAGACCTGTAAATAGGCTAAAAAATTTGGACATAAAAAAGTCTTCTATCATCCCACATATAATATCAACCGACATATAAAATCTAATCTAACCATAACGAAAGTAATTAAATCTAAAATATCTTCTCACATATTTCAATAATCTCTAATATTATTATGGGAGAAGGCCTTAGTGTCATTTGTCAATCTATCAATCCGTTTGACGCACGTAAATAACTAATATAAAGGAGGTTTCAGGTTCGAGTCCTTATTACGTCAGAGTTTTAATTTTTAAAAAAATATTATATTAAGACATGCATTGTCCGTCCATAACTAATATAAAAAAGGTCTCAGAACTACGTCGAAAGTTTTACTTTCTGATATGGCTAAAAAATAGGATTAAATCGGGACCGTTCACATCGGACTCGAATCTTAAAGCTCAGGGGCAAAACGGTAATTTCACATGCAAATGGGTCCGAAGCGGGTACTGGGTCTCCTTCTCACAGATCCAATAACCCGCAAACGGATCCACATCAGCTGGGTACGAGTTTCAACCCGCTACCAACCCGATCCGACAAGATACAATCAAGGTCCCTGATTAGATCTAAATCAACGGCCATGATTCACAGCTATCTTTTCACTGGGGATTAGGGATTAAATTCCTTAACTGATTATAGGGGATATACCTTATCAGATTACATGCCTTATCTGATTACGGGGAATATTCCTTATCTAATCACGGGGATTACATTCCTAAAACCAGTCCCTAAGACGCCTATAAATACCCCTCACCCATCTCCATTAAGAGGTAATCAATCTTTTTCTAGTTAAACGCTCTTTCATAATCATTTCTGGTTACTGACTTGAGCGTCGGAGGGTGCGTCGCCGGGATCAACCCCGGTGTCTCGCACTTCCTTGCAGGTGAACGGCGGGAGTCAACGGTCAAGATCCGGCGGAACAGGTTAGGTGTTTGCTATTCAGGTTTTTCACGAACTCACAAATTCATCTGTTTGCCCCCACACCGAATTTAGCGGCAACAGATTGGCGCCGTCTGTGGGAAAAACATACGAATAGCAGCCCCTCCTCTTTCCGTCGACTAGATCTTCTCCAGCCATGCCTCCGAGAAAAGCCAAATCTAGGGGGTCCAACCGTGGGCCCAATCCCGCCGATCAGCAGGAGCCAGTCCCTGACCAACCCGTTCTGCAGCAGGAACGACCTCCCCTTCAGCAAGATCAGCCCCTTCAGAATCAGCAACCCCCCAAGGGTCCGACCGGACCTCAGAATGCTGGTGCGGGGGGCTCCCGCGGAAAGCAACCTCTCCACCAAGACCGCATCTCCATACACAATGCCTCTACGGATTCCATGGCATCACACAATCCTCAGAGTCGGCAGAAGAAGGACGTGGATCTTCGTCACCGTCTGGACGAAAAACGGGCCCGAGAGGGAACCTCCCGCCACTATCGTCCGGGTGAACGATCTCCCCGTCACCGGGATTACAGAAGGTCTCCTAACCGTAGGGGGCGAAGGGAATCCCCCGAGCATCGCGGAAGAAGGCCACGCTCCCCCGTGGGTCGGCAGCAGCCTAAGAACGAGGAGGCACCAATCACCCGTGCCGAGTTCCAGCAGTTCCAAGCGACCATCCTACAAGCTCTCACCAACGCACCCAAGGCTCCATCTCCTCCCCCGGTCCGAAGCCCTCGCCGACGATTCCCCTCTCCTCGTCCTGCTCCTACTAACTCCCGGCGTACCCCAAGTCCTCGTCGCTCCCGAAGCTACCGTCGCCGCAGCCCTCGTTCTCCTTCGTATGAAGATGAGTCTCGAGGCTCGGCAGATCACCGTCGGAGGGATGACGCCATGTACCGCCGTCTTCATGAAGTAGAAAGGTGCCTGGGTCGGATAAACCGAGAAGAGGAGCTTAGGGGGAGGACCCTACGTCCTAGCCAACCCCCTTTCTCCCGAACCATAG
Organism: Hemerocallis citrina; assembly: GCA_017893485.1. NCBI lineage: Eukaryota > Viridiplantae > Streptophyta > Magnoliopsida > Asparagales > Asphodelaceae > Hemerocallis > Hemerocallis citrina. The sequence goes on along the minus strand of CM030364.1, from coordinate 231,984,708 downwards.
TGGATGCACCTGTCCCGTTCGGCTTCAAACCTCCCCAATTTGAGACTTACACCGGGGAGACCGATCCAGTCGATCACATCGAAAGCTTTAAGACTTTGATGCTCCTCCATCAAGCTTCCGATGCCCTCCTCTGCAAAACCTTCCCCGCGACACTGAAGGGCCCGGCTCGAGAGTGGTACTCCCGCCTCGCACCGTCTTCCATATTCTCCTTCGAGCAGTTCGAGACACTCTTCATCACCCACTTCGTGAGTAGCAGGCGCACGGAGAAGACCAGCATTTCACTCCTCCAACTTTGGCAAGAGAAAGGTGAGAAGTTAAGAGACTATGTGAAGAGGTTCACAGCCGAAGCCAGGACTATAGCCTCCCTCGACCAATCCGTCGCAACAGCCGCCTTCCAATCCAACGTCTTCAATTCCAGCCTCCGCTCCTCTCTTGCTAAGAAGCCTCCACAGAACTTTGCCGACCTCCTTCTCAGGTGTGACAAGTACATTCGTGCCGAAGAGGCCGCCTACCCTCCAAGCTTCGGAGGGTCTGCCTCAGGGACGAAACGAAAGCTGGCCGAAGAAGATGAGGGCTCCCAAAAATCCCAGAAGGACAGCAATGGACAGCATCGCCCGACTCCTCGGTTTGAGAGGTTCACCCCCCTCATTGCCAACATATCAGAAGTCCTTATGGAGGTGGACAACGAAGGGCTACTCCGCGCTCCCCCGAGAATGAATACACCTGGCAAGAAGAGGAATAAGGATAAGTGGTGCCGCTTTCACAGGGACCACGGCCACGACACGGATGATTGTCGGGCTCTCAAGGAGGAGATCGAAGAACTCATACAGCGGGGGCACCTGATCCAGTTCGTCCAAAAAGAGGGGGCCGAGCTCCTCACCTGATCACCACCTCTTCCAAACGAACAGAAAGGCCCGCCGAGCTTCAAGACTCAGCTCCTCCCAAGAGGTCCTCACCTTATTGTAGAAGTAGGATTTTGATTTTCAATAAGGCCGATGCTTGTAACCCGGCCAACAACATGTAATAACGGCACGCTCTATTGAAGCAGCCACTTAGCTTATTTCAATAAAACCTTACGTTTTTCATTGGAAATTGTTGCTCTCGTTTCATCTCTATCTCTCCGAGTCACGACTCGCTAAAAGGTGAGTTCGGAGCCCAGCCTCTTCTACATGGCTGCTCCCACAACTTGCTAAGCACTTCACAATGGTTCGGAGTCCAGCACTAGGTTCGACTCTTCTTCCTCGGCTCGCCCACAGACGAGCCGGAAGTAGATCGCCGTTCGAAATTGCTCCTACAGCCGTTGAATGGATCGGAGTCCAACACTTGGCTCGATTCTACTTCGCAAGTTCGCTCCTAAGCGGACTAGAAGTAGCTCGCCATTCGAAACTGCTCCTGCATCCCTTAAACTAACCTCACAATGGTTCGGAGTCCAGCACTCGGTTCGACTCTTCCTCCTCGACTCGTCTTCAGACGGGCCGGGGGTAGATCGCCGTTCGAAATTGCTCCTGCAGCCGTTGAATGGATCGGAGTCCAACACTTGGCTCGATTTTGCTTCGCAAGTCCGCTCCTAAGCGGACTAGAAGTAGCTCGCCATTCGAAACTGCTCCTGCATCTCTTAAACTAATCACACAATGGTTCGGAGTCCAGCACTCGGCTCGACTCTTCCTCCTCGGCTCGTCTTCAGACGGGCCGGGAGTAGATCGCCGTTCGAAATTGCTCCTGCAGCCGTTGAATGGATCGGAGTCCAACACTTGGCTCGATTTTGCTTCGCAAGTCCGCTCCTAAGCGGACTAGAAGTAGCTCGCCATTCGAAACTGCTCCTGCATCCCTCAAACTAACCTCACGATGGTCGGGGTCCTATGGCTCGACTTTACTTCACCGGCTCGTCCTTAAACGGGCCGGAGGAAGATAGCCATTCCGAACTGCCCCCACGACCATCCGAGCTGAGTTACCCATCTACCGAGAAGCAAAGTTGCGGAAAATGTGCCCCAAAATCCGTGCTCGGATCTGCCGAACAAGATGCATCTACCGAGCAGCTAAGCAGATGAAGAGCAAGAAGAAAAAGAGACTAACGGGTCAGGGTCGGATCCAATACCCTCGGTCCGACCCATACCCTTCTTAGCTCCTTCATTTTTCTCCTTCTTCAGTCTTCCCGCCAAAGGTACCCAACACTTCTGCTCTTCTTCACTGTGCGAAAGAACGAGGCAGGGGAGAGAACCCGAATGCCTCTCCTCCCCTTCCTCTTTCTTCTCAAGGCCAAGCTCTTCACTCCGCTCGCCTCCAAAGCGGAGCTCTTCCCAACGAGTTCGGAGCTCACAACCCTCCCCTGGAGTTGCTCCTTGCACTCACTTCAGAGAATGGGTCTTCCCAGCACCTCTTCTCCTAGGAGTGGAGCTCCTCTTCAAAAATCTCCAAAACCAAACAGAATAGAGACAACTTCAGAGCTCCTCACCTCTCCCATATGCTGACCCATCCTCCCGAGCCGAGGAGCAGAGCTTCACCGACCTATCCCCTTCATCAACTCAATAAGCTTCTCCTCACGCTCGAGCCATCCGAACAGCCGAGCTACCGAACAGCTCAACCGAGCCTTCAAGGAACACTTCCTTCAAAACAGACAACTCAGCACCTCGGCCAACGGTACTGACCCTCCGAGCCGAGGTGCCCGGGTACCGACCCTCGTATATGGCAAAAAATCGTCCCGAGGCGGTCTCACCGTTAGATCATCTCCAAATTCGCACTCAGGCGTGATGGACGGATCAGATCGCGCCATGTCACCACAAAACGACAAGATAACGTTTTCTCGAAACTCGTGCCTCTTGTCTCGTGATTCGCGCTATGATCGTGATCAACCGTCCAGATCGAGCTACGTAGCCGGGATCTGCCAATCTACCAACCTGCGGAGCGGCAAAAATCTGCCTCAAAATCCGTGCTCGGATTCGCCGAACAAAGCAAGCAGATGAAGAGGAAGAAAGAAAAAGAGGCTAACGGTCGGGGTCAGGTCCGATACCCACGGTCCGACCCATACCCATCTTAGCTCCTTCACTCTTCTCCTTCTTCCCCAACACATCTCCTCTTCTCCACTGTGCGGAAGAACGAGGCAGAGGAGAGAACCCGATTGCCTCTTCTCCCCTTCCTCTTCTCCTCTTCTCCACCATGCGGAAGAACAAGGCAGAGGAGAGAACCCAACTGCCTCTCCTCCCCTTCCCCTTTCTCCTCAGAAGTGCTGCCGATCCGAAGTGCCGCCGTACCGACCCTCGTTTATGGAGAAAAATTCGGCCGACCCCAGCTAGCCGTTGGATCATCTCAAAATTCACACTCAAGCGTGATGGACGGATCAGATCGCACCACGTCACCGCAAAACGACAAGATAACGTTTTCTTGAAACTCGTGCCTCTTGTCTCGTGATTCGCGCCACGATCGTGATCAACCGTCCAGATTGCTCTTCTACAAGTCAAGCTCTCACTCCGCTCACTTCCAAAGCGGAGCTCTTCTCCACAAGTTCGGAGCACTACTTTCCCCTAGAGTTGCTCCTTGCACTCACTTCAAAGAATGGTTCTCCCCATGGCTCTTACGAGGGTCTTCCCAGCGCCGCTTCTCTACTGTGCGAGAGAACGAGGCAGAGGAGAGAACCCAATTGCCTCTCCTCCCCTTCCTCTTCTCTTCTTCTCCACTGTGCGGAAGAACGAGGCAGAGGAGAGAACCCAAATGCCTCTCCTCCCCTTCCTCTTTCTTCCCAGAAGAGCTACCGACCTACCGAACAGCAAAGTGAGAAAAATGCTCCTCAAAATCCGTGCTCGGATTGGCCGAACGAGAAGCAGATCCGAGGAGCTCAGATTTTCCGAACAAGAAGCAGAGGAGAAAGAATAAAAAAAAAAAAAAAAAAAAAAAAAAAAAAAAAAAAAGGAGCACGTGGGGCCGGGTTCGACCCGTTAGGGGATCCGAGCCCATCAACCCACGACCTGAACTCCACTCCTCTTCTTCCCCATGTTCCCGCCGAAAACAAAACCAACAGAGAAGGGAAGACCCAAACTCCTCTTCTTCACGTACGAGCTCCGCCATGGCCAGCACCTCCTCCTTCCTCGCCTAGAAAGGAGAAGCGAAGAAAAAGAAGAAGACAGGAGAAAGAAGCAGCAAAGCCACGTGGCATGCCACGTGGCATCTTTGGAGGTACAGCCGAGCCGTATGGCCGAGCCGTATAGCCGAGCCGGGGTGCCTTCGCTGAAGCGCCGAACCGAGGTGCCGAATTGCCGACGCTGTATTTGGGGAAAAATTCGACCGAACCCATCTCACCGTCGGATCGTCTCAAAATTCGTGCTAAAACATGATGAACGGCTCAGATCTCGCCACGTCATCACAAAACGACAAGATAACGTTTTCTCGAAACTCGTGCCTCTCGTCTCGTGATTCGCGCCACGATCGTGATCAACCGTCCAGATTGAGCCACGTAGCTCGGATCTCAAATCCGAGCTACCGAACTACCGAACCGCTAAGCAGCAAAAAATCTCCTCATAATCCGCGCTCGGATTGGCCGAACAAGAAGCAGATCCAACGAGCTCGGATTTTCCGAACAGAGAGAGAGAGAGAGAGAGAGAGAGAGAGAGAGAAAAAAAAGAAAAAGAAAAAAGGCCACAAGGGGCCGGGTTCGGACCCATCAAGGGGATCCGACCCGAACCCCAACCCTTCTTCTCTCCCAACCTCCCGCCAAAACCCATGAGATCAAAAAATCCAGCTCGTCATCTTCAAGCACCGAGCTCCGCCTCCGACGCCGGCTGCCTCCGACCAAAGCGCCGAGCTTCGAGCTCCCATCATCTTCTCCTCCTCCAAGCTCAACGAACGAGCTCCGAGCACCACCATCGAGACCTCCCTTCGTGCCGAACCCCGCTGCCGAGCTCACCTCCGAGCTCCAATGGTGGCGAACCGAACGACCCATCACCAAGCTCCGAGCTCCGCTGCCGAGACCCATGCCGAACCGAAGCCCCAAGCTCCGAGCACTACCTTCGCGAGTTTCGTTCGTGCCGGGCTCCAATACCGCCGTCGAAGCTCCGAGCTCCATGCCGAACCGAAGCTCCAAGCTCCGAGCCCCACCTTCTAGCTTCGCCACCTTCGGGAGAGCTCCACTCCCCCATCGCCAGCTCGGCCCATCCCCTTCCCGAGCTGCCTCCGTCGTCGAAGCGCCGAACTCCACTCCGCGCGACAAGCTGATTCGCCGAAGCTCCTCGCCGTGCCTCTTCCTCGTCGAAGCCTCGACGAGATTCACTCCGACGCGCCGAGCCCCTCGCCTCGCTCGCCGACCTCTCTCAACGAGCTTCGACGTTCGTCCGCCACGCTCGCCCACCCCACGGCAGCCAAGCTTCCCTCCGAACTCCACGCCGCTGCCGTCCTCTTCGCCGAACTTCGGTGGAGATCCCAAGAACGGGGGTGGAGTCGGGGTTGGGGGCGTTGTCGAGTCGAATGTTGGGTCGGAGCAAAGTAGAAGAAGAGGAAAGAAACAAGACGAAGAAGAAGCAGCGGAAGCAGCAAAGAAAAAGAAGGAGAAGAAGAAAGAAAGAAAGAAAGAAAAAAAAAAAAAAAAAAAAAAAAAAAATGCCACGTGGCGGTCCACGTGGCAACATCTCAACGACCGGGGTGCCTTCGCCGAAGTGCCGAAGTGCCGAAGTCGTAATTGGAGAAAAAAAGAGGCCGGGCCACACGATCCGTCCGATCGTTCCAAAATTCGCGTCGCGACACGATCGACGCTCAGGAATGCGCCACGTGTCCCGATCGTGATCTGCCTCACGATGCGCGCAGATCTGATCATGATGAACGGCCAGAAACGTGCCACGTGTCCAGATCGTGATCTGCCTCACGATGCGTGCTCATCTGGTCATGATGGACGGCCAGAAATCTGCCACGTGTCCAGGTAATATTTAAATTATTTATTTATTTATTTAATTGTTTTTTTTATTTAAAAAATCCGAAAAAAATATTTAAAAATCGAAAAAATTAATTAAAAATTCTAAAAATAATTATTAATTCAGAAAAAATTATTTTTAAATTCTGAAAAAATAATTATTAAATTAGAATAATTAATTAATATTTTAGATAATTAATTATTTAATTCAGAAAATGAATAAAAAATTCAAAAAAATGAGAAAAAATTCAGAAAAATCTGGAAAAATCACCAAAAATCCAGAAAATTCTAAGAATATTTTTGGGCATTTTACAAGCCCATAATAACACTGTTACACCCCGAGCAAGATTCCAAACTCCCTTAAGAATACCGATAAAATCCCGTACGCCATTAGAACAGTTAAACTACTCCTCAAAGGCTGATTACACTCAGTCTTTAGGAGTGGGGGGCTCGTGATATGGCTAAAAAATAGGATTAAATCGGGACCGTTCACATCGGACTCGAATCTTAAAGCTCAGGGGCAAAACGGTAATTTCACATGCAAATGGGTCCGAAGCGGGTACTGGGTCTCCTTCTCACAGATCCAATAACCCGCAAACGGATCCACATCAGCTGGGTACGAGTTTCAACCCGCTACCAACCCGATCCGACAAGATACAATCAAGGTCCCTGATTAGATCTAAATCAACGGCCATGATTCACAGCTATCTTTTCACTGGGGATTAGGGATTAAATTCCTTAACTGATTATAGGGGATATACCTTATCAGATTACATGCCTTATCTGATTACGGGGAATATTCCTTATCTAATCACGGGGATTACATTCCTAAAACCAGTCCCTAAGACGCCTATAAATACCCCTCACCCATCTCCATTAAGAGGTAATCAATCTTTTTCTAGTTAAACGCTCTTTCATAATCATTTCTGGTTACTGACTTGAGCGTCGGAGGGTGCGTCGCCGGGATCAACCCCGGTGTCTCGCACTTCCTTGCAGGTGAACGGCGGGAGTCAACGGTCAAGATCCGGCGGAACAGGTTAGGTGTTTGCTATTCAGGTTTTTCACGAACTCACAAATTCATCTGTTTGCCCCCACACCGAATTTAGCGGCAACACTTTCAAAAATATAAATTTATTAAGACATACATCGGACATGTAAATTACTAGTATATAATGCTAATATGGTTGGTGTACATGTAACATAGGGTTCGCAATCGGGTCGACCGGGTCGGGTCGGGTCGAACCCGCCCGGGTTGGAACCGAAATGGGCGGGTTCGAGTCGGGTCAGTTTGTTAACCGGGCCAGGCCGGGACGGGTTGGATTAGCAAAATCTCGACCCGTCCAACCCGTGAACCCATTCTAGTCCAGCCCGGGTCGGTTCGGGTCTGGTCGGGTCACGGGTTGGCTCGTCGATTTCAACTTTTTTTTTAAACTTAAAAAAAATGTAATAATAATAATAAGAATCAAAGAGTGATATTGCTAAAAAAAATGTATATATTATTCATATGATTTCAACTTATACAAAATTTCAATTTTTTTTATAAGAAACAAAGATTTATTACAAATTTGTTCTATACAATTACAATTTTTTTCAATTTTCCAACTTTTTTTATAAGAAACAAAGATTTTTTACAATTTTTTATACATTTCCAATTTCCTTCAATTTGTTGGTCTTCAATTTGTTGTTGTTGTTGTTGGTCTTCAATTCTTTATATTGGTTGTTATTGTTGTTGTTGTTGTTCTTCCGCCAAGTTGCTTCCACTTGTAGACGTGTCGAACCCTTTTCCTTGAATCCTATCTTCGGCATTCATCCAGTCTTCAGTGCAGACGAGCATCTCCAACGATTGGGGGTTCAAGCGATTCCTGTAATCGGTTAGAACCCTACTACTTGTAGAAAATATACTTTCTAAAGCAACTGTAGAGACAGGAAGAGTTACTAGAATTTTAGCCATATATTTAAGAATACTATAAGTATGTTTATGGTCTTTCCACCATTGTAAAATATCAAGTGTAGAAGTAAAACTTTCAAAATCTTGTTGATTATACCAATGTAATTCATTTGGTTGATTAGTCCTATATTTTTTTGATTGAATTTGTGCAAGTAAATTAAAGGTGAGATCATCTAATTTACTCTTACCCTTACCTCCAGAAGTAGCAGAAGAAGAACTAAACTAGTTGTACTACTATATACAAAACTTATATCATAAAAATCCTACAAGTTATTTAATGTCGATTCAAAGTTAGCTAAAAATATGTAGCAATCAACTGAAGATTTATCTTCAAGTAAATTAAAAAATATTTCAATCAAACTCTTCGTACCTTCTAATTTGATACGAGGATCCATCACAGTAGCAATATAATACAATATAGGACTAAAATACTTCAAAAATTTGGTGTATGCAGGTTTCACAATATGACTAATATAAACATCGTCGATCATTTCTTTGAAAGTTTGCATCATAGTAACTATTGAAATAAAAATGATACTAAAAGTAGATTCATAATAGTTTGAAAATTTTAAAGTTGTTGTTTTAAAATGTTCTCAAAAATTTAACAAATATTCGGCATAATACCAAGCTTCGTTAGTTATTTGAAAATTTGATATATTTTTTGTAAGACAAAAATTATTTATACATTCTTTATATTGAGTAACAACATGTAGTAAATCAAAAGTAGAGTTCCATCGGTATTTAACATCCTTTAGAAATTTTCTAAAATGTACATTCTTTCCATTCTTGAAATATGATGCCACTTAATGCAATAAAATATCCACAATTTTTAATGTTAACTATATATAGGTCGGCTATTTTTAATGCATCTTGAACACATAAATTTAAAATATGACATGCACATCTAATATGAAAAATTTCGTCACATGGAGGAGCTAATTGTGTTTGTAATATACTAATTGATGCATTGTTATTAGATGCATTATCAAAACTAATACACATAATTTTATCAAGAATATAAAAAAGATCACAAATTTCTAAAATACGATTTGCAATTTCAATACCACTATGGGGATAGGACAACGCGGCAAGTGATATGATCCATTTATGAAGAATCCAATCACTGTCGATCCAATGACAAGTTATTTCCATCATTGGAATATTGTTGCAACCCTTCCAATAATCGGAAGTTAAAGAAACTCTACAAGTTAAACTCCATAAAATAGCAATCGAATCATCTCTCATTTCGATGTACATTTTAAAACAATCCGACTTCAAAGTATTTCTAGGGATTCTTTTAAAATATGGGTTTAATGCGGTTTGATTAAAAAACTCTAAGTTCCTACTCTTGGAATAGTAAAATGGTAACTCTTCCTTAATTACTAATCAGGCCATTTCCTGACGAACAAGTTCGGAATCATAAGAGTGGCTATCAACTAGACCGGTCCTAGGTTGAATTTTTTGTTGGTCAGGTAGGTCTACAAGAAGTTTCTTGTGTACATTTCAGATGTGTCGTTTTATTGTACACGTTTCGTCACCATTCTTCCATTTGTATGACTTGAAACAAGTTTTACAAATTTTTAGACCTACACCCGGATTTTCTTCGTCTGAAATATAGTCATAAAATTTGTATAAATCACTTGTTTCCCCTCTAGTTATTCTACTACTACCCAGTTGTGTTATTTCGGTATGTTGTGTTTGTATTTTCTCTTCTATGTCTATGTCTTGTGGGTACACATCATGTACGTGTACCAATGTGTGCGGTTATAGGGTGCTCTTCGGCGAGCTCAAATTGTGTGACAATAGGAGGTCTACGAGAAGTACCGGTGGAATCTTGTCCACTTTGACTACGACCACTACCTCGTGATCTAGAAATGTTGATATAATAGTATATGTGAAAAAATTAAATACAATCTAGGCGAGATAAGTTTTTAAAAAAAATATAGCAAACAATAGGAGGGTTGTGAGAGAGAAATTCTGAAAACCAACAAACAAATATGATACAAACAAAAAATACTACAAAAAAAATAAAGAGAGGAGAGAGTCGTAGAATTTTGATATTGTACTCTGGAAATAATCAAATATGTAAATGAAAGAAAATAATAGTGAAGAAAGAGTTGTTTAAGACGTAGTCGTCGGTAGTGGTAGAAGAAGTTGAATGCGGTAGTTGTCGGTAGAAGAAGTAGTCGTCAGTAATGGTAGAAGAAGTAGTCGGTAGAAAATTTGATGAAAAATCGTTTAGAGAATTTGTTGACGTGTAACTCCCTGTTCCAGTAGTACGTATTTTACTACGTAAATTTTTGTACTTCAATTTTCAGATCAGTTTTATTTTTCTCTTTGGACTCTTTTTCTGATCAACTCTATAATTTTGTGATTTTTCGATTAGAGTTTAAATACAAATTTTAAACCGTGATTAATCCTAATCCTAATACTAATCCTAATCCTAATCCTGCCTAACCCTACACCTTATTTTCCACCACCACATTTTTCTACGCCTAACTCTTGACTTCTCCTCCTTGTTCATTTTTTCCACACCTAACCGCTTTGATTTTTCTACACCTCCACCACATTTTTCAACACCCCATCTCTTTCTCCCTAATTTTTCCACACCTTGTTCTCATTTTCCACCCTACACTCCCATTTTTCTACACCCCCACATGCAGCACTCCTATCCCTTGATTTTCTACACCCCTGCACATGATTTTTCTACACCCCATCTCATGCATGCATACATGCATGCATTCACACCTCCCTTCCTTTCTATATAAACACACACACACACATCTGTAACATCCTACCTCCTTCTCTTCTCTTATCTACATTTTTCATTTTGCCTCCTTCACACCCGAGAGCAAGCAACGCCCAAGCTCCACTTCACATTCCACCTTCGAGCCAACGATTCTGCTTCTACGATCCCGTGAACCCCGAAAAATAACCCGACGCCGCGCCACCTTGTTGTTGTCGTTGCTCACCGTTGCTACCGTTAGCTACCGTCTTGCCGCCATTCTTACCGTCGTTGTGCCGCCGTCCGTTGCCGACGTCGCTTCTTTCCGTGGTTAACACTACCACCGTAATCGTCACATTATAAGGCAAGTACCTTGTACACTATTTTTGTTCTCGTACAAGCATTATCCTTTGACTCGTGGCAAGTAGTCTAGTTATCATCATATTTTATTGTCAAACTCTGTTCTAGTCACTTGTTTCATGCTATATCAACTCAAGAGTGAACCGTTAACACATTTCGAATCGTGTTATCGAATATCGAATATTCAACCTTACTATCTCTAAAATTTCTTGACCTTGCACTGAGAATTCGACCATGTTCCCAATACTGAATTGAAGATTTTCTACGTGAAAATCGTAGCCTATCGAGTCCCGAATACAGAACATCTGACGGTTTCTCAATCGGATGTATAGATTGTGAGATATCGCGATTTTAGTACTGACATATCACGAATTCCTGAACCTGCACGGGATTACTAACCGGCATCTCGTACTGAGAATTTGACCATGTTCCCGACACTGGATCGAAAAACTTTCTACATGAAAATCGTAGCCCTTCGAATCTAGATATCCGAAATATCCTACAGTTCCTCAATCCGATGTATAGATTGTGAGATATCGCAGTTTTAGTATTGTGACTCCGAATTTCCAGAAAGCGCGCGAAACATCGAAACCAGCAAAGAATGAATTTGTACGCATCGCTACTATCCTTAGAATGTATCGTGTGAATATGCGTTGGAACCAGGAGAGAGTCTAATTTCTAGAATTTCTGACGGAATCGGATTTGCTTTTCTGTAACAACGGAAAAGTGAATTTGAATGCAGATATGTCAAGTTGTCTAAAAATTCATCTATACATTTTTGCATATAAACCCGTTATTTTTCATATTTAATGAACTGAATGTATTATTTTTCTTGTAATAATAACTTGCATAGATATAATAGGTTGATAGAATGTATTTTATACCACTTGATAATTCTATAATAACTACTCCCGATACATGTGCTCGTTTTACGTCTCATGTCCATGATTACTGCACCTGATATTTTCCCTGACTAAACTATTTGATTACACCGTTTCACTAGTCGTACCAACTGCATGTTCATAATTAATTATAAAATAATAACAAGTCGGGGTTATAAGGGTACGGCTTAGTAATGGACAATATAGGGGAGTATACTCGGAAGGGGGCCCGTGTTTTCCGAAATAGTGATTCTTGATTCTTGGTTATACAATTGATTATATAATTCTCGATTACATGATTCATGATTACATGTCTTGATACTATCACTGGAAGACCCGAGTACATAATCCTATAGAATTCACTACTTAAGTCTAAACGTCACATGATTGATATGCACCGAACTTGTGGTATGGGACACAGGATTGTGTGCATTAGATAAGTTAATAAAACAGATAAAGTCGAGATTTTCACTAAGCATGATTCTTGATTACAAGATTCTTGATTATATGATTCTTGATTACATGACTCTTGATTACATGATTCTTAATTACATGATTCTTGATTACATGACTCTTGATTCTTGATTACATGATTCTTGATTACATGACTCTTGATTACATGACTCTCGATCCTTGATTACATGAATATCGATTAACTGAGCCTATGTTATCAATTGCTTATACCTTGAAGTCTAGAATACACTAGTTACAGTTATTACTTACATGATCATATTATCCCAGTTCCTTGTTTACTTTCATATTGTATTTGTACTTCTACTTCTTGTTTCTTCCATGTTATATCTTGTTATATTACCCCTTTTTCTGCTTGTTGCTACTTGCTGCCCGAAACTTGCTCTAACGGGAACTTTTCTATTTTTCTTTTGAGTTAATGATTATACAGGTACTGATGGACCAGATGAGCAGACTCTCTAGATGATCGTTGCTGCATTGTTACTACTTCATGTTGTTTTTCATTTAGTCGCTATGTTATCTAGTTGTTATAGCGAACTGTTCATCGTACTGTTTTAATTATGGCACATTGTATTCCCGGGCATTTTGACCCGATGTTGATGTATTATCTGGATGATGGTTATTTTATTTTTAGCTCATGTGATCATTATATTTGTCTGCGTAAATGTGTTATAAATATCTTGTTGAGCTTATAATTGCACAGCTTATGGATGATGTATATCATTCGCTGGACCTCAGTTGCGTGTCTGTATTTCCGTATAGTGGGAAGCGGGGCATGACATGACGCCTTTGATACGATCGGAATTGTAAAAACGTTGTTGATTGATTTGAGTTGCAAAATTACAGTAGAGAGTAAGAAAGTAGAAGAGGTGTGAAAATTTGTATTGGGGATATGGGGGTATTTATAGGGTTAAAACAGAATTAACCCCCCCCCCCCCCCCCACACACACACACAAGAAAAAAAAAAAAAAAAAAAAAAACCATTGGCTTTGTTTGGTTTCCAGTCAACCGTTCAACCCGCTGGTTAAACGATCGACCCGTTCGGGTCAAACGATCCTCTGACCCGCGGGTTGGCAGGTCGAGTTGCGGGTAGGTCGCACTTTGGAGCGGGTTGACAGGTCGGGTTGAACGGGTTGGCGAGCGTTTTGTGCGGACTCGGGTCGACCCGTTAGACTTCCCGGGTTCGACCCGACCCAAATCGGTCTAGAGCGGGCCAATTTCGACTGAGCAGGTCGCGGGAGAGCCGCGGGTCGATCCGACCTGGTTGCCACCCCTATCTTAACATATGGCATTGTACTAGTCACTCTCTTAACATATGCCACTCTACAAGTCACGGGTCACAAGTAAGTTCACAAAATATTATTGCCTTTGATTTTCTCAGTAAACTGTACAAATAGAGGCTCAATTGAGTCTAAATTCATTCAATAACTTTACTTTCTTTGTTTTCTATGATGAATAAACATGAAATTCATACTCTCACCAGCTATAAGCCACTAACTCCTCCAATAAATGACTACTTGGTCCCTTTTCCACCTTTTCTTTTGTTCTCTTATATTTGCAAGATTCCTCTCCACATTATGAATGTTCAACTATTGAAAGTGGGAGCCTTCAACTGTGTAACACCTTACAAAATTGAGTTATGACAATTTTATCTACAGATATTACGCACATATATTTTGTACCGTTACGGATAATATCCATAGCATATTTTAAAATAAATATCCTACATAATTTTGTATTTCGATTAATTATATATTTTTTCGTCATCTCAAAATTTATTTTTATCCTATTTTGAGCCAACTCAAATATTAATCTAAATCTTTGTGTTTTTACATGTATTGCAGGTGTTTTCAGTACACGTGACGATTACGTATATTTCACCGTTATGTGTAATGTTTCTACGTATTTGAACAATTTATTTTTATAACTCGTTCGAATTCGTTTTATTAATTGAAATTCATTTTTCGTATATTTTGACTCGAATATATTTTTATACGTGTTTTCTACGTACGTGTTGATTACATTCGTATATACAAAGTTAACGAAATGTAAATTTCGTATGTATTTTTGATTATTTATAAATATTTCTCCGTTGATTAAATCCATTTCGTAGTTGAATATTTGTTATTACGTGTGTAACACGTGTTTGCAGTGCATGTGTTGGTTCCTAAAATTTTCTTGAGTCATGAACATTTTTCTTCTCATTTTTTTAGTCACGGTTTTGTGATTTATTTTTAATTAAATCCATTAGGCCTAAATCTATTTTTGTAGCACACTAAGATTAATTACAAATTTAAAGCTCATGATTGATTTTTTATGCACTAAAGTGTACATTTAAAATATAGTTAGTATGATACACTTGCCATGTGTAATACACACATCTAACCTAATAAAAATTAATAATAAAATTTGTATGAAGAGTGTGCACACACATTGACTACATGTGTACATGTTTCTTACCATGGCTGAGAATGAGAGAGAGTGGTGTGAGTTAGTGGGAAGTGGAGAGTTATTTTGGGAAGTGAGAAGCTATTTGACCACACAATTTTTTTATAAATAGTCTCTACTTTTGTCATAAACAACACAACTCAAAACAAAAATAAAAGAGAGAAAGAGGGAGAGGAGCTTGCGGATTGTGCTAGCAAGAGGCCGGCCATTTTTAGGGAGCTTTGAGCTTTAGAGCATTATTTTCTAGGAGTTCTACTACTACGAATTCTACATTTGAGGTGAGTATTTTTCCAACTTTATAATATAGTTTTATTAGTACAATGCTAGATAAATGTGAATTGTTAGATGCATGATAACTTATATAGATTGAACATTCATGTTTAGATTATTTTTTTTTGATTGAATGTATGAAATTATGATGTGTTTGATTTGGGGCAATTTCATATGGTTTGGTTTTGTGTGCTAGTTGTACTTCAAAAAAAATCATAACTATTAAACTAGATGGAATCTAGAGCCAAATTTTTTATAAAAGAATCTCGTATATGTCAAGAATATCTCCTTAAAAATTTCATAATATTTAGAAGTCATTTACTATTTTAATAAAATCCAAACTTGGGACTGGTTGGCAGTTGGCTAGTTGCTGAAAATTTATACTCATTTTGGATTTCGATCATTTCAACATTCTAGATGAAGTATTTTGAGAAAAGTCAAAACTAAGAATTTGAAGTATACTCATTAACCTTTCTTTAGAGTCTAAGAAATCAATTTTTCATGAAAAAGTGAATTTATAATGAATCTTACAAGTATGAACAATGGCAGTCTGTATAACATTTCGACCCTACTATAGATTTCGAAGAATTCAGGGTTATAGACACAATATTTTGGAAAAAACTTATAACTACAAAGTTATAATAGACTCGTATACCTTTAATTTGATCTAAAGAACACAAAATTTCAATAAGTATATAAATTTCAATGATTTTTACAAGTAGTATGAGCTGCAGTTTTCGGATTGTGAACCTACTGTTTTGCAAATAAATTTAGATGAAGTAATTAAGGATGAATGTAGATGGTCTTAACTACAACATTGTAGTAGACTTATTTATGATTCATATGAAACTAATAAATCTATCTTTTAAGTAGTATTGAAATTTATATACCATTCGGTGATGTCTTTTATCTAGTTGTCCCATAACTTTTTCAACGTATAAAAATCGGATTTAAAATTTGGAATGTTAGTAAGATGTACCTTATGAGAAATTAAGAGATAGTTAAAGGATGAAGTTGGAATGTTAAATATGTGATGTTCATAAAAGTTTTAATTCATCAAGTATTATTGAATGTTACTATAAGAAGTTGGTTCCTTCATGATTGATAAATAAGAGAATGGATAAAGAAGTTAAAAAAATTTTAATGAATGGAAATTTTTATTAAAGGTTAGATCTAACCTATGTGATCTTTCTTTGAGATGGTTGTTAGAATCTAGAGGCTGAGCAGGACCCAGAATACCGACAGGTTATGATATATGAAATTTGAGAAGTAGCCAGTGTGAGTTTACTTTCTCTTTGAGAAGTAGCCAGTATGGTCTAATATTCTCAGTGTTTAATTTAAGTCCGGTGGGTACGCTAGCTCTAGGTCTTAATGATTATAACTAAACTTATGGACAGATACTAAGGGAGATATGATGAAACTTGGGCAAACATAAGTGAAGCATTTCTATATAGTCTGACGGTAAATTCCTGAACTATAGACCCAGTCAGACGGGAAGTTCCTAGACTGTGGTTGCTTGCGGGGTGAGACAGACCTCAATTAAATCCGGGACTATGATTGATTTGACGGTGGATTCCAGGATCATGAACAGTCGGGCGTATGAGAGGCAGATCACCATTATATATGTATATACCGGGTCTAGAGCGGCACTTGGGAGATGTTCGCACAACGAGGATTTCCGAATAGTCTGATGGTGAATTTTAGGACTGGAGTCCGTACTCGTGGAATGTTTAAGCCTTGCTTTTGTTACCGTAGTAGAATTTTTATTGCGAGGGATCGAACCCTATATTGAGGAGTACGATAAGGGCTTGCCCTCAACCTATGCGGTATAGGATGCATAGAATCCAAACAAGTATATTAGTGTCATCGTAGTGTAATGTCTGCATTAGGCATTAAGTCATATCATACACTGACACGACTAGGATAGTCACTTTTTCTATTTGCATTCAAGTTTGTATTTGCTAAAGTAGAAAAATCGTTGTATTATAGCATTGCGTCAGTTGTATGCAACTGACATGCCCATAGTTTTTCAGATGCAGGTTTGGACTTGGCATGGGCTTGAAGTCACTATGATGAGTTGATTACAAGATTGAAATATTTTCATTATTGTATATTATATTGTCTTCCTTTAATTCCGTTGTACTGTTGTAAAGAACATGTTGTAAATAAAAAATTAAATTCCTTATAAATTTGTACGAATTTGAAGTAAAATCCTATTTGTTCTACGAATTACCTGTGTCTGGAATTCGGGACATTACAGAGTGGTATCAGAGTCGACTTCAATAAGTAGTACAAAATTATAAGGACGACACATTAGGGTTTACATTAGAAGTGTAAGGGTTAGTTTGGACCCAGGAATGATGAAGTTATTGAACTTGCACTCATGAAACTCTCCTCGTATACATTGATGTGATATTGTATGTGAGCATGTTCTTCCTTGGTATCACGAGCGTTATGGTTGATTTGAACCTACATTCATGATACCTTATACGTAGACTAAGCTTCTCTTTTATTTTCTTCGTGTATTTTCCACATAATACATTTCATCTTTAACATTTAATATTTTTCAAATAAATATTTTCTTATACTATTAATTCACTTTGATATTTATTATTTTATCTACAACCCTTAGTATTAATTTTTTAAGTTTGACTTACTCATTTTCTTTCATAATGTTTTATCCTCCTTAATTTTATGCGCTTTTACGTTACTTATTTATTTTACTATTAATTTTACATATTCTATTAAGTTTGAATTACTACTTATTAAATTATTAGTAAGACTTATCATTTTCCTTTGTTATTATTTCTATTAGATTTTGAATTTTGATTTTTGTATGTTTACGGTCACTTTACAACTACTTTGATTTCACGATACTATATTTTTCCATTATTTTATGTTGTCATATTTATTTCAGTATATTTTAACATGACTGTTGATGCGGTTTGTTTTTGGGAGACGTGTGGATGCACCAGGTGTGAGTTCTTACTCGATTTGTATTGGTGGAGGAAGCTCCTTCGCGGCCGACCCTCAGCCGGGCGAACGGTACGAAAGTAGGCGGTAGTGAGGTGGAGGTTGAATGCTCGGCTCGGATCAGGGGGCACAGATCCAAGGTCTCGTGTACCTGCAGACGGTCTCGGAACACCGGGTTGGTCCCGGTGGCAGACCCTCCGACGATCTAGTCAATCACTGAGGGAGAGTAACAGTAACTAGGTTTTAGAGGGAAAAGATCGATTACCTGGATCAAGGGGTAGGGTTCTGGTATTTATAGGAGAACCCAACCGGGTCTGGACCCGGTTGCCCGTGGAGTTGAAGCGGTGAAAACCCAGGCGGTATAGGGCTGACGTGACAGAGGCTCGGGCAGTTTTCGGACTGACGTGACAGAGGCCTGGGCGGTTTTCCGATGCTGACGTGGCGGATCAGGATGATCTGGAGGTGCACGTATTCTGAGAGGATCCTGTGGCCCAGGAGGGGCCACGTCATCCGACCCATATCACAAGCCCCACACTCCTGGAGGGCTGGGGGAACCAGCCGTGTAGAAGTGGTTCTTTGCCTCTGCAGGAAGAGCAGTGTGGAGGGTGCGGTGAGAAAGTAGGATCTGCTACTTCCAGAAGAGGCCGGGGGTAGGAGGAAGGGATCCCTCATTGGAGTTTGCGCAGGACACCAAGTGTAGAAGGGTCGGAACGATGCTTGCCAAGCCTTAGGGTCGGCAGACGAGTCGTGGGGGTCGGCGGACGATCCTCGCTAGTTGGAAGAGCGAGGGGACGTCGAGGTCTGTTCGATTAAAGCTCAGTTTGCCGAGCGTCTGGGGTCGGTAGAGGAGCTCCGAGGGTCGGCAGACGATCCTCTCGCTAGTTGGAAGAGCGAGGGAACGTTAAGGTCTTGTCGGGTTGGAGCTCGGTTTGCCGAGCATCTGGGGTCGGTAGAGGAGGTCCGAGGATCGGCAGACGATCCTCTCGCTAGTTGGAAGAGCGAGGGGCTGTTGAGGTCTTGTCGGGTTGGAGCTCGGTATGCCGAGCGTCTGGGGTCGGTAGAGGAGCTCCGAGGGTTGGCAGACGATCCTCTCGCTAGTTGGAAGAGCGAGGGGACGTCGAGGTCTGTCTGATTGAAGCTCAGTTTGCCGAGCATCTGGGGTCGGTAGAGGAGCTCCGAGGGTCGGTAGACGATCCTCTCGCTAGTTGGAAGAGCGAGGGGACGTTGAGGTCTTGTCGGGATGGAGTTCGATTTGCCGAGCGTCTGGGGTCGGTAGAGGAACTCCGAGGGTCGGCAGACGATCCTCCGCTGGTTGGAAGAGCGAGGGGACGTTGAGGTTTTGTTGGGTTGGAGCTCGGTATGCCGAGCGTCTGAGGTCGGTAGAGGAGCTCTGAGGGTCGGCAGACGATCCTCTCGCTAGTTGGAAGAGCAAGGGGACGTTGAGGTCGGGTTGGAGCTCGGTATGCTGAGCATATGTGGTCGGCAGACGAGCCCCCCGTTTGGTGGACAAGAAGGTTTTTGGGGCTCGCGATGCCATCCGAGCTCCGAGCCCCTCGTGAATCAAGCAGGGTGCTTAGGGCTCACGGTGTCGTCCGAGCTCCAAGCCCCCCGTTGAATGGAGGAGGGTGCTTGGGGCCCGTGGTGTCATCCGAGCTCCGAGCCCCCCGTCGAATAGAGGAGGGTGCTTGGGGCTCGCGGTGTCATCCGAACTCCGAGCACCCTGTTGAATAGAGGATGGTGTTTGGGGCTCGCGGTGTCATCTGAGCTCCGAGCCTCCTGTCGAATAGAGAGGGTGCTTGGGGCTCGCGGTGTCATCCGAGCTCCGAGCCCCCTGTTGAATAGAGGAGGGTGCTTGGGGCTCGCGGTGTCATCCGATCTCCGAGCCCCCTGTCGAATAGAGGAGGGTGCTTGGGGCTCGCGGTATCATCCGAGCTCCGAGCTCCGAACCCCCTGTGAATAGGGGATGGCTCTGGGGCTCGCACTTTCATCCGAGGTCCGAGCCCCGCGAGATATAGGATGATGTTTGTGGCTTGCGATGCCATCCGAGCGTCGATCCTTCTGTGAAAATAGGAGATGAATTTGCGGCTCGCGATGCCATCCGAGCGCCGACCCTTCTGTGAAAGTAGAAGAGGAATTTGTGGCTCGCGATGCCATCCGAGCTCCGAGCTTCCTGGATAATAGAGAAGGGAGTGGTGGCTCACGATACCATCCGAGCGTCGATCCTTTGTGAGAATAGAAAGGGAATTGTGGCTCGCGATGCCATCCGAGTTCCGAGCTTCCTAGATTATAGAGAAGGGAGTCGTGGCTCGCGATACCATCCGAGCGTCGACCCTTCTGTGAAAATAGAAGAGGAATTTGTGGCTCGCGATGCCATCCGAGCTCCGAGCTTCCTGGAAAATAGAGAAGGGAGTGGTGGCTCGCGATACCATCCGAGCGTCGACCCTTCTGTGAGAATAGAAAGGAAATTGTGGCTCGCGAGGCCATCTGAGCTCCGAGTCTTCCTATCTTGTCGAAAAAGTCTGTTGTGTGGGGAAAAAGGCCTGGGGGTAGTTTGGGTAATTCCACGCCCAATGCTGATGTTAGGAGCGCAAGGATCGAAGCGTCTCCAGATCTTAGCGGCCGTTAGATTTTGATGATTAAGATCCAACGACCAGATTTTAATTGCGAAAATCGAGGAGTCGCTTTCTCCTTATAAATCCCCCTCCCCTTCCCAAATTTTCTTCTTCATTTCTTTACTCACTTCTAATTTTACAAGAACAGGGTTTTATTTGCCATCGGCGAATTTTTCCGGTGATCTTACAGTTTACGCTTCAGGTTAGTATTTCTGTTTAGTAATGTCGCGCACTCAGTCCGGATCCGAGGCTAGCTCATCGGGCCGCACCGCGATGGAATCAGAGTCGGAGACGTCTTCGTCGCTCAGCAAGTATAAGGTCAAGGAGGTGGTGACGATGTAGTCCTCATAGTATCGCCGCTGAGATCCCGAAGGCCGGGGAAGGAGCCGGTGGTCGAGGGCGAAGAGGAGGAGGAAGAGGAAGAGGTTGATGACGAGGGTGAGGAGGATCAGGAGGATCAGGACACCGAAGGTGAGGACGAGGACGAGGAGGATCAATTTTCCGAGGGTGAGGACGAGGACGAGGGGGACCAGGATTCCGAGGTCGAAGATAAGGACGAGGTGGATCAGGAGCCCAAGGGTGAGGACGATAACGAGGGGGACCAGGATCTCGAGGGTCATGGCGCTCAAGGAGGTGCTGGGGAAGGCACGGCAGGAGGATTGGTCGGGGTCAGAGATGACCTTCCGCCTCTTCCACCTTTGTCGACGCCGTCTCACGAGAGGAAGGCTCGTCCCCATCGGAAGAAGAGGAAGCTAAGTATTCCAGACAGCCCCCCTCCACCGGATGAGTATGCACCTAGACCGGGGCTCGAGTTTCCCCTGAAAGAAACCGTTTTATCTACTAATAGTGGCTCCGTTTCAACCGTGGAGATGATAATCTTTGCGAGTCTCCTTCAAAAATCCGGGGTCGATCCGGATGTACCCTGATGATATCAAATACATCGACCCTATCCCTCCTGTGTCGGGTTAAGAGAGCCCTGTGAAGATTCGGATGGATAGCATTCCGTGTATCTTAAGGGCGGATTATCTCCACATTCTGAGGGTCTCCTACTTCATTCCGCGGGAGTTTGAGGTTTTCATTCCGAGCCCTGGCGTTCGACCCACCACGGCTCTTGCGCCGGGCTACTGTATGTTTCCCGAGGACGCCTTTGTTTCGGGACTGAGGCTGCCGTTGCACCCCTTCATCAAGAGGGTTTTGAACTGGATGAAGCTATGCCCCATGCAGTACGGCCCAAACTCTTGGAAGCATTTGATTTTCTTCATTCTAAAGTGCCAAGAGAAGGGGGTGAAGCCGAGGTTGACGTACTTCCGAGCCATCCTAGGGATCAGCTCGCTCGGAGATCAGGAGGGGATATTTTACTTTTCGCCCAGGCCGCACAAGAAGGTCATGCACGGCCATCCAGATTCCATCAAGGGATGGAAAGAGAAGTATTTTGTGGTTCGGAGTGAGAGGTCTTGGGGGATACCGACCAGGTGGAGTTTCTTCAAACCGAACCATAAACCTCCGAAGTGAAGCGACTTGACAGCAAAGGAGTGGAAGAGGGTGGAGAAGATAGTAGGGGGCACAGTATCGCGTGGCCTCGAGTGACCGAGCTACACCTTGCCCGGGCCGGACTGAACCCAGCCAACCCTAGTATGTTTCGTTCTGAATTTTTGCATCTTTCTGCCTTCGTGTTAACATTAGCCTTCTTTCTTTTATTTTTGCAGAGATGACTTCCCAACAGGTGGACGACAGGCGAGCCTTGCTAGCCGTCGCCACGAAGGCGAGGGCGGAGCAGAAGAAGAAGGCGGAGCAGGAGAAGCTGGCCGCCAAAGCTGGGGGTCCGGCAAGGGACCGGCCCTGGTAGTCGAGGAGCCCTCTCCCGCCAAGACGGCTAAGAAGCATCACCCCCCAACACCGAGGGCGGGTCGGGATGCTGGGGGTAGTTCGGGAAAAACTGTCGATGTCCCAGAGAAGAGGCTTCCCCCAACATGGCCCACAGCCGAACAGATGGTGGGCCAACAGGGGCTGCGGCCCTTTGCTCCCGATTGGTCGATCGTGCAGGGGGACACTCTGCTCGAAGGACCCGTGGCGATTGCGTTCGTCACGAAAGCTGCCACCGAGCGTGATCGGATGTCTCTAGCGGCGCAGACAGCAGACCAGGCCTTCATGCGGTGGTCCCAGGCGCACGTCTCGGTGAGTTAATACGGCACTTTTTTCTGTTTTTGAACTTGGAATTTTTTCTGATCTTTTTCCCCTCGGACAGGCGATGTTCCATGGCCAGCACTTCCAAAAGTGCTTAGAGAAGGAGATCTACGTGGAGAGGAGGAACGCGGAGAAGTACCTTCGCGAGCTGAACAAGGCCACCGACGATTTGAAGGAGGCTCAAAGTATGGCGGCCATCCACGAGGCCCAGATGGCCTCGCTCTGCGATATCCACAAGAAGGACGTGGAGCGCCTCGAGGAGAAGATCAAAGAGGAAGTGCTGAAGGGGTAGAAGGCGTTAAAGAGAATGGAGACTGCCTCGGCGGAAGCCGTGATCATTGCGCAGGACGAAGCGTATGATCAGATCAAGGAGCACTTCCGGATGATCTACCCGGAGCAAAAAGTCGATCATCTCCACTATGGCTGGCAGCCGAACCTTCCGCTGACCCCTGGCGGGGACGAGGCGGGGGGCGTCCATGCCGAAGAAGAGGTGCCACCCCCCCTCAAGAGTAGACTAGTTTGTTCTTTTCTCTTTTGATGTAAATGCCTCGAGCGGACTGGCCACCGCGGTTTTTGTATCGCAATTTTTGAAAGAAATGAAATATACTTTTTTGGGCTGAGGCTTCGTAACTTGTGTATTTTCTCGCTCTCCTTGTGATAGTTTGTTTCCCCTTGTCTTTTGATAGAAGCATGAGGCCTTGGGGGCCGACCTTGTTTCCGCCGAAGAATCCCTGGTCCGAGCAGGGAGGGAGGCCATGGAGGCAGCTTTGGCTCGCCAGCGAAAATAGGCTCGGGACCGAGCGGCCACAGTAAACTATTTCATGAGCAAGTCTAGAGAGCTTGATCTGGAGGTGGCTCGTCTGAAGCAAGCCATAGCCGACCGGGACGGGTGGGTAATCGAGACAGACTGGTCCATCTTGGGTGCCTCGAGCGGGCGATCGGCATCGGAGTCATTCCTTCGGGAGGCCGTTATTGAGAAGGAGTTGGAGATCCGCAGGTTGTAACTGGTGTTAGACTCGGGTTTGATCGAGGAGGCTAGCAACTCGACCCCGGCTCGGTCTCCGACATTTTTATTGGAGGGCGCCCGGTCAAATGATGCGGGAAGCTCGGTGGCAGGGTCACTTCCCTGGTTGGTCCGACCGAGCGTGAGGGTAGCCCCGAAAGGAGCGCCGAATTTGAATTTTAAGCCGGATGTGAGTGAGTTGTAAGGTTTGCACTGTCTTTGTACCGACGTTCATTGAGTTGTAAGCAATGAAAAATAATAAGAGCATTCGCTTTCCCGAACTTTGAGTTTTGGTGGGCGAGAGTGATTGCTGAGCTCAGCACGCAGGAGATCGCCGCCGAGGTGACTTGCTGCAAAGGGCGCATACGCGGTGGCGTTTCGTCTTTTGCTAAGTCATTAATGGCGACGTTTTGCCTTCCCATGAGCGTTTATGGCGATGTTTCGCCTTCCGTCGTTTTTCATTCCCAGACGCAATAACTGCATGCTTCAAAGGGCTATATAACCCCCATTCCCCCCTTGCTGGTTGCCAAGAAGTGAGTGGCTGATCCGCCACTCGACTGGGGTGCTTGCCGTAGGCGGGCGCCCCGAAGTTAATACTTTTTCGAAGGCTCCGAATTGGAGGTACACCAATCACCCTCGAACAATTTGAGGTTCGGGCCTTGTGGGCTGCAAAACCCCGGGTTGTTCGTTGGTGAGTGGTGGGCCAACCGATCGGTTCGGAGGTTCGGAGAGAACCGAGGATCGGTGGCTCTCCTGCCATCCTCGAACAATTCGGGGTTTTGGCTTGTGAAAGCGGTAAACCCCGAGTTGTTCGAGGGTGAGAGGAGGGTCTACCAATCGTCTCAAAGTTTGGGGCGTCTGCGGAAGGCGGATGCCCTAAACCTTAATGAAAATTTTTGTTGAAGTATTCGTGGGGATAGGTCGTCGCCGAGCGTACGGGTCGAGGTGCTTTGAAGAAAGCACCGGCCTTACTCGAGGTTGGCACCGAGCCCTCAAACTTGTTCTCAGGAAAGACGGTACGGGTGTGGCCGGCAGTTGTCGCCTCGCGCATAGGTTGATGGACTTGAGGAAGCCCAAACCATGCTAGGGACAGGTGCCGAGCCCCCACACCGGTGAGAAAGCCAGTAGCAGGCGTAGCGGAGGGTCGTCGCCGAGCGTTAAGGTCGAGGGGCTTTGAAGAAATCCCTGGCCTTGCTCGACGTCGAGGCCGAGCTCCCGCACTTGTTCTCAGGAAAGACGGTACGGGTGTGGCCGGCAGTTGTCGCCTCGCGCATAGGTTGATAGGCTTGAGGAAGTCCAAACCATGCTAGGGACAGGTGCTGAGTCCCCACACCGGTAAGAAAGCCAGTAGCAGGCGTAGCAGAGGGTCGTCACCGAGCGTTAAGGTCGAGGGGCTTTGAAGAAAACCCCGACCTTGCTCTACGTCGACGCCGAGCTCCCACACTTGTTCTCAGAAAAGAGGTACGAGTGTGGTCGGCAGTTGTCGCCTCGCGCATAGGTTGATGGGCTTGAGGAAGCCCAAGCCAGCTAGGGACAGGTGCCGAGCCCCCACACCGGTGAGAAAGCCAGTAGCAGGCGTAGCGGAGGATCGTCGCCGAGTGTTAAGGTCGAGGGGCTTTGAAGAAAGCTCTGGCCTTGCTCGACGTCGAAGCCGAGCTCCCGCACTTGTTCTCAGAAAGATGCGTAAGTGAAGCTTTTCCAGCTCGCAATGCCATCCGAGCGCCGAGACTCAAGCTCGTAATGGAAGCTTTTCTGGCTCGAGATGCTATCCGAGGGCCGAGACTCAAGCTTGTAAGAGAAGCTTTTCTGGCTCGAGATGCTATTCGAGCGCCGAGCCTCAAGCTTGTAAGGGAAGATTTTCTGGCTCGAGATGCTGTCCGAGCGCCGAGCCTCAAGCTTGTAAGGGAAACTTTTCTGGCTCGAGATGCTATCCAAGCGTCGAGCCTCAAGCTTGTAAGGGAAGCTTTTCTGGCCCGAGATGCTATCCGAGGGCCGAGACTCAAGCTTGTAAGGGAAGCTTTTCTGGCTCGAGATGCTATCCGAGCGCCGAGCCGTGTTTTCTTAATGGTAGTCAAAAAGAAGCCAAAAACTTGTTTTAAGAAAGCTGACATATTTACAACATATTGGAATTTTACAAAAAACGAGGCACGATGTGCCGATTACATTCCTAATAATTTTACATGGTGGAGGCTACTCCTCTCCTAAGAACTTGATGAGATGCTCCGCATTCCAGGGCCTCTTGATGGGCTTGCCTTCTGAGTTGGTCAGGCGGTACGTCCTTAGGCGCACGACCTCCGATACTCTGTAAGGGCCCTCCCAGTTCGGGGCCAATTTTCTTTTCTGGCCGGGATTGGAGCCAGCTTTCGGAGAACGAGGTCTCCGAGTTTGATGTCAGTAGGACGCACCTTCTTGTTGTAGAACCTTTCAATCCTTTGTTGGTAGATGCTCCTTCTAATGGCTGACCTCTTCCTGACCTCGTCTATGAGGTCCAGGTCGGCTCGTAGCTGTTTGGAGTTAGCTGCCTCGTTGAAAGCCATGATTCGAGGTGAAGGGATCCCGATCTCCAGGGGAATGACGACCTCCGCGCCGTATGTCAGATTGAAAGTCGATTCTCCCGTGGGGATTCTCTTTGTTGTCCGGTGGGCCCAGAGAACGCTTGGCAGCTCGTCGACCCATAACCCCTTAGAAGAGTTATCGAGTCGTTTCTTGAGGCCGTCGAGGATTTGGCGGTTCAGGTTCTCGGCCTGACCATTGGACTGGGGGTGGCATACTGAGGAGAAGCGCTGCTGGATCCCGAGATCTTTGTAGAATTTGCGAAAATGCTTACCCGCAAATTGAGTCCCATTGTCCGTGATGAGCACCTGCGAAATTCCGAACCGACAGACGATGTGTTTCCAAAAAAAATGTTGTGTCTGTTGCTCGGTGATCGTTGCTAATAGCTCTGCCTCGATCCACTTCGTGAAGTAGTCGATCGCCACGATGCGGAACTTTCATTGGCCCGTTGCTTTTGGAAACGGACCCACCAGATCCATCCCCCACATTGCAAAAGGGGTCGGACTGGCCATTGAGCGGAGGTTCGCCTGAGGAGCCCTTTTTACGGGGGAGAACCGCTGACAGGAGCCGCACTTCTTCACTAGGGCGAGAGCGTCATGCAGCATAGTGGGCCAGTAGTACCCGTGATTTAACGCCTTGCGTGCTAGGGAACAGCTTCTCATGTGGCATCCACCGATCCCCTCGTGCAGCTCCTTAAGGGCATACTTAGCTTCGTCGGGGGTCAGGCAACGGAGGTAGGGTCTACCATCAGTCGTGGTGTAGGACCTTTTGAAGAGGGTGGTGTTATTACCGCGAATCTTTCTGATCGGACCCTGACCCGCCTTGCTTCAGCCCGGTTTTCGGGGAGCTCTCCCTTGACTAGAAATTTCTTGATAAGAGTGGTCCAGTCGTCGGGAGGAGCTCCGTCTTCAACGCACAGAGCCTCAGGGAAGTCTGTGCTTGGCTTCAGCAGGACCTCAATCAGGACGGTTCGGTCGAGGCCTTCAAAGGATGAGGAAGCTAACATTGACAGGGTATCGGCTTGGGCATTCTGCTCCATAGGGATCCTTAAGATGGCCGACTCGTCGAAGGACGTTAACAGCCAGCGGACTACGGCCAGGTATCTGATCATCCGGTCGTCATGGGCTTCGTACTCCCCGGTGATCTGGTTGACCACCAGCTGAGAGTCGCTAAAGGCCCTGATTTGTCTGGCACCAGCCTGATGAGCCAGGGTGAGCCTGGCGATCATGGCCTCGTACTCGGCCTCGTTGTTTGAGGCCGGGAAGTTGAGGCGAAGGCAGTATTGAAGGAGAAAACCGTCTGGCCCCCGCAGAATGATGCCCGCACCACTCTCTGCTTCGCAAGAGGAACCGTCGACGTAAACTTCCCACGTCGGGTCAGTTTCTTGGCTTGCGGGTTGCTCGGAGATGGTGCATTCTGTGATGAACTCGGCGAGGGCCTGCCCTTTGATGGCCGTCCTTGGCTGGTAGCCGATGTCGTACTGACTGAGCTCGATCGACCACTTGACTAGTCGCCCCGAGCTCTCGGGCTAATAGAGCACCGCCTTCAGGGATTGATCCGTGAGTACCTAGACTGAACGTGCCTGAAAATATGGACGGAGTTTTCGCACGGCCATGACCAAGGCGTATGCTACTTTCTCCATCCTGGAATATCTGGTCTCGGTGTCGAGTAGAACCTTGCTCACATAGTACAAGGGGCTTTTAGACCCCTTCCTCTTCTCGGACGAGGACGACGCTAAGCACGTTCTCCGAAGCGGAGAGGTAGAGCCAGAGTGGCTCGCCTGGTTCGGGTTTGCTGAGGAAAGGAGGTGTAGAACCCAGTATTTTCAAATATTATTTTAAATATTTGAAAATGAATTAAAATGATTTTCTGGAGATTTAATAAATATTTTCTAAAGAGTTATCTTTTTGCACGTGCAAAACACGTGCAAATATTTTCTTGAGAGGTTCAAAAGTCAAGTTTTCTTTATGAAAAATCATTATTTAATATGTGGGATTTATTTAGTATTTTTTCAGATTTTTCTGAAATTAATCGGAACTATTTGCAAATTTTGAGAAAAGAATGACCTTTTTGCAAAATTGACATTTTTAAGGGTTAAAGTGCAAATTATATTTTCTGGACGTTTTGAACAGTAGCAATTGAGATTTACGAGTATATTTTACTTTTAAATCCTAATTTAAATGAATTTGATGGAATTTCCAAGAATAGAACTATATGTATAAAGTTGTATTTTGAAGGGATTATTTTGCAAAATTGTCGTAAAACCCTAAAACCTATTTCCGGATTGTGTAAATAGACCTTTCCAGCCGTCATTACTAAAATAGAGAATTTTGAGATTTTTTTTGGAAGAGCAAGAGGAAGTTTTGGATCTAGCAAGAAGGAAGGCTTTTCGTGGATTTTCTCAATTCAAAAGTGAGTGATATGAACTTTGTTTTGTGATTTGGTTTATGTGAATGATTGTTTGTTGCTTGTTTGACATGCTTGTATATTTAGTGTATTTTGTATGAGAACGATACAATGGTTAATATTGTATTATGTATGTGAAATCTATGAACGTTTAGTAGATCTTGATTAATGAATTCTTTATTGCTTGAAAGCATGTTAAGATTTGAGTATGATTATGACAATAAGGGATGGGATGGATGAACATCTAGATCTCGCGATTACAAATCAGATTTTGGTTTTGAGTTGTAAAGAAATTCAGTATCGAGAAACCCTAATGAAAGAATTAGGAATTTAAAACATGAGAATTGAGTTTTGAGATATTGTATGATTGAGTAATGTGTCCATAATGAAGAATATTTGAGAAATTGTCATTTTTCCTGAATACAAACTATTTTCATAAACAAGGAATCTTTAGAAAAACTTCAGTTTTGATTATTGTATTCAGATCTAAATTATGAAAACTGTAGGCCGACAGTCGACTGGTCTACTATTCAGTCGACTGGTACGACCCAACTGCTGTATCTTTAGTTTTTCTCGAAAATCCGTTCTGGACAGTCGACTTAGACCCTTTTCAGTCGACTGGTACACTTAGAATTTATTTTTCAAAGTTATCGTAGATTTTTCTCTGGTAAGTCGACTTATGACCTTTAAGTCAACTTATATTGTATTTTAAGTCGACTTATGACTTTGCAAGTCGACTTATAACACTTAGAATATTTTCTTAAAGATTTCTGGAATTTCTCTCTGGTAAGTCGACTTATGTTTTTATAAGTCGACTTATGTTTTTATAAGTCTACTTATGATCTGGTAAGTCCACTTATGTTTTTATAAGTCTACTTATGATCTGGTAAGTCAACTTATGATTTTTATAAGTCATCTTATATTGTTGGTAAGTCAACTTATGATTTTTATAAGTCAACTTATAGTACTTAACTTATTTTCTTAAAATTACTGGATTTCCCTCTGGACAGTCGACTGGTGACCTTTGCTGTCGACTGGTACTCATACTTTTCTAAGGTGTCTTGATGTTCTTTAAATGACTATTCTTTAAATGTTTTGGATCTATAACCTACCCTTATAAATATTATTTTTCTATAGAACATACGCTTTCAATATATATTATGGTTGGATTTGGATTATGGAATTTATTAAAGACTTGGGTTTGTTGAGTGGAGAGATTTCTCCTTTGACTGGTTGACGATGGATTAGTGAATTATGGACATATTGAGATTTATTGATAGATGGATATATTCTGCGGTGTGAGAGTCGTTGATCTCTGGGGTTGGGTATACTCTGCGATGTTGAGAATCACTGTTAGTGATTGATAACCGGGTGTCCAATCTGCGGTGTTGAGAATGACTGATAACCGGGTATCCGATCTGTAATATTGAGATTTATTGATAGATGGATATATTCTGCGGTGTGAGAGTCGTTGATCTCTGGGCTTGGGTATACTCTGCGGTGTTGAGAATCACTGTTAGTGATTGATAACCGGGTGTCCAATCTGCGGTGTTGAGAATGACTGATAACCGGGTATCCAATCTGTAATATTGAGATTTATTGATAGATGGATATATTCTGCGGTGTGAGAGTCGTTGATCGCTGGGGTTGGGTATACTCTGCGGTGTTGAGAATCACTGTTAGTGATTGATAACCAGGTGTCCAATCTGCGGTGTTGAGAGTTACTGATAACCGGGTATCCGATCTGTAGTATTGGGATTGATTGTTAGATGGGTATATTCTGTGGTATTGAGAGTCGTTGATCTCTGGAGTTGGGTATACTCTGCGATATTGAGAATCACTGTTAGTGATTGATAACCGGGTGTCCAATCTGTAGTGTTGAGAGTGACTGATAACCGGGTATCCGATCTGTGGTATCGAGAATGACTGATAACCAGGTATTTGGCAGTGAACAGTCGACTAGTCCATTAATCAGTCGACTGTACAGCACAGTTGAGCTGTACTTGTTTGAGAATGATTCTTCTAACATTTGGTTAAGCTACACTTGATGTTTTCATGTTTTCCTGTCATTTCTTACTTCACAATACATGTTTAGTATATGTTCTCTTGTTCAGTACATGTTGTTTAAGAAACCATGCTTATTGTTTAATTATGTTGTTTGTTTGTTTATATCACTCACACCATTTATGGCTGACCCATTTAGTTTGGGGGTTAGGGATCATCTCTAGCCTCATGTGTTGCAGGTTGTTGCTTAGAGTTTGGGGGTTTGCATGCTTGAGTTAGCTTTGGAGATTATAAGTAATGTAATAGAGCCTTGTGTAATTTTTGTAAAGAGAAGTGTTGTAAAAAGAATGTTTTTAATTTAAGGTGTTTGTATTTCCGCTGCATTTGAAAAAGATTGTTGTAATAAAAGTTGGAAGAAAATTATTTGTGTTTTGAGCTATGTGTACTATTACATTGAAGTGGATGCTGGGATTGTGCCACGTATTTTCTAAGTTATTATATTAGAAATTCGGGGCGCTACAGGAGGGTTGGTGAGATACTCTTTTAATTGGGCGAATGCCTCCTGTTGCTGAGTACCCCATTCGAACCCTCCGGTTCCGCGCAGTGCTTTAAAAAACGGAAGGAACTTCTTTCCAGACTTGGAAAGAAAACGACCGATGGCCGCCAGTCTTCCCGTTAGCCTCTGGACTTTTTTGATGTTCCTGGGAGGGGCCATGTCTATTATGGCCTGAATTTTTTCGGGGTTCGCCTCGATACCGCGCTGGCTGACTATGAAACCGAGGAACTTTCCCGAGGAGACGCCGAATGCACACTTCGCCGGATTGAGCCTCATGTTGTGGGTTTGAAATACCCCAAAGGCCTCTTCCAGGTCGGCGACGTGATTCTGACCCTATTGGCTTTTGACGAGCATGTCGTCGACGTACACCTCCATGTTACGCCCGATTTGATCGTTGAAGACTCGGTTAACGAGCCTCTGGTAAGTAGCACCGGTGTTCTTCAGCCCGAAGGGCATAACCCGGTAGCAGTAAAGTCCTCTGTCTGTGACGAAGGACGTCTTGGCGATGTCGGGAGGAAACATCCGGATCTGGTTGTAGCCTGAGAAGGCATCCATGAAGGATAAGAGCTCGTGACCCGATGTGGCGTCAATAAGGGCATCGATGCTGGGGAGGGGGAACAGGATTCTTGGGGCACGCCTTATTGAGGTCGGTGAAATCTATGCAGATCCTCCAGCTCCCGCTCGCCTTCTTGACCATGACGACATTCGCCAGCCACTCGGGGTAGCAGACCTCTTGTACGAAACGTGCAGACAAGAGTTTGTCTACTTCTCCGTTCACCGCCTGCTGTCGCTCTGGAGCGAACTTATGCCGCTTTTGGACAACTGGCTTCGACCCGGGGATCACGCTGAGTTTGTGCATGATGAGGTCCTCGGAGATCCGGGCATGTCAGAGGGCTTCCAGGCAAAGAGGTCGACATTGCGGCGAATGCAGGCGATCAGGGCGGACTTGAGGTCGGGCGCGAGGGAGCAGCTCACTCGGAAGTGCTTCGACGCGTCCCCTGTCTCGAATGAGACATCCTCTAGCTCGTCTGCCGGCTCTGGTTCTGGCTGGGTCCTCTCGGGCTTTAGTTCGAGGGCATCGAGGGAAAATACACCGCTCCCGATGGCCGTCATGTAGCACGAATGTGTTGCTTCTTGATTTCCTCGGACAACACCGACACCAGTGTTGGTAGGGAAGTTCATCTTCTGGTGGTAGGCCGAGGGAACCGCCTGGAGCGAGCAGAGCCTGGGGCGACCGAGTATGGCATTATAGGCTGCCTTGACGTTCACAACCATGAAGTCTATGGACTCAGTTCTTCTGTTCGGGGTCATACCTTGCCGTGACGTCTAGGGTGACGATCCCCTCTATTGTCACTGGGACGCCAGAAAATCCGTGCAAGGTATATCCGGCTGGCTTTAGCTTCTCACGGGAGAGCTTCAAGTTCTCGAATGCCTCTAGGAACAAGATGTTGACTGAGCTCCCGTTGTCTACGAGGATTCGCCGGGCCTCGAAGTTCGCCATGCAAAGGCTGATGACGAGCGCGTCACAGTGAGGAAGCCGGACTCCCTCCAGATCCTCCCCTGAGAAGGAGACAGAAGTTGTTGGACCTTGGGGGGAGAGAGGGCCCTGGACGGCGTTGACATCCCGGACGAATGCCTTGCGGGAAGTGTTCGATTCCCCTCCCATTAGCCCTCCGTGGATGCAATTCAAGATTGCCTGACCCTCGGGCTCGTCGGGCTCCGGATCCCGCACGGGGCACTGTCGGCGTGCTCGAGGAGGAGGGGAATCCCTCCTGTTTCTGGTATCCCTCTATTCCCGGGCATCTTCTCTTTTGCATTCCCGGAGGTACCCTCGTTGGATGAGGACCTCAATTTCGTCCTTCAGGGCACGACAACGATCTGTGTCATGTCCGTTGTCTCGGAGGAAGCGGCAGTAGAACCGCTGATCCCTCTTCTTGCTGGTGTTGTTGGACGGTCGAGGGGGAAACTATACGAGGTCGTTGTCTTCAATCGCTAAGAGGATTGTTGACACGTTCTGCGTCAGTGGAGTGTACCTCTCGAAGCGGGGGACCGGCGGAACCTTCTTCGGGGCGCCCCCGTCTCTCGGAGCTTTCTTCGCTGGCTCGACCTCGTCGGCCTTGCGCTTCCTTTTCCCGAAAACTTCTTTCAGGTCCTCGGGATTCAGGGCCTCTTCGGCCCGGATGTACTTTTCGACCCTATTAAGGAGGTCAGGGAAATCTATTGGGGGCCTCTTCGCCAGGGAGGCCTTCAGCTGTCCGTGATGGACATTGTGCCGGAATGCTGCCGAGGCGACCCCTGGGTCGAGGGAGGAGACCGATCTCGCCTCAACGGTGAATCTTTGGACGAACACCTGGAGCGACTCTCCTTCCTTCTGCCGGAGGCCAAGTAGGGATGCACTTGTCCTTTCGGCCTTTCGGCTTGTCACAAAGTGAGCGAGGAAGTTGCCCTCCAATTGTTGAAGGAGTGGATGGAGCCGGGGGTGAGCTTCGAGAACCACTCCCGAGCCAGACCCCAGAGGGTGGCAGGGAAGGCGCAGCAGAGGAGGGGATCCGATGCGTGTGAATCATCATGAGGGTTTTGAAGCCCTCCCTGTGATCAGCAAGATCGCCCTCCCTGTCGTAAGTCTCAAATTGAGGTGGGCGGAAGTTCCGGGGTATTTCCGCCCGCAAGATGGTGGTGGAAAAAGGAGGTCGGATGGGCATGTATCCCTGAGCCGGTCCTCGGTCCGCCGTCCCTGAAGTGGTCGAGGCGGTCCTCCATTTCCTGGAGGCGCTTCAAGATGTCGTCGTCATACTCCGGCTGGACGGTAGGGACGCGGGACACATTGGCCTCGGCGTCCGAGCGGGAGCGGGAGCGGCGGATGCTGCCATCGATGGGGGGGTCCCCGGATGGCCTCCATGATCTCTTTCCGAAAGTCTTGAAACTCCTGGTGGGTGACAGGGGCTCGCTCGGCTCGATTTTGCTGAGCCGGTGGGCGCCGGTCGACGCGGCTGAGTGCAGGCCCTCGCCCTTGGGACGGAGGTTTGGGATGGTTCGAGGCCAAGTTGGAAGCGGCCCCTCCCCTAGACCGGCTGGCCTGTCGGTTCTGGATCACCCCCCGCAGGTCGGGCTGGACTGGTCGGGAGGCACCCGGTTGGAGTCTGTGACTGACCCCCGGGTTGTTGGATGCCTGAGCGTCGGCACCGACGCCCTATGGAGGCACGTCCTGCCGATGCGCTGAGGTAACAGCTCTCGTGGCTTTGGGCGCCATGTGAGCTCGGGTTGACGGGGTACCGTTAACGGCTGAGCTCGGGCCGGCGTCTGCAATAGAGATTTCCCACAGACGGCGCCAACCTGATGCGGTTTACTTTTGGGAGACGTGTGGATGCACCAGGTGTGAGTTCTTACTCGATTTGTATTAGTGGAGGAAGCTCCTTCACGGCCGACCCTCAGCCGGGCGAACGGTACGAAAGTAGGCGGTAGTGAGGTGGAGGTTGAATGCTCAGCTCGGATCAAGGGGCTCGGATCAGGGGTCTCGTGTACCTGTAGACGGTCTCGGAACACCGGGGTTGGTCCCGGTGGCAGACCCTCCGACGATCTAGTCAGTCACTGAGGGAGAGTAACAGTAACTAGGGTTTTAGAGGGAAAAGATCGATTACCTGGATCAAGGGGTAGGGGTCTGGTATTTATAGGAGAACCCAGCCGGGTCTGGACCCGTTTGGGGCCGGGTCTGGACCCGGTTGCCCGTGGAGTTGAAGCGGTGGAAACCCGAGCGGTATAGGGCTGACGTGGCAGAGGCCCGGACGGTTTCCGGGCTGACGTGACAGAGGCCCAGGCGGTTTTTCGATACTGACGTGGCAGATCAGGATGATCTGGAGGTGCGCGAATTCTGAGGGGATCCTGTGGCCCAGGAGGGGCCACGTCATCCGACCCATATCAACTGTATTATTTTTAACTTATATAAATTCAATATACCTCTACACAATAAGATTCTCTTTTATTACTATTTTGTTATACCTATTATTTTCTACCTTTTGTTATATTTACCTTTCACTATTAATAGCTACATATTAAATTTGTTGATTTATATTTCTCTAATATAATACATACACTCACTATTTGTATTTTATCTTTATTTCAATTTTTGTTATCTTTACATTCTTGGTTACTACATATACTTTCCACTGATTTCCATATATATATCACATATTTCAACATACTTACTATACATATCATTTTACACTTATCTAATTACTACATTACTATATTTTTTTTATTAAATTATTTATGTTTACTATCCTAATTTACTACACTACATAATTATTGTTCACATTTGTATTTGCAGCTCATGCATATACTTAATGCTATTTTTGTATTAATGTTATAATTCATTTTCATTACTACTAATTCGGTATGTGCAATATTTAAAATCTATACTTTTATCGTTGTAATTTCCTACTTTATTTCCTATTTCTACTCCTATTTTTATATCACAAATTTCAAAACATAACATCATACTTAAAATTAAACATATAATATCCAAGTACATATGGTAGATTACATCATTCCATTCACCGTTTTTGTGCAACCTGATGTCGAGAGGGCAAATCTGTAACTAGACATCAATGGAGGCAAACTGCAACCGGATATCATGGAAGCAAATCTGTAACTTGATGTGAAGGATGTAAGCCAGCAATTGGACACCAACGAGGCGAACCCACAACAAAACAGATTTTCTACTTTAATAACTCCCACTTTTATTTGTATATTACATATCACTATGCCATTATTTTGTACTAGTTTTTACCATTTTGTTTTTACCATTTTATAATGTTTTACAACTTAGCTTATACTACTTCAACTTTATTATTTATAATAAACTTATATTTATATACACATTTAATTAATCACCTTATTATTTATACTTGTTTCTATATCTATCCTATATACGTTATATTACTTTTCATCCTCGTTATTACTACTTACTATTAACTATTTGACACCTTATTATTATTATTTTGTATATACTACATCTTTACATATGTTAGCATTCTGGTATTTTTATACCACTTCACCTTATTTTTATTTTATTGCTAACTCATCTTATATTTGGTAGCTACTCATGTAATATGACTTTGTTAATTTGTACTTTTATTTACGATTTACATTTTATTTCTATGAAATTAATATTATATATTATTTCAATAATGTCTTGTTACTTTTACTTTTTGTTTCTCCGATTGCTTATAGATTTCATATTTATAATATTGTTGCCTTTACGATTAATTATAATACTATATACTAGTTTCTTGTTGTACTTGACAATTTGAAAATATTTTAATATATACCAACCAGTATTCTATATATTTAATTTTAAAATCGTATATATAGTTATTGTATTTACTTTACGAATTATTTTATGCTTTTAACTTGATATACAAAAAAAAAATTTACTTTTATCTTATATTGCTTATACTTTTAACTAAATTTCATGCTCGTCTATTTTCAAACTTTTTACCCAATAGTCTTCTCTTAAATTGCTACCTTCTTATATCTATTAACATATATTCTTAGTTTACGATTTTTAATCATTCATTTTTCCCATTTTCTTTTAGTTAATTTCTCTTTCCTTACAATTTTCAAATTCTTATTTGCTAGTGCTAACTATTTTTTAAATATTATGCTTTTCCAAATTATTTACCGGTTTGCTTTATATTTTTATACTTTCTCTTATTTTGTTTTTACTATTTATTTCTTTATCATAAAAATATCCCTTTTATCACAGTAAATTTCTGAGCTACTTAATGTTTATTTACGCCCTTAGTCTATTTTAAAATTTTCTACTGCATTATATCTATACTATTTCGATGCTTTATTCTTTGCACTTACACTTCTTTCCTTCCTATTTATTTCCGTACTTCAATATTTTTTTTACTTTTCTCACACTGTTTCTTACTACTTTTTTTGTTTACTATACTTGTTTTTAAAACATCTATATATCACTATGATTTACTTATTCATCTTCAACTAATTTGTTTTTCAAATTCTCTAACAATTGATGACTTAATTTATGTTTTCCTTTTTCTATGGTATATAATACTTTATTATTTTATATGAAAATTTTCTTTCATTCTATATTATTTTTCATGGTCACGATCCTTTTCTACTACTTATTATTTTAATACTTTCGTGTTTTGTTCCTTTTCACTTTGACGCTCATAGTTCCTTATTTAATTTTGCTTTGTTTTTCCACATTATATATTTTTATATTACAGTTATTTTGTTAATATTTGCAATTTTTTTATATACAATAATGATTTTTCTTGGTATGTACATGATACAACTTTTACCCTAGTAAGTTCTGAGGACAGAACTACTCGGGGGGGTGGTAACACCCTGCAAAATTGAGTTCAGACAATTTTGCCAAGGAGCGTTACACACATGTATTTTGTACCGTTACAGGTAATATTCGTAGCGTATTTTAATATAAATATCCTACGTATTTTTGTATTTCGATTAATTATATATTTTTCCGACATCTCAAAATTCATTTTTATCCTATTTTGAGCCAACTCAAATATTAATGTTAACTTTTGTGTTTTTATATGTATTGCACGTGTTTTAAATACACGTGTTGATTATGTATATTCCACCGTTATGTGTAATGTTTCTACGTATTTCAACTATTTATTTTTATAACTCGTTCAAATTCGTTTTATAACTTGAAATTCTTTTTTCACATATTATGACTCGAATATACTTTTGTATGTATTTTCTATGTACGTGTTGATTACATTGTCATATATATAAAATTAACGAAGTGTATTTTTCGTATGTTGTATTTTCGATTATTTATAAACATTCCCCCGTTGATCAAATCTATTTCGTATTTGAATATTTGTTATTACGTGCGACACACGTGTTTGCAGTACATGCGTTAGTTCCTAAAATTTTCTTGAGTCATGAAAATTTTTCTTCTCATTTTTCTAGTCACAATTGGGTGATTTATTTTTAATTAAATCCATTAAGCCTAAATCAATTTTTTGGCCAACTAAGATTAATTACAAATTTAAAGCACATGATTGATTTTGTATGCATTAAAGTGTACATTTAAAATATAGTTAGTTTGGTACACTTGTCATGTGTAACACACATCTA
Organism: Hemerocallis citrina; assembly: GCA_017893485.1. NCBI lineage: Eukaryota > Viridiplantae > Streptophyta > Magnoliopsida > Asparagales > Asphodelaceae > Hemerocallis > Hemerocallis citrina. Next base: position 231,946,287 of record CM030364.1, on the reverse strand, counting down.
ACATAATAAAAATTAATAATAAAATTTGTATGAAGAGTGTGCACAAACATTGACTACACGTGCACGTGTTTCTTACCATGGTTGAGAATGAGGGAGAGTGGTGTGAATTAGTGGAAAGTGGAGAGTTATTTTGGGAAGTGGGAAGCTATTTTGACCACACAATTTTCTTATAAATAGTCCATACCTTTGCCATGAACAACACAACTAAAAAAATATATATAAATATAAATATATATAGGGTAAAAGGGATATGAGCAACTTGCTCATTTAGTAAATGAGCAAGTGATGAGGTGGCATGCATGTGATTGGAAAATCTTAAAAGCGGTTAGATACTCAATGTATCACATGCATGCCACCTCATCACTTGCTCATTTACTAAATGAGCAAGTTGCTCATATCCCTTATATATATAGAGAGAGAGAGAGAGAGATCTTCGGTTGCACACTACTTTGGTGAGCACTCACGAAATAGAGCACCTATGACAAATCCGAACCGCTCATATTGTTCTATATACCTTAGATAGCCTAACAATAAAAAATCAAGTAATTTGAAGTTCATTTGCCCATGATTTATGTCATTACAAAATTGTATGGCTGAAAATTCTAACAGCATGATGGATGGGCAAATGAACTTCAAATTACTTGATTTTTTATTGTTAGGCTATCTAAGGTATATAGAACAATATGAACGGTTCGGATTTGTCATAGGTGCTCTATTTCATGAGTGCTCACGGAGTGCTCACCAAAAGTAGTGTGCAACCGAAGGGGACTCTATATATATATATATATATATATATATATATATATATATATATATATATATATATATATATATAGGCCTTCTTTCATTGCAAACGCTACTGTAGCGTTTGCAAACATGCAAACGCCTTAACCCGTCATTGGGGATGACGGGTTAAGGCAAAACACATAACCCGTCATCCCCAATGACGGGTTATGTGTTTTGCCTTAATCCGTCATCGTCAATGACGGGTTAAGGCGTTTGCACACGTTTGTACGATATTTGCGTTTGCAACGGAAGATGGTCCTATACATATATATATATATATATATATATATATATATATATATATATATATATATATATATATATATATATATATATATATATAGGGAAAGGATCCGTTACACACTACTTTGGTGCTCACCGCGGGAACACTACGCCTTCGGACGTTCATATCGAAAATCCGAACCGTTCACATTGATCTACACATCTAAATTAGTCTAAATATGTAAAATCAAATCATTTGAAATTCATTTGTCCATTCATTGAAGTGTTACAAAATTGTATGGCTGAAATTCAATGTTTTTATAGTCACATGATGGATGGGCAAATGAATTTCAAATGATTTGATTTTACATATTTAGACTAATTTAGATGTGTAGATCAATGTGAACGGTTTGGATTTTCGATATGAACGCCCGAAGGCGTAGTGTTCACGCGGTGAGCACCAAAGTAGTGTGCAACGGATCCTTTCCCTATATATATATATATATATATATATATATATATATATAAAGATGGAGAAGAGCTTGCGGGTTGTGCTAGGAAGAGACCGATTTTTAGGGAGCTTGTGGAGCATTATTTTCTAGGAGTTCTACTACTACGAATTCTACATTTGAGGTGGGTATTTCTCCAACTTTCAAATGTAGTTTTATTAGTAGAGTGCTAGATGTGTGTGAATTGTTAGATGCATGATAACTTATATAGATTGAACATTCATGTTTAGATTATTTTTTGTTGATTGAATGTGTGAAATTATGATGTGTTTGATTTGGGGGCATTTTCATAAGGTTCTGTTTTAAGTGCTAGTTGTACTTAAAGAAATCATAACTAATAAACTAGATGGAACCTAGAGCCAAAATTTTTATAGGAGCATCTCGTATATGTCAGGAACATCTCCTTAAAATTTTATAATATTTGGATATCGTTTACTATTTTAATAAAATTCAAAATTATGACTGGTTGGCAGTTGGCTAGTTGCTAAAAATTTATACACATTTCGGATATTGATAATTTCAACATTCTAGATAAAGTATTTTAAGAAAAATCAAAACTAAGAACTTGAAGTATACTCGTTAACCTTTCTTTAGAGTCTAAGAAATCAATTTTTCATGAAGAATTGAATTTATAATGAATTTTACAAGTTTGAACAGTGACAGTCTGTATAACATTTCGACCCTACTATAGATTTCGAAGAATTCATGGTTATAGGCACATTATTTTGGGAAAACTTATAACTACAAATTTATAGTAGACTCGTATACCTTTAATTTTATTTAAAGAACACAAAATTTCATGAAGTATATAATTTTCAATGATTTTTACAAGTAGCATGAGCTGCAGTTTTCGGATTGTGAACTCGCTGTTTTGCAAATGAATTTAGACGAAGTAATTGAGGATGAATGTAGATGATCTTAACTACAAAGTTGTACTAGACTCATTTATGATTCATATGAAACTAATAAATCTATCTTTTGAGTAGTACTAAAATTTATATACCATTCGGTGATGTCTTTTATCTAGTTGTCCACAACTTTTTCAACGTATAAATCAGATTTAAAATTTGGAACGTTAGTAAGATATACCTATGAGAAATTAAGAGATAATTAAAGGATAAAGTTGTAATGTTAAATATGTGATGTTTATAAGGGTTTTAACTCATCAAGTTTTATTGAATGTTACAATAAGAAGTTGGTTACTTCATGATTGATAAATAAGAAAATGGATAAAAGAAGTTAAAAGATGTTTAATGAATGAATTTTTTTATAAGGGATAGATGTAACCTATGTGATATCCCTTTGAGATGTTTGTTGGAATCTAGAGGCTAAGCGAGACCCAGAATATCGACAGGTTATGGCATATGAAATTTGAGAAGTAGCCAGTGTGGGTTAAATTTCTCTTTGAGAAGTAGCCAGTGTGGTCTTACATTCTTAGTGTTTGATTTAAGTCCGATAGGTAAGCTAGCTCTAGGTCTTAATTATTATAACTAAACCTTAAGGACCGGCTGTAACGGCCCTACCACACGCTCAGATAATTTGTACAATTTATCAGACAAATTATTTATAGTACAGTACAACTGCCCCCAACAGGCTGCCTCTCAAAAGGTGATTAACCGGATTGGTGACTCTTGATTATAGGCTATGTTATTTATAATGAATTATTTTCTTGCAATTCCCGATGTGAGACAATTTCAAATACACTTCTCTCTCCTCTCTCTGTTCTCTCTCCTGAAAGAAACGGAACAGGTGGACCCCTTGCCACGTGGCAGGCAGCAGGCGCAGCACAGCTGCACTCACACCCCAGGCGGGCCCCACTCCCTGCTAACGTCAGCCTCAAACACCATGCCTGTTGCTGCTGCAGCTCTCTGTGGCCCCCCATTCAATTTAATTATACTTTTGCCATATGTACATATATATTATATATACTATATATTATAGCTTTTTTGTAATTACGGGGTATTACATACCCCCCCTTCAGAAATCAACATCCTCGCTGAGCACGGGGCATGCACAATTTAGTGCAGGATCTACTTTCTAACCAATGTGGAGAATCTGCTCTTCTATCCGCCCGATTAATCATGATCCCGAAATCCACCGCCCGATCAATCATAATTCCAGATTTAATTGAGCTGCTCTCCTATCCGCTCGACCAATCATGATCTTGGAATTCACCGCCTGATCAATCACACTCCCGGATTTAATTGAGGGCACACCACAGTCCCGGAATCCACCGCCTAACTGGGTCTATAGTCCCGAAATCCACTGCCCGACTATATAGACATGCCCCACACTCGGTGTCAAAATTTAGCTCTGATACCATTTGTAACGCCCCTGCACCAGGCTCAGACAATTTATCTACTTTATCAGACAAATTATTTAGAGTATAGTACAACTGCCCACCACAGGCTGCCTCTCAAAAGGTGGTTAATCGGATTGGTGACTCTTGATCATAGGCTATGTTATTTATAATTAACTATTTTCTTGCAATTCCCGATGTGGGACAATTTCAAATACAATTCTCTCTCCTCTCTCCGTTCTCTCTCCTAAAAGAAACGGAACAGTTGGCCCCCTGCCACGTGGCAGGCAGCAGGCGCAACACAGCTAGACTCACACCCCAGGCGGGCCCCTCTCCCTGCTGACTTCACAGTGACGTCAGCCTCAAACAGCACGCCTGCTGCTGTTGCAGCTCTTTGTGCCCCCTCATTCAATTTAATAACAGAATTACGGGGTGTTACACCGGCACTAAGGGGAGATGTGATATTGGGCAAACGTAAGTGGGGCGTTTCTATATAGTCTGACAGTGAATTCCTGAACTATAGGCCCAGTCAGACGGTGGATTCCGAGACCGTGATTGCCTGCGGGGTGAGACGAGCCTCAACTAAATCCGAGACTACGATTAATTTGACGGTGAATTCCAGGATCATGAATAGTCGGGCGGATGAGAGGCAGATCACCATTACATATGTATATACCGGGGCTAGAGCAGAACTTATGGATGTTCACACAACAAGTATTTCCGTATAGTCTGACGATGGATTCCAAGACTGGAATCCGTACTCGTGCAATTTCTAAACCTTGCTTTTGTTACCGTAGTATAATTTTCATAGCGAGGGATTGAACCCTATATTTAGGAGTACGATACGGACTTTTCCTCAAACCTATGTAGTATAGGATGCATAGAATCAAAACAGGTATGTATTAGTGTCATCGTAGTGTAATGTCTGCATTAGGCATTAAGTCATATCATACACTGACACAACTAGAATAGTCATTTTTCCTGTTTGCATTCAAGTTTGTGTTTGCTAAAGTAGAAGAATCGTTGTATTATAGCATTGCGTCAGTTGTATGCAACTGACGTGCCCACAATTTTCCAGATGCAAGGTTTGGACTTGGCATGGGCTTGAAGACACTATGATGAGTTGATTACAAGATTGAAGGATTTTCATTATTGTAGATTATATTATATTCATTTAATTCCGCCGTGTTAAGAACATGTTGCAAATAAAAAGTTTTAAATTTCAAGTAAATTTGTACGAATATGAAGTAAAAGAACATGTTTGTGCTACGAATTACCTGTGTCTGGAATTCGAGACGTTACAAAGTGTCTTTAATTATTAAAAAATGTGAAAGGCCTATCAGTAGACAGCCTCGTAAGTTGAGGGCCATTTTTCTAGACCAACACCTAGACTGTTGCGAACTGGTGAGATTAGAACATGAGTTCTTTTGATACCATTTGAAAGACCCTACAGCACAGCTTCCAAATTGTGACAATGTTGATGATTTAATATTTAAATTCTAACTCACAAAATTCCCAGTGTTCGTAAGAACATCCACTATCGTTCATGCTATATTATAGGTATTTGGCATTTGACTTTTAGAAATAAATGGGTTGCGCCACTATCGTTTAAGCTAAAATTTGGGTAGACAGAAGATAATGTTTCATTTGACAATAATTAAATTTTTTTTTTAGCCAGACGTAAGAAGATCTACCGTCTGGTCGCGCGAAAAATGAAAAAAATTAAAAATATACCTGGACGAATGAAGATCTTCCGTCTTTGGTATTTTTTTCTTTTTTAAAAAACAAAACATGCCCAGCCAGAAGATTGTCTTCCGTCTGGGCATATTTATTTATTTTTTAAATTTGAAGTAAAGGACGAAAACATAAAGGAAAAAAAATTAAATAAAAGAAAGGGACGGAAGATGTTCTTCCGTCTCTTTCATTTATTTTTATTTTTTTAAAATTTATGAGACAGACGGAGGAACATGTTCCTTCTACTTCTTTTTTTTTTTTTAAATAAAGCCATTTTGAGAGACGGAAGATATTCTTCCGTCTTTCAATTTTTGACCGTTCAACACTATAGACGGAAGATCTTCCTTCATCTATCTGAATTTTTTATTCGAAACAATTCCAAATTTTTAACAGACGGTGAATGATCTTCCGTCTTCTACATCTTCCAAATGTTATTTCACTCTGCTATATATGGCAGAGTACTGTTCATGAGTCGGCTATAAAATAGATTTATAGCAGACGATAGTGGATGCTCTACCAGTAGTAGTACTAATCAAATAATTACACCAGATTTTCCAACAAGAAAACTCAGCTCCAGCCTGTCTATGTTCATTAAGTGTAATACAGAACTTTGTTTTGATATAAAGTCTAATGCCGAACGTGTAAGGAAGTTACAAAGATTTAAAGGTCTTCAGGTCTCCTAACTCCGCACTGATCTGTAAAAATTATATTGCAATATCTTTGTGCCAACATTCAAAATATATTTGGGTTAGGTTTGGATTAAATAACACTAATAGGTAAGCATTGACCTTAGGTACAGATTGATGAACTTGTAGCTGAACTTGTGTTAAGCTATTATAGTTACAGGTTCATATGAATTATGTGAAGTCACAGTTGGGTTTATGTCTTACATACTATGTTGGATAATAAGACGATGAGACGATGGAGGAATCGAGACGATCGGAGACGGAGTGGAAGCAAGGGAAACAATCAGCAGCAGCAGCAGGTGGAGTTGCGGTCGATCGCACGGTCGATCGTACATGGGGTGCGGTCGACCGGCCACTTGTAGAAGTTCCCGATAGGAAGGATGGTCGACCGACCTTGAGGTGCGGTCGACCGGCAGCGGCGCTGATGGGTTATTTGGGTCGGATCTTGGTAATTCGTGAAAAGCCCAACTTATTCTTCAAGTCAGATCTAACGGCTCCTATCGTAGGATTATCTCTTCAGGAATATCCAATGGTTATTGTATCAAGATATCAAACTAGGTTTTCTCTAGATCTCTATATATTGTTATTATTGGCCTCCATTGAGAGAAAAAGAGAGAAAGTACTTCATTGAAGGCGAAGCTTGAGAGTTTCTCTAATTATAAATAATTGTACTTGCTGATGAGGCTTGAGAGAGGGTCGTGATGAGAATTGTAATATTCTTGTATCTTTTCTAGTTGAATAACATCTTGGATTTCTTCTCCTCCGGATTAAGGCGAAAGCCCCAGCCGGAACAAATTTGTGTGCTTTGGTGTGTTTGGTATGATCTCATATGTACTTGGTGGTTTGTGTTGATTGTATCGAATAACTCAACAAGATCCTCATAATTTCCTAGAGAGGGGTTTTCTGTGGAAAATCCCTAACAATTGATATCAGAGCTTCAGGTTCAAGGGTTTGTTCGAGTTCCTTGAAGATGATGGCAGATCAAATCACGAAGATCAAGCGGTTCATAGGCAAGATCAACTTTAATCTCTTGAAGGTGGACATGCATGAAGCATCGGTTCAACAGGATTTAGATCTAGTCCTAGAAGGAGATAAAGGGAGACCAATCGGCACAAAGCAGGAGAAGTGGAAAAGAAGCCTTGGGTTTAATCCGGTTGTCATCGATGAACGAAGTCAGGTATAGGAGAAGTACGATGAGTCTTTGGGCAAGATTCAGAACTGACTACTCGGGATCGTCATCACAAGTTCGGATGTACCAGTGAAGAAAGTTGTGGAGTTTCTCAATAAAGGAAAGTACCGCTCTTCTAGATCATAAAGTAGAGTTCAATAAGGAGTAATCTGAATTGAGGGCGTTCAACGCAGATGATCTAAGAGTTTCCAACTCAATATATTCACCATCAAATCTATCCAACATAATAACCGTGCTAGGCGAGAAATCTACCAAGGAGAAATTTTTCATAGCAGGTATGATCAAGGGGTTGGAGGAGAATGCACTTAGGAAAGAGAGTCAAGAATCGGCGTCTAACTTCTGTAAATTGCTTGGAGGTGGATTGTACTTTGATTGGAAGGAAAAGTGTATGTCGGGGTAAGGTCTGTAGCCACCAGTGCAAAGGGATTGAGCATTACATGAGACACTGTTGCAAGCGATTGAGTCAGAGGGGTGCCAAATTCAGTGCCTGCTGAATCAGGTGAGGTGAAGGCTTAAACAGTGCTTTTGTTTCAAGTTTTTTAGATGTAAATTTCGGTTGTTCTTTTGATTCGGTTAGTTCTTCTCAAGTTTGCTCCGAGAGGAAAATAGGTTTCTACTTGCAAATTTGCATCATATCGTTGTGTGGAAACGAAATTTGATAAGATTTGTGAAGTAATGGTTTCTACTTACAAGTTTGCCTCGTGTCGTTGTATGAGAACGAAGATTGACAAGACTTGTGAAGTAAAAGGTGAGAAAACTAATGAGTCGAAGATGATAAACGGAAGGGGACACATACTAGAGGAGGGCATGCATATTCCTTTGATGAAGCGGAGCCTTATTTCATGAGAACTCTAGAAGCTCAGGACTGCAGGTACACAGATCCAGGTAGAGTTCGTTTAGTTTGAAAAAGTTATCGCGAGGTGATGAAGGGTAAGAGGAGGATTGGGCAGAGTCAGCACAACCTCTACCAGCTTTGTGGGAACAGAAAACCTTGGCCAAGTGGTTTGAACCCCATTGATCCTAAAGCACCATCTAGTATGTCGTCACTAGAATCATCCGAGCGAGACTGCAACGTTCGAATATCGTCGGAAGGTGGAGAGAGCCTTGAGGTAGGTGGAGTTCATGTGGAGGGTGGCACTTCCATGATTACATCTACTGGGATGTGCCCTTGAGGGGGCCATACAGCTGGAAAAAAACAGGTGGAGATAGATTCAACTAACAGAAGGAGCCATTGAAACGAGTTGTTTGCAAGAAGAGAAGGAAAAGAGTCTAGAAGATTTTAAATCGCACAGGTGTGGATTCATGAGTATGCAATCCAAGGTGGAGATTGTTGGGTTTATATCTTGCATACTATGTTGGATAAGAAGACGATGAGACGATGGAGGAATCAAGACGATCAGAGACGGAGTGGGAAGCAAGAGAAACAATCAGCAACAGCAGCAGGTGGAGTTGCGGTCGACTGCGCGGTCGACCGTACATGGGGTGCGGTCGGCCGCCCAACTTGTAGAAGTTCCCGAGAGGGGGACGGTCGACTGTAACACCTCGAATTTTAAAACACCGAAAATATTTGTTATTATATTTTTCTAGTGGTGAGAATTATTTTTAAGTTATATCTTATTTTATTTTATTTTCAAAATATTGATATTGGTATGGATATTTTGTTGGATTGGTGTAGATGATATATTGGAGTTATGAGTCGAGTTTGTATGAAGAAATATTGTTTACCTTATTTTATAATTTTAGAGGATTATTATGAGATATTTTATGTATTTTGTATGATTAGTATTATTAAAAGTATAGAGTTGGGATTTATTTGAAATATTTTGGAGATATGAGGTTGTATGTGTAAATATGCCTTATTAAATATATATAATAATTTACTTTTTCCAAAACCCCCTTCCCCTCATCCTCCTTCTTTCTTCTTCCCGTTTTTCCCGACCGCAAAAGAACCCACCTGAAAAAACTTTTTCGGCCGATCTTCCCCCACCCCAATCCACTTCATTTCTTTATTGTTTTTAAATTAAATTGAGGGGATGACGAATTGAAGGGTGCTCTAGCTCGTGGTGAAGTCAATTTGGAGAAAAAGCAACGGGAAGGTATACCCTATTTTATTTTATTTGTATAAACTTGAGTGTGGTTAATTTCTATTGAATAAAAATATTATGGTAGGGAGATTAGAAGATGTTGGGAAAAGTAGAGGCGAGAAACTAGCAAATTATTGGCGATTTTGCAAGTTCCTAAAAAATTAGTATTTTGGGTTTATAAAAAGGAAAATTATATGTGAGAATTATCTTCTTCATAATAGTAGAATTTTTGTTGAACTATTAGAATAATTTGGGGGTGATCTAGTAATTGTTTGGGGATAAAAATCCTGTAGGAATTTAACTATTCGTGCATTGCACGTATGCATCCTAGGCAATCAATAAAACGCCTGAGTGACACTAGGATTAGTGTTATTATTTTCTGTGGTTGGTTTGCATGTGTTGAGCCCTAATTGCTGTGAAACTTGATAATAGGAGATGTTAACGACTTCAGGTGCGGGATGGAGAAGTGATGCTTCGAGTCTTCACGGGCTATTAAGTGAGTATGATTTTATTTACGTATTTGATGTTTTTAAAAGAAATTTTGAATAAACTAAATTGTTGGTATGATTTACGGATGAAGCGGATTGGGTTAAAGTGTGTTGGTATAAGGTGTGTGTATATATGGAAATTAGTACTTGGTGTTTGTGTGAAAATATGACGATTAAATACTCGTGTACTTGCGTATTGGTATAAATTTATAATAGTGGATTAGTTATGTATATGAGGATGTGATAATATGATGTGATTATATGATGAAATGAATTATAAGAGGTAGGTGTGATATGCGGGTGACAAATTAAAAAAATTTATGTGTTAATGTGAATGAGAGAGAAGAAAGTACTTGGTATAAAATGAAATGAAATAGTGAAGTAAGTGTATGAGTGGAAATGAATAAGTGAAAGAAAATGAGTACATGATGAGGAGTATGAAAGAATGTGATTCATGAGTATGCAAGTAAAAATGATTGGTAAAGATAGCATGTGAATAAATATGAGAAGCAAAGATAATAAGTATGATATAGTATTAGATGAATGGAATTAAAGTAATAATAAAATGTACTGTGAGAATGGTTGTGAAACGAGAAATATGTGGTGATATGAGTTTGTTGCACCTTGAAATTGTGTCGAGGAACTACCCTCCCGCTATTTCCATGGAAATTGTGGGAACTACCTGGCTTGGCGCAATTCCCAGGATGAGCTGGTGGATCATTAATTTTATATTGGTACTGTGTGATGAAAATGAAGAGTAAAGTATAGTGTAAGATGAAAAGAAAATTAAAGTAAATTAATAATTGAGCTATTGGCTTGAGATGTGATGAGTTATCACCCAAGTTCTACTTGGGGTGCAGTGATTATTACCCAAGCTATCGGCTTTGGGGTGCGGTGTATATTACCCAAACTATGTTTGGGGTGTAGTGTATTATCTAAAAGGAATGAGGGGTAAAGTGAAGTGTATTATGAGATGGAAAATGGAAAGTAGAATACATTGTACTATGAAATGAAAATGAGAATGGGAATCAAAGTAAGTGTATTATGAGTTAAAAAATAAGGAATAAAATAGGTTAAATATAAGATGAGACTGAGCTAGTAAATAAAGTGAATTAATAAGGATAAAATGAAGAAATTGTGTTATGCGAATGAATACGGGAAGTAAAGAGAATGTATTATGTATCATAAATGATAGTGAAGATGTAATACGAGTGTGGTTATTAAAGAAAAATATGTTGTATTATGAGTTTGTTGTACCTTGAAAATGTGTCGAGGAACTACTCGCCAGCTATTTCCGTGGAAATGGTGGGAACTACCTGCCTTGACACAACCTCCAGGTTGGATGGGTGAGTTGTTGATATGATGCCAGTATTGCTGGTTGAAAATAAAAAGTGAAGTAAATTGAAATATGAGTTACAAGGAAAAATGAAAGTCAGTTATAAGAATGAGAAGTAACATAAGTTGTATTGTGGTATGAAAATGGATTGTAAAGTAAAATGTATGATAAATGAAAATTTTATTATGGAACAAGAGTTATATGTGATGCATAAGACCTGTATGGCAGCGATATGTGTATGTGATACGCAAGACCCTGTGTGGCAGCAGATATATGTATTTGATGCGTAAGACCCTGTGTAGCAGCGATATGTATATTTGATGCGTAAAATCCTGTGTGGCAGCGATATGTGTATTTGATGCGTAAGATCTATATGGCAGCGATATTTATGTGAAATGAGAATGAGAAAGCAAAGAAAGTGAAGTGTGAATGTGAATAAGAAAGTAAAGAAAGAGTATAAGGAGAAATTAAAGTAAAGTATGTGTGATGTCATGTAATATGAGATTGAGAAAGAACATGTATATTAATAAAGATGAGTACGAAAGAATATGAGTCGTGATTTTGTAAATGCAAATGTATGGTAAATGAAGTGTGTGGCTAAATAAGCATAAAGAAAAGTGATAGTGGCCTTATGTGATAATATATGAAAATAAAGAATTAGTGTTGTGTTAGTAATTGTGAAAAGATGAATATTTGTGTTAGGAAATTCAAAATGAAAAGTAATGGAATTGTATGTGAATCAATATATTGTTTTGTATTTGAGTGTAAAGTGAAGGAGTTATATATATATATATATATATATATATATATATATATATATATATATATATATATATATATATATATGATGCGGAATTTATGAGATTAAGTATTAAGGATTGCGTGTATAATAAGTTGTGCGAAAACTCAAACAAATTGGGATATGGCAGGGAGAACAAGAAATAAGGAAAGTGTGTGTGTATATATATATATATATTAATATGATGCGGAATTTATGAGATTAAGTATTAAGGATTGCGTGTATAATAAGTTGTGCGAAAACTCAAACAAATTGGGATATGGCAGGGAGAACAAGAAATAAGGAAAGTGTGTATACGTGGTATAATATTATGTGTCTATGAAAATAAAGTTATATGTGAGATTAGTGTGATGCACATTGTGAAGTGTATGAAGTTATGGATATGTATTGATGTATGAAGATTTGTCGAATACTTGATATAGAGCTGTCTTTACAATGTCTTTATGTTCAGATTTCAGGTTGAATCTTGCTATCTTGATATTTGTAAGTTCGGTTTATTTTCGTTATTCAAGTTAATTTATTTATTACACTAGTAAATTTATATTCACACCAGTAATGGCTAACCCCTTAGTGTTTGGGGAATTAGGGGAGTCCCAGGACTACCCTAAATTCCCTACTGTTACAGGTCCTCGGCAGAGCAGATGTGAAGCGTAGATTTTGTGGAGTGGATTCTTTACTTTTGAATTTTTTTGTATAAGTTAGTATAATGAATAGTTAAATTTATGGTTTAAATTGTATTTTAGATGTATAAGCATGTAGATGATGATGATGAGTATAGTGTGGGATTGTATATTATGTTTTTGACTCGTGCCCACCTCGTTGTGGAGTACTGGGCCCCTGTGGTGTGGTTTTCGAAGTCCTTTCGAAAAACTTTACTTCGTTCTCAAAGGAATTTATGGTTTTTATTTGATAATTGATATTCTATTATGAGTTTAGCCCCCAGAGCATGATATTTATATTGCCTGTGTGATTCTGCTCATTTTGGCCTAGGGAGCCAATAATATTATTGCCTGTATTATGAGCTACGAAATTTAGAGCAGAATTTCGTAAGCTTTTTGTGTTTCGGGACAGTAATTTCTGGAAAAACTCTGCCAAAATTTTATTTGGATTATAACAATCCTAATTTATGTTTAAAGTGATATAGAAATTGAAAGAATTGAATTTGGAGTATTAATAATTTAAAAAAAAGGGGAGGTGTTACATCAATCAACCTTGAGGTGCGGTCGACCGACAACGACGCTGATGGGTTATTTGGGTCTGATCTTGGTGATTCGTAAGAAGCCCAACTTGTTCTTCAAGTCAGATCTGACGGCTCCTATCGTAGGATCATCTCTTCAGGAATATCCAATAGTTATTGTATCAAGATATCAAACTAGATTTTCTCTAGATCTCTATATATTGTTATTATTGACCTCCATTGAGAGAAAAAGAGAGAGAGTACTTCGTTGAAGGCGAAGCTTGAGAGTTTCTCTAATTGTAAACAACTAGTACTTACTGGTGAGGCTTGAGAGAAGGTCGTGGTGAGAACTGTAATATTCTTGTATCTTCTCTAGTTGAATAACATCTTAGGTTTCTTCTCCCCCGGATTAAGGCGAAAGCCCCAACCGAAACAAATTTGTGTGCTTTGGTGTGTTTGGTATGATCTCATATGTACTTGGTGGTTTGTGTTGATTACATCGAATAACTCACCAAGATCCTCATAATTTCCTAACAGTCACCTCCTTTTTAGGTCAACAATATTTCCATATAAGAAAGCATTAAAAAGTTTTCTAACTTACAATACAATCAATCATATTCAACAAGAACTTGGTACCCAGTTGGAAATTCTCATAAGGTTTCTTTTCAGAGAGATAGTAAACTTAAAACCTCAAATCAAAGTTCCATCAATCTTTCAAGATGTCATTTGATACTATGTCTCTCCAAATTCCAGAATTCCCAGTAGTCACCAAGAGCTGAAGCTTTTCTTGCTGATAATAGTACAAATTTCTTAATAGAATATCGACATTACGAATAAATTCACTTCCAGTGCACAATTTCTTTGAATAGTTCGTCATGAAAATGACATAACAAAGAAGATAATATACCATACTGTGCTTCCTAACTACATACATGTATTTCGAGTTCAGTAAATGGTTAATGAGATTCAATTAGAGCTTGATTTAACCATCATCTCCAAGTCCCTAGGCAATAAATCTGATGAAGCTAAGTGTTCTTTCATATCCAAATAGTCAATTACAGCTTCTTAGACATGCCAAGCAACACACACACATATATATATAGAGAATTTGCACTGATTATGATCAGTTATCCTTCATGGAAGTAATCAGCATAACTACCCACTTGAGTGTTCTTGGGAAAACAATAAGCATTCGATTGTTCTAGCAGAACTAAATCACCACAAGGCGCCTCTCTCTACTTCTAAATACTGTAAATCTCCTTATCGCTTCGTGAAAGAGCTTCAGAAAGAGTGGGTACGTAGAGGGATCATAAGTAGCAACGAGTTAATCAAAAGTAGCAAGTTTGTTCCGTAGGCTTTAGTGAATGAGGCTCATGGCTTTCGAAGTAGAAAGTCCTTTTATGTTCTTCGTATGCTCTTACCTGTTATGCGTGTACGTAGCTAGGGTAGCATGCCTTGTCGAGTGTTAGTGATTGGTTGTAGCGAACATAAACATAGAGTACGAAAGCGATATTCAATTGTTATTAAGTTAATAAGAGGAAGTAAAAAGGACGAGTTCCATAAAAGTAACCAGATCATTCATTTAGAGTAGTAAAAGGACTCAACTGCATCAACCATTGTACAAGTAAGCGAGTTGGAGAGGAGCGAAAAAAGAGTATCTCAAACGTTCTCATAGGATTGCTGACTTCTTCAAGTCATCTAACGTTTGAAAACTGGCCCTCCATTGGCTGGGCAAAGGTAAGCAGAAGTTCTTTCCAGTAGCACTCCTTATATAGCTTTCCCAAGAAAAGAAGCAAATATTCCTGTCTTCCTAAAAAAAAACTAAAATGGTACAAGCATCCACCGATACATACTTCAATAAATGGTTCATCCAGGGGATGAAGTTGGTAAAGTGGGTGGAGGATTTTAATTCAAAGGATACTTAGAATGAAAACAATGGTTGTGCCAGATAATTTCAACAAAACCTTATTAGGTATCATGCAGGATTTTATCGGATGAAAATAAATAACTGCGCACAAAAGTACTAGTAGCAACAAACATTAATTCTTGACCATCTATATACAGAATAATTTCCGCCTACATAATTTAAATAAATCATCTGAATTTACTCTTCAGCATTTATCTTAGCCACATAAAAAGGTTACTAAGAATATAAGCATGAGAAGAACTTCCAGCTGCTTAAGAAGCTCAGGTTTATGCACTCCTACTTCTGAAGCATTATAAATAATAACTATGCATGGGTAGCTAGTATTGACTATAAAAGATTTCCGTTAAATTTTGAAGAAATTTCTTGACAGACTTTTTTCAGAAAATAGTAGTAGCAGGATGCAATCTTAAGACTGAAAGCTCAAAAAGGTAAAAGAATCTATGATTTCCTTCTCATTATTTCAAATTCTAATTAGTGTACAAATTTTCCTAAAGGGGTTAAAAATTGACAGTAAAAAAGAGAAAGAATGAAGCCATGGGCTGAAACTACAGGTATGCACAGAATGTGTTAAACATACAGGCAGACTACAAGAACATCACACATTACCTTGGAGATATGGCTTATGAATACTTTCCACATGTGACCATTTTCAGCAGGCAAAGTGGTTTCCGGGTTCTAATTCTCAGATGTAGGAGCTGCAAACAAACAATGAACTACCTTTAGCAAATAAACCATAAAGGTTTAAATGAAATCAAAAGATCAGGCTGAGTTTAAATCAGAAAACATATTAATATGCAGATTGAATGAAATATGATTGCTAGACTTCAGTAATTCCATAAGAAGAATGTGCTCAAATAGGATCTATTAAGCAATAAAAACAATTAACACAGGTAACTACATACCTTCCTTCGAGCAACTTTTGGAACTCTCCAACATAGCAAACTTCTTGATCTAGGCTCTAATCTCCTGTGGAAAAAAAAATGTATATGAAACATGTGCTATTTCCAATCTAGTTTTTCAGTTATGAAAATTTTGTTTTTGCAATGCGTAAATTTCAGCCATGTGAAATGGCCCTACCACTACACCAAAACATTGAAGTTACGGTGAGGGTTGAGGGATTCTATTTATATGCTAACATGCACCCCAGGTCGAGCACCCTTTTTTGTCAGAAAAATAACTGGGTAATGTGCATTGGCAGTTTTTTTAACATCCATGCCAAATACACACCTAGTGAGAATTGAACTAGGGTAGCTCTGATTTAATGCGAAGTGACCCTGCCCCTCCACCAAAACTCTGATGTTGTGTTAAAAATTGAGGGGTTCATATTTATATGTTTATAGACAATAAGAAAAAGGAGTAACAAATGAATCAAAGGTATTAGAAAGTAGAATGCCATCCATCACTCACAAGTTCTCTTGTTCAAGCTTTTCAGCAATTGAAACTGCCTTTCTCTTCGACAACCCACTCTGCTGTGAACTATCTTCTGACTGTTGCATGACATGAGCAAGAGATACTTTGCCTCTCACCAAGCTTTGTCTACGACGTTGATCTTCACTCCCCTTACTTTCAGATTGAACCAAATTGCCAGAATGTTGCAAAGATGAAACCTCACCAAGCCAAACATTCTCAAGACCTTCTTCCTTGATTTTCGCAATTCCGTTGGTTAATCCGATTTCCACCTGTGCTTGAGGAGACATGGCTATTTCCGTAATTTCATCTTTTTCTGTATCAAGGAAATCAGAGTGTATTTGTCTGGCATGACTGGAGCCAATTTCTTGAATGTTTTCAGTTGCAAATCGTTTCGCAGGATTTTCCAACCCTAAACAAAGTGATTGTCGATTTGAGTCACTTCTGATTTCAAGTGTTATTTCAGAATGAAGAGTAGATTCAAATGCTTGTAATATCTGTCCCCTAAACTTTTCAGCCTGAGCTTTCGTTGCAGAACTGAAAATCAATTGCACAGTAGGAGCTACAAACAAAAAGAATGATAGAATCAGCTTTAAGCTTTGATGACAATAAACAGTTCGAGAAAAAGTTTTAATTTTCTTCCTCCTCAAAAAATAAAGTTCAAATTTCAAGACATGTTTGAAGCATTCTAATCATTGGATGCACTTAACAAGTGTTGAGTTGAATTGCGGAATAACTCAATCTGAGATGCAACAAAAAAAGCTAATCAAAGAAACGAGAACAAACAAATCAACCAAGCACACAAGAACACACAAGATTTTTTCGAGGTTCACCAAATGCAATGGCTACTTTTCCGCACAGAGACACTTCTGCGATTTCCACTAGAAATAATAAAGAGAAACATATTACAATCACTCTAGATATCACCACCAAGGTGTAGGCTTTATCTTCTTCTCCTCTCAAGAACGGCTGCTAGATTTCCCTTTCTCTCTTAGAATTATCACTCCTTTAACCCTAATAATCGTACACCATACATATATATAGGATTACAAAAGATTAGATCTCAACTGTTGATCATCAGAGCAGCACAATCGACTGCAAAGAAGGATGGTCGACTGCGTTCAACCTTCGAGCAAACCAGAGAGCTTGACGGTCGACCACCACTTCTTGGTAGTCACAGAGTTGTGCATGTCGGTCAACTGCACCTTGCCCTGCAGTTGCGTGTTGCCTTTGCTGTTGTGCTGCCACTTGCTCCTTCGACGCTTGCTCTTACTATCTTCTTCGTCCCATTGTATAGTGTATTGGACCTACAAATTCTAACAATCTCCCATTTGGAGACATATACGCAAAGTCTCTAACATGTTCTTCATTTCTTTATTGGCCTATTCAAATGCATGTGCCTCTACGATTCTCCTCAACAATTAACCTGGAGACAATCCGATAGCGGAATAGTAAAACTGATGCTTCTTGCTATCCACTACCTTTGTGAACATGTCCGCCGAATTCTTAGTGCCAAGAATTTTCGATAGTTTCAACCACTTCTTTTCAACTATCATCCTGATAAAGTGATACATCATCTCAATGTGTCGAGTCCTAGTATGATACGCCAAGTTCTTTGCCAATTATATTGTACTCTGACTGTCACATAGGTTGCTTCCTACACAACTGATCCATGAATCTCGCCATCTACAACATGTCCTTCAAAGACTCTGTAAGTGTCATATACTCTGACTGTAGTTGACTGTGCTACAACCTTCTATAACTGTGAAGCCCAAGCTACAGCAATACCTCCAATTGTAAACACATACCTTGTAGTACTACAATCATCACAATCACCACAAAAGTCTGCATCGATATAACCATGTATATGCAAAGAATCACCCCCAAAATATAAATAATGATATGAAGTACCAGCAAGATATCTGAGAATCCACTTTATTGCACACCAATGCTCTTTACCTGAATTCCTTATGTATCGGCTGACAACTATTGCATGTAAGATATCTGGCCTAGTACATACCATCACATACATAAGACTACCAACAGTTGAGGCATAAGGGACTGCAGTCATCTCCATATCTGGCTCTGATGTAGGACACAAATCTATAGACAACTTGAAGTGTGCCCCCTAAGGGACAAGTAATGTCTCATGCCATCTATATTGAATCGCTTCAACACTTTCTTCACATAGTCCGCTTGTGATAATCAAAACTTCTTACTCTGCCTGTCTCTACTGATTTTCATACTGATGATTTGCTTTGCTTCACCTAAATACTTCATAGAAAACTGAAAAGCTAGCAAATATTTCACATCATTAATTTTCTTTATACATGACCCTGCTAACGACATGTCATCCATATATAAAGCTAAAATTACCGTGTCGTTGTTATGCAAATAGACAATGATCTGATTCACTTCTCTCAAATCCCTTTCTTCGCATGAAACAATCTAGTTTCAAGTACCATAGCCGTAGTGCCTGTCTGAGCCTTATTCAGTCGACAAACCATGTCTTATTTTCCTGAAACTTCAAAACCTGCGGATTGTCTCATATACAACTCTTCTTCTACATCACCATAGAGGAACGTTGTTTTGATATTCAACTGCTCTAAGTGCAAATCTTCAGCTGCAACTATGCTGAGAAAAACTCTGATTGAAGTCATCTTCACAACTGGAGCGAAATTTTCACTGTAGTTAACTCCTTCCCATTGGGAAAAACCTTTAACAAGTCTCGCATTTTACCTCTTACTTCCATCTGCCTCATCCTTGATCTGAAAATCCACTTGTTCATAAAACACGCTTTCCTATATGTAACTTAGTCAACTCCCAAGTTTGGTTCTGTGTCAAGGAGTTCATCTCATCCTTCATGGCAGACTCCCACTGAATTCGAGCACTATCTTTCAAAACCTCTTCAGGAGTCCCTGGCTCACCTGAATCTGTGTACAGAACATGCTCGTGAACGGTTTGGCAGATGGATCATATCTCTCGTGTTGACCTTCACAAAGTAGGTACCGGTTCACCGACCGGTTCCGGATTTCCAAAAGACTCTGGTTGTACCTGTTCATCTTGGATTTCCTGCTCATTCTCATTAGGTCTTCCTGAACCTCTTGTGCTGGCTGATGCTGAACTGTATGGGACCCACCACTGGGACCGGCTTCAAACCTATGGCTGAATAAGAATCTGGATCAGGACCTATTTTATTGCCCTGGCACGTGTGTCTATCTTTGTAAAAGAGCTCTTCATTGCAGACCACATTCCTGCTGCGATGACCATGTTATTCCCAAAATCCCAAAGCATGTAACCATATTCATCGCCACCATATCCAATGAAGACACTTACTAGATTTTGAATCCAGTTTCTTTCTTTCTTTCTTCCCTGCGATGACCATGTTATTCCCAAAATCCCAAAGCATATAACCATATTCATCGCCGCCATATCGAATGAAGACACTTACTAAATTTTGAATCCAGTTTCTTTCTTTCTTCCCTGTCAATTAGTGCAAATGCAAATACAACCATAAACTTCTGAATGCGAACAATTAACATGTTTACCTAACCATAATTCTTAACGTATGCCCCCATCAAGGGCAGTAGACAAGGGACAGTTGATTAGGTACACTACTATATCCACTGTAGCTTCCCAAAGTCTTATGCATCTCGTCATTTCGAGTATCGTACGGTTCATTCTTTCTGCTACACCATTCTTCTATGAGGTTCAAGAAACTGTCCTGATTCCTTGGATACCTTCCTGTGTCAAATAGTCAATAAATTCTCCGCTTGTGTACCCACCACCATTGTCAGATTTCAGTGCTTTAACCTTGCACTCCGTCTCGTTCTCAACTCTAACCTTCCAAGCCCTGAACATCTCAAATACCTCAAATTTCTCACGAACTGCTATAACCCAAACTTTTCTTGTAGCATCATCAATGAACGTGACAAAGTATCTCATACCACCATAAGAGAATCTTGAGCCGGACCCCTACACATCTGCATGTACCAACTCTTGCTTACCAAGCTTCTTCTCACGGCCATCGAACTGAAAGCTAACTGTCTTTTGTTTGCCAATGACACAATTATCACAAAACTCCATTTCAACTTTTTTTTAGCCTTGGCAAAAGATTTCTAGAACAATGCTACTGACACATTTTTTACCTAGGTGCCTCAACCCGACATACCATAAGATTGATGGTAAAATACATTTTGATGCCGACACAATGATATTACCTGAATCACCTTCTGTGAGTTGATACAACGTGCCGACACGTTTTTCCTTTGCCACCAGCCTAGAACCTGTAGTAATCTTCCACTTTTCAAATTCAAATGTTGTCACAAGCCCTTCTTTGTCCAATTCGCTGATTAAGCTCAAGTTCTTCTTCGAGCTTGGAATGTGTCTTGCGTTATGCAAGACTAGTTGCCCACCATTGCGAGCTTTCACCACGATCGTTCTTTTCCCAACAACTGGGCAGCTTTGCTCATTTCCAACTATGACTGAACCAAAATTACATGTCCTGTAATTCTCAAAATTATCTGAGTCTATAAACCAATCATCTTGCATAACATCAACTCCAGTAGATAAACACAAATTATCTAATGAGTTTCGTTGCTTACCATATTGGCTCCTTGTGACCCACCTTACTGTCTCTTATACTTTTCGCATTGGTCTCTTCTGTGTCCTGGCTTATGATAGTGCTAACACTCCTCTTCGCGATTTCTTACTCTTTGACTTGGACCTGTAATTCATGCTTTTTGACCTCCCTCTGTAAGTGCTTCTCCCACGATTCTCAGTAGCCAAGGAGTTGGTAGAAGATGACTAATAAGATTCTCCAATTCTTTTCTCCTCACCTACTCATTCATGATGCTGCACACAACATTCTTTAGAGTAGTCATATCAGTCATAGTACTAGTGATAGCCTGCTCTAGCGAACATAAATGCTGGAAAGACTAGATAGCAATAACAATGTATATGTGCTCGTTCCACGAACTTCAACTGCCGATTCAAACTGATTATAGGGCCATACAGAAATTGTTCATATATTCCGCCACTGAACCCCTCTCTGAACACTTCATGATCACCAACTTCTTCAAGTGACGGAACTGGTTCGTTGCAGACAGTTTTTCAAACATATCTGTTAGAATATCCTGTGGTCTTTGCTTTCTCAATGTGGAATAATGTTTTCCTACTCATCGCCATCTGAATTTGCCCAACCGCCTTCTGATCTAAATGGTTCCAAGCTGTCAACGCAACTGCATCACTTGGGCCTCTTCTGGCTTCACGCCAACTAACTGATCATCTAGATCTTTCTGTCGAAGGTACATGATCATCTGGATCTTCCACATTGTGAACTTTGTTCCATCAAATCTCTCGAGTCTACTTTTGTCTCCCATCTCTACAACTAACCTGGTGCTCTAATACCACTTTATTGAGTTTAATTGTAAAATAACTCAATCCGAGATGCAAAAAAAAGAAACTAATCAAAGAAACGAGAACAAACAAATCAACCAAGCACACAAGAACTCGCAAGATTTTTTCGAGGTTTACCAAATGCAATGACTACTTATCTGCACATACCTGTGATTTCCACTAGAAATAATGAAGAGAAATGGGTTACAATCACTCTAGATCCCACCACTAAGGTATAGGGTTTATCTTATTCTTCTCTCAAGAACGGCTGCTAGACCTCACTTTATTTCTTGGAATTATCGCTCTTTTAACCTTAATAATCATACACCATGCATATATATCGGATTACAAAAGATTAAATCTCAACCGTTGATTAGAGTTGTTACTTTGATCTGATACCTGGACCCGATCTGAACCCAGCATTGGACCGGAATTGACCCGAGCTATACTAGTCCGGATCCGGGTCCTAAAATAAGACCCGGTGCACTTTCGGATCTGGATCCGAGTCAGCTTAAAATAGACCCGACCCAGACCCGGACCCGGATGCAGACCCGTTAAAAAATACCCCCAAAAATATGGAAATTGAATAATAGGGTTATAGGGATATACATGTAAATAGTTTTTGTTGAAGATAAATGTGTAAATATAATATTTATTCATGTACTTAAGTGTAAAAATTATTGAAACCGTAGGGTATCGGGTGCAAAAATATTGAAAATGCAAATATTTATTCCCGACTATCGGATCCGACGGGTAGGTTTTTTTTAATAAGGATTCGGATCTGGACCCGATTCTCATAAGTGCGGGTCTGGGTCCGGGTCCAACTTTTGGACCCGTGATGTACCAGATCCGGATCTGGGTAGTGAGACCCGAACCGATAGGACCTGATACCAGCTCTATCGTTGATCATCAATGCCGTGCAGTTGACTACAAAGAAAGACGATCGAATGCGTTCAACCCTCGAGCAAAATAGAGATCTTGGCAGTCGACTACACAGCTATCTAGATTGAGAATTGTGCATGTAGATTGACTGCACATTGTCTGTAGCTGCTTGCTGCCTTTGTTGTGCTGCCACTTGCTCCTTCGATGCTTGCTCTTGATGTATTCTTCAGCCCATTGTATGATGTATTGGATCCACAAATCCCAACAACAAGATCACACAAAAGGTGGAAGAGTTGGTCTACAAGAGAGGTGAAAAGGTACACATGTAAACCACAAACTAATTAACAAGATCACAGAAAAGGTGGAAGAATTAGTCTGCAAGAGAGGTGAAAAGGTACACATGTAAACCACAAACTAATAATAACATTGATAATTATTCACAGTAGCTATGAATAAGTGATAGGGATGCAATGACAGAGGAGTAAATTTTCAAATCAGATGAAACGAGAATAACCAATTAACAACACAACTTTTATGGAGTTAAGAAGGAACTGTATTAAGTTTCACCTAAATGAACCTAAATGAACCTAAATGAACCTAAATGAACGAAATAATAATGAAACTCAATCTCAAAAGAGTCCAGAAGGTAAGCAGTTAATCAATAGATACCAAATAACAGAACAAACATTATCAATTTTGATTACTGAATTCAATTAGAATGGCTGCTACTTGAAATGAAAGGAATCCATTCTATACTAAAGAAAGATAAATCCGCCAAAATAAGCATAAAAAAACAAGAATATAACCATCAATTAAATTTCAACTATGGTGCTAACTTCATGCATTGTGCATCATCATTCATTTTCAAAGGTTACCTCCTATATAATGAAGGTTATAGATATTCGACAATCAACAATATTTAATAGAAAATTACATCAAACTAGATATAGAAAATTTTATCTGCCAAAGGAAATTAATTATGTAGTAAATAGAACATGCAGAAGACCAGAAAGATACCTGCGCCAAAGCTAACCAAACTCAGTTTTCCTTCTTGATAAAGAAACTGCTTCAGTGTATCTGACAGAATATTCTCAAGCACCATTCTCCATATATTCTCCTTATCCTCATGGGTTCCACTAAATTTATTATACCCTCCATTTACATTTGGTTTAACTGATGGCATCTGAGTTTCTGAAGAAATATCAACATTTCTCTTACCATGGATGTAGCTTCTGATCATTTTATTGTTACTGTGCTCTAAATCGTTAGTGGTTTTACTATAATTATTTACTCTGCCAGTTCCTCTTGGTAAGTCCCCAGTGTTATCCAGCATTGGGCTATGACTTAAACTAGTATTTTGAGAAGAAGTTGGCCACATATACTGTTGATCCGGAGCAAGTTGAAGAAGGGCAGCAGTCAGCCAAGTTAATTTATCATTTGACAACCTCAATTGTTTCTCAGCTTCAGATAGTGTTTTCAAAGCCTGACGCAATTTTTCCATATCATCCTTGGATACTGAAATTGACAAATCAAGAGAATGTTACAGCGATGCAAAAGAAATTGGGTTTCTTGGGGTTTTTTTAACATCACCCCTAAAAAATAGACATTCTGATACAATCCCATAAAACATTACAATATATGATATACCTCTAAAATGGAAGGAAATATCCTCAGTGGATAGGTATGCCATAAGGGTATCTCCGACACTTGAGAGGTGGGATTGGAAGAACTTTGTTAAATGCGGATAATAGAAGTAGAAGGATCTTGTGGGTTATTGTTGTAAACTTAACCCTCAGTAGAGAATTACCAAGAATATTAATAGATTAAGTTTACCTACATATAATGCCGATTAAGTCAGAAATTGAACTACTAATTGGTTTGATGGATTTTCAAGATATGAAATAATTTAACTAGCCCAATTAACGATTCAATCCTAACAATCAATAATTATATACCTAAGCATTCTTAACAAGTAAAATATGCAATAATAATTTATACTCTAATTGACAAGAAAAAACACACACATTCAATATTTGTGGACGACAGATAATTCGAATAATATTATAGAGATGATTGGCAGAATCACAAAAAATTAAAGAGAAAAGAAATTACCAGGGTTCGAAGAAATTTTCGCGAAAGAGATCCCAAAGCCAATCAGAATCAAGGAACTGGATCGGATCTGAGGCAAATAGTGGCTGCAACGAGGGTTGGTGGCACGGTGATGTAAAACTAACCCTAAATAGAGAATTTTCCAAGAAATTTAAGATTAATTTTACCAATACGTAATGCAGATTAAGTTAGAAATTATAACTATTAATTGGTTTGATGTAATTTCAAGACTTGAATTATGTTTAACAAGCCCAATTAACGATCCAGTTCTAACAATCAATAATAATCATCCCTAAGCGTTCTAGCAAGTAAAAGATGCAATATCGATTTGTACTCTAACAGCAAGTGGAAACGCTCACTATCGATATTTGTGGACGATAGATAAATCAAATAATATAATAGAGATGACAAGGCAGTATAACACAAATATTTGAAAAGTGGAAAAAGTATACCGGGGTTCGAAGCAACCAACGTTAGATCTCGGGTTGGCAGCAACGAAGAACACAGCAATCAGCAACAACAGAAAGAGCGGCTCTAACTTGGCTCGATGGCGGGAGGAAGGCAGCACGACGGCGGGACCGGCGAGGGGGGGTCGCCGACGTGGACAGCAGTCGATTGGCGACTGACTGGCGGCGTCGACGGCGGCTCTGGGGTCGACACCAGCAAAGCTATCGACGCTGTGGGTTATGCTGATTGTCGGAGGTAGGAGCGCCGGAGGATGGATCAGGAAGGGAGATCGGCGATGGGGTGAGGAGTTGTCCGGTGGCACTGGCAGCCGGGGGGGACTCAAATGGAGGTTGAAGAAGGGGTTTTGGGCGGGAAAACGAGAGGTCGGAGAGAGAGAAACAGCGGGGAGAGAAAGAGATTAAGAGATTATGGATTTCGGTCGGGACTTGGGAGGAAGAGGAAGAATATGCAAAGGGGTTAGGGTTTTGGATTTGAGGATTAGGGCTTGGGTTTAATTGATTTGGGAATTTTTGAGAGTTTTAGAGTTTATCACAAACCCTAAAAATTAGATCTCAATTGTATCACACAAAGAGAGAGATGATATGCAAAAACTCAACACAATAATTTTGTTAATCAAGAATGACATACTTTCTCATTAATCTCAAGGCCTATATATAGGCTCAAAACAAATCTTAATACAAATCTCAAAATATTCTGAAATCTCAGAAATATTCTAATGCATAAAAGAAAGATTACATATGACTATAATTACCAAAAACAAATATGATACTGAAATAAAATCCTAAGCTAATAAAGCAGATTTACTAGACGATGCCTGCGTTGATAGAAACATTGTCGTCTTGAACCGATGTCCTCATCATTCTCCCCGTGTGAGAGAGGAGTCAAAACCAGTCCTCCTGTCATAGTGCTCCAAAAGGTCTGGATCCAAGTGCTAGAGCTCTTCACGATCTATCCAAGTGTTCTCCGACTCCGGCTTGTTTTTCTATCTTACCAAATACCTATGAATACCACCATTTCTAGTAAAGATTATCTGATCATCTAGAATATTATCCAATTCTTCTGTCGGTGGGTAAGTAGTATCAGGTAGTGGGGGTAATGGGGGAATCTCACCATTAGGCTGCAGGGTAGGTTCATCTATAAGAAGATTTATAGGGTTAAATTCTGGGCCTTCATAAGGTACTATATCCCCAATATTGAAACTCTTACTTATGCCAAAACCTTCAGAAAGGTTAACGACATAGACATTATCATTGATTTTATGAAGAATTTTAAATGGGCCTGCAGCACGTGCATTCAACTTCTTAACAGATCCAGCTGGAAACCGTTCCGTACGAATCCGAACCATCACTTCGTTACCAACATTAAAAGTTTTAAATTTCCTTCTAATATCAGCTCTTAACTTGTAGTTAAAATTATTCTCATTAATTTTTTTGGAAATTTCTCTATGCAAGTCATGAATGCGGGATGCAAATACAGATGCAGACTCTGAGATTCGGTGATATTCTAACCTGGGGACAAGATCTCTGCACTGCCTAGGACGATAACCATGTACAACTTCGTATGAACACATGCCAGTGGTTCTATTCCTAGATGTGTTATAAGAAAATTCAGCAATTTTAAATTCCACGTTCCTACGTTCTCTCCCACAAAAGTACGCAAGAGATTGCCAAGACTCCGATTAACAACCTTAGTCTGTCGATCAGTTTGTGGGTGGAAGACTGAAGAGAACTTCAATTTCATGCCCATCTTGTGCCATAGGGTCTTCCAAAAATAACTCGTAAATTTCACATCCTTATCAGACACAATGGTTTTTGGCAACTCTGTTGATTCTTGATTTTGATGATTACAACACAATGCAAAATTTGTTGTGCTATGCTTCATATAATTGCAGGTTGTATCAAGATACACAAAGGCCTCAAAGCAAATTGATCAAGCAAGTCACAATATTCTAAAGCTGAATAATGATCAAGCAAAGCTCTAGATAAAGACAATGGCTAAAGCTTCACTCAAGACTCAAGACTCAAGTCAAGACCAAAAGCTTCAATATCTTATATTTTTGTGTCTTGTAAAATGTAATTTTCTCTTTGTTGAGTCTTAGATTGATGTACAGCCTTGTCACACACACACACACTCACACATAATTTTTATAACTGTGTGTTTTACAAAATTTAAAGGTCGAAACAGCTTGAACTAGATCAGCTGTTGAGTACTAGTCGACTGCCGTCTTGGACCAGTCGACTGGGTCTGTACAAAACTGTCTGATCTTATTCAAACTCTGACCAGTCGACTCATAAAGGCAACCCAGTCGACTGTTCAAGTGATTTCGACAGTTTACTAATTTCAAAAGTTGATTTTTCGAATTCAAAACTCTTATCCATTATTTATTCGTTGTTTAACAGTTGTAAGAAACTGTTTTTTTTAACGCCCAGGGATTCTAATCTATTAATAGAGCCTTAGAATCACCATGGAAGAGTTCCAAGGATTTTTGAGAAAAAGTTTTAAGTATTGTGCATTCAAGAGAGAAATTTTCAAACTCACTAAGTCTTGGTTCTCTGTTTTCAGTCCAGCATAACATCGATTTCGTTTTGGACTGAATTTAGAAGTCGACCAAATAGCCACGTACAAAATCACAATCACAACAAGGCTATAGGTTGATTGTAAACAATTTTATTGTTTTCTTTTCCTCTCGGTTGGAGAGTAGGACTCTAGGGTGTAGAGTCAGGTCTATCACTCTTGGTGGAAGAGTGGGTTGCTTTCTCTAGTTGTGAGAAAGGACTACGAGTTGGACAAGGTTGTTGTCTAACGCCGTAGGGTATTCTTGTAATCTTTTTCAAGAATAGTGGAAAATCTCAAGTAGGTTGCTTGGGGACTGGATGTAGGTCGGGAGGACCGAACCAGGATACATCGTGTGCACTCTGTGGTTGTATCTCTTTGAACTTGCATTTCATTTTCTTACTTTGTAGCTTTTCTGTGAAACTTGTCTGGACAGTCGACTGTGTACTCCTGTAAGTCGACTGGTCAGACTCGTACTACTCTTTGAAAATTTGTGTGATAAATCGACTATCTCATCTCTAAGTCGACTCCTCAGACTCGCTTTCAAAATTACTTTTCTTAATTGTTGCTTCAGTCGACTGGGTTATCTATTCAAGTCGACTGAGCAGAAGAAAATTTTAATTCCGCTTTTTATTTTTATAAAACACTATTCACCCCCCCTCTAGTATTTCTTGCCTTGCCTACAAGATCCAACAAACCCATGTAGCTTCACAATGTTATCAAAAAAGATCTGAGCTACACGAGATGCATCGAAAGTTTTCGAGCATGGGAGGAAGTGGGCCATTTTGGAAAAACGGTCCACGACGACAAGAATGGAATCATGTTTCCTTTGTATTTTCGGTAAGCCTAACACGAAATCCATACTCACATCTTCCCAATGGTGACTGGGAACAAGTAATGGAGTATACAGGCCTGTATTCTATTTTTGTTGCTTGGCGAGTTGACAAGTGTGACATCCGTTAATAAGTATCGCAACGTCTCTCTTTAGCTTCGGCCAGTAAAACCAATGTTCCACAGCATCAATGGTCTTGCTATGCCCAAAGTGTCCAGCAAGGCCACCGGCATGCAATTCCCAAACAAGATACTCTCGTAATGATGTACTAGGAATGCACAATTTGGAGCGATAGAAGAGGTGATCATCTTTCAAGAAATAATCATCTATCACTCGAGTAATGCCATCCTTCAAGAAAGTGTAGATCTCGTGAAAACCTGGGCATGAGGCATACTCATCTTTTAATCTCTCAGAACCAATAATTTTGGTGCGCAGTGCAGATAAGATCATGTGACAACGACTTAGCGCATCTGCGTAGGGATGGCAAATGGGTCGAGTGGGCCGGGCCGGGCCCAACCCGTACGAGTTGGCACGTATAGTGGGCAGGCTCGGGCCGGTTTGCCCACTTATCCGGGCCGGGCCGGGCTCAAACTTGGTTTGGGTGGCCCGCCCAACCCGTGAACCCTTTAGAGTTCAACCCGGGTTGGGCCGAGTCGACCCGCGGGTTGGCCCGTTTATATAGGGTTAGATTTTTTTTTTTAGCTTAAAATAATAATAATAATAATAATAAGTAAGTAATAATACTAATGAACATTAAAAATCGTAATAATAATAATAAGATTGAAAAAGTAAAATTGGCAACAAATTTTGAAATATTATTCATATGAATTTAAGTTATACAATTTTCACAATTTCTAATGAAATGAAGAATTCAATTCACAAATAAGTTTTATACAATAACATATTTCTTATATACAATTTTAATTGACTACAATTTTTATAATTTAACATAACAAGCAAAGCTATTGTTGTTGTTGTTGTTCTTTCAGCGAGTTGCTCCCACTTGTGGACGTTGATAGTGCTTTCCCTTATGTCCTATCTTCAGCCTTCAGCCAGTCTTCTGTGCAAACGAGCATCTCTAATGTGTCGGGCTTCATGCGATTCCTGTAATCAGTTAGAACCTTGCCACTTGAAGAAAATGCACTCTCAGAAGCAACTGTAGAGACAGAAGGAGTTAGTAAATCTTTAGCCATAATTGACAGAATACTAAAAGTGTGTTCATGGTCTTTCCACCATTGTAAAATATCTAGTGGAGAAGTAGAAGGCTCAGAATCTTGTTGGTTATACCAATTTAATTCATTTGGTTAATTAGTCCTAGGTTTTTTTGATTGAATTTGTTCAAGTAAATTAAATATTCTATCACCAAATCTACTTTTACACTTACCTTTAGAAGTACCAGAAGAAGAACTAATTACAGAAGTTGAACTACTAGAAGCAAAACGTCTATCATAATAATCATACAAGTTATTTAACGTAGATTCAAACTGAACTAAAAAAGTAGCGCAATCTTCTACTAATTCTACATTTTCCCCAAGTAATGCAAAAAACATTTCAATCAAACTCTTCGTACCTTCTAATTTGATACGATGATCCATAACGGTAGCAACACAAATCAACAAAGGAGGAGAAAAATAATACTTCAAAAATTTTTTGAATGCAGGTTTTACAATCTCACCAACATAAGTATCATTTAACATTTCGTTAAATGTTTGCATCATCCTAACTAATTCAATAAAAATGCTACTAGAAGTAGATTCATATGTTTTTGAAAATTTTAAAGTTGCGGTTTTAAAAGGTTCTAAAAATTTCAACAAAGATTCGGCAAAAAACCAATCGGGGAGTCATTTCAAAATTGTACATATTTTTTGCGATACAAAAATCATTTACAACTGCTTTATATTTGATAACAACATTTAGTAAATCAAAAGTAGAATTCCATTGGTGTCTAACATCCTTTGGAAATATTCTAAAAGGAACATTTCTAACCCTACACCAAGCTTTCCATTCTTGTAAAATGCTTGGACTTAATGCAATGAAATGTACACAATTTCTAATTTTAACTATATATGGATCAGCTATTTTTAATGCATCTTGAACACATAAATTTATAATATGACATACACATCTAACATGAAAAATATTGTCAGATGGAGAATTTAATACGGACTTTAAAGTAGTAATTGCTACATTGTTGTTAGATGCATTATCAAAACTAATACACATAATTTTATCGCGAATATGGAAAACATCACAAATTTCTATAATACAATTTGCTATTTCAGCACCACTATGGGGATACGGCAACGCCGCAAGTGATATGATTCTTTTTTGAAGAATCCAATCATTGTCGATCCAATGACAGGTTATTCCCATCGTTGGAATATTGTTGACACCCGTCCAACAATCCGAAGTTAAACTAACCCTACAAGTTAAACTCCATAAAATTGCAATCAAGGCGTCCTTCATTTCGATGTATATTTTAAAACAATCTGATTTGCAAGTATTTCTCGGAATTCTTCTAAAATGAGGGTTTAAGGCCGTTTGATTAAAATTTTCCAAGTCCCTACTCTCGGGATAGGAAAATGGTAACTCTTCCTTAATGACTAATCGGGCCATTTCCCGACGAACAAGATCGGGATCATAAGGATGGCTATCAACTAGACCGGTCCTAGGGTTGATTTTTTGTTGGCCTTGTAGTTCAGCAAGAAGGTCTTTATGGTTATGTTGGATGTGTCTACTAATTGTACCGGTGCTGTCACCCCTCTTGAATTTGTATGTCTTACCACATGTTTTACAAACTTTCAAACCTATACCCGGAGTATGTTCGTCCGGGATATAATCGTAAAACTTATGCCAATCACTAGTTTCTCCTCTACTTTTCCTACTACTACGGAGTTGTGTGGTTTCGGTTGGTTGTTGTTATTGTTCTTCTTCTTCCAATTGTATGTCACCTACAACCTCGTCGTGTGTACCCCATTGTTGGGTGGGAGGATCATGGTTTTCTTGGGCGGGCTCACTAGTTGGGACAATTGGTAGCCTACGGGAAGAGGAAGAATCTTGTCCGCTACGACCGCTATTACGTGATCTAGACATAATGTAGTAATGTGCTAAAGTATGTAAAAAAAAATCTACAATGTAGGACGGTGAATTATAAAAAAAAATCTAAAAAACAAGAGGGTTGAGATAGAGATCAAAAAACCACCAATAATTTTAACTACAACACAAAAAAAATATAACAAGAGAGGTATGAAATTTTGATACCGTTCACCATGGAATACGTGTATGTAAAAAAAACCGTGAAAATAAGAATAGATTAGAACTAGAAAGAAGCGCTTTGCCGATTCCGCAATTGAAGAGTTGAGGACAGCTTGAAGTAGATTTGACGAGGGTTGAAGAGAGTTGAAGACGTTGAAGACGTTGAATTTTGATTTCAATACGACCGAAATTTGATCGTGTATATGCCTCGTTGTAGACTTGTTTGATGAATACTACAATTATTGAAAAATTCTTTAGAAATGATGTATAATAGTAGAGAGAGTAAGAGAGTAAGGTGTGATTTTTTAGGAGATTTTTGGGGGTATTTATAGGCTCAAAATGTGGGAAAAAACAAAAAAAAAACAAAAAAAAGCCAAAAAATGGCTAAAGAGCCGTTACCAACGGCTCTGTTTTGGTAGCCAACGGACCGTTCGACCCGCGGGTCAACGGTCGACCCGTAACGGGTCGAACGTTCGACCCGTACGGGTCCAACGGGTCGTAACCCGGGAGTCGACCCGCGGGTTGGCGGGTTGAATTCGCGTTCTTAACGGGTTCGCGGGCCGGATTTCGCAGGTTGAATTCGCGTTATTTGCGACCCGGGTCGACCCAGTACTGTTCACCGGGTTCAACCCGAACCCGCCAACGTCTTAAACGGGCTGGGTTCGCGGGCCGGGTTGCGGGTGGGTCGCCGGTTGACCCGGCCTAGTTGTCATCCCTACATCCGCGGCCTTATTATCAATCCCTTTTGTATGCATAATGGTATATGAATATTCTTGTAAGAACTCTACCCATCTAGCATGGCTCAGATTCAACTTTTGTTGAGAATTAAAGAATATTAAGGCCTCATGGTCTGAGAAAATGATGAATTCTTGCGGCAAGAGATAATGTCGTCAATAGCGAAGTGACTGAATTACCACATAGAACTCTTTGTCATAAGTGGAGTATTTTTGTTTTGCTTCATTCAGCTTTTCGCTGAAATAAACAACAGGATGACTCTCTTGACTGAGGACTCCACTTATACCAATAGCAGAAGCATCGCACATTCCTTCGAAGACTTTAATGAAATCAGGCAACCTCATAACAGATGTCTGAGTCATTCTCTTCTTGATCTCTTCAAAGGCTTTCGTGGCTTCTTTCGACCAGACAAATTTACCTTTCTTCAAACAGTCGGTTATCGGAGCCATGATTGTGCTAAATTCTTGTACAAACCGACTATAGAAGGTGGCAAGACCATGAAAACTCCGTACATCACGAATATTGCGGGTCTCAGGCCACTCGGTAATAGCTCGTATCTTTTCTGGGGTCAGCGGTACTCCTCTGGCAGAAACAATAAATCCCAGAAAGATAGTATGATCGGAGAGAAAGGTACATTTGGTAGGATTAGCATAAAGTTGTTCCTTCCTCAAAACACCGCAGACCTGTCTCAAATGGTCAAGATATTGTCCAACGGATCGGCTGTAAATGAGAATATCATCAAAGTACACCACAAGGAACTTGCCCATAAAGGGATGGAGTACTTGCGTCATGATTCTCATAAACGTGCTTGGGGCAGTCGTCATTCCAAATGGCATGACCATCCATTCGTACAGGTCATCCTTCGTCTTGTAGGCAGTCTTCCATTCATCATCAGGACGAACACGTATTTGGTGGTAGCCACATCTAAGATCAATCTTGGAAAAGATTGTGGCTTCAGACATCATGTCCAACATGTCATCCAAACGAGAAATGGGAAAACGGTACTTTATCGTGATCTTGTTTATGGCACGGCTGTCCACACACATACGCCAGGTTCCATCTTTCTTTGACGTCAATAGAGCGGGAACAGTGCAAGTACTTAAGCTTTCTCTGATGAAGCTCTTTGCGAATAACTCATCAACTTGCCTTTTCAACTCGGCATGCTCTATCGGGTTCATCCGATAATGTGGCAAGTTAGGTAGACTCGCTCCCGGAACCAGATCAATAGCGTGTTGGACGTCACGCAGTGGAGGCAGCTGGTTGGGGCGATCAGCAGGAAACACATTTGCAAATTCCTGTAGGACTGGAGTAACTTGAGGCGGATGAGGGACTTAGGATCTTTAGGGACTTCTCTCGCTGTGAGTAAAAAAATTGTAGCCCCTTTGTCAAGTTCTTTCGTGAGTTCCTTTTCACCCATATACGTTACTTCCTTGCCTTTTCTCGAGGAAGTTGATGTTGTACCAGCCGGACCAGTTCGTGATCTCACGGGTTTGAGCTTCATTTTTAGTCCGTCGTGCTGGAACACATTGTTTGGATCGACCATATATGGTCACATTGTGGTCATATAACCAAGATCTCCCTAAAATGACTTTACCCACATCCATTTTAAGCACATCACACCAAATTTGCTCTTTGTAAACCTTGAAGTCCACAGTGACCAAACATCGATGTGTTACTTGGAGGGCTATCGCATCAATCCAAGATACTTTGTATGGGCGGGAATGGGGTTTAGCCTTAAGTCCGGTCTTAGCTAAAACCGCAGAAGAAAGCATTGATGCAGCTCCCACCATCAACAATCACCTTGCAGTTTTTGCCACCTATAGTCGTAAAGGTGTGAAATATAGCAATGCACTTCCAATCATCTTCTTCTTTTGGCTGGGACAAAGCACACCTGACTATATTCAGGTGAGGTGATTGGATAGACTGAATACAGTGGAGATACTGGTCATCCTCTTCTTCACCGAAGTCATCGCCTTCAATAGGCTCATAGGAACTCATTGTCGGAATCATCAGCAATGACAGCGGTACTCTCTACTATATTGATCCTACTGGGGCTGGGACAGTTGCTAGCAACATGACCGTATCCCTTACATTTATAGCACTTAGTGAGAGGATCAATCTTAGAGTAGTCTCTTTCGGTGTTCTTACCCTTATGTTCATCTCTGTGTGAATTGAATTTGAATTAGATTTGTTGGGGTAAATTTGTTGGGGTGCTGAGAGGGAGGCTTAGGCCTAGACGGATCAGTAGAGATCATTCTAGAGGAATGATCTCTTGAATCGCTGGACTTAGAATGAGAACTAGCTTTACGGGAATCCATATCGAGGACAAGGGCATAGGTTGCCGCTAATGAGTCCACATTTCTATGAATTAGCTCGTTCCTAAGATCGGCTCGTAATCCAGCTCTGAACCTAGAGAGAGTTTGTTCTTCACTCTCTTTACCTAAGGTATTGCACCGAATAAGGATGTCATCAAACTTATCAACATATTCTCGTGTGGATTTACTTCCATGATAAAGCTGGTTCCACGAATCTAGTAATCGGGTGTGGAACGATAACAGTACATATCTCTCAGTGAGCTTTTCTTTCATGACTTCCCAAGTGACTATGGGTGCCAGGCCTCGGCCTCTGCGGCCATGTTCAAGATTGGTCCAATATTATTGAGCTTTACCCGTCAATTTTATTGTGGCAAATTTAACCTTCACGGCTTCGCTTATGTCACACCACACAAAGTAGTGGTCCATGACACGGATCCAATCGAGATAAGCTTGGGATTCCACGTGGCCTTCAAAATGGAAAACGTCAGCCTTAACGTTCTTCTTATATTGTTCGTCAGGGTCACGATCTTGACGTCGGCCGTCGCGATCATTCCCTTGGGAGATCTGACGATTAGCAGGAAGCTCAGGGGCAACAGTTTGATTTAATTCCACTTTCTCAAGCCTCTGATTGATATTGACAAGAGTTGCTTGAATGGTAGCTAGGGTAGCGGAAATATCAGAGTTGTCCATCTCAGTTCGGGAAGGTCCAGAGTTCCTAATTGGGTGGTTAGGGAGGGACAATAAAGGCTCTTCGGAATTTGTGATGGTGTTGCGAAGACGCATTCACCAACGGTGAAAACTAAGGATCGTGTGTATGCTGAAATTTGGGGAAAACGTGTCTTAAATGCAACTAAGTCTTTTTTTATTTTTTATTTTTTATTTTAAATTAAAATCTGAAGTGATCTAAAAGAACGACAGAAAAATAAATATATAAATAAATAAAAGAAAATAAAAAGACTAAACGATTCTAAATGAATGCAAAAATGATGCCTAAATGATGCAAGAACAAGGGTTTTAAGAACCTAGCTCTGATACCAAAATGATGTAAAACTAACCCTAAATAGAGAATTTTCCAAGAAATTTAAAAGATTAATTTTACCAACAGTAATGCAGATTAAGTTAGAAATTATAACTATTAATTGGTTTGATGTATTTTCAAGACTTGAATTATGTTTAACAAGCCCAATTAACGATCCAGTTCTAACAATCAATAATAATCATCCCTAAGCGTTCTAGCAAGTAAAAGATGCAATATCGATTTGTACTCTAATCAGCAAATAGAAACGCTCACTCTCGATATTTGTGGACGATAGATAAATCAAATAATATAATAGAGATGACAAGGCAGTATAACACAAATATTTGAAAAGTGAAAAGAGTATACCGGGGTTCGAAGCAACCAGCATTAGATCTCGGGTTGGCAGCAGTGAAGAACACAGTAATCAGCAACAACAGAAAAAGCGGCTCTGACTTGGCTCGACGGCGGGAGGAAGGCAGCACGACGGCAGGACCAGTGTTGGGAGGGGGAGTCACCGACGTGGATAGCAGTCGATTGGCGACTGACTGGCGGCGTCGACAACAGCTCTGGGATCGACAGCAGCAAAGCTGGGGGGTTGTGTTGATCGTCAGAGGTAGGGTCGCCGGAGGATGGATCGGGAGGGGAGGTCGGTGATGGGGTGAGTTCGACGGCGGCACTGGCAGGCGGGGGGGGACTGGAGGTTGAAGTAGGGGTTTTGGGCGGGAAAACGAGAGGTCGGAGAAAGAGAGAAACGACGGGGAGAGAGAGAGATTAAGAGATTTTGGGTTTCGGTCAGGACTTGGAGGAAAAGGAAGAATATGCAGAGGGGTTAGGGTTTTGGATTTGGGGATTAGGGCTTGGGTTTAATTGATTTGGGAATTTTTGGGAGTTTTAGAGTATCACAAACCCTAAAAATTGGATCTCAATTGTATCACACAGAGAGATAAAGAGCAAGAACTTAACACAATAATATTGTTAATCAAGAATGGCATACTTTCTCATTAATCTCAAGGTCTATATATAGGTTTGTTACCGCTAAATCTGGTGTGGGAGCAAACAGATAGAATTTGTGGATTCTTTAGGATGTCGAGTAGTCAAACCTGAAACCTTTCCGCCGGAGTTTGACCGTGATCTCCTGCCGTTCACCTGCAAAAAGTGCAAAACACCGAGGTTGATCCCGGCGACGCACTCTCCGATGCTCAAGTCAGTAATCAGAAAGATTATGAATGAGCTTTTACTGGCAAAAGATTGATTACCTGTGAACAGTGGGGGATGGGGGGTATTTATAGCCGCCTTAGGGACCGGTGAATGGACAGAAGTAAATCAGGGCCGTTGATTAGGTATAATCATAAACCCTAATTCTACCCAGCTGGACCGGGTTTCTTGCAGGTTGAAACCCGCACCCAACTGAGATGGATCCGTTCGTGGGTTATTGGGTCTTTGGAAAAAAGACCCAGTACCAACTTCAGACCCGCTTGTAGGTGAAATTACCATTTTACCCCTGATCTTTAAGATTCGCGCCTTGTTTGGACAGTTCCGATTTAACCCTATTTTTAGCCATATCACGAGCCCCCCACTCCCGAAGACTGAGTTTAATCAGCCTTTGAAGAGTAGTTTTACTGTTTTAATGGCTTGCAGAGTTGTATCGGAGTCTAAATAAGGAGTGTCGAATCTTCATGCTTGGCATTATGGTGATTTTCGGAGTTGGTCGCATGCTCAGGGTTGTTCTCGAGCGATCCTGGACTTTTGGTGATTTTTCTTAATTTTTATTTATTTTTCGGACTATTTATTTAATTTTGCGAAACGGTGATTTGTTGTTCGGGGCCTTAATTAATTATTCTAAGCAATAATTCTTTACCCAGGGGCTTAAACATATTTCCCTAAATTTGTAATTATTTTTTAGAATTTTTTATTAATTTTCCCGAATTTTTATCATTTTTTGGCCATTTTTAAATGAATAATTCGAATTTAATAAATAAAAAATTAAATTTTTTTTCGATTTATGATGTGACACGATCTGGGCCTTCCATCTCGGTTCAGTGCAGAATTCTGAGAGATCGGACGGCCTGTGTCGCTCGGCACCATTTTCTTCACGTAAGCACCTCGAATTGCCAGTTGCTCGGATTCCGAGCGACGTGGCTCAACACCATTTTCTCTACATGAGCAGCTCGGATCGCCAGTTGCTCGGATTTGGGATTCCGAGCGACGTGGGGTGATCTGAGCCGTTCATCCGATCAAAGCACGAATTTTGAGAAGATCTGACGGTCGATGTCGCTCGGCGCTATTTTCTCCACATGAGCAGCTCGGATCGCCAGTTGCTCAGATTAGGATTCCGAGCGACGTGGGGTGATCTGAGCGGTTCATCATAGCGCAAATCACGAAGCTAAAGGTTCAGATCTCGAGAAAATGCATCTTGTCGTTTTGTGGGCGTGGTGTGATCTGAGCCGCTCATCATATTTCGGCGCGAACATTGAGACAATCTGACGGCTACAGTTGCTCGATGGCATTTTTCTTCAAATGTGCAGCTCGGATCGCCAGTTGCTCGGATTCCGAGCGACGTGTCTCACCGCTACTTTCTTCATGTGAGCAACTCGGATCGCCAGTTGTTCGGATTCCGAGCGACGTGTCTCACCGCTACTTTCTTCATGTGAGCGGCTCGGATCGCCAATTGCTCGGATTTCGAGCGACCTGTCACACCGCTACTTTCTTCATGTGAGCGGCTCGGATCGCCAGTTGCTCGGATTTGGGATTCCGAGTGACGTGGGGCGATCTAGGCCGTTCATTACGAGATCTGGCGCGAATCTGGATGAGAAAGGCGGTGTGGATCTCGAAAAAATGCTATCTTGTCGTTTTGTGGTCATGGTCCAATCTGAGCCGTCTGATCAAGATCTTGCGCGTATGCTTACTGAAATTTTGGAAAACGTGTCCTAAATGCACCTAAAAATAATTTTTTTTAACTAAAATGATCTAAAACAATCACCCTAAAATGATCCTAAATGAATTGCAAAAATTACAAACTTAACCCTAAGTAGAGAATTTTCAAGAATATTAAAAGATTATGTTTACTAATATGTAATGCCGATTAAGTCAAAAATTAAACTACTAATTGGTTTGATGAATTTTCAAGATATGAAATAGTTTAACAAGCCAAATTAACGGTTCAATCCTAACAATAATAATTATATACCTAAGTGTTCTTAGCAAGTAAAATATGCAATAATGATTTGTACTCTAATTGGCAAGTAGAAGTACACACTCTCAATATTTGTGGACGACAGATAATTCGAATAATATTATAGAGATGATTGACAAAATCACAAATAATTGAAGAGTGGAAATAAATTATCGGGTTGAAGGAAATTTTCACGAAATAGATCCCACAGCCAATCAGAATCAAGGAACTAGATCGAATATGAGGCAAAAAGTGGCTACAGTAAGGGTTGGTGGCACAGGTTGTTGTGTTGGCCTCGGAGGTGACACATGCAGCAAGGAGGAGGCAGTGGCGCCGGGCTGCAGTCGGGGTGCTATGGGCGTGCGAGATCGAGGCAGCGAGCAGCGACGGCTCTCGACGGGGCGTTGCGGTGGTGTGCGGCGGCGAGAGTAGGACGAGAAAGGGATATCGGGTGGTTGTCGACGGGGCTGTGGTGGTGTCGTGCTCAGGTGGTGGGTTGGTCAGTGCGGGTGAAGGAGGTCGACGGTGGAGGGGCTAATGGGGTTTGGATGGAGACGGCAGTGGTGATCGGTGATGAGAGAGGTCGGGGTGCTAGCGGTTTGGGCATTTGGGGGAGAGAAAGAGGCTCGGGATCGATGAGGAGAGGGAGGATGGCTGGGTTTCGGTAGATGGGTTTCAAGAAGAAAGAGGGATGGATTTCAGAGTATAGAAGAGGAAGAAAGAAACAGGAGAAGGGGGATGGTGGCTGTGAAGATTGGGAGTTAGGGTTTGGGTGTATTTTGAGTTCTCACAAACCGTAAAATTATTTCAATGTCTCACACAAAAAGATGAATGAAGAGCAAAACTCAATCACAATAATTTTTTTAATCAATAATAACATTCTTCTTTTCATTAATCTAGAGGCCTATTTATAGGCTCAAACAAATCTCAATACAAATCTTCAAAATATTCTAATGCAGAAAATAAAAGGTACAAATTGCAAAACTACTACATATGACTAAAATTGTCAAAACAAATATGAATGCTGAAATAAAAATACTAGGCTAATAGAATAGCCATCCAAGACGATGCCTGCACTAATAGAAGCGTCTGAATCGTCTCGAACCGATATCCCCATCACTTATATTACATAGCAAACTATTGACCAAGTAATATATTAAAAGAACTCTAAAATCTTTCAGCAGGATAGTCCCAGAACAGAAGCGAGCAAACTAGACAAAGCCAGAGCGAATCAATGCAGTCCAAATGAAGTATCGTGTATGAGTAGTGAAGTATGGCATTAAATCATAGTATTAATAATCAAAATTAATTGAAAGTCTTTCTACTCACAGGTCAACCTGCGGAAGAACTTCCTGCGCAGCTTTTCACAAGTGAATAGATAGCTACCGGCAAGAATATCGGTAATTATCGTTGCAATTTGTGACATTAACGCCAATGGATCCACCCCAGTTTCCATTATCTCTCTTAAACTCCTCACAGTATTCACAGTATCAGCAGACAATGCCAGATCGAGTAAATCCACTAGTTTCTCATCAGAAACTAAACCAACCTGAAGACATACGGATCATCGTCAAAATGGTTTTTTTTTTAAGTTCTGAGTATATATACATTGGACATGTTTAAATTCCGAATCATTTTCAGAGTATGCACTCTTCACTTAGTGTAATAAATTAGTATATCGACAATCTTATACTTTGCGAAAGGAACAAACTCAAATAAATTTGGTAAGGAACAAGATACTCTTTGAAAAATAGAGTCAAGAAATATAGAGTGTATCACAAAAGAATGAAGAATGAGCAAGTATATGGTTCTTACCAAAATAATGTTGTGTTAAGGGAAACACTTGGGCATTTAGAGCTTTACTGGCAAAAACCATCACGATCATTTTAGAAGACAAGTACTAAGAATATAAGTAAACATAATAAAAATAAAGGAAAATCATGAAAAAAGGAATGTTTTAAGCAAGTGCATTACCAATTCAGGAATTTGTAGAAATAGCATAAAAACATATAAATGACTGTTGAAAGCAATCTCAGAAGATAGTGCACCAGAAACTTTAAGTAGGATGAAAGCACTCCAAAAGCATAAGGCAAACAGATGTGAAGAGCTTTAGTGAAAATTCACACCAATGAATTGAATTTGCACAACACAAGTCAGTTCAGCAGTATGAGATCATGATAAATCAAGGACCGTTCTGACAAATTTGACAAATTCAACAGTAAATGAGAGTTGAAAATGTTAGAAAATAATCTATGTGGGCTCACTTATGTGACTATAATTGCTATTCTAAAGTCTAACCAAAATTAAAGTGATCTAATCAAGATTAAGTGATGGGTTAAAAGCATATAATTTAAAGTGTGATATAACACGTGTAGAGACCGTAAAGTAAATTTCTTATTTTGTGATGGGCAAAATTGAAAATCAATAATTATCAATGAGGGTTATGGTCCTCTATATATACGTATCTTCTTATTCCATCTGTCATTCCATCAACAGAAGAATAGAGAGACAGCCTCTCTTAGAAGTGCGTATCATATAGGAGGATTCAAACCCTCTGCGCAATCTCCATCAATGGCTTCAGGTTAGTGCTTCCGCTTTTAATATTTTTCTTCTTTTGATTGAGCAAAGATCTATAGTTTCATGATTTAGGATTTTATATTAAAGCACTTTTGCAACATGATTAAGATCTAGATTCATAGAAACATGTTTTAGGTTGTTATTAATGTTTTATGCATGTTCTTAAGTGTATATAAAATTCCATCAATTGGTATCAGAGCCATTTTTGCTGAATTAATTAAAGAATTTAAGGTTTCTTGTTTAAAGAAATTTAAGAAATTTAGGGTTCCTTTTGATCTTCTTATTCCATCTGTCAACTCATCAACAGAAGAATAGAGAGACGGCCTCTCTTAGAAGTGCGTATCATATAGGAAGATCCAAACCCTCTGCGCAATCTCCATCAATGGCTTCAGGTTAGTGCTTCCGCTTTTAATGTTCTTCTTTTGATTTAGCAAAGATATATAGTTTCATGATTTAGAATTTTATATTAAAGCACTTTTGCAACATGATTAAGATCTAGATTTATAGAAACATGTTTTAGGTTGTTATTAATGCTTTATGGATGTTCTTAAGTATATATAAAATTCCATCAATTGGTATCAGAGCCATCTTTGCTGAATTAATTAAAGAATTTAAGGTTTCTTGTTTAAAGAAATTTAAGAAATTTAGGGTTCCTTTTGATCTTCCTTTATTGATATGTTAATCTTTTGGAGCCATTAAATTTCCATCGTTCTGTTAAATTTTCTGGATTGAATAGTGTATTAATCTATATGATGTACTTTAGTTGACAATATATTCAAATCTATGTTATTAAGATTATCTTCAGTTTAACCAATCAAAAGAAATAAAAAGAAGGGATAGAATTAGGTAAAGTCTTTTTTACATGCAACGGGTCATCTTGGTTTGATCAACTCATCTTGGTTTGTGTTGATCAACAAGATGCGGAGGGGAACCAAATAACCTCCCTGAAGTTTTGAACCTTTATCGCCCACATGTTTTGAACCTTTATCGCCCACATATCGTGTGATCCAAATTCCAAATGAGGATAAGCAAAAACAGGATTTAGCGCACTGCTGGATTTGGAAAAAGGCTTTGGCACCACCTTTACAGTAATAGATGGTCTTAATCAGTCACTCTTTCAAAACTGGAGTTGGAAGGAAAGGATGAAATCAAGTAGAGTAGCTGAATCTCAAATCAATTATCTATGTGGGCTCAAATATTAAAGTGAAAAAAAGAAAAATTACGGGCCCACCCGAATTAAAGAAAGGCAGCAAAAATGCTGTTGTTCACTTGCCACATGGGTGTAGCAGGTGGGATGTGGGGCCCGACCGGAGAGAGAAGGGAGAAAGTGTTCCATTGTGTGCTGCCACGTGTGTGGCAGTGGTGGGGACCACCCTTCGACTGTGTAACACCCCGAATTTAAAATAAGGACAAACTCGGGATTTCACAGGATCTTTACTTCACTTCGTACAATTTTACAAGGAAAACTTAAAACTTTTCATTCATAATACATCAGAGTTCAATTACAACTTGGTTTTACACAGCGGAAGAATGAAATTTACAATAAAACATTTACAACATCTTTAAAATAAAACAGCATCGGCATATCCACTTTATAGCTCCATGAATGGTCCTTTACCTGCATGTCAATCTGTGGGCACGTCAGTTATTTACAACTGACGAAATGTTATACACGGCTATCCTCTCTATGCCGGGAATAGTATAACGATCTCATACTTTAACAAATCACAAAAAGATTGAATGAACATATAAAGTGTCAAAAGTGATTATTCTAAATATAAGTGTATGTCATGCCTTAATGCCTAATGCACACAATTCTACACTAGGATGACACTAATGCACACTTGTTCGGATTCTATGCATCCCATACTACATAGGTCCGAGGGCAAGCGCCTACGTTCTCCACAATAAAGGGCTCGATCCCTCGCTATGAAAATTACCCGGTAGCAAAACAAAGTTCAGACTATTCCACGAATGTGAATCCTAGCCTTGGAGTCCACCAACAGCTGTTATAACAGATTCCACATCGTACGAACCGTCCCGTATGTGACCCTCTAGCCCAGTATATATATATATATATATACATTGGAGACGGTAAACACAAAAATCCATCCGTCCGACTACTCAAGATCCCGGAGTCCACCGCTGACCCGTCCTCATAGTCCCGGACTAAAATATAATAATCCGTCTCCCACAGGGCAACCTCAGTCCACCAACTGGGTCTATAGTCTTGGAGTCCACCAACAACTATATAGAGCACCCCACTTACGTTTCCCTAAGTTTACTACATCTTCACTTATGTGCCTAAATTTTCTTAAGTTCAAGACATGAATAATTTCCATTCAAAGAATTAGTTTTACCTCCTACCGGACTTAATCAACAAATACGAGATAGCTCCATGGCCATATCTCCAAAATCATATCTCAAATCTCTTCTTTCAATAACGCCGGTATCGAGGTCTTACTAACTCTAAGTCATAAACTTTTATATACAAGAAAACATGGGTACACATACCCTTTAATAATCATGTCTTAAA
This sequence comes from Hemerocallis citrina, assembly GCA_017893485.1. Lineage (NCBI taxonomy): Eukaryota > Viridiplantae > Streptophyta > Magnoliopsida > Asparagales > Asphodelaceae > Hemerocallis > Hemerocallis citrina. The sequence goes on along the minus strand of CM030364.1, from coordinate 231,901,795 downwards.
CTTATTATATTCATATCTCTAACTTATCCATAATCTAATCAATGTCTCATTTTTGCATTATCCATGATTCATTCATTCATTCATAATTTTCCATAAAAACAAATAATCCTTTTTCATGAACAAAATTTTCATCCATTATCAATCTTTTTAACAACTTAAGCACATATTCATAATCAACTGATTCATTCAAAATCTTTATAAGCAAAATAATTTCTCTCAAGTACGCAACTTCATCACATGAAATTTTATCAACAAATTCAAACTCTCACAATATCTCAACTCACTTAAGAACATTCTTTACACAAATAAGAGTAAAATTTTCTTCAAGAAAAATCACTTCACAAACTAATACTTTACTCTTCTTAATAAAATAAAGGTCTATTCTTTAAAATAATAGAATTTTGAAGTCAATAATTTATTTGATTAAAACCAACAAAAAAAGAAATGCTTACTGATTTGAATAATGGTATTAATATTACTGATTTGATATAACCAAACTCATTAAAATTACTCATTAATGAGTAACCAAAATTACTCATTAAATTTTCCATTAAAACCAACCAAAACCAAAAAGAAAGCTTAGAAGCCCATCAGGTTACTCATTAATGAGTAACCAAAAAGAAATGCTTACTGATTTAATTAATGGTATTAATATTACTGATTTGATATAACCAAACTCATTAAAATTACTCATTAATGAGTAACCAAAATTACTCATTAAATTTTTCATTAAAACCAACCAAAACCAAAAAAGAAAGCTTAGAAGCCCATCAGGTTTCGAACCTGGCTCCTCTGGTCAAACCGGGTCAAAGCCCAACCTTTCACCGCAAGCCACTAGCCCAAGTGGGTTTGGTGTCTAAACTCCACGCCGAAACCTACTTATACTCATTCTCAGTTCTTGTGTTTATTTTATGAAAACAAAAATATGTTTTGGGCAATACTAAGATTCGAACCCAGTCATCAAGGGAAGACAGTGTAGCACTCCGACCACTAGGCCAAGTACATCTATCGATATATAGTTTCTGCATATACTTTTCTGTCAACTCTCTGTCATTCTTTTATTTTCATAAAACTTGAATCTAATCTTTTGTTAGATATATATATATAAACTGAATTTATTTTCTAATCCGTAACTCATTGATTTAAAAATCATATTTTAGACAATAATTTATTTCTCCCTATTAATAAGCATGAATTTGTATTTACTCAATTTAATCAAAATAACACATTAGATCTTTTATGAACAATCAAATGAGTTCCATAGTATCAAATTTCACTTTACCAAAAATATATTTTCTTATTAAAAAGGAAAACTCAACAATTATCAAAATCTCTAGATTCATGTATACTAGTGCATGGCAATAATAAATTCTTTTCTCATTTATCAACTAACAAGTTGTAATTTAATCTACTAATCATAACATGATTCACTACTATTCACCACATCCAATAGCATAAATTGTTCTACTTATCATAATCAAAATTTCTATACTATTCATCTATAATTACTAGCATGCATGGTTCTAAATTAGAAAGCATGAGAACCCACCTTATGTTTGAAGGTTGAAAACTACAAGTGAATGGCTCCTTCTTGCTCCTAGCAACTCCTAGTCCTCTTCTCCTCCTAGCAAATGCTCCAAGCAAGGGATCCTCCAAACACAATAACTCTCTTTCTTTTTCTTACACTCTCTTTTCTCTTCTCTTTCTCTTGCTTTAATTCTAATTTTTGTGTGTGAAATGAAAAGGGGTAGGGTGCTATTTATAGGGTTTGTAGAGGGTTCAATTTGCAAAATTACCCACCTAATAAACTACTAAAATTAATTCTCTAACCTTTCACATTTCTAACTCCTAAAACTCCCACCCTTCATCTCCCCACTCTCTAAAACACTAACTCCTACTAATTAAATCCCTCTCCCATAACCCCTTCTTCTACATGTTAAAAACCGGCCTCCACATAGTTACAACCCGGCCAACAATTCAATCCAGGACAGTTTTGATGTTTTGATCTCCATCGTGGGCCCCCAATGTGGAAGCCACGTCATCTTGACAAAGTCAAGGCAAGACCAACACATTGCTGTGCCTTCCTTCAAATTCCACGTGGGACCCCCCTCCAAACTTACCATTTCATTTCATTAAACCATCCATTTTTATATTATACCAATCCATGCACATTATCTAAACAACGCCAATACTATATATATATTATTTTATAATATTTCGAAAACTACGGGTGTTACACACATCGAAAATTATTTTGAAAACAACTACGCTTAAATGTGCACACCGAAACCACGTGCATCGCACGTAAAACATGAAAATGCAAAAATCGACTTTATTGATGAAAAGTTATTAAATATAATTGAAAATAATATCAGCAAAAATTATATTTACTAATTTACATATATTTCCTGATGAAATCATAACACGTAGAAAGTACGTGCAATATACGTGCAGAAAGTCGAAAAGTGCATTTTAATCAAAACAAGGGGAAAATAAATTTTCATTTTATAAAAAATACATAAAAATAAATAATTTAAACCTATAAAAAATATTATACGTAGTGGTGGAAACACGTGCATCAAAACACGTAAAAAGCACGTAAATCCCATGGATTAAAATATTATATTTTAGTTGACTGAAATCAATACGGAAAATGTATAAATAGTACGAATCCAAAATATGTAGTGAAATACATTACAAAATATACGTGCGTAACACCCAGGGGCAAAATTGTAATTTCAATTTTGCGGGGTGTTACACTCTCCCCCCCTTAGAGTAGTTCCGTCCCCGGAACTCGCTAGGGTTAAGGTTGTATCTTGTACATGTCACAGAAAATTTTTGTATTTAGAAAACTGCAAATTTAAGAAAATAAATGTAGTATACGCAACAAGGAAAAACAAGACAAATTCTTTATAAGAAAACTATGAATATTTAAATGTTACAAGACAGAAAAAGAAAAAAAAATAGGAAAATGAAATGTGACAGTAGACATAATAGTTTGAGAGAAATTTCTGTACAAAAATAGTATTAGGTAAGCTATTAGATAAAAGGGAAAAGTTGATTAAGTTGTTAATTTCGAAGTAGTTCGGAAAACAATGTGGCGAGGAAACATGGTCAATAGGTAATTTAGAAAAATTTATCAATGTAATAAACGGTAGAAAATTCGCAAGATTTACAATTTAAAATATGACCATTGAATAAGATTTTGGAAAAATAAATGGGAATGAGACTTAGTTGAAAGTAATGATAACATAAAATGACTTTGTAAAATAGTTTGTAAGGGAACTATAATAATTATACACACAATTTGAAAAAAAAATAAAAAGCATACGTTGAAATACTTTGTGAATATACAAAATTTTGTAGTGATGAAAATATTTTATAACATTAAGACAAAATAGTGTAAAGCACATACACGAGACGAAAACACAATTGAAAACAATAATTTTATAGTATAGCAAATTAGGACAATAGACATAAACAAGTATATGCAAAAATATTAATGTAGTAATTAGATGAGGGTAAAATGATATGTATAATAAGAATATTGAAATATATGATACATATAGAGATCATTGAAAAAATATAAGTAATAACTAAGAATGCAAAGACAGTTAAAATTTGTATAAATAGTGATAAAGAAGTGAAAACTACAAAATTAGTGATTAATAGTAAAAGTAAATCATAACAAAACAAGTATGCAATAATAATAGTACCTAGTGTAGACAATAAAACAAATGTTAGGTCATATTTATATAGGTAGAAAAATTTCAATCTTGTTAAGAACATATAGGATAAGATCAGAGAAATCGAATCATATAAAATGAGTGCACATAAGAAAATTTCATAAGATAAATTCAGAATAATAAATGAAGAAAATATTTGTTGAAATATTAATTTAATAAATGGCAATTTAAAACTTGGCAAAATACGTAAAGTAATATTAGATATAAACGGGTAAATATAAAGTGACATAAATACATGAAGGACAAAATTTTAAGTTTGAAAAATAGGTTTAAAATATCAAGACTAAGGAAAATAGACAAATAATAAATATTCAAATGAATTAACATAAGAAAATATTTATTTGAAAAAAAATAATGGAAAAAGTAGCATGATAAAAATCTACAAAATAATTTGAGAGGGAAGTGTGTAAGGTATCATGAATGACGGTCCAAGCCAACCACGCTTCCACTGCGCCACTCTGATACCCAGAGAAAAATGTGCTCGCATACACTCTCATATTAATGTATACGAGAAGAACATCCTGAATGAAATTGAATGCAAGTTCAATAACAACTTCATTCACGACTCTAGTCATCCAAAAGAAAGAGAAAACATCAGTGTATAGAGCAACACAAATGTAAATCACTTACATTTAAATCTCTATAGACTGAAACTCACACTCTAGTGTCTGTAGGAATAATATTGTAACTACTCACTAAGGTGTCACGGGTTCTAAATTATAGTTAATGGTCTTATCACTTTTTTTTTCTAAACAGTTCTTTAGTTTATCAAGTTCGGATTCACTTGGGTTAGCCGCAAGAGTCGGTTCCCAGCTAGCGGTGGTCCGAAGACGCTTAAATACTGTGTCGCTTAGGGTTGTTTACACCCGGTTGACAGAAGGACTCTCTTGGTTTGTTCCCAAATTTATCGTCACTTTTTATCGTTCCTCATAAACTTGTACTACTTGTGAAGCATGCTCTGATACCATCTGTAACACCCCGAATTTAAAATAAGGACAAACTCGGGATTTCACAGGATCTTTACTTCACTTCGTACAATTTTACAAGGAAAACTTAAAACTTTTCATTTATAATACATCAGAGTTCAATTACAACTTGGTTTTACACAGCGGAAGAATGAAATTTACAATAAAACATTTACAACATCTTTAAAATAAAACAGCATCGGCATATCCACTTTATAGCTCCATGAATGGTCCTTTACCTGCATGTCAATCTGTGGGCACGTCAGTTATTTACAACTGACGAAATGTTATACACGGCTATCCTCTCTATGCCGGGAATAGTATAACGATCTCATACTTTAACAAATCACAAAAAGATTGAATGAACATATAAAGTGTCAAAAGTGATTATTCTAAATATAAGTGTATGTCATGCCTTAATGCCTAATGCACACAATTCTACACTAGGATGACACTAATGCACACTTGTTCGGATTCTATGCATCCCATACTACATAGGTCCGAGGGCAAGCGCCTACGTTCTCCACAATAAAGGGCTCGATCCCTCGCTATGAAAATTACCCGGTAGCAAAACAAAGTTCAGACTATTCCACGAATGTGAATCCTAGCCTTGGAGTCCACCAACAGCTGTTAAAACAGATTCCACATCGTACGAACCGTCCCGTATGTGACCCTCTAGCCCAGTATATATATATATATATATATATATACATTGGAGACGGTAAACACAAAAATCCATCCGTCCGACTACTCAAGATCCCGGAGTCCACCGCTGACCCGTCCTCATAGTCCCGGACTAAAATATAATAATCCGTCTCCCACAGGGCAACCTCAGTCCACCAACTGGGTCTATAGTCTTGGAGTCCACCAACAACTATATAGAGCACCCCACTTACGTTTCCCTAAGTTTACTACATCTTCACTTATGTGCCTAAATTTTCTTAAGTTCAAGACATGAATAATTTCCATTCAAAGAATTAGTTTTACCTCCTACCGGACTTAATCAACAAATACGAGATAGCTCCATGGCCATATCTCCAAAATCATATCTCAAATCTCTTCTTTCAATAACGCCGGTATCGAGGTCTTACTAACTCTAAGTCATAAACTTTTATATACAAGAAAACATGGGTACACATACCCTTTAATAATCATGTCTTAAACTTATTATATTCATATCTCTAACTTATCCATAATCTAATCAATGTCTCATTTTTGCATTATCCATGATTCATTCATTCATTCATAATTTTCCATAAAAACAAATAATCCTTTTTCATGAACAAAATTTTCATCCATTATCAATCTTTTTAACAACTTAAGCACATATTCATAATCAACTGATTCATTCAAAATCTTTATAAGCAAAATAATTTCTCTCAAGTACGCAACTTCATCACATGAAATTTTATCAACAAATTCAAACTCTCACAATATCTCAACTCACTTAAGAACATTCTTTACACAAATAAGAGTAAAATTTTCTTCAAGAAAAATCACTTCACAAACTAATACTTTACTCTTCTTAATAAAATAAAGGTCTATTCTTTAAATAATAGAATTTTGAAGTCAATAATTTATTTGATTAAAACCAACAAAAAAAGAAATGCTTACTGATTTGAATAATGGTATTAATATTACTGATTTGATATAACCAAACTCATTAAAATTACTCATTAATGAGTAACCAAAATTACTCATTAAATTTTCCATTAAAACCAACCAAAACCAAAAAGAAAGCTTAGAAGCCCATCAGGTTACTCATTAATGAGTAACCAAAAAGAAATGCTTACTGATTTGATTAATGGTATTAATATTACTGATTTGATATAACCAAACTCATTAAAATTACTCATTAATGAGTAACCAAAATTACTCATTAAATTTTTCATTAAAACCAACCAAAACCAAAAAAGAAAGCTTAGAAGCCCATCAGGTTTCGAACCTGGCTCCTCTGGTCAAACCGGGTCAAAGCCCAACCTTTCACCGCAAGCCACTAGCTCAAGTGGGCTTGGTGTCTAAACTCCACGCCGAAACCTACTTATACTCATTCTCAGTTCTTGTGTTTATTTTATTAAAACAAAAATATGTTTTGGGCAATACTAAGATTCGAACCCAGTCATCAAGGGAAGACAGTGTAGCACTCCGACCACTAGGCCAAGTACATCTATCGATATATAGTTTCTGCATATACTTTTCTGTCAACTCTCTGTCATTCTTTTATTTTCATAAAACTTGAATCTAATCTTTTGTTAGATATATATATATAAACTGAATTTATTTTCTAATCCGTAACTCATTGATTTAAAAATCATATTTTAGACAATAATTTATTTCTCCCTATTAATAAGCATGAATTTGTATTTACTCAATTTAATCAAAATAACACATTAGATCTTTTATGAACAATCAAATGAGTTCCATAGTATCAAATTTCACTTTACCAAAAATATATTTTCTTATTAAAAAGGAAAACTCAACAATTATCAAAATCTCTAGATTCATGTATACTAGTGCATGGCAATAATAAATTCTTTTCTCATTTATCAACTAACAAGTTGTAATTTAATCTACTAATCATAACATGATTCACTACTATTCACCACATCCAATAGCATAAATTGTTCTACTTATCATAATCAAAATTTCTATACTATTCATCTATAATTACTAGCATGCATAGTTCTAAATTAGAAAGCATGAGAACCCACCTTATGTTTGAAGGTTGAAAACTACAAGTGAATGGCTCCTTCTTGCTCCTAGCAACTCCTAGTCCTCTTCTCCTCCTAGCAAATGCTCCAAGCAAGGGATCCTCCAAACACAATAACTCTCTTTCTTTTTCTTACACTCTCTTCTTTCTCTTCTCTTTCTCTTGCTTTAATTCTAATTTTTGTGTGTGAAATGAAAAGGGGTAGGGTGCTATTTATAGAGTTTGTAGAGGGTTCAATTTGCAAAATTACCCACCTAATAAATTACTAAAATTAATTCTCTAACCTTTCACATTTCTAACTCCTAAAACTCCCACCCTTCATCTCCCCACTCTCTAAAACACTAACTCCTACTAATTAAATCCCTCTCCCATAACCCCTTCTTCTACATGTTAAAAACTGGCCTCCACATAGTTACAACCCGGCCAACAATTCAATCCAGCACAGTTTTGATGTTTTGATCTCCATCGTGGGCCCCCAATGTGGAAGCCACGTCATCTTGACAAAGTCAAGGCAAGACCAACACATTGCTGTGCCTTCCTTCAAATTCCACGTGGGACCCCCCTCCAAACTTACCATTTCATTTCATTAAACCATCCATTTTTATATTATACCAATCCATGCACATTATCTAAACAACGCCAATACTATATATATATTATTTTATAATATTTCGAAAACTACGGGTGTTACACACATCGAAAATTATTTTGAAAACAACTACGCTTAAATGTGCACACCGAAACCACGTGCATCGCACGTAAAACATGAAAATGCAAAAATCGACTTTATTGATGAAAAGTTATTAAATATAATTGAAAATAATATCAGCAAAAATTATATTTACTAATTTACATATATTTCCTGATGAAATCATAACACGTAGAAAGTACGTGCAATATACGTGCAGAAAGTCGAAAAGTGCATTTTAATCAAAACAAGGGGAAAATAAATTTTCATTTTATAAAAAATACATAAAAATAAATAATTTAAACCTATAAAAAATATTATACGTAGTGGTGGAAACACGTGCATCAAAACACGTAAAAAGCACGTAAATCCCATGGATTAAAATATTATATTTTAGTTGACTGAAATCAATACGGAAAATGTATAAATAGTACGAATCCAAAATATGTAGTGAAATACATTACAAAATATACGTGCGTAACACCTAGGGGCAAAATTGTAATTTCAATTTTGCGGGGTGTTACAGACTGTGCTCTCTGTCGGTCTCCTGGCTGATGTCGGGGCTTCTCGAGGACATGCAATTAACGAATTATGTTTACTGTTATCAATTTATATGGTTTTGATACGAATAATTAATGGAGATTTGTTCAGGGGTTATATGGGGATTTAATTGTTGGTGGGCCCACAGGTTTGGGACAGCAGCAATGCTGCTTGCTGCTGCCGCCCACGTAGCTTGTGGGGCCCCCATGAGGGACTCACGGGAAGAAGCATACGGCATCATTTATGTTAATGATAGATTATATGGTGTTCATGTATGACTACGGCTTCATTTTCCAGAAAAGAATGATATTTATCAGTATAGATTCATTAATTTTCTATTCATTAATTTGTGTTGACCATTCAATTTTCTGTTAATGAAAATCAAATTTCTGTTACTAAAGATATTTGTCCTATAATCGGATAAATAAAATTCAGTTAGATATTATTTTGATATTATCAAAACATTAGATAGATATGGTTCAGTTATGGTTTTGTTATTATTTCAGATAAATATACATCACATTTTCTGTTATAGTTTTGTTATCACTTTAAATTGATATTATCTATCTAAAATAAAGTAAAATTGTAAAGTTAAGGTTAAGGAAATTTTTTGGGAAACAATTAAATTCAAATTTTGGTTTTGGTTTTTCTTATGAATGTCTAATATTTTGAATAGTTTAATTGAAACAAAATGTTGCCAAAGTGACCTCTTTTGTGTAGATTAATTTATTTAAAATATCAAGATGATTGTGTGTTTGTAATTCATGCGTTTATTAACTGACTCAAAGGTAAGTTGATATTTGGCCGAATTTCATTCACATCTGTGATAATAAATATGTGACAATTATAAGGTATTCCATGTGAACAATAAGTCAGTCCAAAAAATGACCTATTATTTGACAGGATTTATTGTCAATATTTGATTACTACAACAAGAGTACCGCTTACAGTTAATGTTACTGTCCAAAGACTTGATAGTAATGTTGTGCCTGGTATCTTGAGATGAGATTAACCATTATTTGAATTTATTGTTTTATATGGATTCTCATGTGAGCTTTTTTTCTTTTCTATATTCAGCTAGTTTATCATCTGCTGCCTCAATAACTGCTAACATCAATTTTATTCCCATGCTTAATGGGACTAATTTCAAGGATTAAAAAATGACTCTTAAGGATATGGTAAGGAGTATGATTGCTCATTCCAACTTATCTGAGTCCATCTGGGGAGAAGCATTAAAGACAACAGCTTATATTCTCAATAGAGTACCACCTAAAGTAGCTGCAAAAACACCTTATGAGCTTTGGACAGGTTGAAAGCCTAGTCTAAAGCACTTTCACATTTGGGGATGTCTAGCTGAGGCAAGGCCTTACAGACCACATGAAAAGAAATTGGACTCCAAAATAGTGAACAGCTACTTTGTTGGTTATTCTGAACGATCTAGGGGTTATAAGTTTTATGATCCCACACTTAGGAATATTTTTTTTAAACGGAAACTACAACATTTTTTTAGAAAGTTGAGTTTGGGGAGAAATAAGGTTAGGGACATTGCATTTGAGGAGGAATTGGATTCAATTACAAACCCAATTCCTACTATCACTTTTGACAATATTCAGGTTCCCACACCTATTATTGATCAAGAAGTGAATCCGGAACCTCAACAAGATAATGTTGAACAACCCCCCATTCAAAATAAGGTAATTGTTTCAAAAGAACAAACTCAACAACCTTAAGATCCAGTGCCATTAAGAAGATCCACGAGAGAAAGGAGGAATGCTACTCCGGATGATTATATTTTATTTCTCCAAGAATATGAGGATGACAATGGAATGATGAAAGATGATCCAATCACATTTCATCAGGCCATGAAAGGTTGTAACTCACAAAAGTGGATGAATGCCATAAATGAGGAGTATAAGTCTATGCAAGACAACAAAGTTTGAAAACTTGTCCCATTACCAGAAGGTGCAAAACCAATTGGTTGTAAATAGATATTTAAGACCAAGAGGAATGCAAATGGTAATGTGGAGAGGTATACAGCACGTCTTGTAGCTAAAGGCTTTACTCAGAAAGAATGCATTGATTTTACAGAGACTTTCTCTCTAATTTCATCGAAAGACTCATTTAGGACGATTATGGCAATTGTTGCTCATCTTGATCTTGAGCTACATCAGATGGATGTCAAGACGGCGTTTCTCAATGGCAACATTGACGAGACAATTTATATGGTGCAAGCAGAAAACTTTGTGTCGGGAGATCCAGAGAATATGGTTTGCAAATTGACAAAATCCATCTATGGACTCAAGCAAGCTTCTCGTCAATGGTACCACAAGTTTCATCAAGTAATTATCTCATTTGGTTTTGAGATGAATAGTTGATGATTGTGTGTATCACAAGTTCAGTGGGAGTAAGCATATATTCCTAGTTCTATATGTCGATGACATATTGCTTGCCACTAATGATATAGATTTATTGCACGAAACTAAAAGGTTTCTGTCCAAACATTTTGAGATGAAGGATCTTGGGGATGCCTCTTTTGTATTAGGAATTCAGATACACCGAGATCGTTCTCGAGGTACTCTTGGATTATCACAAAAGGGATACATCGATAAAGTACTCAAATGGTTTGGCATGCAAGATTGTAGATCAGGGGATACCCCTATTGCTAAAGGAGACAAATTTAGTCTCAATCAGTGTCATAAAAGTAACCTTGAAATTCAGGAAATGCAAAAGATCCCCTATGCATCAGCTATTGGGAGTCTAATGTATGCTCAAGTATGTATACGTCCGGATATTGCGTACATTGTTGAGATGTTAGACAGATATTTAAGAAAACCTGGTATGGACCATTGAATAGCAGCCAAGAGGGTCATGAGGTATCTTCAGAAAACAAAAGATTACATGCTCACATATAAGAAATCAGATCATTTGGAGGTCGTAAGGTATTCTGATTCTGATTTCACTAGGATGCCAAGATAAAAAAAATCTACATCATGTTATATTTACCTGTTAGCTAGAGGAGCTATATCCTGGAAAAGTATCAAACAGACACTTATAGCTTCTTCCACTATGGCAGCAAAGTATGTAGCATGCTATGAGGCATCGAATCATGGAATATGGCTACAAAATTTTGTCACTGGGCTGCGCATTTTGGAGAATATAGAAAGACCACTCAAGTTATTTTGTGACAATAAGTCAGCGGTGATGTATTTCAACAACAGGAGTTCGACAAAGTCGAAACATATTGACATAAAGTTCCTAGTTGTGAAAGGAGTGCAAAGTGGACAGATGTCCATAGAGCACATTGGGACAAACTCCATGATAGCAGATCCGCTCATAAAGGGATTACCACCCAAGATCTTTTATGAGCATACTGCTCATATGGGTGTTGTATTATTTAAGGATATCATGATTTAGTGGAGTTTGTATTTTATTTGCATTATGTTTGTGTGAGACATTTATACATTTGGTTATTTTCTGATCAGAAATAAAGAATTAAGTTTTCTCACTCATTTGTCATGTTTTGGTTCTGACCTCACTTAAGTTTTAAAGAGGACCAGTTGGAAATAGGCATGTGTATAGATCACATTGCATGAAATTTTCATGCTACACATTCACACTTGATTTATATCGTTTGATATGTTGATATATGTGACCATTGATAAATTTAATTACGATAAATGTAACGAAAATTGCTTTGATCCTATATTTACATGATTAATGGACGAGATTGTTTAGCTATGCTTTTGGTTATGACAGTAAAATTCTGAGCTCACAAAGTATGTACATTTATAAGTAGTAACATATGTGGCCCAAGTGGGAGATTGTTAGAAAATAATCTGTGGGCTCACATATGTGACTAAATGTGTAATTGTTATTCTAAAGTCTAACCCAAATTAAAGTGATCTAATTAAGATTAAGTAATGGGTTAAAAGCATATAATTTAAAATGTGATATAACACGTGTAGAGACCGTAAAGTAAATTTCTTATTTTGTGATGGGCAAAATTGGAAATCAATAATTATCAATTAGGGTTATGGTCACCTATATATACGTATCTTCGTATTCCATCTGTCATCCCATCAACAGAAGAATAGAGAGACGGCCTCTCTTAGAAGTGCGTATCATATAGAAAGATTCAAACCCTCTGCGCAATCTCCATCAATGGCTTCAGGTTAGTACTTCTGCTTTTAATGTTTTTCTTCTTTTGATTGAGCAAGAACTATAGTTTCATGATTTAGGATTTTACATTAAAGTACTTTTGCAACATGATTAAGATCTAGATTCATAGAAACATGTTTTAGGTTGTTATTAATGTTTTATGCATGTTCTTAAGTGTATATAAAATTCCATCAAAAAATATTTCTAAAAATTTGAAGGTCAAATGATAATTGAATGACTCACAAGTTCCTGAACCAAAGGAAGAGTAATCTTTTCGCCAATCAAACTAAGTTGATCAAGAGTCATCTCAGCATCTCTTAATGATCCATCTGACCTTGACGCAATCAGCTTAAGGGCATCCCTGTCAATTTGCAAGCTTTCACTGGTTGCAATCCATTGTAACATAGATATGATATCAGAATCCTTGAGCTTGGGGAAAAAGAACTTCTGGCACCTGGATACTATTAAATGGGGGAAATGATCAAGACTGGAACTGACAAGAATAAAAACCACTTGTTGGGGTGCTCGACTGATAAGCTTCAATATAACACCCCATGAATCCGCAGGCAATGTATCACTATCGTCAATAATAACCACTTTAAACTGAGATGACAAAGGGGACAATATTGCTTTGTCAAGAACATTCTCCATAATGTTTTCATAGTCGAATGCACTAATGGGTCCCACTTCTATCACATTTTGATTCCTGCCCAAATTGTGAGAGATGCAAGAAGTACAGACATCACAAGGTATGGGATGCTCCATTGATTGGCAATTCAAAGCTTTAGCAAAAACTCGTGCACAAGAGGTCTTGCCTGTTCCATGCGGACCATAGAAGACATATATTAACCCAACTTTTCTTCTCAAAATAGCGTTTGAAAGAGCTTGAACAACCAAGTTCTGCCCAACCATATTTTTAAAGGTTTTTGGCATGTATTTCTGAGTTAGACTCTGATGTCTACTTCTGGATTTGTGTCGACTACCTGTTCCTGCTTCAGATTCAAGCTCAGAATCCACTTCACGCCTTGACCTATTATTGGCATAAATTCCAAGTTCCCCTGAGTAATCCCTCACCAAGAAGTGATCCTCATTCCCTAACTGAGACCCCGGTGGCTCAATTAGTAACGGAAGTGCCTCGGAATCTGAAGCAGTAGATGAAGTCACATGATCAGATGCAACCGCAATTCTACCAGTATCCTCAACATTCCGTAGCCTTGGATCAGACCGCCCACACGACAAACTCCTTCCCGCAATATCCAAACATGTCTTACCTCTGTTATGAATACTAGACCAGTTCCACGGAAGCCCACAGCCGTTTCTCTGAGCCTGACCTACATCCACCTCAGTATCCTCTCCTTGTCCTTCCCTTACATATCCTTTCCCTAATTCTCTCTGCCGGCCATCCTGACGACTAAACCTACGCTTCTTCCTATGTTTCAACCCACTGCGCTGACCATAACCACTAGCTTTTGCCTCCACCTCCTCTACTACATTCTCAACTCTCTTATCCCTTTTACCCCTAAACTCACCCAAATTTCTCCTAACCTCATTATCCGTCTGACTGGGCTCCTCTTCCAACCGCTCCGATAACGTCTTACCACGCACACCCTTCCCTTTCGCCTTCCTCTTCGGAACCTTCCACCCCTCCTCTTCTTTCTCCCTACTCTCCCCCTCAAATTCATTAAAAACACTCGAACTCACCGAAAGCCTCCCAGCTCCAAACTCCCTCTTCCAATCAACCCCAACCGATCTCCGCCCACTGTGCACCTTACCCGAAACCCAAGAAGCAGGGCTAGCAGATGGGTCTCTTAGCGATCTCGACCGCTGCAGCGCGATAAGATCCCTAAGGAGAGACCTCTCCGGGACACCCTGGCTCCGACCGTGCATGTGGTACTTCAAGTGAATGCAGTTAGTAAGATGAACGTGGTTTCTCAAATGGTCACTTAGTGGGAACCCAACACTAGTTGAATCAACCTCAACCTCATCAGTTACAAAGTTTCGGGTCATTGTCACCTAATCCTAGGGTTTATCAAATTCTTGCACCGCCAAAAATCCATCTTTTTCGAAATCGGGGCTTAAATTGTTTCACTTCATTACCAAATCTATCTTCTTATTTTCTTCCTGCTAACAAGATTTCAATTAAATTACTCGCGAAAACAAAACAAAAAAATTGATTATGAATCGAAAATCAAAGTGAGATTGGAAGAGCGAACTTACTGGAATCTTGAATGAATTAGGGCGAAGAAGATCGTCGACCTCTCTCTCTCTACTTTCTCTCTCCAGAAAGAAGCACAGAATCTCGAAATCTCACACTTTCTCTCTCTAAAACTTCTCTAAATCTCACTCTTTCAATCTCCAAAACTTCACGAAATCTTATTTTCTCTCTCTAAAACGTTTTCTCTCTCTAACTTTGGCTCACAGGAAGCAGCAGAAGCTGAGATGGGAGCTTTAGAATTCGTGCTGGAAAAGGGCGGGGGAGTGGGAGTGTGGGAGGTGGGGCCCGAAGGTGAGAGGGGATTGGGTAGGTGTGGAAGTGCGTGCGGTTGTAGTCAGGTGTGTGTTTATTTATTTGATGGAGGAATGATGAACGGTATTGTGCACACGGGTTTTTTTTGTCGTTTTCCGGTAAACGGTAATGATGGTGCACTGAGAGGTATTAAAGGGTGTGCTTATAACGTGTTTGGCACCTGACATTCTGACAAGTATAAAGGGTGTGCATATTTCCGACCACCTCTCATGGGTGCGTTTCATTAGAAGCTCTCATCCACGCTCTTCCCACTGGTGGGATTTTTCTGAGGCGACTCATCGTCTCGCGTCACCTTTTTGGAAAGGTGTTTGGAAAGCAGCTGCCGCGTTTCACTGCGGTATTGATCGCGCATGTAGTGACGGTTCTCGGGCCAAACTCTGGACTGACAGGTGGGCGGGTAACACTTCGCTAGCTTCAGCCTTTCCATCCCTTTTTAATCTAGCAGTTTTTCCCCAAGCAACCTTGGAGAACTCCTTCATGCTTATTAACGACATTCACTATTGGTTTATTCCTTTCGCGAATGTTCTCACTCCTCCTTTGTCCGCGCTTTTCGATAGTCTCATTCAGATCCTTAATAGCTATGAATGGAGATTTACCGAGAGTATAGTCTGGCGCTGGTCTCCCTCAGGAGTTTTCTCCGTCAATTCTTTCTATAGATTTCTCAACTCGAGAGGAGTGAAATCTCCTATCGCCAATTTTATCTGGAAGCCTAAGATCCCTCTTAAGGTAAAAATCAATTCTTGGCTAGCTTTTAACAATAAGCTTCTAACAGTGGCTGTGCTGAACAAGAGGAACCTAGCTTGGGGACAATTCTGTGTTTTCTGTGATAATCACGCGGAAGATGTGAACCATTTGTTCATCCAATGTCCCAATACTATTGCGTTATGGAAGATTTGCTCTTTGGCTTCGAGTCTAGATTCTACTCCTCTGGATCTAGCCTCGGCTTGCTTCACTAAGCCTTTGAATCCCTTACTCAGGCATGCATGGATCTTATCTACCCATATCATAATCTGGATTATTTGGAAAGAAAGGAATAGTAGGATTTTCAAACTCCGCAGATCGTCTATTCATGCGTTAATCGATGAGTTCTTCTATCTTTTCAATCTTTGGTCCTCAGTTCTAGACTCCAAGCATGTCTCCACCTCTGCGCTTCAGCTTTATCATAATGCCTACATTTGCCTCCGTTCCCTTCACGCTATTTAATTATCCATTATTCTTACAGCTTTTGATTTTAGTCGTAACCATCCTCTTTGTCCTTCTTATCTCGTGCAGGTCTAGGAGACAGCACCAGAGGCATCCTCCAGTCCTGACCCCCAGTGAATTGTGCTCTGGTCTTTATCAGAGCAGTATTAACTATTTTGTTGCTTTCCCTGGTTATTTTGTTTCCTCCTCTTTTGATCAGGGTGACTTATGGTTTTTGTCTGTGGACTGTTTATGATGCTTTTGCTGGCTTCTAGCTATTAGCTTCTATGTTATTTCTCCTTTACAGGGAGAGTTTAATTTTCAGCTTAATTTCCTTTTAGCTGTTTATTCCAGGACTTTATGTAATTCTCTTTTACGCTGATATCTGATCTAGTTTAGCTTGATCTGTGCTTTCTTTTAGCTGAGCCGCTTTCGCATTCCTTTGCGCGATCAGCGGGGTTTTATAGCGTTTTGTTCTATACATTTGGGAATTTGCATGTCCATTTGTTCCCTGTAATTGTGTGGACTTACCAACTCCATCTTGACCTGTTATTTCAAATTTTGGCTTGGATGCTTTTCTGCCTAGTTGCAGGTGATGGTGTGCGGTTGGCTGGCTATTCTTGATTTCCAGGTGCTTGCATTCTTGATTTTTACATGCAAGGACCACAGGTGCTTGCATTGTGAAAGGATCGGAATGCAGTTTTTCTGTGCAGTTGCCAAGTGTTTGTTTTCCCCTGTGGTCTCCAGTTCATCAGGAGCCTCATTCACTTTGAGCGCGACTGTCTGGCGTTCGTCCTCGCCTCGGCTAAATGCGATATTGGCATCGATCTGCTTTCACTTCAGTTGTACTCCTTTTCTGTTTGTACTGTTAGCTATTGTATGTCTCTTGACTTGTATTCTCGTAGCGGATCATTTTACGGCTTGTAAAATTACTATATATTTTTCTTCAATATATTTTTTGATGGCTGGGGTCGTAAGACCCTATCCGATTCATCAAAAAAAAAAGACATTCTGACAAGTACTGTATTTAAATGTTGGTATCTCACATGTATTGTTTATTTCTATTTTTTTGTGTAGTATTTCATGTTATTTTTTGATATAGCTCGTATTTAGAAGGCGATTAGTAGGCGATTCAAAATTCAAAAATCCCTTCTTCCTCAGCATCTCCTCTTCCTAGATCCCGTCGATACTCCCTCCTTCTCGCTTTCGCCGTTCAATCAACATTGTTGAGCTCCCCATTCCCTGCCGACCCATCTCAGCCTTTTCTTTTTTGAGTCGGGCTCTTCTTCCTCTCCTTCAGAGCCCATAGCGTGGCGCTTCTCCCCTTTCGCTCTCCCTTTGTCCATCTCGGTGGTGGCCAGATCCGAACGGCCTTTTCGGCTCAACATCGTCTCGCCTTCCTCCACCTCTGAGCGGTGTTGCTCCTCCGTCCGGTCGCCGGTGTCCCCTTCTAGTGTAAGCTTTTCAGCCAGGAGTCTCCTTCCCCCTTCCAGCTGCGATCCAGTCACCCCGTTTCAACAGCGCGCTGTAAGTTTCTGGCCGTTTTGATCTTTAGTATTATTTCGGTAGTCTTGTTTTTGTGGGTTGATCCCTGGAGCATTTCTTTTGTTCTGTTGATTATTCTTAGCGCTGTGTAGTGTTCCGTTATCAGTTAATAGTTGGTGTTGGCTTTGTGTTCCCCATTCCTTGGGGACTTTTTTGCCAGCGATTCTTCAGCTCAGGTCGGTATACTGACTGAGATTTTCTTCTAGATTGACGTTCTATCTATCCTCTCTCGCTCTCTATTTTCTCCTATCTTGTTCTCCTAATTGGAGAGTGCGTCGTTTTTCTTGTGGAAGGGTTATTGGTTTCCATTCTGTTAGTGGTCTCTCTATCCTCTTCCTTTCCTTTTTTGGAGCTTAGTTTTTCTCCATTCTTGGAAGGGTCTCTTCTATGCATCTTATCAAGGCTGTAGCGAGCTCTGACCTTTCAGCCTCGGATCAGGACTAGCTGAGGAATGGTTCTACTTCTACTTGGGATTTCATTTCCCCCTCTCAGGGTTCTCCCAATTGCTTTAACTCCCCTTCGCATTATTGGCCCGATCTTCATCGGGTATGCTTCAGGTGCCTCCTTCCTAGGCATCTTAAGCGTGATTGTATGAATAAAATGAAGTGTTTATTCTGTGACAAGCTCGGTCACTCTCTTAGTCGTTGTTTTTCCCTTCAAAAACTTCTGAGATGGCCCAGAGGTCATCCCTTACCGGCCAAACTCCTATCCTTCCTTAATTACCCCCTTTTAAAGCTCAAGCTTCTGAATAGCTTGGTTAGGAAGCACAGTAGGGTTGAGAGCCAGGACCTCGACTCCTCTGTCTTGGTTGAAAGTTCAGCGTCGAATTCATCCCCATCTAGTCCTTCTCCTCGCGCATTTCCAGTCACTCTTATTCGGCCTAATATTGCTTTACTTTTTAAGGACCGTAAAGCTTTTACGAACATTGTTTCCACCCCCCGCCGGGCCTCTTTCAAGGATCGCCCCCGACCTGTCTCAGTGGTTCCGTCATTATTCGGGAAGTTAGGTTATTATCCTGACTGGTTTAATTCCTATTCCTCATATCTTTCGTGGTCTCGTTCCACATTCCAGCACTTCTGACCCCCTTGTGCACCCTGATAGAGCTATTATTGTTTTTAAGGACCCTTCTCTGCACTATAACTATCCCTGTACTTTGAAGTTCACTTATCCCTTATGTTCTGCGATCTCGTTTCATTATCCAGGATGCCTATACTCTTGGTATCAACTTTTAGGGGCTCAGTTCTGGCTCTATCAGGTCCTGAGGGCTTTCAAACTCTTCTTGCTCTCCCTTCCCCTCAAGTATTCTATTAGTTTTGATGGCACTTCATTTCCCCTTTGGGCCGGCACCACCAAAACCATCCCATCTATCTCTTCGACTGCTCCCAGCAGTCACAGTTCCCCCCTGTGTTCCATCTCTGTTGATGTCTCTTCATCTGACCTTGGGGCGTTTTCACCCCCTTCTGCAAGTGCCGCCCATCCCCCTGTCAAGCGCGGTTACAAAAAGAAAGTTTTCGATCTTTCGAAGATTCGAGTGAGCGCTCGCCTTATTGCGAGGAAAGCAGGCTCCGTGTCAGCTCTTCAGCCAAGGCACTGTGTTGTTTCGCCTGCTCGTTGACATCCCCGGTGTTAGCAGTGTCTTTCCGCCGTTTAGCCACTAGAGTCCCTCTAGACTGCTAGTGGATTTGGATGTCGTCGTGGAGGGAGTTTTTTATCCAGTTTTCTTGGATCGTTTGCTCGTGTCTCTGGGCCTTCTGCAACGCTCTATGGTTTCGAGATGGTGACTCTTTGCCGTGTTTTGGCCCTCTGTATTGATACTTGTTATTGTATTTCTTTTTTATTCGTTTATTTCTGTTTTACCTCTTGTAAAACCCTTGGTGCTTGTTTGTATTATTACTGTTTAATTGATTAATATATTTTTGATGGCTGAAGCCTTTTGGCTCTATCCGATTCATCAAAAAAAAGATATAGCTCGTATTTGGTCTCTTGTATATTTACCGTTGGAACCTTGGTTCGTAAAATTTGTGAGACTATTGAACATTAAGGGTGTTGGGATTGGGGCGTCAATAAATGCCTCAGGTCGTAGCAAAATTAATTAGAGCAATGAAGAAATTGAAGAGATGAGACGAATCAATTGAGCAAGCAAGTAGATCCATCAATCCAAACACAAATACAACGATGATTTATCCCGGTTAGCTTTTGCTACATCCGAGGCGGAAAATATAAGGAGATCTGATATTCAACTAGAAGATATTACAAGGAGAAACTGATTCACTCAATATAAGAAATTAAACCCACTCACCAAGAACTATATCTCTCTCGAGCTTCTCTTTGCAATGGAGAAAATAATCTATGAAGTACTATACTCTCATATTGGAGGAGTTTACAATATATATAGAAGAATAGAAAGAAACCTATGTTTAATCTTAATTCTAAGTCATCCGATATAACATGGAAAAGAAGCAACTGAATAGGAGTCGTACGATCTAACTTGGAGTTGAAGATTGGCTGAAACGAACTAACAAATCAAGGCCCAAAACGAACACAGTACCGCAATCGGTTGACCGTCCACCTCTCGGCCAAACCCAGTGCATCTGCAGTCGGGTGTGCGGTCGGGGGTGCTGTCGACCGCAACTTGGGACAGTCGGCCACAACTATGCATGCAACTATGTCTGCACTATTGCTGCTCTGTTTTCTTCTACTCTCTTCGACGCTTCGACCTCCGTGCTTCATTTTACCTTCTTCTAATCTAAACCACGAGCATTCAAGACACATTCTTAATAAATCGCTACTAGGATAAGCAAGATTCAATCCGGCCCCAAGTGTGCCTGGGGCTACCCTGTTGACCGGATCCGTAGAGGTCTTCCCGTCCGGGGGCAGTACCTCAAGCCATTTTCAAAGTAGGGTTGCACGAACCTGAGTAAAGCTGGTCAGCTCACTTTTCACTATCAATCGCTCCCTCCCGATCCACCTTGGATTGCATACAAGTGTTATCACATGACATGTTATTCATCTCCAAACTTTAATGAATTCCACTTGCAAAAATAAAAAATAAAATAAAATAAAATAAAATAATAAAAAAACTTAGAACAATAGCTTCTTTTTCTAGTTGAACTGATCTCTACCCAATCTCATCTGATCCAGTGTAGCCCCTCAAAGGCACACCTTCGTAGATGTACTCACGAAGTTACCAAACTCCGCACGAACTCCACCTACCCTTAGGCTTTCTCCACATCTCAATGACATTCGAACGTCATGGTCTCGTCTCGATGATTCTAGTTGCGGCAAACTAGCTGAGCTTGCGGGAATAACGGGAAAAGAACTAACAACCCCTACGTAGGATTTTCGGATTTCCCAAAGCTTGTAGACATTGTGTTGGCTTGGCCCAGCCACTCTCATACCTCTAATCACTTCATGACGACCTTAAAAAACAGACAGAACTCTACATCGAGCTGTATACCGACAACCCCGTGCATCCAGAGTTCCCAAGGAAATCAGATTCCGTTTCAACATATGAACATGCAAAACATCCCTTAAAGTGAACATGTTTAGACCTGGCATCTTCAACTCAATTGTCCCATCACCTACTACTTCATAAATCTTCCTAGTTCTCTTTGTCACACAATGCCCTGTAGTAGACTTATAAGTAGAAAACAACTCCCTCTTGGAGCAAATATGGGAAGAACTCTCTGAGTCAAGAAACCAACTAGAATCAACTTCTAAAGATTTGAAACAAGAAGACACAAATCACCTAAATCAAAGGCACTAACCACATTAGCAGTTGAATTCTTATTCTTGGCGCTCTCTTGATTCTGTAATTTCCAACAGTCTTTCTTGATATGCACTGGCCTCTTGCAATAACGGCAACGGATCAAATCCTTTTGCAAAGCACTTTGTCTTCCCCCCGAAGGACCTTCCACTACTAGAGAACTTGTAGGAATAGACGGTGATTTATGAGTCTCTTTCCTAAGTTGATTTTCCTTTAATGCTTTGATTACACCATCTACCGAAATACTCTCCTTGGCAGATCTACCGTGTAGCATGGTAGTTATCGAAGCTCATACGAATCCGATAGTGAATATATCAGGTTGAAAGCTTTATCTTCCTCTCACACAACCGCGTTAATCGCCTTAAGTTTAGATAATATCTTGTTGAACTCAGTAATGTGGTCTTGCAGATCAGCACCTTCCTTCATAGATAAACGGAACAACTTCCTCTTCCAATGCATCCGATCTAATAATGACGAATCAGAGTAGTCAGCTATGAGTTTTTTTCACAAACTCGTAGCGTCAGTTTCTTCCAGAAATCTGCACTTGACCTCGTCCGCCAAGGATAGTCGGATCGAACCGCAACTATGTCTGCACTATTACTGCTCTGTTTTCTTCTACTCTCTTCGACGCTTCGACCTCTGTACTTCATCTTACATTCTTCTAATCTGAACCACGAGTATTCAAGACACATTTCTAACAAAGGGTCGTAACTAGCATAAATTATGTTGTTGTTTAAATCTATACTACTATAATTTGATCATCATATCTATATATTATACTAATAGGAGAGAGATTATACCCCTCTATACTTTCTCTATTTTGAAATAGAGAAAGAAGAGAAAAAGTAGGGATTCATATTTAGCTAACACGTGCACTACACATAATTTTATTTAAAAAACCAAAACAAAATAAAAACCTCAATCCCTCAAACACAATCTCTTCCCCTCCCACTTTCTCAGTCTCACAAAATCTTATGTCTCTTCCCAAACTCACTCCATCCCCTAAATTAGAATTAGATTTTTAAGTAAACACAATTCATAAAATTACTTTTATATGATTTTCTTAGTCTGTCATTTTTACCTTAACCTGTGCTATAATGCATGATTTATAATGTATAACCTATTTACTAAATGTTAATAATGTTATAATATACATATTAACATAAATTAGTTGAAATTGCGACATTTTTTCATTGCATGCATTTTTTAGCTTTAGTAATATTCAGTTGGATAACATTATAGTTTGGTAGTCATTCTCTAAACCAACTGCTTATATGAAGGATGATAACATAAGTTTCTCCCAATTCTTTCATATTTTTTTTGGAGTTCTGTATAATTTTATGAGTCCCTCAAAACTATTTTAGGCTGTGCAATTTGCATAGGGTAACACTAGTATATCTTTATAGAAGTGTGTTATTCACTTCATTCTTTAGGGATATAAAATATAAATATATTGTCACGCCCCGCTTCCCAAAAATACGGAATACGAGCACGTAACAAAAGCCCAGCGAATGATTTTCATCATCCATAAGCTGTTCAGGAATCTTTACAATATCTCACAAAATAATCAGAGTCGGAAGTAAAGAAACAACCACATGTACATATGAACCAAATACCAACAAGAATACTTGAAATAAAATATATTAATCTCAAATAGTCATGATCTGAAATACACAAATAATCCTGGGTTACATTGCCCAAATACAAGAATAAATCCAAGTACATGTATACAATTATTGTTCAAGCAACTACAAAGAAATAATAATAACAAGATCCAGCACTAATACTTCATGTTACCAATACCGTCTAGAACCTGTTCTCCAAAATCTGCAATTCAACGAATGCAGGAAAGAGGAAAAGAGAAAAACAAGTACCCGTCAATTGCAAGTTATGAGCCATTTAATGTAGGATACAAGCACATGGAAAAACTAACTAGCAACATGGTATAAGCATGATGTCAAAATGAAAAACTAGCATGGCAAAGTGAACAAGTGTAAACGGCATGAATCAAGTGTCAAGTAATCAAGTAAACAGGTAAACATGTAGCAGGTATCAAGTAACAGGTATACAGGTAAATAGGTAATCATGTAACATGTATCAAGTATCAAATCTCATGTATCATGTATTCAAGTATCAAGTAGGCATGTATCATGTGATCAAGTAGCATGTTCAGGTCTCATGTGTCAAGTCTTGTAGTTATTACTATCTAGGTAGCACTTCATGTGCCCCATATTATAACACATGGTTGCTACAACAAACAGTTTCACTTTAGATTTCATAGTGGACCATAGAGGGCAGTGTAATCAGAGATCAGAACAGAAACAGGAAACAGGTTCATGAATTAAAATAGGTACACGAATCATCCGATTCATACATCAACAGGTTCATGAATCAACAGGTACACGACCAACAGGTCTGTGCATCAACAGGTAACAGGTACCCGACCAACACGTCCGTGCATCAACAGGTAACAGGTACACGACCAACAGGTCCGTGCATCAACAGGTTCATGTATCAACATGAATCAAAACAGGAAATACGGGCCCCCTTCCGAGTACACATTTCTGAATTATTCACTATTATATCTTTCCCTTAAAACCCCGGCTTGGTCATTTATTATTATAATCAGGCATGCATGTATGTGTCGCAAAACAAAGCAAGGATAACATGGCATAAATAAGTATCAGTTTTAGGGTGCAAGATAAACAAGTACAGGTACAAAATAACATACAACAGGGTGAAACAACTAGTTTTCTAATTCAGGACAGTAAAACAGTATTGTGCAAAAACAATGATTCCCACTACTACAAACATCCAAATCTGAACCTGTCGAAGGATCTGGAAAATAGACTTCCACACAAATCCATAGAGTATAAATAAGTCATATAGTAATTCACAACATCATAACTCAAAACAGGTTTGAAAATAGAAAACATGTTCAGTCAGAAATAAGGAAAACAAATTCTCAGTCAGGAAAACTGCATCAAAAGCTCTCAAATAAATTTAGGAAAAATCTGAGGTATTCCCTTATATGTCTATAATCAAAATATAAAGTTTCATAATATTCCAGTAAAATTAGTTCAACCATCAAAAATAAGAAAACATCGAGAAACGATACTTTGGCCAATCTACAATTCCCAACACTGCTGTACGAAAACTGAGATATCTTGCAACCAGTGAAACGAAATCCAATTCTGCTAAAGGGATATGAAAATAGATAAATTATACTAACTTTCATATTTCACAATATTTTTCATACAGTATAACGAATCATAGTGAAAATAGGGTTCTTTACAGAACAGCGAGCAAAATACAGCAAGTATAGATTTCATAAACGAGCATGAAACATCACATAAAACTTATCAATAAAATTCACCAAAATTCTGGGTAATCCTTAACTAGATAAAGAAACACTGACCAAAGTTTCAGATCAAAATAATATACGTAGCATAGTTCTTTAAAATAATTTATCATCAAAATCACCAAAAAATAGAATCTGGAAAAGGTCAACACCTCTGTACTAAAACAGTCATAACTCAATCATAAAAAATCAAAATCAAGAAAGGTCAGAGGGGTTTGAAAATAGACGAAATTATCTAAAACTCATGTTTTATACCGAGATCAAGATACTAACTTTAACCCAGTCGAAAACAGCAAACAAAACAGAACAGTGCCAAAAATACAGATTTTTCCCTTTAAAACAAAACCAACATAGATTTAAGAAAATTGATCCAAACACATCCAAACTTGAAATAAGGTCTACCAAGTGTCTAAACATCATGAATTAGGGTTATTAACATGTCAACGCAAAAAATTTCACATGGGTCTCAACCAAAACACGAATTCACACAAAAGTCTCACAAACAAGATCAAAAATCAAGAACGGGTGAATCCTAGGTTAATTCATGTTCATATTATTTTGTGAGTCATCTATGGTCAAATTTTCACAATAGAGACAAAACCCATCAAGCATAATACAAACAAGAGTCGTCTTTAGACCCAACTACACTATAGGTGAACTTTTTGACTTGTATCAAACAAATAAATTAGAGTACAAGTTACTTGATTGTAAGACGACGACGGGAAGACACAAAAGAAAGAATAACGGGAATAGATTCCCGAGGCACAAGCACGACACACGGATGGATCATGAACACGAATCACGAACCAAACGGATCACACGAACCGAAGCGAGCAAACGAACTCAAACGAACCAACGAGATTACACCCCACAATCAAATATGAGATCAAAACCAAGATAGATGCTGATGATGAGATCCGACGACCCGATGACGAGGGCTGGGGGCGACGCGGCACGGCCGGAGGCAGGGGGAGAGCGGTGCACGGGAGGAGGTCGGGGAGACTGGCACGATGGAGAGATGGGTTGCGGCTGTGGTTTAAAGAAGGAGAAGATGAATAGGGTTAATGTTATATAGGGTATAGATTAGGGTTAGATGGTGACTGGGTTGGGTGCGGGTTGGGTATTGGGTAGTTTTAGGTTGGTTGAAAGGGTATTTCGGGTTTGGGTTGGGGTAAGCTTAATGGGTAAATATGGGTTATTGGGTAGGGTGGGATTTGGGCTGTTGGGTTAGATGGGTATGGTTAAATAGGAAACGGGTATGGGTAATAATAAATGGGTATTTGGTTATTAATAGGATTGAGTAATAAATAGGGTTTTAAAAATTCAATAGGACAAATAAATTAACCACTAAAAAAATTGTTCATAATAAAAATGCAATTTGCCATTACAAAATATAATTTATTTAAAATACTACAAATACAGTTAGAAGATAAAAGTGGATTTTTAATAACTAGCCGAAAATAACAATAATAACAATAATACTAATAATAACAATAATAAGAGAAATAATAACAAAATATAAGAATTGTATTACAATATAAAAATCATATTAGATAGTCACTAATAAAAATTTTGAACGAATTTTTTTTTTGAATAGGAGATCCAACAATATAGTTTGACCAAAGAAATTTGAAAACCGGAAAAACAATTTGCGAAAATTTTAAATACAGAAAATACAAAAAAATATATTTTTGGGAAAACAAGGGTTACATATATTATGATGCAGTTTATCTGTAGTGGTCAGCCAAACTGATTAGCACAATGATTTTTTGTTATATTGTACCATAAACGATCACTTTTAAAAGAGTTGTTAAGAACAAAAAGAGCTATATTCCTCCTAAATTCTGGATCATTTGGAAGGAAAGAAACAACCGGATTTTCAACCACAAATCTTGCTCCATTGATAGCTTAATTTATGATCTCGTTTTCTTCACTAAATTCTGGGCGCAATCTACTCCTCCTAATAAATTAGCTAACTTTCATTTTTCTAATCTTGATAATGCGGTCGCCTCGTATTTTACTCCTTTATAGCTTTGCTTTTTCTTTTCTTTTCTTTTTTTATTTTATTCTGAGTTTGGCTCCTTTTATATACTATTTTACATTTCTTCTCTTCTTTTTTATGTTTCATTGTTTATATTCGTGGCCTCTCCTTCCTAGAATTACATGTATTTTTGGGTTTTTTGCAGGACTAGGCTTCGTCGTTTGCTATGATGATCACCTAGTTGTTATCTTCTAGTTCTGCTTTTTTGCCAGGTTGCTTAGAGTCTGTTGCGCTTCATACTTTGGTTTGTTATTTTGGTCTGTTCGACTGTTGTTCATCTTCCCTCTCTCCTTGTTTAATTTTCTTCGTCTTTCATTAGTTACTCTACTATGTTATTGCTCCATGTCATCTAACTTCTCTCTCCCTCTCTCTCCTTTATTCTGATTCTGTATTCTTTCTTGATGGTTAGGTTTTTTGTAACATTCCAGAAAATTAGTTTTTAATATTTCTGCATGTGCATTGCACGTAAAATTTTATGCATTTTAGTCCCTAAAATTTTCTAGAGTCTCGAACATTTTTCTTCTCTTTTTTTAGTCACATTTGTATGTTTTATTTTAGGCCTAAATCTATTTTTAAGCCCACTAAAAATTAATTACAAATTGAGGCCCATGATTAATTCTACACTTAAATGAACACTTTTAAAATCTAGTACACTTATTATATAACATACACCTACATCTAATTTAATAACAATTAATAGTAGAATTTATATGAGAAGTAGTGTACACGTAGGGTGCACGTGCACGTGTTGTGCGCTAGAGAGGTTGGCCGGCCAATGTGAGAGAGAGGAGACAGTGGGAGAGAGTTGTGAGTGAGTGGGGAGTTATTTTGGGTAGTAGGAGTCATCTCAACAACACATTATTCACATAAATACCCCCCTCCTTTAACATAAACAACACACAAACTCAAATCAAAATTAAACGAGAAGAAAAGAGAAGGAAGGCTTCAGTTTTTCATTGCTAAAGGAGGAGAAGGCCGGGATTTTATGCTTGAGAGCTTTGAAGCATTTTTCTAAGAGTTCTACTTACTATTTGCATCAAGAAAGATGTGGGTGCTTCTTTTACTTTCTAAATTTTTGTAGAATACATGCTTAGATAAATTGTGTTGAAATGGAAAGTTTGGCATGAGTTCTTTAGTTTTTAAACTTGTTATGATGCATGGTGTGTTGACATCTAGAATTTTAGTAGAAGATGAATATGAGAAATCAATGCATGCTAGATAAAGAATTATAATATAAAATTGTCATGATCTTAAACTATAACTTTATTAGAGGGTTTTGTAATGATGTCATGAGGGGATCATGTATATAAATTGTATGTGCATGTAAAATTGTGACTGAAAACCATATAAAGTTATGTGTGGATTATAATTTGAAATGATGGTGAGAAT
The DNA here is from genome assembly GCA_017893485.1 of Hemerocallis citrina. Lineage (NCBI taxonomy): Eukaryota > Viridiplantae > Streptophyta > Magnoliopsida > Asparagales > Asphodelaceae > Hemerocallis > Hemerocallis citrina. Next base: position 231,873,177 of record CM030364.1, on the reverse strand, counting down.
TTCCCAAATTTCAGAATAATCACTAGAAGAAAATATATTCATGCTAGTTTGGTATAAAGAGTAATAAATTTTACTAGTTGAAACATATGAGTACTAGAAGTGACTATTTAAGTTAATTTGTGATCAATTTCATGCTACTATTGGTAAAAATTAAAGGAAAAGAATTTCTGAAAATTTAGAAATGTAATTTAGTGGTATTAATTATGATGGAAAACAATAAAAATAAAAATAGATGAACAAATTAAAATGAGATGGAAACAGAGAACAGAGTTAAATGATTTTAAACACATATATTATCAAAAGTGGCGCTTGGGATCTGGGTTTTGCGCGTGCGCTAAGAGGGGGGGGGGGGGGGGGTTCGAGCCTGGGAGGCTCTGCCTACTTTGTGATTTTTTGGAAATTAATCAAATGGCGATTCTGGGTTACAAAAAAGAACGCGGAGGGGTTTGTGTCACAGTCACCAAGTGGCTCATTGGTTTGGGCTGCGGTCTGGGTTGCTGTTGGCTCTGGGTTCGAATCCAGTTGTACACATTTTTTGTTTTTATTTTTATTTTGTGGTTTTTTCATGTTTTAAAAATTGGAAAACTTCATAGAAATATTTTAGAAGATTATTAGAACACTTGGGAATAATTTCACATTATTCTAAGATGTGGGAATTAAAAATCATATTCACATTAAATAATGTATTAAATGAGTTGTGAAATAAAAATTTAAAATGAGAAAAGCACATGATTTAAGAGTTGATTGCGGGATATAAATTTAGGTCACTCCTTTGTGAAATTTCATGGATATTAATCCATTGAGCTAAGAAAATGGTTGAGGTGGTTTATGATAAAATCAAAGCTTAATTATGAGGAGAAAATAAAGAATTTCTAGAGATTAATCTTAAAGAAATTTTCTATTAAGAAACAGTGATTTAATCTTAAAGAACTTTGTAATGAGAAATATACTTGAAGTATAGACAAACATGAAGAAGATTATATTAATTAAAAGAACGTTGAATATTATTAAAGTGAATAGTTTGGTTTGTTAACCGAGAGATTGTCTACAAGAATTGGATTTGATAAATTGTTATTGAATGTTGCTACAAGAAGTTAAATACTTCATGATCTATAAACATAAAGAAAGTGGATAAAGAAGTAATGATGGATAATGAATGAAATGTTTACATTGAGGTTAGATATAACCTAATTGATCTTTATAGTAAGATGGTTGTTGGAATCTAGAGGCTGAGTGAGACCCGTAGTGACCGGCAATTTGTGAATAAAGAAATTTGAGAAGTAGCCAGTGTGGGCTAATGTTTCTCGTGTGTTGATTTAAGTCCAGTATGGTAAGCTAGCTTTAGGTTGTGATGATTATAACTAAACCTAAGGATAGGCACTAGAAGAAGATATGATAGAAACAACGACGAACATGTCCGGTAAAGAATATGCAGTTCCTAAGGGTTCGAGATCGAAGAATACGCCTGGTAAATCCATGTATATGGGCTAGGGGTATGTCCGTCTATCATCGAAAAAAGAGACTACAGTTCCTAGGAATGCTCGGGACGGACAGGATACGCCAGGTAAATCCAGTGAGGTGGGCTAGGGGTAGGTCTAGTTCGTAGTTGCGGGAGATCGACTTGCTAGGGTTCATGGCTGAGGATACGCCCGGTAAATTCAGTGAGGTGGGCTATGGGTAAGCCGGTAAGGTCCAATATCTTGGGGGTGCGACTCCTCGGTGATTACGCGTTGGAGTATATTCATCGGGTTAGGTTGCATAGCATGGGATGTAAACCCCATAATGAGGAGTACGTTAAGGGCTTACCCTTGGATCTGTGTAGTATGGAATGCATAGAATCCGAACAAGTATGCATTAGTGTCATCGTTATGTAAACATCTGCATTAGGTTTTAAGTCATATCATACACTGACACTACTAGGGTAATCACTTTTTCTGTTTGCATTCAAGTTTGTGTTTGCTAAAGTAGAAGAATCGTTGTATTATAGCATTGCGTCAGTTGTATGCAACTACGTGCCCACAGTTTTCTAGTGCAGGACTTGAATTAGAAAAGGGGCATGATGAGTGAAATTTATACATAATTTTTATTACTCTTTAATGCATTAAAATTGCGAGTTCTCGTTTATTTCTTTAAAATTTAACTTATTTCTATTCAATATTATTTGTTTGTTTGTTTTTGTAGGAATGAGATGGATAAATGCAAAGGTGGGCATTTTACGTGAAATTATGGAAGAAACATAGATGAAGATTTCAAAATTCAAGCACCCAAATAAAACTTTTTACGAATTGGCCCATAGAAGAATCAGTAAAAAATATTTCGATCAATTAGGGGCGGAATAAAATTTTGTAAAAAAATAAAAGTCGAGTAGATTTAAATTAGGGTTAGTTAATTAATTAGTTAAAAATTTAATAGATTAATTTTAATCTATGGATTTTTAAATTAATTAATTAATTATTAAATAACAATTAAAAATAACCTTAATTACCTACTACCTACCCTAATCCTATATATAAGAAAGAGATGCAGCAAGGACAGGGGGGCTGTGCTTGGAAGTCGGCTGGGTGTGCGGCGCTACATACAAAAAAAAACAATAAAACAATAAAAGAAAAAGAGAAAGGCAGTGGTTTCGTTTTGAGCGGCTCGGGTATAGAGGAAAAGAAGAGAAACAGAGAAAAGGTGGTGGACAGAGGACGTGCGCGGTGACTTCATCAACCACGTCAGCGTGCTGCTCATCTAACTGCGGTGCGAATTTCGAAGCGTTCGACTTTGATTTTCGGCAACATACAGAGTTTTTCTTCTTCTTCTCCTCTAATTTTTATTATGCAATTCAAGAACACATTTGTTAGTTGCAATTTTATTATGAACTAATTTTATTTTTCTAGGACTTTGATGTAGCCTAGTTTTGAGAATACAATTTTAATTTCATATTATTTTTCTATTTTTCCATGGTTGTGTGTTTAATTTTTGTTCTTAATGCTTACAATTATTTGGCCAACTTTTGTATGATCTATTAAATCATGGAAAGACCGAACTGGTAATTTGTGAATTTGTATTAATAAAATTAAACACCATTACAAGAGTGAACTGCTATTAATGTAACCGTTAAGAAATCCATAAATCTTAATGAATTTTCAATTAGTGATTTGTACATGAACTATGACACATAATTAGTTGAGAATATTTTTGATGTTGCTTCAGAGAGAATATTGAATAAATTTGGGATTTTGGTCTACAACTTGGAAAAATAATATTTTTATTCACATGGAATTATGAATTGTGTGGGATTAAGTAGGTGAAGTCAAAAACCCTAAAATTAATTTTTCTATTAACAAACAACCAAATTTCGGATTCCGTTCCTTTTAATTACTTTATTTCTTTCTTTAGTTTAATTTAATTTAGTTGTTTTCTTTATTATATTTTTGATTTTCCAAATAGTAGTTAATCTAGTAAATTTTGGTACTCAATAAAATAATTAGTCCTTGTGGGTTCGACACTCTTTTCACTTATCTATACTACTTGTTGCGATTTTGTACACTTGCAAATAATTCACATCAAGTTTTTGTTGCCGTTGTCGGGAACTAGTTATTCTTTTATTGATATTGAAAATTGGTAGATTATTACTAGTTTGGATTTTTTATATTTTTATATTTTTTCTGTTTTATTATTATTTTACCTCATTATTTTCTTTGACCTAATTTTATTTTCATTTATTTTTAGTTTTTAATTTTTTTATTTTTTAATACTTATATTTCAGGACATACAAGTACATTATCATGGCGAACGATGAAAACAGAGATTTGAGAGATTATGCTATGCCCTCAATTAATAGAGCAACGTCAAGCATAAAGAGGTCGGTTATTGAAGCTAATAATTTTGAGATTAAACCGGCGATCATTCAAATGATTCAACAGACTATTCAATTTTGGGGACTATCGCACGAGGATCTTTATGTTCACATTGCAAACTTTCAAGAAATTTGTGATACTTTCAAGCACAATGGAGTATCAGATGATGCAATTCGATTGAGACTCTTTCCTTTTTCACTAAGAGATCAGACGAAGGCTTGGCTAAATTTTTTACCACCCGGTAGTATTACTACTTCGGAGGGACTTGCACAAAAATTTCTAGCTAAGTATTTTCCTCCGGTAAAGATAGCGAAGCTAAGGAATGATATTACCACATTCACTCAATTTGAGACTGAGTCTTTGTATGATGCATGAGAGAGGTATAAAGAGTTGTAGAGAAAGTGTCTTCATCATGAACTTCTGAAATGGCTACAAATACAAATATTCTATAATGGTTTGGGAGTTATAAATTGATCTATGGCTGACGCAGCAGCTGGAGGTGCACTTATGAAAAAAACTCATGACGCAGCCTATGAACTTTTAGAAGAGATCGCATCTAATAATTATGGTCTTCAGAGAGTACAATGCCAAGAAAAGTGGCTGAAGTTTTTTAACTTGATCCTATTACTACTTTAACTGCAAAAATTGATATTTTATCTAAACAAATAGGTAATATGAATGTTAATGCTATTCAAACTAATATTTTTTGTGATCTTTGTGCAGGAAATGATTCCAAGTATAGATTGCCAAGTGGGAAATCCATTTGCTCAACTATCAATCAAATTATGTGTCCAATTTTCAACATCAAGAGAATCCTTATTTGAACACGTATAATCCCTGATGGAGAAACCACCCCAATTTTTCTTGGAACAATAATCAAGGAGGAGCTAGACCACAACAAAATTTTCAACAATAAGAAAAGAAGCTGACACTTGAAGAGATGTTCAAGCAACATATGCAGAAGACAGAGCAATACATGCATAAGAAAGGATTTGGCAATCCAAAATGTTGCAATTTCAACTTCAGCTTCGATTCGCAATCTTGAGGTTCAAATTGGTCAAATTTTAAATATTCTTAATGAAAGAACGGCAGGAACATTACCTAGCAATACAGTGGTTAATCCTAATGAGCATGTTAAAGCAATAACACTAAGAAGTGGAGGACAATTGAGCAACCACAAGAAGAAAATGGCGAACAAAATGTGGTTGAAAAGAAAGATGAGTACGAACCAATTGTGGAGGAACAAACACAGCATGAGCAAGTAACGTTTGATGTTTTTAAATCCATGAAGTTTTCTGCCGAAGAACAGTCGTGTGTTCATGTAAGTGAAAATTATTTAATTTTGGGAGAGAAACATAGTGATGAAATTGAAAAGTTACCTATAAAAGTATGTCCAGCAAATTCAACAACTCTTGAAACTGAGAAAGAAAAAATTTCAGAATGTGTTATGTATTTGGATGCCGCACCATCTATTCATCCATTTTCTCAGCAAAATTCAAAGAGGTAAGGATATCAAAGACATCATCATCAAGAAATAAACGACTCAAACTAGAGCTTGAACCTAATCCACACTTGAAGAGAAGTAATAGAAAAGTTATTTTGATGTTGTTGGATCTTGGTGTCACATAACCATATCAGCCATCATGTCTGCTGAAGACTTAAAACTTAGCGCTTCTTGGGAGGCAACTCATGATTTCTTTTACTGCATTTAGATTTTTCTTTTCTTATAGTTTATTTCAATTTTAACTTTAGATTTTATTTTATAGGATTGCATAATTTTGGAAGTCGCCGGGGCGGAGCTGTTTTCTAAAGCTGAATTGATTGCTGTTTTTGAGAAGGATGGAGTCAGATTCTGGAAAAGTGTTTCAAAGAGAGATTATAGCCAATTGTCTTAGCTTTCCAGAACAAAAAGAATCAGGCCATTTGGACATCTACAGCTCCAGATATCACTGAAACAATGAACGTTGCGCGCACAGAATTTTAACACGGATTAGGAGAGAAATTCTGAACTTTTTGCATTCTTTTTGTTTCCTTTTCCTTTCCCATTGAGGAAAATGTGATATTCAAGTTTGGGGGAAGGGGTACAAATTTATTTTTATTTTATATATATTTGAAAAAAAAACAAGAGGGATTTCAATTGGGCTCACCATTACACTTTTAAGTTCTTTATTATGCTGAAGCATTGAAATATTTTTTTAGGATAGAAAATATCTTATAGATCAAGATTAAGCATACATATTTACTTCAGGATTATTGAATTTCAAAAAATTCCTTACAAAATTGTGTAAGTCATGTGATTATACATAAAAGAAAAATGTGACTTCTTGTGATTATCCCCTTTGATCTAGTCCTAAACAGAGTTTAATTAAATAGAGTGATAAAGATTTATAAAAAAAATAAAATAAAAAAATTATATAAATAAAGTCTATCTACTCCAATGTTTTGAGTTGCTTAGTAACTAGGGGTATTCATCACCAATGTTTACTTTTACGTCAAACGACAACTTGAAATATGAGTATGCAAAGCACTTTAAGTTTGTGACTTGTTGAGTAACCGGGTTAATTCATCACAAATATTTGCGTTCGCATCAAAAGGCAAGTGACAACTTAGAGAAGAGCGAAAAAAGTTTAAAAAAAACTCTAATTTGCTACTCGGTTTGTAGTAGTGAGAAGGGGTAATCACAGATGAAGTTGTTTACATGATATAATTACATTAATTGCATGAAAAAAATGATTGGATTTGAAATTATGAATGAATAATTGCACTGGAGAAAGTGAGTATGCTTGGTTTTACTTTATTTGCTATTGTTTATATGTTTAATTGCAATTTTGATGCTTGCGTGATAATATTTCTTAGTGTGATGAGTTGAGCCTACTTATGATTCTTTGATTTATGGTTTTACTTTTTTCCTCGAGGACAAGCAAAATCTTAAGTTTGAGGGTATTTGATTAGTGAAATTTATACATAATTTTTTATTACTCTTTAATGCATTAAAATTACGAGTTCTCGTCTATTTCTTTGAAATTTATCTTATTTCTACTCAATGTTATTTTTTTGTTTGTTTTTGTAGGAATGAGATGGATGAATGCAAAAGGTGGGAATTTTACGTGAAATTATGGAAGAAAACATAAATGAAGATTTCAAAATTCAAGCACCCAAATAAATTTTTTTATGAATTGGCCCATAGAAGAATCAGTAAAAAATATTTCGATCAAATTAGGGGGGGGGGGGGGGGGGGGGCCCCAATAAAATTTTGTAATAAAAATAAAAGTTGAGTGGATTTAAATTAGGGTTAGTTAATTGATTAGTTAAAAATTTAATAGATTAATTTTAATCTCTGGATTTTAAAATTAATTAATTATTAAATAACAATTAAAATAACCCTAATTACCTACCACCTACCCTAATCCTATATATAAGAAAGAGATGCAGCAAGGACAGAGGGGGCTGTGCGGCGCTACATCCAAGAAAAAAAAACAATAAAACAATAAAAGAAAAAGAGAAAGGCAGCGATTTCGATTTGGGCAGATCAGGTATAGAGGAAAAGAAGAGAAACAGAGAAAGGGTGAAGGACAGAGGACATGCACGGTGACTTCATCGACCACGTCAGTGTGACTGCGGCACGGATTTCAAAGCGTTCGATTTTGATTTTCGACAACATACAGAGTTTTTTTCTTCTTCTTCTTCTCCTCTAATTTTTATTATGCAATTCAAGAACACATTTGTTAGTTGCAATTTTTTTATGAACTAATTTTATTTTTCTAGGGCTTTGATGTAGCCTAGTTTTGAGAACACAATTTTAATTTCATATTATTTTTATATTTTTCCATGGTTGTGTGTTTAATTTTTGTTCTTAATGCTTACAATTGTTTGACCAACTTTTGTATGATCTATTAAATCTTGGAGAGACCAAACTGGTAATTTGTGATTTTGTATTAATAAAATTAAACACCGTTACAAGAGCGAAATGCTGTTAATGTGACCATTAAGAAATTCATAGACCTTAATGAATTTTCAATTAGTGATTTGTACATGAACTATGACAAATAATTAGTTGAGAATATTTTTGATGTTGCTTGAGAGAGAATGTTGAATAAATTTGGGATTCTGGTCTACAACTTGGAAAAATAATATTTTTATTCATATAGAATTATGAATTGTGTGGGAATAACAAGGTGAAGTAAAAAACTGTAGAATTAGTTTTGCTATTAATAAACAACCAAATTTTGGATTCCGTTCCTTTTAATTAGTTTATTTCTTTCTTTAGTTTAATTTAATTTATTTTTTTAATATCATATTTTCAATTTTCCAAATAGTAGTTAATCTAGTGTTTTTTGGTACTCAATAAAATAATTAGTTCTTGTGGGTTCGACACACTTTTCACTTATCTATACTACTTGTTGTGATTTTGTACACTTGCTAATAATTCACATCAGGGCATAAAGATGAGTTGATACTGATGATTATTTCCAGATTAAAGTTGTTGAATGTTAAAGTTGTATATTTTTGTTGTAACTTCCGCTGTGTATTTTGTAACAGAAAATGTGTAATGAAAAAGTTTTAAATTGTAAATTTGTACGAATTGAAGTAAAAGATCCTGTTGTGGTACGAATTACCTGTGAATGGAATTCGGGGCATTACATTTTTTGTTAGGATACTTTGGTCTGTGATGGATTGTCCCATCTGTTAGCTGTTGTTATGTTGCTTCGGGTTATATTATCGTAGTATTGTTTTTTTGTCATCTCATTCGCACCGTTGTTTGCAGTCTTCTTTTCTTCTATTTCCGTTACTTAACCTATTTTCATGTTTTGTTTTGTGTTGTGTACTTTTTGGTTGCTCGGTGTTGTGTGCTGGTAGTGTGTTTTCAGGTTGGGAGCTGCCTCTTGCTTTCTTCTTCTTTACTGGCCTATCTTTGAGTAATGTCTTCTGTGGAGTTCTGTTTGTTAACTCTGGGATGTTGCTTGCTGCTTGTCTGTAGGTTGGAGACTGCACCTTTCTTTCGCCCTATTTTGAGGCCGGCTAGTCATTCTGCATTAATTAATTGCACCGTTCTCTTAGTTTGGTAGCCAACTTTGCTTCCATCGCAAGCGCTATTTTTGTATTTTCTCATTTTGTACAGTGGTATTACTGTTGGGATTGGGGAGTCAACCAACGCCCGTTGTCGCAGTGGAACTAATAGAGCAATGAGGAAGTCAAAGTAGACGAGGCGAATAAATTGAGCAAGCAAGTAGATCCATCAAACTACCACAAACACACCGATGACTTATCCCGGTTAGCTGTTGCTTAATCCGGAGGGAAATATAAGGAGATCTGATATTCAACTAGAAGAGATTACAAGGAGTTATTGATTCACTCAATACAAGGAATTAAACTCACACACCAAGAACTATCTCTCTATCGAGCCTCTCTTAGCAATGGAGAAAAGAATTTATGAAGTACTCCACTCTCATAAAGGAGGATTTTACAATATATATAGAAGAATAGAGAGAAAATCTAGGTCTAATCTTGATTCTCAGTCGTCCGATATAACCTGGAAAATAAGTAACTAAATAGGAGCTGCACGATCTAACTTGGAGTTGAAGATTGGGCTGAAACGACCTAACAAATCGAGGCCCAAAACGAACACAGCGCCGCGAGCGATCGACCGTCCAACAAGACCGGTCGACCGTGCCAGTCTCTGACATTCCCTGTACTTCGAGCAGTCGGGGGGTGCGATCGACCGCAACATTGGACAGTTGACCGCAATTATGCCTGCACCTTGCTGCTGCTGTTTTCCCTTCTACTCACTTCGACGCTTCGACCTCCGTTCTTCATCTTACCTTCTTCTAATCTGAACAACGAGTATGCAAGACACAATCCTAACAAACTCCACCTTGGATTGTATACGAGTGCTATCACATGATGTGTTACTCATCTCCAAACTATAATAAATTCCACTTGCAAAGAAAAATTAGAACAATAGCTTCTTCTTCTAATTGAAATGATCTCTACCCATTCTCACAAATTCCAATATACCCCTTCAAGGGTACACCTCCGTAGATGTACTCACGAAGTTGCCAAACTCTGCACGAACTCCACCTACCCTTAGGCATTCTCCACCTTTTGACGATATTCAAACATCGTGATCTCGTTTCGATGATTCTAGTTGTGGCAAATTAGCTAAGCATGTGGGAATAATGGAAAAAGAACTATCAATCCCTGCGCAGGATTTTCAAATTCCCCAAAGCTTGTAGAGATTGTGTTGGCTTGGCCCAACCACTCTTATACCTCTAATCACTTCACAACAACCTTGAAAAATAAACAGAACTCCACCTCGAGCTGTGTACCTGCAGCCCCGTACATCAAGAGTTCCCAAGAAAATCAGATTTCGTTTTAGTAGAGGAATATGCAAAACATCCCTTAAAGTGAACATATTTAGACCTGACATCTTCAACTCAACTGTCCCCTCACCCACTACTTCACAAATCTCCCTAGTTCCCATTGTCACACAATGCCCCGTAGTAGACTTATAAGTAGAAAACAACTTCCCTCTCGGAGCAAATATAATAAGAACTTCCTGAGTCAAGAAATCAACTAGAATCCACTTCTAAAGAATTTGAAACAAGAAGACACGAACCACCTGAATCAAAGGCACTAACCACATTAGCGACTAAACTCTCATTCTTTGCGCTCTCCTGATTCTGCAATTTCCAGCAGTCTTTCTTGATATGCTCTGGCCTCTTGCAATATCAGCAACGGATCGAATCATTTTGCAAAGCACTTTATCTTCCCCCTGAAGGACCATCCACTGCTAGACAACTTATAGGAATAGACGATGATGATTTATGAGTCTTTTTCCTAAGTTGATTTTCCTTCAATACTTTGATTACACCATCTACCGAAATACTTTCCTTGGCAGTTCTACCGTGTAGCATGGTAGTGATCAAAGGCTCGTACGAATCCGGCAGTGAATATATCAGGTTGAAAGCTTTATCTTCCTCACACACATCTGCGTTGATTGCCTTAAGTTCAGATAATACCTTATTGAACTCTGTAATGTGGTCTTGGATATCGATACCTTCCTTCATAGATAAACGGAACAACTTCCTCTTCCAATGTATCCGATCTAATAACGACGAACTAGAGTAGTTAGTTATGAGTTTTCCCACAAACTCGCCGCATCAGTTTCTTCAAGAAATCTGCACTTGACCTCGTCCGCCAAGGATAGTCGGATCAGACATGGCTCTTTTACGAATATCTTCCCAATTGGCATCATTCATATCAGTTGGCTTTTCTTTCTTCTTAACGGCTAACTGCAACCGTTCTTGAACAAGAACATCATACATGTTAGTCTTCCAAAGATTGAAATTGATCTTTTCATCGAACTACTTGATCTTCAAAATACTGTGGCCTGTCATCTTAACCAAGGGACTCGGCAACCTGAAGCTCTAATACCAGTTGTTGGGATTGGAGCGTCAACCAATGCCCATTTTCGCAGCGAAACTAATAGAGCAATAAGGAAGTCGAAGTAGACGAGATGAATAAATTGAGCAAGCAAGTAGATCCACCAAACTAATACAAACACACCGATGACTTATTCCGGTTAGCTTTTGCTTAATCCAGGGGGAAATATAGGGAGATCCAATATTCAACTAGAAGAGATTACAAGGAGTTATTGATTCACTCAATACAAGGAATTAAACTCACTCACCAAGAACTATCTCTCTCTCGAGTCTCTCTTTGCAATGGAGAAAAGAATCTATGAAGTACTCCACTCTCATAAAGGAGGAGTTTACAATATATATAGAAGAATAGAGAGAAAACCTAGGTCTAATCTTGATTCTCAGTCGCCCGATATAACCTGAAAAAGAAGTAACTGAATAGAAGCCGCACGATCTAACTTAGAGTTGAAGATTGGGCTGAAACGACCTAACAAATCGAGGCCCAAAACGAACACAGCACCGCGGGCGATCGACCGTCCAACAAGACCGGTCGACCATACCACTCTCTGACATTCCCTGTACTTCGAGCGGTCAGGGGGTGCGGTCGACCGCAATATAGGACAGTCGACCGCAACTATGACTGCACCTTGCTGCTGCTATTTTTCCTTCTACTCACTTCAAAGATTCTACCTCTGTTCTTCATCTTACCTTCTTCTAATATGAGCAACGAGTATTTAAGACACAATCCTAACAATTACGCCTTCTAATCATTCATGTTGTATTCTACTCATTCTCTTATATGCTACTCTTTTATTTATTTTTATATAATTTCGAGGCTGGAGTCGTTAGACTCTATCCGATTATTATCAAAAACAAAAAACAAAAAGAGCTATAAAGATAAAATGAGGGAAAACTATGAGAGATAAATATATAAATATATAATTAGGTCAGACTATTATGCTAGGGTGCGTTTGTTTTAGTATTCAAAATTTCATTTTCAGAATACTCTATTCTGAGTTAGCGTTTGTTTTAAGTGTTTTTCCCAATCAATATTCAGAATACTCATACCCCCTATTTTCCAAAACACCTCCTTTACTCTCTTCTCACAGCAACTACAAAGCAAGAGAGCTGGTGGCGCTCGACGGGAGAGTTATTATATATATTATTATTATTATTATTTATTATTATTATTATTATATATATTATTATTATTATTATATATATTATTATTATTATATATATTATTATTATTATTATTATATATATTATTATTATTATTATTATTATTATTATTGTTATTATTATTATATATATTATTATTATTATTATTATTATTATTATTATATATTATTATTATTATTATTATTATTATTATTATTATTATTATTATTATTATTATTATTATTATTATTATTATTATTATTATTATTATTATTATTATTATTATTATTATTATTATTATTATTATTATTATTATTATTATATATTATATATATTATTATTATTATTATATATTATTATTATTATTATTATTATTATTATTATTATATTATTATTATTATTATTATTATTATTATTATTATTATTATTATTATTATATATTATTATTATTATTATTATATATTATTATTATATATTATTATTATTATTATTATTATATATATTATTATTATTATTATTTTTATTATTATTTATATTATTATTTTTATTATTATTATTATTATTATATACATTATTCTTATTATATATATTATTATATATATTATTATTATTATTATTTATTATTATTATTATATATATTATTATTATTATTATATATATTATTATTATTATTATTATTATTATTATTATTATTATTATTATTATTATATATATATATATATATTATTATTATTATTATTATTATTATTATTATTATTATTATATATATTATTAATATTATTATATATATTATTATTATTATTATATATATTATTATTATTATTATATATATTATTATTATTATTATATATTATTATTATTATTATTATTATTATTATTATTATTATTATTATTATTATATTATTATTATTATTATTATTATTATTATTATTATTATTGTTATTATATATTATTATTATTATTATTATATATTATTATTATTATCATTATTATTATTTTTATTATTATTATTATTATTATTATTATTATTATTATTATATATTATTATTATATATATTATATATATTATTATCATTATTATTATTATTATTATTATTATATATATTATTATTATTATTATTATTATTATTATTATTATTATTATTATTATATATATTATTATTATTATTATTATTAATATTTATTATTATTATTATTATTATTTATTATTATTATTATTATTATTATATATATATATTATTATTATTATTATATATATATTATTATTATTATTATATACATTATTATTATTATTATTATATATATTATTATTATTATTATATATATATATATATATATATATTATTATTATTATTATTATTATATATATTATATATATTATTATTATTATTATTATTATTATTATTATTATTATTATTATTATTATTATTATTATTATTTCAAATTGATATTCAAAATTGTCAGAAATATAACAGAACAGCTTTTAAACTCTCTTTTTCAGAAAAACAGCTTTCAGATAATAGTTTTCAGCTAAAAATATAACCGAACAGCTTTTAAACACTCTTTTTCAAAAAAACAGCTTTCAGAATACAGTTTTCAGCTAGAAATATAACCGAACAGCTTTTAAACACTCTTTTTCAGAAAAACAGCTTTCAGAATACAGTTTTCAGCAAGAAATATAACCGAACAGCTTTTAAACTCTTTTTCAGAAAAACAGCTTTCAGATAACTGTTTTCAGCTAGAAATATAACCGAACAGCTTTTAAACACTCTTTTTCAGAAAAACAGCTTTCAGAATACAGTTTTCAGCTAGAAATATAACCGAACAGCTTTTAAACTCGCTTTTTCAGAAAAACAGCTTTCAGGTAACAGTTTTCAGCTAGAAATATAACCGAACCGCTTTTGAACTCGTTTTTTCAGAAAAACAGCTTTCAGATAACAGTTTTCAGCAAGAAATATAACCGAACAACTTTTAAACTCTCATTTTCAGAAAAACAGCTTTCAGATAACAGTTTTCAGCAAGAAATATAACCGAACAGCTTTTAAACTCGGTTTTTCAGAAAAACAGCTTTCAGATAACAGTTTTCAGCAAGAAATATAACAGAACAGCTTTTGAACTCGTTTTTTCAGAAAAACAGCTTTCAGATAACAGGGATCAGCTAGAAATATAACCAAACAGCTTTTAAACTCATTTTTTCAGAAAAACAGCTTTCAGAATACAGTTTTCAGCTAGAAATATAACAGAACAGCTTCTAAACTCTCTTTTTCAGATAAACAGCTTTCAGAATACAGTTTTCAGAATACAATATAAACAAACAGCTTTTAAACTCACTTTCAGAATAACTCTATTCAGAATACTCTATTCGGAAAACTCTATTCAAAATATCAAAACAAACGCATTCTAAACCTCCTTTAGGAAAATATTATATTTTGGAATTTCCTGTGGTAAATAAAGTGCAATAGTTATGAGGATATTCTCAATTAATTAAATAACACAATCAGATTGATGTGACGCTTCATAAGGCAAGTCTCAGAGACTTCAATGAATTTAGTGGGTCCTACATTGTCGTCCTATGTGGCTCCCAGATTGTTCTAGTAGTTGGATCCGCTGAAAAACTGGAGGTGACCCGCTTTGAAAAGACCCGATAAGAATCTCTGTAGTTCGAGTAGTGACGTGTCAGAATCTACGTGTGAGTGCTCGAACAAGGACAGGTAAGTGACATGAATGTTTTTTGCATTAACGAATCTTTAAAGAGTAAATTGCAGGAACCCTTAAAGTTTTATTCAAAAATAAATAAATATTCTTTTGAAGGGGTTTTTTTTTCTTCGTTCAATTACTTATTACTGTTTCTGAAAAAGTTTAGAAGTTAGAATTTACATCTTCACTTAATTTTTCAGTATATGTGGAAATAATACTCTTTCGTGCATAGCTCTTTATCCTAACAAATGCATATATATTGTTTGCTAACGCTTGTATTTACTATACGAGTCAGCGTTGACATTGGTGGATAGGTAAAAGAAGTAAGATGAATTTCAGTTTGACTGAATGTAAACTCTTTACAACACAGAGTTCTTTTATTTTCATTTTCTCTTTATTAAATTATTCTGTGAAGGAAAACTTTTTTCCTTCTTAGAAAGCTAATATAGAAAGTGCAAGAAAAAAAAATCAAGAAAAAAGAAATAATTAAAACTGAGGTTCTGATCTAAGATGTCGGGGCTTTTAGCATTTATGAAACCGACCGGGATTAAAAATAAATCCACTTCTAGTTTGGGCCCGAAAGAATTTTTCCTAATAATTGCATTATCGATTAATCATCACTAGAGGGTAATTAAGCAATGGAGGCTAATAACTACACTAGAGTTGTAGTAGAAAATGGTGTCACACTGTTTAACTGTAGAAAATGGCATCGCACTGTTTAACTGTTATTTTCCATCGCCGCATATAGTTTTAAGATTATGACTAGTCTCCTACATAATTATAAAAGATACATGAGGTTGGTGATGCTGCTATTTTACGTGTGGGAGTACCAGGTGTGAGTTCTTGTTATTTATAGTGGAAGAGACAGGTCTGAGACAGATCTCAGCCACAGGTTCGGATCTGAGATGAGGATGTGGTGGGGGCAGGAGAGGAGGCGCTGCTGGTAGCTGGTTGCCCTGAGTACCTGCAAAATGCCTAAAGACACCAGGGTGATCCCAGTGACAAGCCCTCCGACGATCTAGTCGGTCACTGGAAGAAATGTAAGCTAGGGTTCATGTGGAAAAAAAGGTGATTACCTTTAAAGAGAAGGAGGGGTCTGGTATTTATAGGCAGAGAGTGTGGGTGCCCTAGCCCTAATGGGCCGGGTTGACCCACTTCTCTTTGGGCCTGAGCTAATGTGAGGCCCGTTGGATCCATAGGCCTGATCATCAGGGATGAGTGAATTTAGAGGGTATCAGACGGCTCTGCTAGTGCTGGATTATTTTTCCCACATCATAGGCCCCCCACTCTTGGAGGGAGATATGTACCAGCCGTCGAGGAGTAGTCCAGCTTGGTGGGAGAGGAGTTCGGCCAAAGAGTGTGCCCGATCACCTATGATATGCCGAGCCGAGCGTCTGGGCATTGAGCATCGAGCTCAACACTGAAGCTGGGGGCTGGATCAAGGTTAAGGCCAAGTGTCGAACGAGGTGAACTAGAGAGAAAGCCATTAGGTGGCTCGCGGTTCATGTTGAGCATCGAGCGAGGTGAACTTGAGAGAAAGCCAGTAGGTGGCTCGCGGTTCATGGCGAGCATCGACCGAGATGAACTAGAGAGAAAGCCAGTAGGGGGCTCATGGTTCATGTCGGGCATCGAGCAAGGTGAACTAGAGAGAAAGCCAGTAGGTGGCTCACGGTTCATGCCGAGCATCGAGCGAGGTGAACCAGAGAGAAAGCCAGTAGGTGGTCGCGGTTCATGCTGAGCATCGAGTGAGGTAAACTTGAGAGAAAGCGAGTAGGTGGCTCGCGGTTCATGCCGAGCATCGAGCGAGGTGACCTAGAGAGAAAGCCAGTAGGTGGCTCGCGGTTCATACCGAGCGTCAGGCATGTGTACTATGCATGCGATGCTGACATCACGATTGTGGAAATCGAGGCATCAGAAAATTAATTTATCTTCTTGTTGGCCATGGTTGGCACGTGCCAGCACAGGAGCTTGTAACGTCATGGGTTGTGGGTTATAGGAATCGAAGCGTCTGAATCATCCACCGTTGGATCAAAATTTGAAGGTTGAGATGGTTTCGTGGATTTTGAGGCATTTTATCTTGCCTATATATATGCCTTGTTGTGCAATCTAGCTACCTAAATAAATAGATAAACTAGACACAAATTAAAAACCTCGCAAGTGCACGAATCGTTTATAAAAGCGTAGCAATAGCAAGGGTCGATCCCACAAAGATTGTAGACTTTAACTTACTAATCAATAAAAAGACTAAAAATCATAAAGAGTTGTTTTAAAAGTCTAAAAGAAATAAAAAGACTAAAAGAAGTGTTGAATCACAAATATTTATGAAGTAGTTGGGTTTAGATATCCACCAATAGTCAATAATGCTAAGTTACCTTCTGAACTTCTTCTTATTACTCATGTTTGTTCTCTTCAAGGGCATGGTATCTACTCCTTAAAGTACTGTTTCCCTAAGCCAAGAATTAGGCATGGTATCTACTCTAATTCGTTTCTTTCATTAAGTGTTTAGCATGGTATCTACTAAGTTGTACTTAAAGAAAACATAAGATCAGTGGAAACGAACAAACACTCAAGGTTCTAAAAATTGGTATCAGATCTAGATCCCTTAAGTTGATTGAACCAAGAACCCCTAAAGATTCCCTTGTTACAGGTTATGGGCACGAGATACGGGTCGTCTCAATATGCTCATCTAACAGATTCAGATGGATGGTAATGCAAACTTGATATTCTCAAGTTCTGTACGTCAGTCGACTGGCTCTCACCTCAGTCGACTGCTCTCAGAGCTTCGAGAACCAGTTTGATTATCATAAATCTATATCAATTCAATCAGATTCAATCAATAAGTAAAATAGAAGAATTCAGAAGAATATAGCACTACATAACTACGGCTTCAATCTACCTAACTATGAAATTAGTTCCACATAATAATACTTTTATGAATCAACAAGTTTGAATACATGGTTAACATAAAAGAATAAGAAAAAAGAAGGAATAAACTGGTTTAGTTCGGTCAGAGAGGTCGGCTGGCTGTCACACAGTCGACCGGCCGTTCTTTTCTTAATGCTTGATCTCCTTTCTACTTCTTTGATCCGATAAAAGTGCTTCTTGTTGATGACTCTGGAACTTGTGATTCGGTGATTAGGAACGTGGAAGAGGAGCGAGAGAGTCCGAGCGCCCTCATTCATGCTTCTTGGTTGGTATTTATAGAACACGGCTGAGGAATTAGGGTTTCCCCTTTTTCAGGAAAGTCCCTCTCTTTTTATTATTTCTTTCCTTATTTGATCGGCGATTTATATCTTTCTCTTTTCTTCTTTTATTCCTTATCTGCTAACCACGTGCTCTTGCCAATCCCCTGTCTCTGGCTTTGATTCGTTGGAGAAGTTATTATTCGCATATAGCCTGGGTTTGGATAGATTTAGATTTAGATTCGGCTGCATCTTATCCTTTCACTCTGCCGCATACCAGTCGACTGCCTTGGATGTAGGTCGACTGGTACTGAGACATCTGTGGCTTCACGATTTCTCGGTAAAGTCAACTGGTGTTTGGGGCTTAGCAAACTCTCTGTCCGGTCGACTGGCTGAGGAATTAGTCGACTGATCTCTGCTGTAGTCTGTATTGGTCTGGAATCTGCTTTGTTTTGCTGTTATCGGCTGTTTCCTATTGAAAAGAGAAAATAAGAGTTAAATATCACATATAGCGCTTTTAAATGTGCATTTATAATAAGATTATTGCTCCTAAATGTGAATATTCTTGTGTTCATCAAATACCCCCAAACATAGATTTTTGCTTGTCCTCAAGCAAACTAGAATTATTTACAAGGGTATAATAATAATGACAGCCTTAACCACCAAGAGTTCTTATTATGTGGGCATCAACATAGAAAGGTATAAACAATTTCAGATAAAGTAAAATTAAACATACCCACTTTCTCTAGTGCAATTGTTTATTCATAACTCCAAACTCAACCATACTTGTCATGCAATTAATTATAGTTATAGTATGTAATTACTCAATCTGTGATTATCCCCTTTTCTCTACTACAAACTGAGTAGCAAACTAGAGTTTTTTTTTTTTTTTTTTTTAGTCTTCTTCTCTAAAGTTGTCACTTGCCTTTTTACGCGAATGCGAAACATTTGTGATGAGTCCTCCCGGTTACTCAGCAAGTCACAAACTCTAAAGTGCTTTGCATACTCGTATTTCAAGTTGCCGTTTGACGTAAAGGTAAACATTGGTGATGAATACCCCTAGTTACTAAGCACTCAAAACATTGGAGTATATTGACTTTATTCAAATATATATATATATATTATCACTCTATTTACTTAAACTCAATTTAGGACTAGATTTAAAGGGAATGATCACCAGAAAAAGCATCACATTTGTTTATTATGTATAATTGCATGACTCATATAATCTTGTAGGGAATTTATGAAACTCAACAATCCTAAAGTAAATAAGTATCCTTCTTCTTACTTTATAAGAAATTGTTTATCCTAAACAAAAAATTTCAAAAGACTCTAAATATAAATAACCCTAATACCCCCAAAGTTAGATGGAACATTGTCCTCAATGTTCGAAAGAAAATTTAAAAATAGGCATGTGTCACCATCTAGTAAGGAGAGAATAAAAGATGAAAATAAAAGATGAATAAAGAAAAGAAAATAGAGGGAAAGTGTAAATACTCCCCTGAAAATTGGGTTGCCTCCCAATAAGCGCTGTGTTTTCTGTCTTCAGCTAGACTTGATGAGGTTATGCCATGTAGTGAATGGTTTGAAGATTCACATCTTCCTCTTGCGGTTCTATGCTCATCTTTATGTATGGCTTTGCTCTATGCCCGTTCACCTTAAATGTTTGATTCTTCTCTTTGCTATGAATCTCCAACGCTCCATGTGGGAAGACTCTCGTGACAGTGTATGACCCATACCATCTTGACATAAGCTTGCCTGGAAAAAGTCTTAATCTTGAGTCGTATATCAATACCTTCTGTCCTTCATAAAACTCCTTCCTTGCTAGCTGTTTGTCATGGTACAACTTTGTCCTTTCCTTGTACAATTTTGCATTTTCATAAGCGTCATGCCTCAACTCTTCAAGCTCATTTAGTTGTAATCGTCTTTTGTCGCCTGCTTGTTTCATATCGAAATTGAACCTTTTAATGGCCCAATAAGCTTTGTGCTCCAACTCCACTGGTAGATGACAGGCTTTTTCAAAAACCAAACGGTATGGGGACATGCCGATAGGTGTTTTGTATGCTGTTCGGTAGGCCCATAATGCATCATTCAAGCGCAGCGACCAATCCTGTCTCCTTGTGTTGACTGTCTTTTCCAAAATGCTCTTGATTTCTCTGTTGCTAATCTCCACCTGCCCACTAGTTTGAGGATGATATGGGGTGCCCACGCTATGTGTGATACCATATTTCTTCATCAAAGAAGCAAATGGAAAGTTATTGAAGTGGCTTCCTCCATCACTTATTATTGCTCGAGGTGTCCCAAATCTAGTGAAAATGTTTTCCTGCAAAAACTTGACAACAACTTTGTGATCATTAGTTCTTGAGGGGACAGCCTCGACCCATTTAGACACATAATCCACACCAACAAGTATATATAAATAACCAAATGAGTTAGGAAAGAGACCCATGAAGTCGATTCCCCAAACATCAAAAAGCTCGATCACTTGGATGTTTTGCAGTGGCATTTGATTTCTAGAAGAGATGTTGCCTGTCCTTTGATATTTTTCACAAGACCTGCAAAAAGAAAAAGCAACTTTGAATACTTTAGGCCAATAAAATCCAGATTGCAATACCTTGAGTGCTGTTCTTTTTGGTCCAAAATGTCCTCCACATGCATATTGGTGGCAATGTCGTAGAATATTCATTTGTTCTTCTTCTGCCACACATCTTCTTATAATTTGATCAGGGCAAAATTTGAACAAGTAAGGATCATCCCAATAATAGTGCTTGCACATAGCCACCAGTCTCTTTCTTTCCTGACTTGTCATACCTGGAGGGAAAACACGAGCAGTGAGATAATTTATAATGTCAGCAAACCATGAAAAATTTGAGCAGTGAGATACCAGTCGAATGGTCCTGTTACCAGTCGACTGGCCCGAGGATATGTATATTTCAAATAGATGTTCATCTGGGAAAGTTTCATTAAGTGGGGGCACAATTCTCTCTTCCTCATGCAGTAGTCTGGACATGTGATCTGCAACAACATTGTCGCTTCCTTTTTTGTCTCTAATCTCAAGATCGAATTCTTGAAGCAACAGCACCCATCTGATCAACCTAGGCTTAGCTTCCTTTTTAGCAAACAAATATCTCAAAGCAGCATGGTCAGTGAAAACGATAACTTTAGAACCAATCAAATATGATCTAAACTTCTCTACAGCAAAAATAACAGCTAACATTTCTTTTTCAGTAGTAGAATAATTTAGCTGTGCATCGTTTAAAGTTCGAGAAGCATAGTAAATAACATGGGGTTTCTTATTGATTCTTTGATCTAACACAGCCCCTAAAGCATAATCACTTGCATCACACATGAGCTCAAAAGGGTGGCTCCAATCTGGTGCCATGACAATAGGTGCAGAAATGAGAAGATTTTTTAATGTAATAAAAGCATTTGTGCACTCTTCTGTCCATACAAACTCAACATCCTTAGCCAACAAGTCACAAAGGGGTTTGGAGATTTTTGAGAAATCTTTTATGAATCTTCTATAGAACCCTGCATGTCCAAGAAAACTCCTAACACCCTTGACTGTAGTGGGAGGGGGTAGTTTTGATATTATATCGATTTTCGCTTTGTCTACCTCTATTCCTCTTTTTGATACCACATGTCCCAACACAATACCTTGTTGTACCATGAAATGGCACTTTTCCCAATTCAGCACTAAATTGCATTCTTCACATCTTTTAAGCACAAGCTGCAAATGGTTAAGGCATTCATCAAAACAAGATCCGAAAACACTAAAATCATCCATAAATACCTCAATGAACCTTTCCACCATGTCTGAAAATATACTCATCATGCATCTTTGAAATATTGCTGGTGCATTGCACAATCCAAATGGCATCCTCCTGTATGCAAAAGTACCAAAAGGACATGTAAAAGTAGTTTTTTCTTGATCTTCTGGAGCAATAGCAATTTGATTATAGCCACTATAACCATCTAAAAAACAATAATGACTATATCCTGCTAATCTTTCTAACATTTGATCAATAAAAGGAAGAGGGAAGTGATCTTTCCTGGTTTCATTATTCAGTTTCCTGTAATCAATGCAAACCCTCCAACCTGTAGTCACTCTAGTAGGGATAAGCTCATTCTCTTCATTTGTCACCACTGTGACTCCACTTTTCTTAGGCACTACATGTATAGGACTTACCCATTTGCTATCTGAGATAGGGTAGATGATGCCAACATCTAGTAGCTTCAGAATCTCTGCTCTTACCACTTCCTTCATGTTTGGGTTAAGCCTTCTCTGTGCCTCCCTGCTTGGTTTTGCGTTGTTTTCAAGGAGTATTCGATGCATGCATTTGGATGGACTTATTCCTTTGATGTCTGCAATGGTCCATCCTATTGCACTCTTGTGTTCTCGTAATACCCTCAGCAGCTTATCTTCTTCCTGTGCACTTAAGTTTGCAGCAATTATCACTGGTAGTGTCTGGTTCTCACCCAAATATGCATGCTTCAAATGGTCGGGCAACTGCTTAAGCTCTATGTCTGGAAGTCTCGGTGCAGTCGACTCATCCTGTCCATCAGTCGACTTGTCTGATCCACCAGTCGACTTGTATAGTCCACCAGTCGACTTGTCTGCAGAAACAAAAATGTTATCAGTCGCCAATTTTTCAAACACAGGTGCAAACTTACCTGAATATGACTTTGGATTTTCAAGGTGATGTATTGTCTCTGCAATCCCCCAGTCATCGTATTCCTGTTCATCGTTAGATAAAGTTAGAGATTGTGTAATTATGGCTTGTAGTAGTTCAACGCTATGTTCCTGAAATGTTTGATCAACAATATCCTGCACCACATCAACATTATAGCATTCATGATCATCATGTGGTAATTTCAGTGTATCAAACATTTTAAATTCAACTTTCTCTCCATTTATTTTCATGCTTATAGTACCCTTTTTGACACAAATTTTTATATCAGCCGTACTCATAAAGGGCCTACCTAAAATGATTGGTAGAGAAGATGGCATTGAAGAGTCCTCCATGTCTAACACAACAAAATCAGCAGGCAAAATAAAATCGTTTACCTGAACTATGACATCTTCCAAAATACCTCTAGGTCGTTTGATACTGCGATCTGCCAACTGCAACGTGATGGATGTTGGTCGGAGCTCCCCCAATCCTAGCTTTTCATAGATGGTGTATGGGAGAAGATTTATGCTTGCCCCCAAGTCTAGTAATGCTTTCTCAAAGAAGTGCTCACCAATCCTGCAAGGAATAGTAAAACTACCTGGGTCTTTTAATTTAGGAGGTAATTTTCTTAATAAGACAGCGCTCACTTCTTCTGTCAAAGCCACATCCTCCCTAACCTGAAATGTTCTTTTGTGAGTGCAACATTCTTTCAAAAATTTAGCATAAGAAGGAATTTGTTTAATAGCATCAAGTAGAGGGATATTAATTTCTACCTTTCTGAGAGTTTCAAAGATGTCAAATAAATGTTGATCTTTCTTTTGTTTGACTAACCTTTGAGGGAATGGTGGCAAGACTGTTCTTTCTTTTTCACTTACCTTGTTGGACCCCAAAATTTTTGGTTGTTGTGTTTCTGCTTCTTCCGTGTGTGTTCCAACTTTGTTGTCAATTATCTTACCGCTTCTTAATGTTGTCACTGCTTTGAGCTGTTCTTGGCCTCCAGGGTTTGGTATAGTTTGTGATGGAAGTTCCCCTGCCTTTCGTTCGCTTAATTCTTTCGCAATTTGGCCAATCTGTGTTTCCAACTTCTGAATTGCTTGCCCTTATTGGTTGCTTGTTTGATGTTGTTGTTGGAGCAATTGAAGAACGGTGGATTCAAAATCCAACTTCTTCTGTTCTTGAACTGGCCTATCAATCCCACTTCCCATTTGGAAGTTCCGTGCATGTCCTTGTGTGAATTGAGTCCCTTGATTATTCTGATTATTGCTCCAGGAGAAGTTTGGATGGTTCCTCCACCCTGGGTTGTATGTGTTCGAGAAGGGGTTGTTCTTTTGAGGAAACACTCCTCGACCTACATAGTTTGCATGCTCCTGATATGTGAAAGAAGACATGGGACATGTATCAGTGGTATGATCTATATGAGAACAAATTGCACAAATTTCATTTGTTTGATTTTTAACTCCACCCATCATCGACATTGCATTAACAAGCATATCAATTTTCTTATTCATGTTTACCATTTCTAATTAAATGTTATTGCTATTAGAAATTTCGTAAACTCCCTGTTTTTTGGAAGGGCCCCTCCTTGTTGAGAATTGTTGTGAATTTTCGCTTAGTTCTTCAAATAGTTCTATGGCCTCTTCACCACTTTTCCTCATTAAGATCCCGTTGCAAGCTGAATCCATAATTGCCTTGTTAGTATCGTTTAAACCTTCATAAAAAGCTTGTACCTGATCATCTTTAGGCATGTTATGTGTAGGACACTTGAGAAATTTGTTCTTGAAATCCTTCCATGCTTCGAAAAATAAGTCTCCATCCTTTTGTTGGAAGAGTTGAATCTCCCTTTTTAGCTGTTTGGTCTTTTGGGCTGGGAAGAATTCTTTCAAAAATTTCGTGGCCAATTGCTCCCACGAATTAATTGATCTTGGTTCCAAAGAATTATACCATAGTTTAGCGTTAAGTTTCAAGAAAAAAGGAAACAAGATTAACCTGATTTGTTCAGGGGTAAGCCCTTGGACGCTTTGTGTCCTGCAAAGATCGAAAAAGTCTTGTAAATGGAGATGAGGCTCTTCATCTGGTCTGCCACTAAAATGGGGAACCATACTAAGTAACTGAGGAGATAGATGCATGTTCCCTGTGACATTAGGTTGATATGCAATGCAGGAAGGTTGTTCAATGTTCTTAGGCGTGAATTTGTCCTGCATTGGTACTCGATTGGTTATTTCTTCTGCCATTATTGCTCGTGAACTGGTTCTCTGTGCAGTCGACTGGTTTCGTGCAGCAGTCGACTGGTTGGTCGCAGTCAGTCGACCTAATCTATGCAAAGTGCGTTCTGTTTCTGCGTCAATTGGTAGTAGCTCTGGACGAAGTGATCTCCTTCCGTGCATCCACCAAAATTCTGTAACCTAAAAGAAAAATACTGATTAATAAAATTAAAAGAAAGAAAATAAAAGCTTTCTACTGATCTGTAAGTTAAAATACTAGACAATCCCCGGCAGCGGCGCCAAAAACTTGTTGTGCAATCTAGCTACCTAAATAAATAGATAAACTAGACACAAATTAAAAACCTCGCAAGTGCATGAATCGTTTATAAAAGCTTAGCAATAGCAAGGGTCGATCCCATAGAGATTGTAGACTTTAACTTACTAATCAATAAAAAGACTAAAAATCATAAAGAGTTGTTTTAAAAGTCTAAAAGAAATAAAAAGACTAAAAGAAGTGTTGAATCACAAATATTTATGAAGTAGTTGGGTTTAGATATCCACCAATAGTCAATAATGCTAAGTTACCTTCTGAACTTCTTCTTATTACTCATGTTTGTTCTCTTCAAGGGCATGGTATCTACTCCTTAAAGTACTGTTTCCCTAAGCCAAGAATTAGGCATGGTATCTACTCTAATTCGTTTCTTTCATTAAGTGTTTAGCATGGTATCTACTAAGTTGTACTTAAAGAAAACATAAGATCAGTGGAAACGAACAAACACTCAAGGTTCTAAAAATTGGTATCAGATCTAGATCCCTTAAGTTGATTGAACCAAGAACCCCTAAAGATTCCCTTGTTACAGGTTATGGGCACGAGATACGGGTCATCTCAATATGCTCATCTAACAGATTCAGATGGATGGTAATGCAAACTTGATATTCTCAAGTTCTGTACGTCAGTCGACTGGCTCTCACCTCAGTCGACTGCTCTCAGAGCTTCGAGAACCAGTTTGATTATCATAAATCTATATCAATTCAATCAGATTCAATCAATAAGTAAAATAGAAGAATTCAGAAGAATATAGCACTACATAACTACGGCTTCAATCTACCTAACTATGAAATTAGTTCCACATAATAATACTTTTATGAATCAACAAGTTTGAATACATGGTTAACATAAAAGAATAAGAAAAAAGAAGGAATAAATTGGTTTAGTTCGGTCAGAGAGGTCGGCTGGCTGTCACACAGTCGACCGGCCGTTCTTTTCTTAATGCTTGATCTCCTTTCTTCTTCTTTGATCCGATAAAAGTGCTTCTTGTTGATGACTCTGGAACTTGTGATTCGGTGATTAGGAACGTGGAAGAGGAGCGAGAGAGTCCGAGCGCCCTCATTCATGCTTCTTGGTTGGTATTTATAGAACACGGCTGAGGAATTAGGGTTTCCCCTTTTTCAGGAAAGTCCCTCTCTTTTTATTATTTCTTTCCTTATTTGATCGGCGATTTATATCTTTCTCTTTTCTTCTTTTATTCCTTATCTGCTAACCACGTGCTCTTGCTAATCCCCTGTCTCTGGCTTTGATTCGTTGGAGAAGTTATTATTTGCATATAGCCTGGGTTTGGATAGATTTAGATTTAGATTCGGCTGCATCTTATCCTTTCACTCTGCCGCATACCAGTCGACTGCCTTGGATGTAGGTCGACTGGTACTGAGACATCTGTGGCTTCACGATTTCTCGGTCAAGTCGACTGGTGTTTGGGGCTTAGCAAACTCTCTGTCCGGTCGACTGGCTGAGGAATTAGTCGACTGATCTCTGCTGTAGTCTGTATTGGTCTGGAATCTGCTTTGTTTTGCTGTTATCGGCTGTTTCCTATTGAAAAGAGAAAATAAGAGTTAAATATCACATATAGCGCTTTTAAATGTGCATTTATAATAAGATTATTGCTCCTAAATGTGAATATTCTTGTGTTCATCATGCCTCCACCTCCATCTCATTTCTCACTTTGCCTTCTCTCTCTCTAACTCCCAGAGCTTCACTCTCTAGACGTTGTTCTGTAACTGGTGACAGATTTTTCAGCATACTCTCCGGCTCTGGCAAAACAGGTTAGTGATTTTTTCATTATATCGAGGGCTCAGTCTAATTCTTCGGCCTCTACGTCTGGTCTGGGTGGTGCTGAGCATGCCAGCGACTCCTCAAGTTGGGAGGGTTTTGAAGATAGAAGAAAAGTATACAATCACGTGCCGCTTCCCATTCGCAAACCCTTCGTGGTGGAGTCGAGCGACTCTGAGGAGGGTATGGAAAAGGTGGAAGCGGTGGGCAGAAGGGAGGTGGATGATGAGGACAAAGGAGAAGGGGGATATGACGAGGAAGTTGAAGAGGTAGATGGTTCTTTACCAGGGCCTTAAACCGAGTCGTTTTCCCGAAGGTGGTTCGAAAGAAGAAGTTGAAGTGGATCCTACCAAACAGCCCCGGGGAACCAGAATTCCTCCCAAAGCACTGGTTAGACGTTCCCCACATGCCGCAGGCGATTTCGGTCAGGACGTACCTGGACGATGTAGAGGAAAAAGTTCGGTATGGAGTACAGCCATCTTCTCCGAGCTGGCCGAAGCTGAAGATTGACGAGGAGCGGAGCTCAGTGACGAGCACCGACCTTCCCGTGATAAGGGTGAGGAACTTCATTCCTTTAGAGTATGAATTTATGGTACCAAACCCCGGGATCTGACCTCTCGACAGCTTGTCAGAATGGTTATGTGTGTTGCCTATTGATGCCTTTGACTCAAGGTTGAGACTACCCTTGCATCCATTTGTAAAGGAGGTCTTGAACTGTGCCGGTCTATGCCCTATGTAGTTCGAACCCAATTCTTGGAAAGAGCTGGTGTGCTACATCCTACTCAGCGAGAAGAGAAGGGTCCCACTGAAGCTGAAGTACTTCCGAGCTGCTCTCAGTGTGAGTTCATCATCGATGCACGAGTGCATATACTACATCTCCCCTCGGCTTCATCATAGAGTCATCCACAGTCTCCCAGATTCCATCAAGGGGTGGAAAAATAAGTATTCAATCGTTCGGAGTCTGACCCCGTGGGATATCCCAACCACGTGGGCGTTCTACAAACCGAACTTGAAGTCTCCTAAGAGGAAGGAGCTTACAAAATAGGAGTGGGAAGATGTAAAACGGGTCGCTGGGGGCAAGAGTATTAAGTGGCAGACCGTGCAAGAGAGGCACCTAGCCCGGACCAGACTGAGCGCTGCCGACCCCTGTATGTTTTTGTTTCTTTTTTCCTTCGTTCTCACAACTTAGATTTTTCTTCGCAGCAATGGACAACGAGGCAATCGAGCGGAGGAGGGCCGAGTTAGAGAAAAATGCCGCCCATCAGTTGAAACCTAAGAAGAGGCCACCCCAAGGCAACTCAGAGGGGACTTCGGACCTGAACCCAAGAAGGTGAAGGTATCCAGGGTGTCGGGAACCCCCTCGCCGACAAAGTCGATACCAAGCTCCAGCAACCTTAAGGTTGCGAAGTTGCTTTTGAAGGGCGTCCCGCCCCTGAAACCTTCGGCACAAGAGATGGTTGGCGATGTTGGGCTCTTACCGTAGGCTCCTAATTGGTCGGTGAAGGTGGCAGACTCGTTGACCGAAGAGCCAATAGCGATTGAGGTGGTGATGCACCTCGCCATGTCACGCGACCGGGAGGGCTTCGCCATTGAGACGTCCGAGTCGTGCTACATGTGATGGGCCCAGGCCGACATGGTGGTAAGTACTAGCGAATTTCGTACATTTTCATGTTAATTGCCCTAAAATTTCTAAGTGTTGGTCCCTTGCTCGTAGGAAACTATTGCTGGGGTCGAGTTAAGGAGACTTCACGCTTAGGAGCTCCAGTGTGAAGTAAGGAATGTTCAGCATTATGAACGGGAAATGAAGGACCTCAAGATGCAGCTTGACGCCTCCGAAGCTCAAGAAAGGGCTCTCAGTGCGGAGGTGACCTCCTTGACCGAATGCCAGGCTCGAAGGAAATGGTAAATGGAGGTATACATAGAGAGGAAGCTCCAAGAGGTGAGGGTCGCCCTGTTGATTAAGGTGATTGCATCCCAAAATATGGCCTACTATCGTGCCATCGGGCACGTGCTTCGCCGGTACCCTCAGTGCGAGCTTGACAACTTCCTTTACTCGATGCAGTTTTACGAGGTCCCGTCAACCCCGGGGGGAAATGAAGATGAGGGGGATGATGATCGCCAGCTTGGCGAGAAGGAGGATAACAGGCGGCCGACCCAAAGTTGAAGTTACGGGGAATGAAGAGGTGACCCACTCCCCTTAGCAATAGCTTTCTCCCCCCTGTTTTTATTTATTTATTTATTTATTTATTTTTTCGCCGAATGCGGACTGACCACCGCGGTTTTTGTAATGATCTTAAATGAATGGAAAGAACTTTTTGGGCCAAGGGCTTTTCCTTTCTGTTAAAGGGACACTTTGTGATTTGGTCAAGTCTAGGAGATTCGGAATGATTTGATTTTTTCTTTTATGATAGATTTTCGAGCTCGATTTGACCGACTCTCGTGTCACCGAGCATGATCAACTTAAGGCATGAGCTTCCTGGACGCCTGTTTGGTGTGCTATAGAAAAAGAGCTAGGGACCAGGAGGCGTCCCTTACCTACTTCATGAATAGGTCGAATGATTTGAGTTTGGAGTCGGGCCATCTGAAGAAGACTATCTCTGATCGAAGTGTGGCTGGTGCTAAGTCCGGGTAGTCGAGATCTCTGGCTACCATTCAATGCTCATCTTCAGAGTCGCTTCTTCACGAGGTTATTATGGAGAAGGAGTTGGAAATCCAAAGAATGAAGGTGATGCTCAGAGTGGGAGGATCCCGAATTTGTTCTTCGACCTTGAATTTAGTGGCGCCACCGAGGCCAGGTGATGCCCAGTGTTTAGTAGCTGGAGCCTCCACTGTAGCATCTCTTAGGGATTCTGTGGGGGTTACCGGAGAGAAAACACAGTCGGTTGGGCCTGAGTTGGTTTGTGTTAGTCCTAAGGCCCCCTAAGAGGAAGGGTAGGCCAAAATTGTAATAGTTGTAATCGTACGACCGAGGTTATAATAGTTTTAATCATGTGCAGTTGTAATGCGGCCTCCTGATTATCTCAATAAAATAACCTTTATATATTCTTTCGTTCCCTGATTGAAGCGAGTCTTGACCGATGCTGAGGGGAGTTTGCGAGGAACGTATGCCGTGAGGTGGGGATGAGAGATTGAGAAATCACTCATTATTGCTCGAAGTCCAAACGGAGTGGTGAGGATATGAGATTGGAAAGCCTCGTTGTGGCTCGAGATCGAAGCTGAGAGTCTAGGACTTGAGAGATCAAGGATTCTCTCATTGTTGCTCGAAGTTCAGGCCGAGCGGCGAGGACGTAAGACTGGAAAGCCTCGTTGTGGCTCAAGATCGAAGTTGAGGGTCGAGGACTTGAGAGATTGAGAATTCTCTCATTATCGCTCGAAGTCCAGGCCGAGCGGCAAGGACGTGAGGTTGTAAAGCCTCATTGTGGCTCGGGATCGAAGCCGAGTGTCGAGGACTTTAAAAATCGATAATTCGCTCGTTGACGCTCGAAGTCCAAGCCGAGCGGCGAGGACGTGAGACTGAAAAGTCCCATTGTGGCTCAAGATTGAAGTCGAGAGTCAAGGACTAGAGAGAATGAGAGTTCTCTCATTGTCGCTGGAAGTTCAGGCCGAGCAGCGAAGACGTGAGACTGAAAAGTCCCGTTGTGGCTCGAGATTGAAGCTGAGAATCGAGGACTTGAGAGATTGAAAGTTCTCTCCTTTTCGCTTGAAGTCCATGCCGAGCGGTGAGGATGTGAGACTGAAAAGTCCCGTTGTGGCTCGAGGTTCAAGCCGAGAGTCGAAGACTAGAGAGACTGAGAGTTCTCTCATTGTCGCTCGAAGACCAAGCCGAGCGGCAAGGACGTGAGAATGAAAAATCTCATTGTGGCAAGGTAAAAATTAACAAAAAGTAAATTCATTGTTTTTACTTGTTAGGTTACAAAGGAATAGTGGCGCGTAGCACCGATTACAATCAGAGGGGTCTATTCTGGCCGCTCATGAAACTTGATAAGGTGCTATGCATTCCAGGGTCTCATGATCATCTTTCCTCCCCAGGTCTTCGAGTTGGTACGTGCCAGGGTGTATCACTTAGGAGACCTCATACAGGCCCTCCCAATTCGGGGTGAGTTTGCTCTTCTTACTGGGGTCTGAAATAGCGATCTTCCTGAGAACAAGGTCACACCCTTTGATGTTGGCCGGGAGAACCTTCTTGTTGTAGTATCTCTCGATCTGCTGCTGATAGAAGTTTCTCCTGATGGTGGATCTCTCGAGGGTTTCGTCAACTAGGTCCAGATTGGCCCTGAGGTCGTTCTTGTTTGATTCCTCGTTGAAACTCAGGATACTGGGTGAAGGAATTCTAATTTCTATCAGGATGACTGCCTCCATCCCATATGTCAAGTTGAAAGGAGACTCGCTCGTAGGGATCCTCTTGGTTGTCCGATATGACCAAAGGATGATGGGTAATTCGTCGACCCATAGACCCTTGGGAGATGTATCCAACTATTTCTTGAGACCTTCCAGGCAAAAAATTTTGTCAGCGAATTGAGTTCTGTTGTCGGAGATAAGCACACGTGGTATCCCGAACCAACAAATGATGTGCTTCCAGAAGAATTGTCAGGATTGATGTTTAGTAATCATGGCCAGGGGTTCCGCCTCGATCCACTTGGTAATGTAGTCGATGTCCAACATGATGAAGCACCTTTGGTCCGTAGGCTTCGAAAATGGGCCGACCAAGTCCATCCCTTACATGGCAAAGGGGGCTGGTCTGGAGAGTGACTTGAGTTCTGGCAGGGGTTGTACCTCTTCACAAGATCATGGGCATTTTGCAGTATGGTCAACCAATAGTAGCCTTTGTTGAGTACCTTCCTTGCGAGTGACCTGCTGCCCATAGGGCTCCCCCCAATTCCTTCATGCAGCTCCTGTAATACCCCAGATCAGTCGACTGGTACTGCCAACAGTCGACTGATAGAGGACAGTCGACTGGTACTGCCAGCAGTCGACTGGTCTGTGAGATTTGTGAGAGAATTGTGAAAGATAGTCCCATATCGGGAATTTGCGAGGATAATCAGAGTATAAATACTATTGCCGAGGATCAAGAGTCACCAATCCGGTTAACCACCTTTTGAGAGGCAGCCTGTGGTGGGCAGTGGAACTACATAGTATTTATAATTTGTCTGAGTATTGG
The DNA here is from genome assembly GCA_017893485.1 of Hemerocallis citrina. NCBI lineage: Eukaryota > Viridiplantae > Streptophyta > Magnoliopsida > Asparagales > Asphodelaceae > Hemerocallis > Hemerocallis citrina. The sequence goes on along the minus strand of CM030364.1, from coordinate 231,840,732 downwards.
GGCGGGGCGTTACAAATGGTATCAGAGCCGACTTTCGACCCACCAGGTGTATCTGCACGATGAAAGGGTGCCTCCGAGGGAGGGGGGCCTATTCGTGGGGTACATATGCTTGCGTGTCGAAAGGGTGCCTCCGAAGGAAGGGGGCCTATTCACGAAGCATGCCAGGTGCTAGAAAGGACGGTCCTACACTGAGGTGTGCCCTGTGCTCAGCGAGGACGCTGATTCCTAAGGGGGGGTGTATGTAATACCCCAGATCAGTCGACTGATACTGCCAGCAGTCGACTGATAGAGGACAGTCGACTGGTACTGCCAGCAGTCGACTGGTCTGTGAGATTTGTGAGAGAATTGTGAAAGATAGTCCCATATCGGGAATTTGCGAGGATAATCAGAGTATAAATACTATTGCCGAGGATCAAGAGTTACCAATCCGGTTAACCACCTTTTGAGAGGCAGCCTGTGGTGGGCAGTGGAACTACATAGTATTTATAATTTGTCTGAGCATTGGGGCGGGGCGTTACAGCTCCCACAGCACATACTTGGCTTCATCGGGGCTCAGGCATCAAAGATATGTTTTTTCGTCCACTTTTGTGTACGAGCGCTTGAATAGTACATTATCGATAAGGGTGAATCTCTCCGATCGGATCGTTGTCTTTCGTGCTTCGGTTGGGTATAAGGGGAGTTTGCTATCTGAAAGAAATTTTCGGATGTGATCCATCCATAAGCCCGTTTGAACGCCTGAGTTGATGCAGAGAACCTCAGGGTTCTCGATACTAGGCTTGAGGAGGATCTCAATGAGTACTAAGTGATCGAGGCCCTCGAAGGATGATGAGGCGAGCTTGGATAGTGCATCGGCCTGGCCATTGTGTTCCCTCGGGATGCACTCAACAACGGCCTCCCCGAAGCCTGTTAATAGTTCTCTGATGCGTGCCAAGTACAGGATCATCCGGGCATTGTCGGCCTCGTACTCCCCGGTGATCTGGTTGACCACGAGTTGGGAGTCACTAAAGACCCTTACCCATCTTGCCCCCACTTTGTGTGCTAGCATGAGTTCGGCGATTATCGCTTCGTATTTAGTTTCGTTGTTGGATGCCTGGAAGTTTAGACATAGGGAATATTTTATACGAAGTTGTTGGGGCCCCTGAGTATGACACCAACTCCCTTTCCACCTTCTCATGATGATTCGTTGACATAGACTTCCTATATTGATTTTTCCTCTCGGACTTGAGAGTCTTCGAAAATGGTGCATTCCGTGATAAATTCTGCGAGGGCCTGCCCTTTGATGGCTGTCCGAGATTGGTAGCTGATGTCATGTTGGCTGAGCTCGATTAGCCACTTGATCAGGTGGTCAGAGTTCTCTGGCTTGTGGAGGACTATCTTGAGAGGTTGGTCTGTTAGTACTTGGATGGAATGTGCCTGAAAGTACGGGCAGAGGTTCCTAGCGATGATTACCGAGACATCGGCAATTTTTTTATTCCGGCGTATCGAAGTTCAGCGTCGTGCAGAACTTTTCTGACATATTATACGGGCTTCTGGACCCCATCTTCCTCCATGATTAATACGACGCTGAGTGCGTGCTCTGCCACAGCCAGGTAAAAGAAGAGGGATTCGCCCTGTCCTGGTTTGCTGAGGAGCAGGGGGTTGGCAAGGTATGATAGTTGATCAAAGGCCTATTGTTGTGGGTTCCCCCACTCAAAGAAGTTCTCCCCCCGAAGGCCTTTGAAGAACGGTAGCGACTATTCTCCAGACTTGGAGAGAAAATGGCCGGTGGCCACAAGTCGACCAGCAAGCCGTTGGACCTCTTTGACATTTCTTGGAGGAGCCATGACCAGTATTGCCTGGATCTTCTCGGGGTTCGCCTCTATGACTCGTTGGATGACTATGAATCTGAGAAATTTCCCTGAATTGACGCCAAAGGCGCATTTAGAGGGGTTGAGTCGCATATCGTGGGATCATAGGACCCCGAAAGCCTCCTTTAGACTGTTGACATGATCTTGCCGTCTTTGGACCTTGACGAGCATATCGTCGACATATACCTCCATATTCCTTCATATCTGTTTCTTGAAGAACCGGCTGATGAGCCTTTGGTACGTGGCACCAACGTTCTTCAACTCGAAGGGCATGACCTTATAACAATAAAGACCTTGGTCTGTCACGAAAGCGGTCTTAGGAATGTCTGGGGGGGACATTTTGATTTGGTTGTAGCCCGAGAAGGCATCGATGAAACTCAGTAGCTCGTGACCCGAGGTCGCATTTATCAGGGAGTCGGTGCAAGGTAGCAGAAATGGATTTTTAGGATAGGCCTTGTTGAGGTCTGTGAAGTCTATGCAGATCCTCCACTTCCCACTCGGTTTCTTTATCATTACAACATTGTCTAGCCACTGCGGGTAGCTGACTTTTTGTATGAAGCGTGCTGAGAGGAGCTTGTCCACTTCTTCCTTCATGGCTTGTTGCCTGTCGGGAGCGAACTTACGCCTCTTCTGTTGGATTGGCTTGGAGTTTGGGTGTGTAACACCCCGTAGTTTTCAAAGTACATATATATATATAGTATATAAATAATAAAAGATGGTAAGGTGGCTGGTTGTATAAATGGTTGTTGGTAATATGAATAAATGGTATATGGTATGGGGGGGGCACCATAGAATTAACAGCAAAGAGGTGCTGCTGTTGACTTGTTTCTCTGGGTGACGTGGGCTTCCACTGGGGCCCACCCAGGTATTGGCATGCATAGATAGCTCCGGCTGAGCATTGAAGTGAAAAAGGAGAAAGTTAGGAAAAATAATCCCATATCGGATTTGATCAAGAGTAATACAATATATAAATAATATAGCCTATGATCAAGAGTCACCTAATCGGTTAACCAAATTCTGAGAGGCAGCCTATGGTGGGCAGTTGTACTATAGTAGCTAATTTGCCTCCTAAACTGTATAAATTGTCTGAGCTAGGGGCAGGGGCGTTACAAATGGTATCAGAGCTGACTTTCGACACCAAGTATGGGTAAGAGTGGGCGAGATGTATGCCTGAGATGGAGCTAGCAGATGTACGGGTAGGCCTGAGAGGGAGCGAGGTGGCGGCCTGAAATAGTTCCACAGAATTAGAGTACAGTGCAGCTAGTAGAATCAGGATACTCCACTCCACATCAGCTAGAAAGGAGATCGTGCACTAGATTGTGCATGCCCGTGCTCAGCGAGTGTTGTGCAATCCAGCTATCTAAATAAATAGATAAACCAGACACAAATTAAAACCTCGCAAGTGTACGAATCGTTTATAGAAGCGTAGTGACAAGCAAGGGTCGATCCCACAGAGATTGTAGAAATTAACTTACTAATCAATAAAACAGAAATAACAATCTTAAAGTGTTGTTCTAAAAGAAATGACAAGATTAAAACTATATCAAGTAGTTCTGAATCACAAATATCTATTAAGTAGTTGGGCTTTGATTTCCACCTATAGTCAATAATGCTAAGTCACCTTCTATACTACTCTAATTACTCATGTTTGTTCCTTTAAGGGCATGGTATCTACTCCTTAAAGTTAATGTTTCCCTAGGCCAAGAATTAGGCATGGTATCCACTCTAATTCGTTTCTTTCCTTAAGTATTTAGCATGGTATCTACTAAGTTGCACTTAAAGGAAGCATAGTAACAATGGAAACGAACAAACACTCAAAGTTCTAGAAATTGGTATCAGATCTAGATCCTTCAAGTTGATTAAACCAAGAACCCATAAAGATTCCTGTGTTACAAGTTATGAGCACGAGATACGGGTTGTCTCTATGCTCATATAACAGATTCCGTTTTATAATACGCAAACTTGATAATCTCAGGTTCTGCATGGCAGTCGACTTGCTGTCACTCTCAGTCGACTGCTCTAAGAACTTCTGAACAAGTTTGATTCATATTATAAATCTATACCAATACAAACAGGTTTAATCAATAAGTAATAGAGTAGCGTTGAGAAGAATATAAGCATTACATGACTACGGTTTCGATCTACCCAACTATGAAATTAGTTCCACATAATAAGACTTTTATTGACTAACAGTTTCGAATACATGATTAAAATAAAAACTAGAAAGAGAAGAAATAACACTGGTGATGTTCAGCCTGAGAAGTTGACTTGTTGCTTCTAAGTCGACTGGATCATTCCTTCCAGTGTACTTGATCTCCTTCTTTCTTCGATGCTGATAGAATAATGCCCGTTGGTTGATGATTGATGATTCAGAGATTCAGCGATACTCTCAACTCCTTATTCCAGCCTTTTTATAATTTCTTTTGCCCACATCTGCAGATTTCAATTCTATCTCTTTACACATCGGATATAGATCTAAGTCGATCTTCTCACTTGCCAATCCTGGTTCTCTATCTTGATTAATGAAGAGTTGTTATTCGCAGACAACCTGGGTTTGGATAACTTAATCTTGCTTCGGATTTGGATGAGGATGAATCTTCAACTGTTCTTATCTTCTAACTCTGCTGAATACCTGTCGAATGGTTTTGTAATCAGTCGACTGTGCCGAGACATATATAGATTCATAATTCATCAGTCAAGTCGACTGTCTTTGGAGTAAGTCGACTGTACTGAGCAGCTTCGGAAACTCAACCTCTCTGTCCAGTCGCCTGTTTGAAGAACCAGTCGACTTATGCTCTGTAGTTTTTGTGTATCATCCTCAAAATCCTGAATCTGCTTCGTTTAGCTGTTTTTAGGCTGTTTCCTATGGAAAAGAGAAAAGAAGAGTAAAATACCACATATAGAGCATTTAAATGTCCAATTGCATTAAGATTATTGCTCCTAAATGCGAATATTATTGGGTTCATCAAATACCCCCAAACTTAGCTTTTGCTTGTCCTCAAGCAAAATAAAACTACAAGCATCGCTTGACATCTTGACCCTTCCAACATTTACCTCAGAGAACTTGGTACTGTTAGTGTCAAGGTTAGAACAAGCATTAAGATAGGACTAAACAAGTTTTAATTCAAATGTTAATCACTTATTCACACGAATACTCAACTCGAATATCAAATAGTAGTGTGACCAATGCCTAAGCAACATAATCATGATTAAGGTTAGCAAGCTCAACTATATTTCAACTCCAAATTCTCACCATGGCATACACTCACAAAAAATATAGCTCTCATTGACATGTGACATTCAAGTTAGATCTCGTGACAATTTATCATTATTTGGATGAAACTATATGCTTGATCTTGCTACTACATCTTCACACCATTGATTTGCATGTTACTTGGATGAAAAGGTCTTTTATAGGTTGTAATGGGACCATGGGTGAGGGTTTAAACAATTGAAGGGAAAAGGAATACAAAATTCTAAAGGATTAGTAGAGCAACTTGCCTTGTTCTAAGATATATATATATATATATATATATATATATATATATATATATATATATATATATATATTTCAAACAACAGGTTTATTGATTTCCAAGTTTTTTTTTCCCATAATATTTAAGGCCATATATCACAGGCCTATGCTTTATTTCTACCAACACCTTTTCCCCCATCCACAACTCAGCAATTTACAACTTTTCATTTTTTTCTTATGACAAATCCTTCAACTTTATATTTTCATCCCCTTCATCTTGACAGACCACATCTCCTTTTCAATTCTTGCTCTACTAACCCAATAGATATAGGTAAGGTAACCTATTCATCTAGGCTTGGTTAAGGATGATGTGTCTTACAAAAAGAAAGCTTTTATAGGCTTCAGAGGGGTAACTAGTGGATAATTGATGTTAGGTAGACTATTTGTCTTTGGTGATAGAATCTTAGGTGCCTTAATCATTTCCAAGTTTTTATGCAAAAACCAAAAAAAAGTTTCGAAAAATAGCAAAAACAAGTTCTAGATCATCTCAAGAATGCAGTCAACTGAGATCTTCAAGTGTATGACTCTCTCAAAAGAAATAAATTAGGCTCAAAAACTCACAATTTGTGTATTTAAGTTTACTCACAGTTGAACTTGCTATTCTCTTTCACAATTCGTTAAATTGACATAGCCAAATGAATGAAAGTTTCAAGTATGATCCATATGATAAGTTGTTAACATTTTTAAAGATAAAGACCACACTTAATACTTGTTCTCCACTCTCTACCTATAGTAACTGAGCTCATTTCTCATCATTGTTGTTAGAAAGGACACAACATCAAGAGACTCCAAATAATGTGAATAACTACCCCCAAACTTAGATGGAACATTGTCCTCAATGTCTGAAACAACTTAAGATAGGCATGTGTCACCATCTAATTTGAAGGAAAGAAACTGAAAATAAAAGATGAAATAAAGAAATAAAAAGAAATAAAGAGAAAGTGTAAGTATTCCCCTGAAAATTGGGTTGCCTCCCAATAAGCGCTATGTTTCTTGTCTTCAGCTAGACTTGATGAGTTCATGCAATGTATTGGATGGTTTGAAGATTCACATCTTGCTCTTGCGGCTCAAAACTCCTCTCAATATAAGGGTTCGCCCTATGCCCGTTCACTCTGAATGTTTGATTTTTCTCTTTGCTATGAACCTCCAATGCTCCATGTGGAAAGACTTTTGTAACAATGTACAGGCCATACCATCGTGACATAAGCTTGCCTGGAAAGAGTCTTAATCTCGAGTTGTATATCAATACCTTCTGTCCTTCATAAAACTCCTTCCTTGCTAGCTGTTTATCATGGTATATCTTGGTCCTCTCTTTGTACAACTTTGCATTTTTATATGCGCCGTGCCTCAATTCTTCAAGCTCGTTCAGTTGCAATCTTCTTTTGTCACCTACTTGTTTCATATCAAAATTGAACTTTTTAATGGCCCAATAAGCTTTGTGTTCCAACTCCACTGGAAGATGACAGGCTTTTCCAAAAACCAGACAGTATGGTGACATGCCAATGGGTGTCTTGTATGCGGTTCTGTAGGCCCATAATGCATCATTCAAGCGTGGCGACCAATCCCTTCTCCTTGTATTTACTGTCTTTTCCAGAATGCTCGTGATCTCTCTGTTGCTAATCTCCACTTGCCCACTGGTCTGAGGATGATACAGAGTACCCACTCTATGTGTAATCCCATATTTCTTCATCAATGAAGCAAATGGAAAATTACTGAAGTGGCTACCTCCATCACTAATTATTGCTCGTGGTGTACCGAACCTGGTGAAGATGTTTTCCTGTAAAAACTTGACAACAACTTTGTGATCATTAGTTTTTGAGGGAACAGCCTCGACCCATTTAGACACATAATCCACACCCACAAGAATATATAAATAACCAAATGAGTTAGGAAAGGGGCCCATGAAGTCGATTCCCCAAACATCAAAAAGCTCGATTACTTGGATGTTTTGCAGTGGCATTTGATTTCTAGAAGAGATGTTGCCTGTCCTTTGGCATTTATCACAAGTCCTGCAAAAAGAAAAAGCATCTTTGAATACATTAGGCCAATAAAAACCAGATTATAATACCTTAAGTGCTATTCTTTTTGGTCCAAAGTGTCCTCCACATGCATATTGGTAGCAATGTTGTAGAATACTCATTTGCTCTTCTCCTGCCACACATCTTCTTATAATTTGATCAGGGCAGAATTTGAACAAATAAGGATCATCCCAATAATAGTGCTTGCACATGGCCACCAATCTCTTTCTTTCTTGACTTGCCATACCTGGAGGGAAAACATGAGCAGTGAGATAATTTACAATATCTGCAAACCATGGAAGTTGTATATTTATTTCAAATAAATGTTCATCTGGGAAGTTTTCATTCAGTGGGGGCACAATTCTCTCTTCATCATGCAGTAATCTGGACAAGTGATCTGCAACAACATTGTCACTTCCTTTCTTGTCTCTAATCTCAAGATCGAATTCTTGAAACAACAACACCCATCTGATCAACCTAGGCTTAACATCCTTTTTAGCAAACAAATATCTCAAAGCAGCATGGTCAGTGAAAACAATGACTTTAGAACCAATCAAATATGATCTAAACTTCTCTACAGCAAAAATGACAGCTAAAATTTCTTTTTCAGTAGTGGAATAATTAAGCTGTGCATCATTTAAAGTTCGAGAAGCATAGTAAATAGCATAGGGTACCTTATTTATTCTCTGACCTAAAACAGCTCCCAAAGCATAATCACTTGCATCACACATAAGCTCGAAAGGATGGTTCCAATCTGGTGGCATGATGATGGGTGCGGAAATGAAAAGATTTTTCAATGTAATGAACGCATTTGTGCACTCTTCTGTCCATGCAAACTCAACATCTTTAGCTAACAATTCACAAAGGGGTCTGGAGATTTTGGAAAAATCTTTTATAAATCTTCTATAGAACCCTGCATGTCCAAGAAAACTCCTTACACCCTTGACTGTAGTAGGAGGGGGTAGCCTTGATATGATGTCAATTTTTGCCTTGTCCACCTCGATGCCCTTTTTGGACACCACATGTCCTAAGACAATACCTTGTTGTACCATAAAATGGCACTTTTCCCAATTTAGCACTAAATTGCATTCTTCACATCTTTTAAGCACAAGCTGCAAATGGTTAAGGCATTCATCAAAATAAGACCCAAAAACACTGAAATCATCCATAAATACCTCGATGAACCTTTCCACCATGTCTGAAAATATACTCATCATGCATCTCTGAAATGTAGCTGGTGCGTTGCACAATCCAAAGGGCATCCTCCTGTATGCAAAAGTACCAAAAGGGTATACAAAAGTGGTCTTTTTTGATCTTCTGGGGCAATAGCAATTTGATTATAGCCACTATAACCATCTAAAAAACAATAATGACTATATCCTGCTAATCTTTCTAACATTTGATCAATAAAAGGAAGAGGAAAGTGATCTTTCCTGGTTTCGTTATTCAGCTTCCTGTAGTCAATGCATACCCTCCATCCTGTGGTCATCCTCGTAGAGATAAGCTCATTATCTTCATTCTTCACCACTGTGACTCCACTTTTCTTAGGCACTACATGTATAGGACTCACCCATTTGCTATCTGAGATAGGGTAGATGATGCCAACATCTAGTAGCTTCAAGATCTCTGTTCTTACCACTTCATTCATGTGTGGATTAAGCCTTCTCTGTGCTTCCCTGCTAGGTTTTGCATTGTCTTCAAGAAGTATTTTATGCATGCATTTGGATGGACTTATTCCCTTGATGTCTGCAATGGTCCATCCTATTGCACCCTTGTGTTCCCGCAGTACTCTTAGCAGCTTCTCTTCTTCCTGCGCACTTAAGTTTGCAGCGACTATCACAGGTAACGTCTGATTTTCACCCAAATATGCATACTTCAAGTGTTCAGGCAGCGACTTAAGCTCCACATCTGGTGTCCTGGTAACAGAAGAAACAAAAGTGTTATCAGACACAAGATTTTCAAATGCAGGTGCAAGCTTAACTGAATATGATTTTGGAGTTTCGAGGTAATGCACTGTCTCTGCAATCCTCCATTCATCGTATTCCTGTTCAACATGAGACAATGTTAGAGATTGTGTAATTGTGGCTTGTAGTGGTTCAACGCCATGTACCTGAAATGTTTGATCGACAATCTCTTGTATCAATATTATAGCATTCATGATCATCATGTGGTAATTTTAGTGCATCAAATATTTTAAATTCAATATTTTCTCCATTTATTTTCATACTTATAGTACCCTTTTTAACACAAATTTTTATATCAGCCGTACTCATAAAGGGCCTACCTAAAATGATCGATAAAGAAGATGGCATTGAAGATTCCTCCATATCCAACACAACAAAATCTGCAGGCAAAATGAAATCATTTACCTGAACTAGGACATCTTCCAAAATACCTCTAGGTCTCCTGATGCTGCGATCAGCCAATTGCAAGGTGATGGATGTTGGTTTGAGTTCCCCCAATCCTAGCTTTTCGTAAACAGAGTATGGAAGAAGATTTATGCTTGCCCCCAAGTCTAGCAGTGCCTTTTCAAAGAAGTGCTCACCAACCTTACAAGGAATGGTAAAACTACCTGGGTCCTTCAATTTAGGAGGTAATTTTCTTAACAATACGACGCTCACTTCCTTTGTCAAAGCCACATCCTCCCTAACCTGAAATGTTCTTTTGTGAGTACAGCATTCTTTCAAAAATTTGGCGTAAGAAGGAATTTGTTTAATAGCATCAAGTAGGGGGATATTAATTTCTACCTTTCTGAGCGTTTCAAAGATATCAAATAAATGTTGTTCTTTCTTTTGCTTGACTAACCTTTGAGGGAATGGTGGCAATACTGCCCCTTCTTTTTCACTTACCTTGTTGGAACCCAAAGCTTTTGATGGTTGTGTATCTGATTCGTCCGCGTGTGTTCCAACCTTGCTGTCAATTATCTTACCACTTCTTAGGGTTGTCACTGATTTGAGCTGTTCTTGGCCTCTAGGGTTTGGTATAGTTTGTGATGGGAGTTCCCCTGCCTTTCGTTCGCTTAACTCTTTTGCAATTTGACCAATTTGTGTTTCCAATTTTTGAATGGTCTGCCCTTGTTGGTTGCTTGTTTGATGTTGCTGTTGGAGCAATTGAAGAATGGTGGATTCGAAATCCAACTTCTTCTGTTCTTGTACTGGCCGATCAAACCCACTTCCCATCTGGAAGTTCCGTGCATGTCCTTGCGAAATTTGAGTGCCTTGATTGTTTTGATTATTGCTCCATGAGAAATTTGGATGGTTTCTCCATCCTGGGTTGTATGTGTTCGAGAAGGGGTTGTTCTTTGGTGGAAACACTCATTGTCCTACATAGTTTGCATGCTCCTGATCTGTGAAAGAAGACATGGGACACGTATCAGTCGTATGATCAAAATGAGAACAAATTGCACAAATTTCTTTTGTTTGGTTTTTTACACCACCCATCGTCGACATTGCATTAACAAGCATATCAATTTTTTTGTTCATGTTTACCATTTCTAATTGTATGTTATTACTACTAGAAATTTCGTAAACTCCCTATTTTTTCGAAAGGCCTCTTCCCCTTGTTGAGAATTGCTGTGAGTTCTCGCTGAGTTCTTCAAATAGTTCGATGGCCTCCTCACCACTTTTTCTCATCAAGATTCCGTTGCAAGCTGAATCCACAATTGCCTTGTTAGTATCATTTAAACCCTCATAAAATGCTTGTACCTGATCATCCTTAGGCATGTTGTGCGTAGGACACTTGAGAAGCTTGTTCTTGAAGTCCTTCCATACCTCGAAGAATAAATCTCCATCTTTTTGTTGGAAGAGTTGAATCTTCCTTTTTAGTTGTTTGGTTTTCTGGGCTGGAAAGAATTCTTTCAAGAACTTTGTTGCCAATTGCTCCCATGATTGAATTGATCCTAGTTCCAAAGAATTATACCACAATTTAGCATTAAGTTTTAAAGAAAATGGAAACAAGATTAACCTGATTTGTTCAGGGGTAAGCCCTTGGACGCTTTGTGTTCTGCAAAGATCAAAGAAATCTTGCAGATGGAGGTGAGGCTCTTCGTTTGGTTTGCCACTAAAGTGGAGAACCATGCTAAGTAATTGAGGAGATAGATGCATATTCCCTGTGACATTAGGTTGATAAGCAATCCAGGAAGGTTGCTCAATATTCTTAGGCGTGAATTTGTCCTGCATTGGTACTCGATTGGGTACTTCCTCACCCATTGTTGCTTGTGAATTGGGTCTCTGTGCAGTCGACCTGTTCCTTGCAACAGTCGACTGGTTTGTTGCAGACAGCCGACATAGTCTGTGCAGAGTGCGTTCTGTTTCTTCGTCAATAGGTAGTAGCTCTGGATGAAGTGATCGTCTCCCGTGCATTCACCAAAGTCCTGTATCCTAAAAGAAAAATATTTATTAATAAAAGAAAAGAAAATGAAAAAGATTTTACTGATTTGTAAGTTAAAATACTAAACAATCCCCGGCAGCGGCGCCAAAAACTTGTTGTGCAATCCAGCTATCTAAATAAATAGATAAACTAGACACAAATTAAAACCTCGCAAGTGTACGAATCGTTTATAGAAGCGTACAAGGGTCGATCTCACAGAGATTGTAGAAATTAACTTACTAATCAATAAAACAGAAATAACAATCTTAAAGTGTTGTTCTAAAAGAAATGACAAGATTAAAACTATATCAAGTAGTTCTGAATCACAAATATCTATTAAGTAGTTAGGCTTTGATTTCCACCTATAGTCAATAATGCTAAGTCACCTTCTATACTACTCTAATTACTCATGTTTGTTCCTTTAAGGGCATGGTATCTACTCCTTAAAGTTAATGTTTCCCTAGGCCAAGAATTAGGCATGGTATCCACTCTAATTCGTTTCTTTCCTTAAGTATTTAGCATGGTATCTACTAAGTTGCACTTAAAGGAAGCATAGTAACAATGGAAACGAACAAACACTCAAAGTTCTAGAAATTGGTATCAGATCTAGATCCTTCAAGTTGATTAAACCAAGAACCCCTAAAGATTCCTGTGTTACAAGTTATGAGCACGAGATACGGGTTGTCTCTATGCTCATATAACAGATTCCGTTTTATAATACGCAAACTTGATAATCTCAGGTTCTGCATGGCAGTCGACTTGCTGTCACTCTCAGTCGACTGCTCTAAGAACTTCTGAACAAATTTGATTCATATTATAAATCTATACCAATACAAACAGGTTTAATCAATAAGTAATAGAGTAGCGTTGAGAAGAATATAAGCATTACATGACTACGGTTTCGATCTACCCAACTATGAAATTAGTTCCACATAATAAGACTTTAATTGACTAACAGTTTCGAATACATGATTAAAATAAAAACTAGAAAGAGAAGAAATAACACTGGTGATGTTCAGCCTGAGAAGTTGACTTGTTGCTTCTAAGTCGACTGGATCGTTCCTTCCAGTGTACTTGATCTCCTTCTTTCTTCGATGCTGATAGAATAATGCCCGTTGGTTGATGATTGATGATTCAGAGATTCAGCAATACTCTCAACTCCTTATTCCAGCCTTTTTATAATTTCTTTTGCCCACATCTGCAGATTTCAATTCTATCTCTTTACACATCGGATATAGATCTAAGTCGATCTTCTCACTTGCCAATCCTGGTTCTCTATCTTGATTAATGAAGAGTTGTTATTCGCAGACAACCTGGGTTTGGATAACTTAATCTTGCTTCAGATTTGGATGAGGATGAATCTTCAACTGTTCTTATCTTCTAACTTTGCTGAATACCTGTCGAATGGTTTTGTAATCAGTCGACTGTGCCGAGACATCTATAGATTCATAATTCATCAGTCAAGTCGACTGTCTTTGGAGTAAGTCGACTGTACTGAGCAGCTTCAGAAACTCAACCTCTCTGTCCAGTCGCCTGTTTGAAGAACCAGTCCACTTATGCTCTGCAGTTTCTGTGTATCATCCTCAAAATCCTGAATCTGCTTCATTTAGCTGTTTTTAGGCTGTTTCCTATGGAAAAGAGAAAAGAAGAGTAAAATACCACATATAGAGCATTTAAATGTCCAATTGCATTAAGATTATTGCTCCTAAATGTGAATATTATTGGGTTCATCAGCGAGGACGCTGATTTCAAGGGGGGGGGGGGGGGGGGGGGGGGAGGGGGGAGGGGTGTGTGTGTAACACCCCATAGTTTTCAAAGTATATATATATATATATATATATATATATATATATATATATATATATATATATATATATATAAAATAAAAGATGGTAAGGTGGCTGGTTGTATAAATAGTTGTTGGTAATATGAATAAATGGTATATGGTGGGGGGGGGGGGGGGGGCTCTAGAGAATTAACAGCAAAGAGGTGCTGTTGTTGACTTGTTTCTCTGGGTGACGTGGGCTTCCATTGGGGCCCACCCGGGTATTGGCATGCATAGATAGCTCCGGCTGTGCATTGAAGTGAAAAAGGGGAAAGTTAGGAAAAATAATCCCATATCGGATTTGATCAAGAGTAATATAATATATAAATAATATAGCCTATTATCAAGAGTCACCTAATCAGTTAACCAACTTTTGAGAGGCAGCCTGTGGTGGGCAGTTGTACTACATAGTATCTAATTTGTCTTCTAAATTGTATAAATTGTCTGAGCTAGGGGTAGAGGCGTTACATGGTGGACGCTCAGTTTGTACTTAATGATTTTGTCCGAAACCCCTAGCATGTCTGAAGGTGTCCAAGCGAAGAGGTCGGCATTCCGACGGATGCAGTCGATAATATCGAGCTTTAGGTCTGGAGCGAGAAACTGGCTTATTCGGAACTGTTTGGATTTGTTGCCCTTGTAGAAGGGGATCTCTTCCAACTTGTCGAACGGCTTCGCATGTAACCGGCATTTTTCAGATGGGAGTTCCATCGCATCAAGGAAAAAGACCCCTGTAATCCCTTTTTTTTTTTCCAAAAATGTATTTTTGTGAATTTTCCGTATTTTAAAATTTTCGCAATTTTTTTTTCCGGTTTTCAAATTATTTTGTCAAATTGTATTGTTGGGTCTTCCATTTAAATCTAATTTTTTGATCAATAATTTTATTGTAACTATTTTCTACGAATTTTACAATATAATACAAATCCTATTATTTGTGTCAGTGTTATTATTTTTATTATTAATAATATTTGGTTGAAGTACAAAATATATTTTTGATAAACCTACTTTTTAATTGGTTATTTTAAAATTTTCTATTTGATTTAATACCCATATATCCATTAACGTAAACCCATTACCAATGCCCTATCCAATACCCATTTAAAACTCGTTTAATACCCACCTAACTACCCTACCCGTTAACTTACTACCCAATACCTTGTTTACTTAACACCTACCCATTACCCATATCCTACAACCCATGAACCCATACCCAAACCCGTTACTTATCCCTAGACCCGTCACTCCTATACCCCCTAACCCTAATCCACTTCACCTATTTAAACCCATCGTTCAACCTGTTCACCTTCTCCAACTGCACCCGCTGCTTCATCTTCTCCTCCCTCTCTTCCGTTCTCCTCAGCCACTGTCTCCCTTTCTCTTCCGTCCAGCCCTCCGCCTCGTCGCCTGAGCCAGCGACAGCCTATGCATCCCCATCGTCTCAATGCACCCTGGGTGCGATGTCCTCCCCCTGGTGCGATGTGCCGCATCGCGCCGCTAGCCAGCGTCACTGCCGCGATGTTCGGTGTGCACTACCACAGTGCGCTCTGCCTATGGGTGTGATCCTCTGACCATCGACAGCAGCAAGCCAGCAATGCCACCCTTGCTCTGCCCTTTCAAACCTGTGCTGCACCTCCTCTCGACGACAGTCGACCACCTGCGCCACCCTGCTCCTCTACTCTGCAGTGCTGCAGCGCCCCGATGCTTTCCTTCTTCCGTCGGAGCCAGTGCTTGGGTTGATGTTTGTTTGGTTTTGATCTTGTTGATCGTGAGCCGTTGATCTCTTGATCATCTTGATCATGGAGGGTATGATCATTGTTGATTGGAGCCATTCGATTGGATCGTGATCTCATCCATCATCTTGATGATCACTTTGAATTTGGACCGGCGGATCTTCACGATCTCATCTTGATCTTCGTGATCATGGTTTGATCTTGGCCGTCCGTGGGATTCTTGATCATCTTGGAGTTCTTGATCATCTTTGTGTTGGGTCGTCGATCATCATGATCATCGTCATCATGGAGTTCTTGATTGCTTTGTTTGGTGGCCGTCCGATCGTGTTTGTGGGTTATTTGTTATTTGGATTCATGATCTTTTTTGTGATTCGTTGCTGTCGAGTTTGTGCCCGGAAATCCGTTCCCTTTATTCTATTTCTTTCGTTGGATTCATTGTCGTCTTCCAGGCATGTAACTTGTACTCCAATTCATTTGTTTGATACAAGTCAAAAAGTATACCTATAGTGTAGTTGGGTCTAGAGACCACTCTTGTTTGTGATTTCCGTGATGGGTTTTTTCTCTATTGTGAAAACATGACCATAGATGACTCACGGCACAAATCTTGACATGAATTAACTTAGGTTTACCCGTTCTTGATTTTGTTCATGTATGTGAGACTAGTTGTGAGAATTCGTGATTTAGTTGAGACCCATGTGTTATATTTGGTGTGGATATGCTAGATATACTAATTCATGATGTTTAGACACTTGGTAGACTCGATTTCATGTTTGGATGTGTTTGCATCAATTTTCTTGAATTTATGTTGATTTTGTTTTTAAGTGAAAAATCTGTATTTTATCGCTATTCTGTTTTGTTTGCTATTTTGGACTATCTTGAAGTCAGTATCTTAATTTCGGTATAAAACGTGAGTTTTAGATAATTTCATCTAATTTCAAACCCCTCTTACCTTGCTTGATTTTGATTTCGTATGAGTGAGTTATGACTGTTTTACTACAGAGGTGTCGATCTTTTTCAGAATCTGTTTTTCGGTAATTTTGATGAAAAATCATTTTAAAGAACTATGCTACATATATTATTTTGATCCGAAACTTTGGTCAGTTTTTCTATACCTATCTAGGGATTCCCCAGAATTTTGGTATATTTTATTGATGAGTTTTATATGTCATTTCATGTATGTTTACAAAAGTCATACTTGCTGTATTTTGCTCGCTGTTCTGTAAAAAATTGTGTTTTTACCCTGATTCTTTTTACTGTATGAAAAATGGTCGTGAAATATGAAAGCTAATATATTTTATCTATTTTCATCTCCCTTTGGCGGATTTGGATTTCGTTTCACTGGTTGCGAGATAATTCAGTTTTCGTATAGCAGTGTTGGGAACTCCAGATTTGCCAAACTACTGTTTCTTGATGTTTTCTTATTTTTTATGACTGAACAAATTTACTGGAATATGTTGATACTAGATATATAGGGGAATACCCCAGATTTTTCGTGGATTTATTTAAAGTGATTTCATGCTGTTTTCCTGTTCTTGAATTCGTTTTCCTGATTTCTGGCTGAACCTAATTTCTGTATTCAAATCAGTTTTGAGCTATATTTTTGTGAATTAATATATGACTTATTTATACTCGCAGGATTCGGTTGGAAGTCTATTTTCTAGACTTTTCGACGGAACCAGATTTGCATTTCTTTAGCGACGGGATTCAATGTTTTAGTACTGTACGGTCATGCTGTCCTGAATATGAACATACACTATTTTGCTCGTTTATGTGACTGTATATCATCTATGCATGTTTATTTGTTTCCCTAAATCTTATACTGATTATACCATGTTAGTTTGACACTATTTCGTACACATTCATACCTGTTTGATGACCATAATAAAAGTAACCAAGCCGGGGTTTAAGGGAAAGATCTAGTAGTAGGAAATTATAGAAATGTGTACTTAGAAGGGGTCCCGTATTTCCCATACTGAGCATCTGTTATACTGTTATACTGATTACCTGATTGCACACTTCCCTATAGGAGGGTGTAATCGGAGGAGGACCACTAGGTTCTGACTGTTACTGCTACTGCTACTGTTACTGATACCTAAGTATACTGCCCTATATGATTCCCTACGAAATCTACAAACATCACTGTTTTGAATGTAGCAACCATGCGATAAAAGGATGGAGCATGAAGTGCTACCTATCTAGTAATACTCACAAGACTATAAGAACATAAGACTGATACTGTTAGTCCGATACTGTTGGACTGACTCTGTTATACTGTTACACTGACATACTGAGCTTACTGTTACTGGATACTGTTAGTTGCCATTTGACACTGTACTGGACACATATTAGTATACCATGCTAGTTGATTCTGCTATACCATGCTATACCTGCTTCTGCTATTATTTAGATTTGTTCAGTTTTTCCCATGTACTTGTATCCTACATTATAAGTGGTTCGTAACTTGCAATTGACGGGTACTTGTTTTTCTTTTTCCTTCTCCTGTAAATTTACTAATTGCAGATCAGGATGGTCGGTTGCCAGATGGTATTGGCGAGATGATGTATTAGTGCTGGAGTTTCTGCTTTATTATTATTATTATTTATTGCTTGAACATATATAAAATATACTTGATTACTTGGATATTTATTTGTATTTGGGAGATGTGACCCAGGATATTTGACTTGTTTAGAATTTGATTATTTGAGATTATTATATTTGGTTTCAAGTAATTTCTGTTGGTATCTTGTTTCAATTATGCATGTTGGTTGATACTTTTGCTTCCGACTCTGATTATTTTTGTGATATGTTGTAAAGATTCCTGAACAGCTTATGGATGATGAAATTCATTTGCTGGGCTTTTGTTACGTGCTCGTATTCCGTATTTTTGGGAAGCGGGGCGTGATAGTGTTTTTAGTGGTATCTGAGCCCAGGTTTGGCTAATGTATTAATTGCCTAATATATTAGACATGCTTGGCTCGAACTGGGATCGGCTCAACATTTCACTAACCATGCATGCATAAATGAATTATTACCAACATTGATATGGATACTAGTCTTATTCCATTCTTTTTTATCCCTTCTTATTCAATCCCTTGATTCTTTGTTTCTTCCGTCTCTTTTAGTCGTTCTCATTTGTTGATTCCTTATTGGGTATAGTTTTGTTCTTTCCGTACCCATATTCCTTTGATTCTTTCATCCATCTTCATTTGTTGACTCATTTTGAGTATCATTCTAGTTATTCTTTTCCTGCTATATCCCCTTCAAATTCTGCTTGTGTCCCCTCGTTCCTCTTCCTTCATATTCAATTCTTTGATTTCTTATTTTCTTTCATCTCTTGTAGTCATCCCCCTTTGTTGACTCTTTATTGAGTATAAAAATTCATTCTTCTCTTTCCTATATTTTCTTTATATTATATATATATATATTCGAATATTTTGTGTATTTCGATTATTATTTGTTATATTTTGAATCTTCTATAAATTGTTTCTAAAACGAAAATTTTGTTATTTCGAATAACCAAGTATTTTAATCACAAATTTCAAAACGTAACTTGGTACTTAAATTGAGCAATCAATATCTAAGTACATGTGGAAGATTGCATCATCTTGTTCATCGTTTTGTTGCAACTGGATGTCGAGATGGCAAACATGCAACTAGACATCAATGGAGGCAAATAGCAACTGGATATCGGGGAGGCAAAATGTGCAACCGAATATCCAGATGGTAACCTGCAACCTGTAGTCTTGGAGGCAAACCTGCAACTTGATGTTGAGAAGGCAAGTCTACAAATGGATATAAATGAGGCGAACCCACATCAAAGAATTTCTACTACTACTATTATTATTGTTTTGCTGATTATTATTATTATTATTATTATTATTATTGTTATTACTATTACTATTATTATTATTGTATTTTTCTTACTATGTTATTTTTGATGCTGATATTGAATTACTTTCACCAAAATGATGAACCCCAAATTATTTTCTGTCTTGTATTATTATCCTGACCAGTATTGTCAATATTTTATTATTATTATTATTTTTACCAGTATGTTTATGATGATTATTACTGTTATTATTATTTTTATTATTTTTGTTATTATTATTTTATTATTAATATGTGTTGATTTTTGTATTATTAATATTATTTTGTTAGCACCCATTAGTTTTGACCTAATTATTTAAATAAAGCCCTCATCTAAAGCCCTATTTTATTCTGGTGTCTCATTCTTTTCTTCCTGCTCGGGTCGTCGCTTGGTGTCACGTGGTCTACAACGACATGTCTGCAGTTTGGAATGTCACTATCAGAGTGTCGCAGCGGAAGCGTTGTGGGCCCATAACCCACAAGTCCCAGGATCATATTGTTGCTTCTCCTTCCTTGCATTGCTTTGGTTTCCCATATCTCTTGCAATTGTTCTCATCTGTTGACTTATTGTTTGATTCAATTCTTCCCTGTCTTTTCTCTCTTTAATTCATTTCTGCCGACTCTCTTATCTTGCTTTGTTATCTTGTATTGATTCTTTCCTTTTGATAATGTTTATTCTCTTTCTGCGTTCCATTTGATCCCATTGTTATCCCCTTCCTTCTATTTCTGGTTTTGCCTTTGCTTTGTTCCTTTCCCTTTAGCCCTCTGCTTTGTTACCCTTTTTCCCAGTTTGCTTTTGCCCTATTCTATGTACCGCCCAAGCAAATTTCGAGAACAAAATTTTGTTGTAAGGTGGATAGGATTGTAATCCCTGTTTTTCCAAAAATGTATTTTTGTGAATTTTCCGTATTTTAAAAATTTTCGCAATTTTTTTTTCGGTTTTCAAATTATTTTGTCAAAATGTGTTGTTGGGTCTTCCATTTAAATCTAATTTTTCGATCAATAATTTTATTCTAACTATTTTCTTTGAATTTTACATTACAATACAAATCCTATTATTTGTGTCAGTATTATTATTTTTATTATTAATAATATTATGTTGAAGTACAAAATATATTTTTGATAAACCTACTTTTTATTTGGTTATTTTAAATTTTTCTATTTGATTTAATACCCATATATCCATTAACTTAAACCCATTATCAATGCCCTATCCAATACCCATTTAAAACCCGTTTAATACCCACCTAACTACCCTACCCGTTAACTTACTACCCAATACCCTGTTTACTTAACACCTACCCATTCCCCATATCCTACAACCCATGAACCCATACCCAAACCCGTTACTTATGCCCAGACCCGTCACTTATGCCCAGACCCGTCACTCCTATACCCCCCTAACCCTAATCCACTTCACCTATTTAAACCCATCGTTCACCCTGTTCACCTTCTCCAACTGCACCCGCCGCTTCATCTTCTTCTTCCTCTCTTCCGTTCTCCTCAACCCCTGTCTCCCTTTCTCTTCCATCCAGCCCTCCACCTCGTCACCT
This sequence comes from Hemerocallis citrina, assembly GCA_017893485.1. Classification (NCBI taxonomy): domain Eukaryota; kingdom Viridiplantae; phylum Streptophyta; class Magnoliopsida; order Asparagales; family Asphodelaceae; genus Hemerocallis; species Hemerocallis citrina. Next base: position 231,819,992 of record CM030364.1, on the reverse strand, counting down.
GAGCCAGCGATAGCCTGTGCATCCCCATCGTCTCAATGCACCCTGGGTGCGATGTCTTCCCCCCTGTGCGACGTGCTGCATCGCGCCGCCAGCCAACATCGCTGCCGCGACGTCCGGTGCTCACTGCAGGCAGCGCGCTCTGCCCATGGGTGTGATCCTCTGACTGTCGACAGCAGCAAGCCAGCACCGCCGCCCTTGCTCCGCCCTCTCAACCCTGTGCTGCACCTCCTCTTGATGACAGTCGACCACCTGCGCCACCCTACTCCCCGCTCTGCAGTGCCGCAGCGCCCCGATGCTTTCCTTCTCCCGTCGGAGCCAATGCTTGGTGTTGATGTTTGTTTGGTTTTGATCTTGTTGATTGTGAGCCGTTGATCTCTTGATCATCTTGATCATGGAGGGTATGATCATCGTTGTTTGGAGCCGTTCGATTGGATCGTGATCTCATCCATCATCTTGATGATCACTTTGAATTTGGACCGTCGGATCTTCACGATCTCATCTTGATCTTCTTGATCATGGTGTGATCTTAGCCGTCCGTGGGATTCTTGATCATCTTGAAGTTCTTGATCATCTTTGTGTTGGGCCGTCGATCATCATGATCATTGTCATCATGGAATTCTTGATTGCTTTGTTTGGTGGTCGTCCGATCGTGTTCGTGGGTTATTTGTTCTTTGGATTCGTGATCTTGTTCATGATTCGTTGCTGTCGATATATAGATGCAGGTAGGGGTGGCAATGGGTAAGGGTAAACCCTTTTACCCTTGCCCGATTATTGTACAGGTAAGGGTATAGGTGCGAATTTCTTACCCTTGGGGTAGGGTAAGGGTCGAGTTTGGTTACCCATTTAAACAATATGCTAGGGTAAGGGTAACAGTATAGGTATATATCTACCCATTTACCCTTTACCTGTTTGTATATGTAACAAGGTCATAAATATAAGAAAAGATATATACCATCAAGAAGTTATAATTCTACTTTATATCTTTTTTGTTGTGTCGGATCCTGCCTTCCGTTGTGGCTGGCAAAAGATGAGACAAAAGTGAGCTTCCAGTTATGATCTGTTATAAGAGCAAATACTGTGCGTTTGAACTTTGCAATTCAGATTGCCATTAGTCTTTCCTGTGCAAGCGATTTTATGATTCAGTTGCACTTGATATTCTCTTTTTGCAGTTTGGAAAAGGCAATTAAGATATTCTCTTTGAATACCTATTCTGCCATAATCTGTGACCATTGCTTCGGATGCTAGTTCCTAGGCCCATCCACAATTTTCAAACACTTCTTTATTTTATTACATATCAAGTGATCAAAATCCTATTCAAAAGAGTAATGAATGTATTATGTATGACATACATTTGGGCATTGTTTTTTGGACACTACAGGATCTGGCTCACCTTCCTTTCACTTGCTACTAAGTTTTATCCATGATATAATGTCGCATTATGAAGTGCAGCGACCATATCATTACTCATTATAGAATTGAGGATGTGTCTATGTAGCATAACTGGTGGGTCAGATCATATGTTTTCATTAAGCTTAATTTTTCTTCATTTGCAGGTATCATTGCTGCATTTAGCTGATATTACAGAAAATGGTGTTACATTTCAGGTAATTTCCGATGCAAATAGTTGAATAATGAATACTGTCATTAAATGCAAGGATGTAAAGGATTTAATCATTTATACTGGAGCACATTTGTTTGGAATTTGAAGTATATATATTTTAAAGTTTAAATGTGGAGAACTTGAGATAATCTTTAGAATTATTTTAAAGTTGAAATGCGAAGAACTTGAGATAACCTTTAGAAACATGCCTTTTGGTGTTTCACATTACATTTCAAACAAGTGTTGCTTTCTGGACTTGTACAAGTGTATAATGCTATATACATCTTCAACTCTTATTGCAGGTCATGGTCGCGGGCGTGGGCGAGGAAGAGGTCAAAACCGAGGAAGAAAGGACGTGATGGGCCGATGATGAATGGAGGAGGATCTGGAAGGGCTAATATAGTCAACTGTGTTGCTTTTAGTGTTTTTGGATTAATAACTAGTCTTTTTTAGTATATGCACTTTTTGACATATTGCCCAACTGGAAGGTTGTACTCTGTATCATGATGGGTTGATAACTGTGATTTTCATGTGTTTCATTTTTAGATTCAACTAATTGTAGTGCATTTTTAATTATTTTTAGCAAAAGGCTTTTGACTGTTTGGTATATATTCAATTTTGATCTTTTATATATATGCATCTGGAGAATTTTCAAAACTTTTCTATGCATCTGTAGATTTTTTTTTGCATATAGCTCAAAATAAATAGCGTTTTTAAAACGCTGTGAAAAAAAAAACACAAACACCACTCTTACAAACGATAGCGTTTTCGAAATGTTATTAAAGGCATAGTGTTTGGAAAACACTAAAAATACAATAGCGTTTCAACAAAAGCTATCGTATATATAGCGTTTCAAAAATGCTATATATACAATAGCGTTTTCTTTTTTTTGATGAAATGGATAGAGTCCAACGACTCCAGCCATAATATATATTCATAAAAACTAACAGGTAGCAGGGTCTTACAAGGTGTAAAACAAAAATTACAACAAACAAACTACAACGAAACATCCCCAAATAGAATAACAATCACAGAACAATAGATGTTACATCGAGAGCAAAGCACACCCTCCAGGCGCGAGCTGATCGAACAAGCTAAACCACCCAAGCGACTACAGGCAGCTCCATAGAGACGTCGCTCCAGACAGCTCCGGGGGAGCGCTCCAGTGCAGAGAAGAACAATCCTAGAGATTGAACCCTAGGATCAAATGCTGGATCACCGTGATCCATCTCCTCTGGAGCGAAAAGACGCCTGCGATGGCTCTACTGCAAGACAGCAGAGGCAACAGGCAGGAGTCCACCAGCACGGCAAGAAACCTCAGTCGAGAGAACACTACACCCACCGAGTGGGTCGAAGAACACACAGATATCAACAGATACAACACCAACCGACAGAAACAGTCGGAACATGCTCAAGCATTAGGAAAGCACAACAACAGGTGAATGAAAAAATACTGATAACCACAGCTAGTGCAATGCACCCAGACACTTCCCGATCAGCAGATAGAACATTAATAAACTTATACCATTCCAAACAGCTGCACAGCTGCAGCACCCTCAGAATCCATCAAAATAAGAAGACAAACATAGAGATAATGCCAACCAACGAGCTCTAACCATATGAGCTCAGACAGAATAAAAACAACAGAACGAAAAGATCCCAAACAAAAGATAAACACATAACCATCAGCATCAGCCAAAACTCATTAAGAGGAAGAGAGCGGTAGCATTGCCACCAGAGACATCCTGGGCATCAAACAAACAACCTCCCATCCAGAACAGTCCATTAACTAGGTCAAAACCAACACCCAAAAGCATAATAAGGGAAAAGAAGCAACCCTTTAGGCCTGCAAACGAAAAACAAGTAGGGAAAAATCATAAGGTCACAACACTAAATCTGAAAGCCAAATCGCCAAAGAGCCAGAAGAGAGAACAGCTATAAAAAGATATATAAGCAAAACATATACTAAATATGAAGGTCCAAAAGAGCGCAGGAATGGAGAAACTACAACCAAACGAGCTAGTCTCTAACACCGCTACATAACGTTAAATAGCATTGAGATTGATAAGACAATTGTAAGCTTCCTCCAATCTTTCACCCTTCAAGTTACCTCTTGCTTCCGAGTTTAAAGACGAAGACCAAAAATTGAATAAAAGAAGAAACTCTTTAGCTAATGACCGAGCTGGAGTGAAAATATGCTGGAAGATTCTTTGATTTCTTTCTCTCCAAATGATCCAAAGAATAATCTGGAACGAAAGGATCCAAGAGTTGTGGAAATTACGGTTAGGGGGACGCTTAGACCAGCAATCGAACAGACTGATCGGAGTGACAGACACTCCCCAGGCCAGAACGGAAATTTTCCAAAGAGATAGAGTGTAGTCACATTCAATAAATAAGTGGTTCACATTCTCGGAAAACGAATCGCAAAGAGGACACAATTGTCCCCATGCAATATTTCTCTTATTGAGAACCTCGACGGTAAGAAGTTTATTGTTGAGAGCTAACCACACCAGGATCTTCACTTTCAACGGAGCACAGGTTTTCCAAACCATGTCGTAGAAAGGCGATCTAATCCCTCTAAAATTGAGGAATAGATAGAAAGAACGGACTGAGAAGATCTTCGACGAGTTCCATCGCCAAAGAAAATCCTCTTTATCATGCCAGTCCACATTGTTAATGACCTCGATTAATTTATCAAACTCAGGAGCTAACTGGGGAGAAAGATTAGACAATAGAGGAATCGACCATACCCTACGGACGTCATTGGGGTTATAGTAATCAGATACCAAAGCCAGAGGATTGGCAGCGATGCGATAAATCGCAAGGAAAGCAGTCGCTAAAGAGGCATTACCGATCCAGATATCAGACCAGAATCTGGTCATGGACCCGTCCTTACAAACATGGCTTAAACCACACCGAAAAGCCGCTGCCGCTTTCCAAATGCCTTTCCAAAATGGAGAGGACTTACGGTGAGGACGGTCCGGAAAACTCCACCATGCATTGGCCACAAAGTAATTGGCTTTGATGAATCTAATCCAGGGGAGGTCCTCCTTTTTGATAAACCTCCAAATCCATTTGCCTAGCAAAGCAAGGTTTTGGTGCCTAAGATCCAAAACCCCTAAGCCACCAGCCATTTTAGATGAACAGACTAGTTTCCAATTACACAGGTGTGAACCGGGGTTGTAAGTAGAAGAACCCGACCAGAGAAAATTACTTCTAATACGGTCGATTCTTTTGATAACCCACGAAGGGAGGAAATAGAAGGACATCATGTACAAGGGAATTGAAGAAAGAACTGAGTTGATCAGGATTAATCTATCGCCTCGAGACAACTGTCTCCCAGACCACACTGACAGTCTGGCTTCGACCTTGTCAATCATTGGCGACCAATCTGATCTATGAAGATTGCCCCACCTCAGTGGAATCCCCAGGTATGTAATAGGAAAAGAAGCAACCGGACAGTTAAAGAACGCGGATATTTCGTCTTGCCTAATAGGAGAACCTCCCAACCAAACAACTGATGATTTTTGAAAGTTAATAGTAAGGCCAGACGCTAGTTCAAAGCAATAGAGAAGAAGCTTCAGGTTCCTGAGAGTATGATGATTAGGTTTGGCTAGGATAATGGTGTCGTCGGCGTACTGAAGGTTCAGTACACCATTGAAAGATCGGGATTCTCCCAGACCTTCGATGACCTGGGCATCCCAGGCATTGCGAAGAAGTTTACTGAAGACGTCAGCTACAAGAGAGAATAATAGAGAAGAAAGCGGATCACCTTGCCTGAGCCCGCATTTAATTTTAAATTTGTGACCTTCCGATCCATTAATGAGGATGGATGAGGTACCCGCAAATAGACTAGACTTGATCCAAGCGATCAATTTGGGACCAAATCTCCTATTGCTTAAGATATCGAACAGGAACTCCCAAGAAACGTTATCATAAGCTTTTTGAAAATCAAGTTTGAGGAGAATTCCCTCTGATTTGGAATTGTGACAATAGGTTATAATTTCTTGGGCCGAAGCCACGCTATCAAGAATAAAACGATCTTTGATAAAGCCCGATTGAGCTGGATCAATAAGAGGAGAAATCACCTCACCAAGTCTAGCTGACAGAACTTTCATGATAATTTTGAACGTGGTATTGATAAGACTAATTGGTCTAAAATTAGCCACGGCATTCGCGCCTATTATTTTAGGAATAAGAACGATATGCGCGTAGTTGATGCGGTCAAAAGAAAAAGAGCCTAGATGAAGCTCGGTGAACATACGATAAAGGTCATCTTTCAAATAAAGCCAGAACTTTTGAAAGAAAAAAGCGGGGAAGCCGTCAGGGCCAGGCGCCGCATCGCTTTTTAAGGCGAAAACCGCTTGTTTGATTTCTTCCAACGAAAAAGGAGAGTCAAGTGAAGAGAGGTCGATAGGATCATCTCCGTACAGGTGAGTCCAGTCCAGACTCAATTTCCTCGGTTTGGAGGATCCAATGAGATTTTTGTAAAAGAGAAGGAAAGATCGGTGAATATCTTCGTTAGAAGAAAGTTCAATCCCCTCATGAATAAAAGAAGAAATATGATTACATCTTTGTCTATGGGAGGCAAAATTATGAAAAAAAGCTGTATTGCAGTCGCCCTCTTTGAGCCATCAAAATTTTGCTCTCTGGGCCCATTTCACGTGTTCTTGATGAAGAATCTCAGAAAATTCTTTTTTGCAGGACTGCCGCTCGTTGAATTAATCAACCGAGATCGGCCCTTGCTCCTCCATTTGATCTATATATTCAATGGAGGAGAGGTAAAATTTTTGTAGAAAATTGGTGTTAAATTGTCTTTCATTGTGCCATATTTTACATCCGAATTTAATCGCATGAAGTTTGAGAAGGATGGATCTTAATCCAGAAGACCCAAAGATAACCGAAAGGCAGTCCGAAACGAGGTTGACAAAAACTTGGTCTTGCAGCCAAAATTTTTCGAATCTGAACTGATGGTGATGAGGGAAGTGAAAATCAGAATGTAGCGCGATGGGCACGTGATCTGAAGAGGGATTGGGTAAGGCGAGAGCATAAGATTTGTGAAAATGGTTAATCCACACATTGGATACCAAGAAACGATCGAGCTTCGCCATCGCTGGACGATGGCGGAGGTTCAACCACGTAAACGATCTACCTGATAAAGGAATATCGGTCAGAAGTAAAGATTGGATGCATTCGTTGAAACGATGATTTCCAATCGACGAGCTATTCGATCTCTCGTTGGCGAATCGTGTGACATTAAAGTCGCCGCAGAACAAGCACAGCTCGTTAGAAAGGGTTAATAGAGAAAGGAATTCGGTCCAAAACAATGGCCGACCTTCATACGAAGACGGTCCGTAAACAGAGATAACCGTGAGGTTAGTGTTAAGCGGAAACCAAAGAAGTTTAACAATGAGGAAGAAGTTGAGTCGTCGAACAGAGATTAAAGAGAAAGATGCCTCTTTAAAACCGAAAAGGATGCCACCCCTAGACCCAATCGCATCTAGGGAAATCCAGTTCGAGATGAGGGTTCCTCCAATCGATCTAAGAATCGATGGAGATGGAACCTCAAGTTTAGTTTCTTGAACAGAAATGAGATCACAGTGAGAAGAAGCAATCAATTGAAAGATGGATCTTTGCTTATCAGGACAATTCAGTCCCCTGATGTTCCAAGACACTGTAATCATTAAAAAACATTGAACTCTTTGACTCTCGAACGTTCTTTTTCTGATGGTAAAGGCCACCGACGAGGGTGAAGCAATAGTAAAAAAACCTAATTGTGAAGTTATGGAAATGAGCTCTTTATCAGAGCAGTGATCAAATTGCAGATGAAAAATAGATCTTAGAGGGGAATGAGGTGATACGTTGGAAGTTTCAGAAGAGCTAGATACTGAAGGATGAAACGAGTCAGAGGCTTCAAATTTAGCACGTAAGCGAGCACTAGATCTAATCAGCCGGTGATTAGATCTGGAAGTAGAAGCGAAGCTCGCAATAGAATGAGCATTGAACACGCTCCCGACCGACAATGGCTGAATGAAAGAATCGACCAATGGGGGGCGGCGGTAAACATGAGAAAATGGCGGAGGAGAGAACTTAGAGCGAGACTCAATCCCATGAGTCACAAGAGAAAATAAACCAGAATAGAAGTGAGCAGAGAAACGCGGTAAAAAGGCACTTAAAGAGGCGTGCATAGCTAATTTAATATCAGCTGAAAAGGAAACGCATTCTTCCGATAACAGATATAGAGAAAAGAAAGAGTGCAGGTGTCGAAACAAACTGCGATGGAAGAGGCTAGGGAAAAACACCCACCCATAACGATAATGCAAAAGAACAGAATCAACTAATGAATAAACACACCGATAAACGTAAATACTAACCTTATTGATGGCTAAGTCCCTCTTACGGTCTTCATCTTCCTCCTCCAACAGGTTGTCAGAATCAATCCAACCGGGGGCAGGGGAAGCCTTATCAGGTTTGACCTTGATGTGAGGAAGAGCGGGATCAGCTGTCGAGATCGAAGAGAAATGAGCTTGCTTTTGAAACAGCTGCCAATCGGATACAAAATGCGGATTAACTTCCCACTTTGGCCATTGGGAATCAGGGATTGAACGCTCAGAGGTAGAGGGAGCTCCCTTAGGAGCAGTAAGGTGAGTAGAGGACTGGAGCTTGATATCCTGATCCTCAGATAACGAGGCAATTGCCAAGGGAGCTACATTCATACGGTCCGAAACTTTGGAACCAGACTTAGAAGAGTTTTGAGAATTGAGATCCGGATTGATCCAAACAAGATTCGGAGGCTTAGCAGGCAAAATCTTCGGTTTACCGGGATGAACATAAGCTTTATTAGAAGGTTGAACTTTTTTCTTGACTGATGCCTTCGCAGGAATCCTCCATTGGGGCTTAGAAGAGGAGACTGATCCGGGATGGAATGAAGATGGAGCGGTAGTGGCAATGGTGTTAGAGATCGAGGGCTTCGCAAACTGACCTTGACCAGTTCCACTAGTGGGTGAGGGAAGGTGGTATTGAATCGAGACTGGGAAAGAAACGAAACCATCCTTAAGCACAAAAGCCTCAATGCGATCTTGATTTTCAGGAATATCAAAGATCGCTTCCACTTGCATGCAGCCTTTTAGAAGCTGAGGAAATGCTAGTTAATGAGCCCACACAGCTCGCCAAATTCCCCATACGATTCAACGAATCGCAGAAAGGGGGTAATCCCAGTAAGGTAACAACAGTAGGGATGAGTTTGGGCACGGACTTAAGAGGATTAACTTGACACCATTTACGGATAGAAAGAGAGATCGAACCCACCGATAAGGAGGCGTTCTCAATAAGGTCCTGAAGTAGCTTGGGGGTAGGGCAGCGAATCACGACGTCACCGTTAGAACATGAGCAGAGAAACCAATCCCAAACAGCGAATCACGACGTCACCGTTAGAACATGAGCAGAGAAACCAATCCCAATTTTTCACATTACACGAGTTGCTGAGAAGTGAATTAAGAGTAAAAGTAGGGATCAAACCTCCATTAAAAGATATGGCCCCGTAAGTATCAAAAGATTTCAATCAGTCCGAGAGGTCAATGGGAGGGATGAACACTTGTAAGATGTTTGGTAAGGTGGAGCTGGCAGAGGGAGATGTCTTGGCTTTAGAAGGAAGAACAGCAGGCTCCTCAATGCGAGAGATCAGAGGTGGAGTGGGGAGGAGAGGAGATTTGGAGACATTTTTTTTGATTTTGGAGATGAGAGATGAATCAGCAGATAGCTTACGTTGTAAAGCTGGGAAATCAATCGCGGCTAGAACTTGATCCGAGATCGGGACACCGATCGATAAACCCAGCATTCTTTGAAGAGCGAAACATTTGGGATGCGAGTGACCGTCTTTAAGGCAAAAGAGACACTTCATAGCTGCTACACAGAACTTTTTTATGTGGCCTGATTGCAAACAGTGAAAGCAAACCAGAGGGGAACGACGAGAATGGATATTAGAGAAGAGAGGAGAAGAAGAGAACTTCGATCTAGAATGGCGGGAAGATGAAGAAGGGGGAGGGAAGTTACACGGAAGCTTCGTGTAACCGGGTCTAAGGAAGTCAATTGGGCTTAGCCCATAAAAATGGCAACTCTGATCACTTAATCTTTTTTTTTACTACTTGCACCCAAGACAGATCCATGGGCTAGAATCTAGAAATAAAAAGGCCCAATACCAACAACAGCAGGAAGATGACGGCGAGGAGAGATAATCACTACGGGGAGCCAACACCGGTGGCTGAAGCAACACACAGCGATGCCCCCACAAACAAGCCAACACCGTGGACAGAAGCAACTCGCAGCGATGCCCCAAAGAGGGTGAGCAACTGCGAGCACAGAGCGCACCAAAAGAGAAGAAAAGGAGAACTTTAGGTAGGGAGAAGGAAGATAATAAAATCAGAACACTCCCCTAGGGGAAAGCGCACAAAAGGCACACGGAAGGCTGAAGCGAATCAGACTACGCAAAGAACGATCAATCGTACCCTAACAAGAGGGTGAGATGAGAGCTACAAAAGAAGATAGAGAGAATCGAAGACCACACCAGATCCTGCGCAGACTAATAGCGAGAGAGACAGAGCGCCACAAGCAAACAACACACACCAAAAGTAAAACCAATCGAGAGAGAAAGCGATACTTACAGTGGTTAGTCTCTGATCTACACTTACCCCAAGGCGACGCTTGAGAAGAGTGGCAGACCTGGCCTACCAGTAACACGAAGGGGCGAAGAGACGCCAAGCGCCGGAAGAGGAAGGGAACCAGACTTGAACAATCGCCGCACTGGGGCAGACCCGCCAGAAGGGGAAGCAGGAGAGGCAGCCAGACGACGATGCTAACACCTGGAGGGGAGCGCTCCAGAACCCGAAAAGAGAGGAAGAGGAAAAGCGAAAATCCACGAGAGGGGGCACACAAAGAAAAGGGTCTGGAGAAGACGAGAAGGGGAACAAAATTAATGAAGGGGGGAGAGGGAGAAATTTAGAGCAACGATCGAATCTGATGGTTAAAGCAGAGGGAGAGAGGGGAGAGAAGTCGCCTGAGAAGAAGAGTTGTTTATGTATTGAGAATGACAAAAGTTATGATATGGCTTTTCTATACGATAGCGTTTTCAAAAAGCTATATATACGATAGCGTTTCGAAAATGCTATTGTATTTATAGCGTTTTTGAAACGCTGTTCCTTTTATAGCGTTTCTTGGAAACGCTATGGACATACCATAGCGGGGGTATTGATAGCGTTTGCAAAACGCTGTCATATGTCTTTAATAGCATTTACAAAAATGCTATCAAATGGTATATATATTGTAGTGAGTGTACGAAGCTAAACTGACGTACATACAATTTTGCTGGACCGAGCTTGTTTTTCGGCCCACCCTCCAGGGTTGTTGGAGGAATTTGTTGTTTGTACGGGTCATGTTGCTTCATGTATGTTTTATTTCCTGTCTGTAGGTTATAATATGTCCAGTTCTCTGAGTTTGTATCATTAATTTCTTATTAATGAAACGGGGTGGCCATACCGCACATTTTCCTTTAAAAAAAAAAAAAAATCTTTACATTAAACTAATATATAAATTTGCGACCATAGTTTTTAGAGTGAGCGACTACCTTTTTTTTGTCCGTTCCTCATGTCTAAACATCATTATGTATTCTATAATTCTATACTTAGATATAGAATATGGGTAAAAAGGGATATGAGCAACTTGCTCATTTAGTAAATGAGCAAGTGATGATGTGGCATGATAATTTGCTTGATAAACTAATTGAAATGATAAGAATACGTAATGCATATAAAATTTATTTACATAGTTGTTCACAATTATATTTGATGTATAAGGTAAATAATATTCTAGCTATCCTAAGTAAAATTTCTGCATCCGTCATTGACATCAACATCAACTTTTATGACTCGAGAGTAAGGCGAGACTGTTCCTTTATGCTCTGATCTCCCATTTGATTTGTTGAGATGTTTTGTAAAACGCGGCTAAGAGAGCTTTTGTTTCTTGCAGTACCTAAAACTGGTAGTTGGATTTTAAGGAATGATAACAAAATCGGTATTTTTCAGTATTTTATTTTTCAATGTTTGTAAGTAAAACAATCTGAATTTAAATGTTAAAATCAGATTATGCACTTTCTTTGTTTGTTGGAAGAAAATTTCTTTGTTTGTTGGAAGAAAAATTAGAAGAAGGAAAAATAGAGAGAGAAAGATAGAAATAAGCTCTTCCAGGCCAATTCACCACATTTTATAATATAAAATGTAAAATTATTTTTGTCATTTTTTTAATATGTAAATTGTCAAAACTTTAACAAACTTTCATTTCTCTCAAATATAAAATGTATTTTAAAATAAAAAAAATAGTGAAGTTGAAAAAGATGATGTCGCATGAAAGAGAACAAATATTAGCATTGGTATAAATACCTGAAATTCGGATCCGACCCTGACCCGACCCGAACCTGGTATTGGACCGGAACCGGCCTAGCCTATCCGGGTCCGTTCAAAAGAGACTCGATCCGGACCCCGACCCGGACCCGAAAGCATTTTAAAAAACTCAAAAAATCAAGATAAAAATAAATATTCTATCATCATCTCTCCCATCCTTCCGGCTCAATTCTAAATCTTACTCTTCCAAATTCAACACTCATATATTTTTCTTCTCTCCTCTATTCTAAATCCTCCACTTGTCGCCTCCGCTCGCCACTCACACTCCCGCTCATACCAGAACGGGTAGGAATATTTTAATTGGGCCCGGACCCGAAATCGGACCCGGTCTTCAAGGGTCCGAGTCCGGGTCCAGTCTTCGGACCTGTAGGGGACCGGATCCGGATCCGAGTAGTGAAGGATCCGATCCGATCCGACCCGATACCAATACTAACAAATATATGACCATTCTTATCAAACAAATGCCGCGGAAATGACGAGCAAGAAAAGAAGGGAGAGCTTATATCCAAATTAAACAAATATCCAGAAGTATAGAGCTAACAGAGAGGAGAGGCCCATAGGTCATAATTACTTGACCTTTAAGATAGGCCTAGATTTTAAATCTTTTCATTAGGCCCAAATTAAAGCCTATTGAGCCCACTGAAGAAAAGAATTGGGGAGTAGAGCGGAGCAGGAGGTCACTTTTTTACTAAAAAGAAACCATATTATATATTATATTATATATTATATATATATCTTATACTAATAGAAGAGAGAGTCTACCCCTCTCTCATTTCTCTATTTTGAAATAGAGAAATGAGAGGAAAAGCAATGATTCCTATTTAACAATCACGTGCACTATGCAAAGTTTATTAAAAAACTAAAACAAAATAAAAACCTCAATTCCTCAAACACAGTCTCTTCACTTCTCACTTTCTCAATCTCACGTATCTTCCCCAATCAACCTCCATCCCCTATCTTAGAATTAGATTTTTAAGCAAACACAATTCATAAAATTATTTTTATATAATTTTCTTAGTCTATCATCTTTACCCTAAGCAGTACTATAATGCATAATTTATGATGTATAACCTATTTAATGAATGTTAATAATGTTATAATATACATGTTAACATAAACTAGTTGAATTTGCGACATTTTTTCATTTCATGTATTTTTTTGCTTTAGTAATATTCAAGTGGATAACATTATGGTTTGACAGTGATTCTCTAAATCATCTGTTTATATGAGGATGATAATTAAGATTTCAATAATTACGGTAGGAATGATATTCATAAGTTTTTCCCAATTCTATCATACTTTTTTGGAGTTATATATAATTTTATAAGTCCGTTAAAATTAGTTTAGGTTGTGCAATTTGTACAGAGTAACGCTAGTGCTTTATGAAGAAAGAAAGAAACGAACTACTTAATAGGCATATGAAATTATGCACCTTTTCTATGATTTTCTCAAAATTTAGGTAGATTTTCGAGGCGTGTAGATTAGCATTGGTATAAATACTCGAAATCCGGATCCGACCCGGACCCGTTAAAAAAAACCCAAAAAATCAACATAAAAATAAATATCATATCCTCATCCCTCCCCTCCTTCCTCCTCAATTCTAAATCTTCCTCTTCCAAACTCAAAACTCATACATTTTTCTTCTTTTATCTAGTCTAAATCATCCACTCGTCGTCTCTGCTCGCCGTTCACACTCTCGCTCCTACCCGAACGGATATGAATATTTTAATAGGACCCGGACCCGGACCCAGAACCGAACCCGGTCCTCCTGGGTCCGGGTCCAGGTCCAATTTTTAGACCCGTAGGGGACCGGGTCCGGGTCTAGATAGTGAAGGACCCGACCCGACCCGACCTGATACCAATGCTAGTGTAGATGATCGACTAGTACCAAGATCATTGAATTAAGAAAAGAAAATCAAGTACTCAATCATGCATAACAATTATCTATTAAACCTTATAAGGCAGAATCTTAGGAATATTTCAAAAAAAATCCTTACATTTCATTGGACCCTAGGTGAAACTTTTTTTTTTAACAAAAAAGATTCAGTTAATTACAGCACTGCCATTCAAAAGGGGGAAAAGAAAATAGATAAATTTAATCACAAGAAACTAAAAGTGAAAAGAAACTACATCCCAATCTCACGTTCCAATTTCCCAAGGCTGGAGGAGACTAGCGATCTCATTCAAGCGGAGAGAAACCGGCTTCTCAATTTAAGAGAGGAAATTTCACAGCTCTATAAGCTGGAAGAAATCAAATGGCAGCAAAGATTCAGAATCTCGTGGCTCAAAGAGGGAGACGCGAATACGACATTCTTCCATAGAGTGACCAGTGACCGACGGAGGTCTAACCTCATACTCTCTATCTAGTCAGAGGCCGGGGTGATACAAGAAAGGATCATATTAGGACTCACACTACAAAAATCAATTGGGAAACAAGGCTGAGTATCGGGAGGCTCTTAGCGATGAGTTCTGGCTCGACAACCCACCAAACTTGGGTCAACCACTACAGGCAATTGAAGCACCATTCATGGAGGTTGAGGTGAAGGAGGTGATCCATCATATGGGAAAGGAGAAAGCCCCCGACCTAGATGGTTTTCCTATCATGTTTTACCAAGTATTCTGGGAGGAGATTAAAGATGACCTTATGGCAATGGTGACCGAGGTCATTGATCACAAAATGAACTTGGGTAGACTAAATTTTGCAGAAGTTGTGCTTATTTTAAAGAAGAAGGATTTGGTCTAATTAGGAGATTGCCGTCCTATTAGTCTGCTTAATTGCTCGGCCAAGATCATCACAAAGATTCTTGCCAATAGGTTAGGGAAGGTGATTGATGGTCTCATCAGTCGAGAACAAATAGGTTTTATTAAAGGTCACTGCATATTAGATTGTGTAGCTAGAGCTGGGAAACAATACAACAGTGTCAACTAGTGAATAGCAGTAGCTACTGACTCAAGCTGGATTTCGAAAAGGCTTATGATTCGGTCGAGTGGGACTGTTTATTTGAAGCGCTTAGGGGCATAGGCTTTGGAGCAAGGTGGATCCAATGGGTGAACAATTGCTTGACAATCGGTAGGACATCTATAAATGTGAATGGTACGGTTGGGCACCCATTTTCCTGTAAAAGGGGTTTGAGACAAGGGGATCCACTCTCCCCATTATTATTCACTGTTGTTGCTGATGTACTTAAATCCATGATGGACAACTGCACACGTACAAGTTGGATCACACCACTAGCTAGTGGAAGAAATCGAGAAAGATGTATGATTCTGCAGTATGCTGATAACACCCTACTATTTGAAAATGAGAATATGGGTGAAACAATCACATTTAAGGGAGCACTTTACTGCTTTGAGGCATGGTCCTGGACTTTGAGTGGATTTTCACAAAAGCGCCCTCATCCCTATTGCGATGGAAAAAGAGGAAGCAAAATCTCATGCAGACATCCTAAATTGCAAACTTGAGAACTTCCCCATAAAGTACCTAGGCTTACCTATTAGGCTGGGTAGACTATTGAAGTCTGATTGGTTGAGTCTCATCGACAGAGTAGAGGCTAGACGAGCAGGATGGAAAGGTAAGTCACTCTCCTTGGGTGGGAGAGTCACTCTGATTAATACAGTTCAATCTACTGACGTATTACATGTTTTTCTTTGAACTACCTAAATCGGTGATCCAAAAGGTTGACCGAATCAGGAAAAGATTCTTGTAGAAGGGCTCAGAGTCGAACACGGGGAGGGGGGGGGGGGTACCACCTCATCAGATGGAAGAAAGTCTGTATGAAGAAAATACATAGGGGCCTGGGTGTTATAGACTTGAGACACATGAATCTCACTCTCCTTGGCAAGGGGTGGTGGAAAGTGTATCATCCGAACAGGTGCAGGATGGCAGGACTTCGTTTGATCCTATATGCACGGTAGAGGGATGCGTATTCGGGATTTGCGAACAAGACCGAAAGTATCATGGTTCTGGAAAGGAGTATCCAAAGCTCATAATGCATTTGATAGTTGTGTAACATCCTTCATAGCCAATCCCTGCATGACTAAGTTTTGGTGGGACAAGTGGAGTGTGGCACATCCGCTAAATGAATTGTTCCCAGACCTCTACGAGCAGACATCCCACCCTTTTCCCATCTAATGAGGTGGTAACCGCCCTTAGCCAGTTCAACACATTTCTATAGGAATCATTTTTTAGCCCTATCTATCCTTTGTATTACCCACCTTGGAATATCAAAGAATGACATGTACTAGGTCGGGAGACTAGATAGCACTTAGTTGATGAGTTTTACTCTCCCTTCTAATGACAGATATTTGCACTGCCACCTGGCTAGCCGTGCTTCCACTCAGCCTTCTATAGGCGGGTAGTCCGCCTTCTTGAGCTCGCCCGGTCTGAGGGGCAAGCTTACATATTTGATGGGGAAGACCTCAACCTTACATTATAGTACTGTACCATGGTTTCTAGTCTCTTCGTCAGAGAGGGCAATGGGGATGATGTTGCTTTTGTATAAATTCACCTGTAACCCTGACCAGAGTTCAAAGCAATACAAAATACCTTTGAATGTCATGGTTTTGTCAACTCTGTCATTCCCGAGGAGTTTATCATCTGCATATTGTAGAATGAAACAGCCAGAACAATTTCTGCTCTGACCCACTAAGGATATCCATCTTTCTTCATTGCAGTTGTTCGCCATACTTTGTAAAGTTTCAGCTACAAGGGTGAAGAGTAGAGGGGGACAACGGTTCTCCCTGTTGGAGACCACGCCTACAGGGGAACGTATGTCCTGCACTTCCATTAACAACTTGTGTTAACTACCAGCAGATCCAATGGGGGCCAAAACTCATTCCTTTGAGGGCTTTCGATCACGCACTCCCACTCCACAGAGTCGTAAGCTTTTTCAAAATCCAGCTTTTGCAAGTAACTGCTGGAATTTGAGGAGTGGCAATCATGTATTGTTACTTCGGTCATTGCCACGCAGTCCAATATGCATCTTCCTCGGATGAATCCAGTTTGTTTCCTTACCTACCAGCTTGTCGATTACAGATCCTAGCTTGGAGGCTAGGATTTTATTGATGATTTTGACTGAGGAGTTAAAGAGTCTAAATGGATGAAAAAAATCTCCAACGTTTCTGGAAGTAAATATATGTATGTAGCTGTGAATACACTAATCATAGTTCTCTATCCATTTAGTTGCTGCATGTGTACAACCTACTACTATAATAGCGATTTCAGATAAATATTCTATGTCACTAACTCCAAATGGATCCAACATAAGTTGTATGATTTCCATCCCAACCATCAAACTGCTGTTGATCATCATGAGCAGTACTATTAAAGCCAAACATATTGTTAATCACCCTAAGGGGGGGGGGGGTGAATAGGGTGATCGTGCGGAATTAAAAACAATAAAATAAAGTAAAGTAAATGTAAGAGTGATAAGAAAAGCAAACATAGATGATGCAACGATATAACGTGGTTCGACCCCCAGGTCTACGTCCACACCACCTACTTGTAGCAATTCTCCGCCACAAGCGTTCCACTATACTCAAAACCCTTGTACAAGGATTCTCGAATTCAGGCCGAGAGACCTATTACACCTACAGGACTTCTAATCCAAGTCCCGTCAATCTCACCAAAGTGGAAAGGAAATGAAAAGAAAACTCAAGATCGTTAATGATCTTGACTGAAGAATACAACCAAATCAACGCTCACACTCGGATTGATTAAAATGAAGGACTAGTTAGAAATTTTCTCAGAAGTAATTAGGTTGAAAATACACAGTGGATTCGTCAATATTAATAGATGGGGAAGTATATCGATCAAAAATAGAAACGATAGTTTCCAAGAATATACACAGCGCAAAGTGCGGTTGACCGTCATTTTGGTGTGGTCGACCATTCTGCTCTCTAACGTAAAGTAGAGAGGTGAAAGTTCGACCGCTTCTCAAGCAACTCAAGGTTGCAGTCGACTGCGATGAGGTCGACTGGTCATGAGGTACGGTCGACCGGTATCGCGCTGTATATTCCGAATCCACCCTGTTTTCTTACCATAAACTAATCCATCTTTAATCAATCTCATACATTTAAAAACTCACGAAAATAGAAAGAAAAATTCAGGTCTTTGATATCTTCATCTTTTGCTTGTAGACCAATTAATCATGAACTCCTTTTGAATATCTTCCTCTTTTGCTTGTATATGCAATCTTCCTTTATTACTTTCCTTGTTTGTATATTTATGAATCTCTCTTGGATTTCTTTTTGATGTTATTTGATCCTGAAAATTTGACACACTAAATTCAAACTTATTAGTATGAGTGAGCACGTTTTGTGACCACAAAACTAAGAGTCAACAATCTCCCCCTTTTGGTGTGAACAAAACATGCATGAATGTTTGAAAATTTAAAACACAACATATGAATACTTCTCTTGAATTTAGTACATCCTGTAATATAGGTTTTCATATAGATAAAGCTTTTAAGGGAGTGAATACTCCCCTGTAATATAATGCTACCTGTAATACAGAACTTAAAGATCAAATATAAGAGAGCGGTGAGAGTAATATACATAGTTGTTCATGAAATAATTTGCAAATTTATGAAATAAGTAGAAAACATTTTGAACATGAAATAATTTGCAAATTTATGAAATAAGTAGAAAACATTTTGAAAACATTCTAGAAATAGTTCTCCCCCCCTTTTGAAACACATCAAGAGGGGATAAATAGAGGAGACATAAGTAAAATAAGCCTTGGAAAGTTCGTAGAACAAATCATCAATGAAAACACCAAAGAGAAAACATTATATGATATTACAATAAATACAATCTTGTAAAAAAGTTGGAAGAGAATTTTCTTGCATGATACCGTTGATAGCGAGACTCTTTACTATAGAGAACTCTTCATAATATCATAGATTCGATATTCTCCTCAATGCACATGAAAGCAACAAAAAAATTCAAAATTTTGAGAAAGGAACATTAATTTTATAAGACTTTAAAAATATAGGCTAGAGAGAGAACCGGTCGACCTCAAGGTCGACCACAAAAAGAGATTTTTAAAGAATCATCCAAAGTGCATACCAGTCGTCCGCACGGTCGACCGTACACTGCGGTTTTTTTTTCTTTCAAAAAGTTTCGAGAGAGCATGCCGGTCGACCACAAAACCAACACAACCCACAGTGGGCGAACCGGTCGACCGTACGGTCGACCGCAATAAGCAAAATTTAATCGAGACGAAAAATAATCAAAAACCGAGACTGAGCCGGTCGACCGCAGAGTCGAAGACCCACACAAAAATTTTTTAGGTGAAAAAATCAATAACATTTAATGCTCCTCTCAAGAAGTAAAAACGTTTTTCGTCTAAAGGTTTTGTAAAAATATCAGCAAGTTGCGACTCAGTGGAAATATACTCAAGTAAAATATCTCCCTTTTGAAAGTGATCTTTAATAAAATGATACCTAATATCAATGTGTTTCGTACGACTGTGTTGGTCAGAATTTTTTTTCATATGAACGGTGCTAGTGTTGTCACATTTTATTGGAATATGATCAAAGAATACCTTATAATCCTCAAGAGTATGTTTCATCCATAATACCTGTGCACAACAGGATCCTGTCGCAATATACTCAGCTTCAGCAGTAGAGAGAGTAACAGAATTTTGCTTCTTGGATGCCCACGAGACAAGGCAGTCGCCCAAAAAGTGACATGTACTACTAGTGCTCTTTCTATCTGTCAAGCTCCCGGTATAATCTGCATCAGAGTATCCTACAAGAAAAAATTTCTATTTTTCGGGTACCAAAGACCAGTATTTGGTGTGCCTTTGAGATATCGAATGATACTCTTAACGACAACCAAATATGATTCTTTGGCACATAATTGAAAACGTACGCATAAACAGACACTAAACATAATGTCAGGTTGGGATGCAGTAATATAAAGTAAATTACCGATCATACCTCTGTAAGTAGAAATATCAATATTGTTACCAGATTCGTCTTTGAATAGCTTAGTGGTAGTGGTCATCGGAGTTTTGTAAGCATTAGCATTTTCAAGTCCGAACTTCTTGACAAGCTCTTTTGCGTAGTTGGATTGGTTTATAAATATGCCATCCTTTCTTTGTTGTATTTGAAGTCCAAGGAAATACGTTAGTTCTCCCATCATACTCATTTCGAACTCATCCTGCATTTGCTTTGAAAACTCCTTACAAAGATTTTCATTAGTAGATCCAAATATAATATCATCAACTTAAATTTGAACGATTAAAATATCTTTAAATGCATGCTTTATAAATAGTGTAGTGTCTACTTTTCCTTTAGAAAAGCCTATGTGAAGAAGAAATGAACTCAGCCGTTCATACCAAACACGAGGGGCTTGCTTCAAACCATTAAGAGCTTTATCAAGCCGAAGAACATGGTTTGGGTGTGTGGAATCAGTGAATTCCGGTTGTTGTTCCACATAAACTTCTTCCGAAATAAATCTATTTAAAAATACACTTTTAACATCCATTTGAAAAAGAGTAAAATTCATATATGCAGCAAAAGCAAGTAAAATATGAATGACTTCAAGCCCAGCAACTGGTGCAAAAGTTTCATCAAAATCTACACCATCTTGTTGATTATAACCTTGTGCAACAAGATGGGCCTTATTCCTAGTGATTGAATCAGATTCCTCTAACTTGTTTCTAAACACCCACTTAGTGCCAAGTATAGTCCTATTGTGAGGTCGAGGAACAAGTCTCTATACTTGATTCCGTTCAAATTGATTAAGTTCTCTTGCATTGCAATGGTCCAATCATTATCTTGCAAGGCCTCCTTAATATTCTTAGGTTCAAGTATGGAAACGAAAGCGGTAAAACACATAAAATTTTGAGATTGAGTGCGACTAGTTATCCCTTTTGACATATCACTTCGTATAAGAGATGGTGGATGACTAGACATTATTTTTCATGCGGGACGTCTCTCACTTGTGGAGCCTTGATGTTGTATATTTTCACCTTCCATGGCATCAATTTGTTGTGTAGGAATCTCATTGATTTGGTTTTTAGGTTCATCTTTGTCTTGAAGCAGCACTTGATTTTGATCATTTGCTTGTGGTTCTTCTTCAATAGGAACCTGTTTCTTTTCAACACGAACCACTGTATCATCATCATCAACAATATTTAATATTTCTTTGGAGTAGGGATTAGTTTCATAAAAAATAACATAAATAGATTCCTGAATTGTGCATCTTCTTTTGTTGAATAAACGTTATGCTTTGCTGCTAAGAGAATTTCCTAAGAAAACACCTTCATCACTTTTACGATCAAACTTCCCCAAGTTATCAAGGGTATTTAAAATGAATACTTTGCATCCGAAGACACGAAAGTAGCTTAGGTTGGGAAGTTTGCCATAATATAGTTTGATATGGCTAAAAATGGGGTTAAATCAGAATCGTCCAAATCAGGTATGAATCTTGAAGCCCATGGGTAAAACGGTAATTTCACCTACCAAGGGGTTTGAAGCGGGTACGGGTTTTCTTCCTCGAAAACCCACTAACCCGCAAACAGATCCATCTCAACTGGGTGCGGGTCTCAACCCGCAGCAAACCCGGTCCAGAAAGGATAGGATTAGGGTTTCTGATTAAATCCTAATCAACGGCCCTGATTCATGTCTATCCTTTCACTGAGAATTAGGGATTACATTTCTTATCTAACCACAGGGATTACATTCCTAATCTAATCCCAGCGGCACCTATAAATACCCCCCATCCATCTCCATTAAGAGGTAATCAATCTATTGCTAGTTTTTATGCTCTTTCATAATCTTCCCTGATTACTGACTTGAGCGTCGGAGGGTGCGTCACCGGGAACAACCCCGGTGTCTTGCACTTTTTGCAGGTGTACGGCGGGAGTCAATGTCAAACTCCGACGGAACAGGTAACAAGTTTGTTATTCAAAAGTTTCTCAAGAATCCACAAATACTATCTGTTTGCCCCCACACCAGATTTAGCGGCAACAGATTGGCGCCGTCTGTGGGAAACTAACGAATAGCGGCCTCCCCTCTTCCCGTTGAACAGATCTTCTCCAGCCATGCCTCCTAGGAAAGCCAGATCCAGAGGGTCCAACCGAGGACCCAACCCCGATCAGCAACAGGAAGTCCCCCCTCAACCCGCTCAACAGCAGGGGCAACTTCTTCCTCAAGCGGAGGATCCACTCCAACAGGACCTGCCTGCTCCTCAGAACCAACAACCTCCTAAGCGTCCCAATCTGTAGAAACAGCCTCTCCATCCGGACCACGTCTCCATCCACAACGCCTCTTCGGATTCTATGGCCTCCCATAATTCCCGAGCTTCCGACCTCCGCAACACCGTCCTCAATCGGCAGAAGGATGAGGATCTTCGCCGCCGTCTGGATGAAAAGCGGGCCCGAGAGGGAGCCTCCTGCCAACACCGTCCGGATGAGCGATCTCCTCATCGCCGAGACAACAGAAGGTCCCCTATCCGAAGGGGGCGGAGAGAGCCCCCCGAGCATCACAAGAGGAGACCCCATTCCCCTGCCGGTCGACACCATCCTAGGAACGATGAGGCACCCATCACTCATGCCGAGTTCCAGCAGTTTCAAGCGACCATCCTACAAGCTCTCAATCTCCGTCCTAACACCAATGCTCCAAAGATTCCTTCTCCTCCGCCGGTCTGAAGTCCTCACCGACGGTCCCCAACTCCTCCTCCCGCTCCTAGCAACTCCCAGCATATGCCAAGTCCTCGCCGCTCCAGGAGCTACCGACGTCGTAGCCCTCGCTCTCCCTCGTATGAAGATGAGTCTAGAGGCTCGGCCGATTACCGCCGAAGGGATGACGCTGTTTACCGCCGTCTCCACGAAATGGAGAGGCACTTGGGTCAGCTAGACCGAGAAGAAGAGATTAGAGAAAGGGCCCTACGTCCTAGTAAACCTCCTTTTTCCCGAACCATAATGGATGCACCTGTACCAATCGGCTTCAAGCCTCCTCAATTCGAGACCTATTCCGGGGAGACTGACCCCGTCGATCACATCGAAAGCTTCAAGACCCTCATGCTCATCCATCAAGCTTCTGATGCTCTGCTCTGCAAAACCTTCCCCGCAACTCTCAAGGGCCCAGCTCGAGAATGGTACTCTCGCCTTGCCCCATCCTCAATATTCTCCTTCGAGCAATTTGAGACACTCTTCGTCACCCACTTTGTGAGTAGTCGCAGAACTGAGAAGACCAGCATTTCGCTACTCTACCTCCACCAGAAGAAGGGTGAGAAGTTGAAAGACTATGTGAAAAGGTTCACAGCTGAAGCCAGGTCCATAGCTTCTCTCAACCAGTCGGTCGCTGCAGCAGCATTTCAATCCAATGTCCTTAACTCCAGCCTCCGCTCCTCCCTCGCCAAGAAACCCCCACAGAACTTCTTTGACCTCCTCCTCCGAAGGGAAAAGTATATTCGGGCCGAAGAAGCCGAGCACCGCCCCAACTTGGAGGGGTCTTCCTCCGGGTCTAAGAGAAAGGGAACATAAGAGGAAGGAGCCAAGAAGCTCCAGAAGAATAATGCCGGCCAGCGCCGACCTCCCCTCAGATTCGAGAAATTTACTCCTCTCACCACCAATGTCTCTACCATTCTAATGGAAGTTGAGAAGGAAGGGATCATACCTCCTGCTCCGAGGATGAACACCCCCGCCAAGAAGAGGGATAATGAGAAGTGGTGCCGTTATCATCGGGACCATGGGCACGACACCAATGATTGTCGGACCCTGAAGAATGAGATAGAAGCTCTCATCCAGAGGGGGCAACTAACCCTGGTTCGTGAGAAAGGACCGAGCCCACCTTCCTCCCCCACCTCGGGGGGCTAATAAGCGTCTGGAACGCGATGAGACGCCCGACTTCGAAGAGGAACGTGTCCTACACCTCATTCATGGGGACCCAATGGGGGGCTCCTCAAACTCCTCTCGAAAGACGTTCATTAGGGAAGTCAATTCGGTTCGCGCCACCCCTCCTCCCAAAGGCCTCAGAGTGCCCGTCACATTCTCGGACGAAGATCTTGAAGGTGTCCACACCCCCCATCGTGACGCACTCGTCATCAATCTCCACATGGCGAACTTCAAAGTGGAGAGGATCCTAGTGGACAATGGCAGCTCTGTTAACATCCTCTTCCTCACCGCTTTTAAAGACCTCAAGCTCTCCCGAGACAGACTCAAGCCGGCCGGCTACACGCTCCATGGGTTCACGGGAGTGCCAGTGACTATTGAAGGGGTGATCACCCTCGATGTAACCGCTGGCAAAACTCTTACTACCCGAACGGAGTCGATGGACTTCATGGTCGTAGATGTTCCTGCAGCTTACAACGTCATTCTGGGTCAGCCCGGCCTAGCTGCCCTCGAAGCCGTCCCTTCCGCCTATCACCTCAAGATGAAGTTTCCCACTCGGGCCGGAGTAGGGGAAGTAAAAGGCAATCAGGAAACGGCCCGCAAGTGCTACATGACTTCTACCCTCGGTCCAGTCCTCTCCCTAGAAACCCTGGAAATCCCCCAAGATGCTGCCCGGCCAACGTCCGAGCCGATGGATGAATTGGAGGAAGTGCTCTTCTCGGAGCAGGATCCAACTTGAAAGTTCTTTGTTAGCAAGACCCTCCCATCCGCCCTATGCTCAGACATAATTTAGTGCATCCGAAGGAACCAAGTCCTCTTTGCTTGGTCAGCTGCAGACATGCCCGGAATTTCCGAAGAGCTCTTGGTCCACCACCTCAGCATTGTTCCGGGATCCAAACCGGTTCAACAGAAGAGGCACAAGTTCACCCCCGAGCGCCAGTTAGCTATAAAAAAGGAGGTGGACAAGCTCTTGAAGGCCCGGTTCATACAAGAGGTGAACTATCCCGAGTGGTTGTCGAACGTAGTGATGGTGAAGAAGTCCAGTGGGACTTGCAGGATTTGTATCGATCTTACCGATCTCAACAAAGCCTGCCCCAAGGATCCCTTCCCTCTTCCGAGTATTGACACTCTGATTGATGCCACCTTGGGACATGAACTCCTCAGCTTCATGGACGCCTTCTCAGGCTACAACCAGATTCGGATGTTCCCTCCGGACATCCCGAAGACCTCATTCGTGACCGACCAGGGCCTCTACTGCTAGAAGGGTTTTGCCCTTCGGTTTGAAGAATGTAGGCGCAACATATCAACACCTCGTCAACAAGGTTTTCCAAGCTCAAATCGGCCGAAATATGGAGGTGTATGTTGACGACATGCTCGTAAAAAGCATCCGAGGAGCCGATCATGTGACTGACCTACAGGAGGCGTTTGATGTTTTGAGAAAGCACAACATGAGACTCAATCCGAACAAGTGTGCGTTCGGTGTCTCGTCAGGAAAGTTCCTCGGCTTCATGGTCAGCCAACGAGGGATTGAAGCAAACCCTGAGAAAATCAAGGCCATATTAGATATGGCCCCTCCCAAGAATGTTAAGGAAGTTCAGAGGTTAACAGGCCGCCTAGCCGCCATAGGGCATTTTCTCTCGAAGTCCGGGGAGAAATGCCTCCCCTTCTTCAAGGCCCTCAGGGGGGCTAAAGGTTTTGAATGGGGGCAGCAACAACAGAAATCGTTCGATCAGCTCAAGGCTTACCTCGTCAACCCCCCTCTCCTCAGCAAACCCATTCCTGGTGAACCCCTCTACCTCTACCTGGTAGCCTCCGAGCAGACCCTCAGTGCCGTTTTAGTAAGGGAAGAAGACTGGGCTCAAAAGCCCATTTACTATGTGAGCAAAGTACTTCGGGATGCTGAGCTCCGCTACCCGAGGATAGAAAAGATGGCTTATGCCCTGGTGATGGCCGCGAGAAAGCTTCGCCCATATTTTCAGTCCCACTCGGTGGTCGTTCTTACCGACCAACTGCTGAAGCAAGTGCTCCACAAGCCGGAGACCTCCGGTCGTCTTATGAAGTGGTCTATCGAGCTGAGCCAGCATGATATAACTTATCAGCCTCGGACCGCGATCAAGGCTCAGGCCTTAGCAGAATTCATAGTTGAAAGTACCATCCATGAGTTCAGCCAAGCAATGAAGGGACCACCTGTCTGGTCAGTTTATGTGGATGGATCCTCCTGCAATGAGGAAAGCGGAGCCGGGGTCATTCTAGCGGGACCAGATGACTTCATCCTTCAATACTCCCTCCGTATCAACTTCAAGGCCTCGAACAACAAAGCAGAATACGAGGCACTCATAGCCGGCCTTAGAATGGCTCGCAATGCAGGGGCGCAATGCCTCTGGATCTTTAGCGACTCTCAGCTAGTCGTAAATCAGGTCCTCGGCGAGTATGAAGCACGTGACGACAGGATGGTTAAATACTTAGCCAAGGTCAGGAGCCTCATGGCACTGTTTGAAGAAGCCCTCATCCAACGAATACCCCGGGAAGAAAATGCTCAGGCTGACGCCCTCTCCAAACTAGCCTCTTCCTCCCTTCAAGGTCTTGAGCAGACCGTCGTGATAGAGGTCCTCCTGAAGCCAAGTATAGAGGATGAAACTTCCAATTCTATAGAGTCGCTGCCTGTCCTGCTTGAAGATACTGGATAAAGCCCCTCGTCAAATTCTTGAGGGACGGGCTCCTCCTCGAGGATCCTAAGGAAGCTCGAAGAGTGAGAACCCGAGCCGAGCATTACACACTAATCGGAGGAATCTATATAAATGCTCCTTCACACAAGTAGATGGCAGGCCTTACCTGAGATGCCTCTTCCCCGAACAGGTCGACTATGCCCTATAAGAACTTCATGAAGGCATCGGCGGGGCACACTCGGGGTCCAGATCTCTAGCCCGCAAAGTGTTGAATTACTGATATTTCTGGCCCACTCTCCTCCGAGACGCCGAACGACACGTTCGGCAATGCAGCTCTTGTCAGAAGTACTCCGACATCCGACGCCTCCCACAAGCTCCACTCACTTCCCTATCAAGTCCTATCCCCTTTGCAATGTGGGGAATGGATTTACTAGGGCCATTCCCACCCGCTCCCAGCCAGTTCAAATTCTTAATCGTGGCAATCGACTACTTCTCAAAATGAATAGAGGCCGAGCCCTTGGCCACGATCACCGAGAACAAGGTAGTCCAGTTCTTTTGGAAGAGCATGATCTGTCAATTCGGCATCCCTCGGGTCCTCATAACAGACAACGGAACCCAGTTTACCGGGGCTGCCTTTCGGGCCCTATGTGAAGACCTCGCCATCCAGCACCGATTCTCCTCCGTTTCCCATCCCCAGTCGAATGGCCAAGTCGAGAATGCTAACCGACAGATCCTCTCCGGCCTTAAGAAGAGGTTGGATAAATGTTCCAAAGGCTTATGGGTCGATCAGCTTCTCAACGTGCTGTGGAACTACCGCACCACAAAACGGACCCCCACAGGAGAGTCTCCGTTCAATCTCACCTATGGGTCCGAAGCTATGATCCCCCTAGAAGTTGGTAACCCTCTCCTTGTCTAATGGCTTATGAAGAAGAACAGAATGCCAGAGAGCTCCGAGCAAATCTGGACCTAATTGATGAGATCCGAGAAAGAGCTGCCATTCGTCAACAAAGCTACCGAAGAAGGATCGAGTTGGCGTACAACAAAAGTGTCCGTCCTACCGACCTCAAAGAAGGGGACTTGGTCCTCAGAAAGATAGCCATCTCTTTCCCCGGACAGAAAAGCAAACTGGCTCCAAATTGGGAGGTACCCTATAAGATCGCAAAAGTGGTTCGGCCCGGCACATACAGACTAGAAGATCTCGAAGGCAGGGAGATCCCCAGGACTTGGAATGCCGACCATCTCTTAAAATACCAAGAGAGAGCACCAACGCCTCTCTAAGTATTTCAGGATGTCGAACCGTTCCACTCCTATTACTTGTAATGTTTTTCTTTTATTTCTCTTTTGTAATAACGGCTCGCAACTTTAGAAGCAGCCGACCATTAGTCATCAATAAAGAAAGCTTTTTCATATTTTACTTGTAAAAATTGTTTACAACTCTCTGCCTTTGCTCTTCACTCTACCGATGGTTCGGAGTCCAACACTTAGCTCGATTCTACTTCGCAAGTTCGCTTGTAAGCGAGCCAGAAGTAGGTCGCCATTCGGAACTGCTCCCACAACCGTTGAACAACTCTACCGATGGTTCGGAGTCCAACACTTGGCTCGATTCTACCTCGCAAGTTCGCTCGTAAGCGAGCTTGAAGTAGGTCGCCATTCGGAACTGCTCCCACAACGTTGGACAACTCTACCGATGGTTCGGAGTCCAACACTTGGCTCGATTCTACTTTGCAAGTTCGTTCGTAAGCGAGCTAGAAGTGGGTCGCCATTCGGAACTGCTCCTACAACTGTTGAACAACTCTACCGATGCTTCGGAGTCCAACACTTGGCTCGATTCTACTTCGCAAGTTCGCTCTTAAGCAAGCTAGAACTGGGTCGCCATTCGGAACTGCTCCCACAATCGTCGAGCAACTCTAATGGTGGTTCGGAGTCCAGCGTTCGGCTCGACTGCATTCCCTCAATACCCCGAGCCGAGCGGACGAGGAACCGACCCCCACATATGGAGAAAAATTCCGCCGAACCAATTTCGCCATTAGATCATCCCAAAATACGTACTAGAACGTGATGAATGGATCAGATCATGCCACGTAACCACAAAACGACAAGATAGCATTTTTTCGAAACTCATGCCTCCCGCCTCGTGATACGTGCAATGATCGTGATCGACCGTCCAGATTGAGCCACGTGTCAATGGCGTATTCGGAGTCCGACGTTCGGTTCAACTTTACCCCCTTAGTTTCCCGAACCGAACGGCCGAGGAATGCGTACTACCGAAGTAGGAGGTTGCCTCGGTATACTTCGAGCAAAAGCCCAAGTTCTACAGCTAAGGCAAGAATCCTATGGCTAAAACACTCGAACAAGCTAACTATTGGTCCTTATAGTTCGTTTCAAGAGTAAGACAACTACGGTACAGCATTGGGCGGACGAACTTTGATTTCATTAAAACAACTTGATAAATTTACAAGGCAAGAAGTTACAGCAAAAAAACAACTTGATAAATTTACAAGGCATGTTGTTACAACGAAGAAGACGATGCAAGAAATCATAAGCTCAGTACAACTCGTTCAACGCCACCTCGGAATAGGAACGTTCCGATTTAGAGACAATTGGGGTTTTCGTCTTTTCATCTCCGAGCTTGTCTCTAGGTCGACGAACTGGGACGCCGCTTCGCCACTAAGCCTAACGGTGGCTCCGACCGAGGCTCCACTCAAGCTAACAGCTATTCCGCTTTGTGCGTCGGCTGCTGTCCGACCAATGACTTGAGGACGAGTAGCGAGCTCATAAAAGGAGATCCCTCGCACTCTCTCCTCGCGAGTGCACGAGGTGCTGCGGACATTAGTCCTCACGGGCTGAGGCTTCAGACGAGCCACCTCCTCTTCGAGCTCAACGATCCTGTCTTTTAGAGTGTCGTCCTTAACCATTATCTTGAATCGAGGGAGTTTCGCCGAACCAGGGCACTCAGCGCTATCGGATATAATGCGATGTAAGTTAGTCACCTCGATGCTCTTATCGACCGTGACACTCTGCAGCTGCTCGACCTTCTTCGCGAGCTCATCTCGCTTGGCCAGCACCGAGGCTAGCTCCGCCTCCTTCGCCGAGAGCTCCTCCTCGACTATCCGGAGATGGTGCACCTCGGCCAGCAGCTCGCTGTTCTTCTTCTCCACGTTGAGCGACACCCTCCTGATCAGCTCGATTTCACCCTCGAGGTGAGCCTCGCGAGATTGCTTAAACAGCTCGGCACGACGCCGAGCTGCTACGGTATTTAAGGCATGTTCGAGGATCTGAAATACAAGAATGTCACAATTGGAAGACTATAGACCGACCCAAACACTTAGACAAATTTGAAATAAAATTTTCATTCATAAGAGAAGAGGCGGTGGCCAGTCCGCAAAAAGACGTTATATTTTTTGAAAAGAAAAAACAAAATTACAAAAAGACGAGGAGATCAGGGGTCTACCTGCGTCGTCGGCTCGACCACAGGCACTTTGCCAGACGGCCCCTCATTTCTCACCCCGGCCTGGGGGTTGGTCACCACAACCTCGGCGACCACCTCCTCGTCGTCGTCGCCTTCTCCCTCGTCACCTTCCTCCTCTTCACCTCCCTCCTCCTCGCCATCTAATGCGGATCTGGGCCACAGCCTGTAGCCGACCCGCTGAAAGCCGGGGACGCCGTCCTGAACGTGGTCGAGCACCCTCTAGTAGTACTTCTCCATGTTCGAGGCCATATGCGCCTTCGCCTCGGCCTCGACCTCGGCCCTGATCTTCGTCCCCAAGGCGTCCTTCTCCGCCTTTGTCTCTGCCAGAGCCTTAGCCGATGCCGCCAGCTCCTCGTAGGCCTTAGTGACCTTGGCGACCTCTTCGGGGAGCCGCCCCTTGGTTCGCTCCAGGTCTGCCTCGAGGTCGGCGACCCGGGTCTCCAAGCCATCGGCTCGCCTCTGCTCTGCTTCGAGCTGCCGAACCGCCTTCACCTTGTCCGCCCTGTCCTTATCACTGGCGGCCTTCAACTCCTTCTCCTGTTCGGCGAACGCTTCAAGGAGATGGTTAAAGTGACAAGTGGCCTGCCGAAACAAAAAGATAGTAAGAACAAAGTAAGAGCCGAACGGCAGACTTAAAGAAATTCTACAGAAAAAGTACGCACAACTTACCGATACGAGCGACCGAGCGACCTCATAGGTGTCGTCGCCAACCGTCCCCGCCTTCAGCGCTGCTCGATCCTTCGGTGTCGCCAAGTGCTTGACGGCCTGCATGGACATCTACGAATTTCTGAGGAAGCCATCGTGCTTCTTGACTCGCTAGTCCGGGACGAACAGTTGCTTATGCTGCTCGGTCAAGATCACCTCGGCCTGAGAGGTCAGCGGCAGAGCCTGAAGCGACAGCGCCGCCGAGACGTCGAAGGCCTTACCAGCCTGGTAGATGCAGCAGGAGCCGAGGGGTCGGCGACAACAACCACCATTGGCGAGGGGACCTCAGCGACGGGGGGAGGCGGAATTACTGCCAAAGCAACCTTGGGGGGACGACCTGACGAAGCAATCGTGCTTGGCCTCTTCCTCTTCCTTCCATCGGCAACTTTGCCCCGCTCGTTCATCATCGCCAAAAAGTCCATCTTCGGCGCTTCTGTACCAAACAACAAATAAATTGAAAGTTAGTGAAACGAGCTAAAAACTTGAGAAAAAAAATAAGTACATATTGCGAGATGTCAGGAGCGTACTCGGGTCGATCGGACTAAGGCCTGACCCGTGTAGCACCTCCTCGGTCATTTCCCTCCAACTCAACATCGGGAGGGCCATGATCTTCCCCACCACTTCCTCCTCAGCCGCAGTCAGTACCGGGTCGGCCCTCGCGAACTTTGGCACTTCTACTTTCCACTGAGTCGGAACCTGTAGCATCGAGGGCTCCCTCAACAAGAAGAACTTCTCCTTCCAACCTTTGATTGAGTCCGGGTTCTCTATAATCCGAACGCCTTTCCTCGGCTCCAGGTAGTAGCGATGCTCGGTCTTGTGCATCCGGTGAACCCGATACATGCTCTGGAAGATTGTCAGGTCCGGTTCGACCTCGGCGTTACGACACTGCAACAGGAAGGCGTTCACATGGCACCAGGTGTTCGGCATGAATTGGGTCGGCGCAAGGCAGTACCACCCGAGGACCTGAAGAATGAAGGGGTGCAGGGGAAAGCGCAATCCGGCGTTCAGCGAGTCGTAGTCGAACATACACATATCCGACGATGATAGTTTGGAGTTCGCTCGCATCCCAGGGCCGGGGAGAATCAGCTTGTACTCCGGAGGGATGGCGAACCCTTTTCTGATCCGGAGCAGGTCCTTCTCGGATAGCACCGATCCAATCTCGTCCGCCTCGGTGGTCAGAACTGGGTTGTTCTCGTCGTAAACTTCCGACTGACCTATGATCACCTTTTTCATGAGGTCGCCCTCGTATTGCCTGACCCCAGCATGCCCGGACAGTACACAAGGGTACCGGCCCAACTCAGGGCTTGCCTCGGGGTTTCCACAATCTCCTCGACTACAGGAGATTGGGCCACTACCCTCTTCTTCTTCTTCTTCCTCGCCTCGGCCACAGACGGCTTGGCCACCTGCTTCCCCTTCCTTCGGATCTCCATCTGCCTCCTCTCCTCGGCACCACTATTGCCCGAGGACGAGGCCTCACTCTCCGAGTCTACCCTTGACATCTCTAGAAAAAGGCTAAGGCAAGTAAACTGACCTTGATGTGACGTGCCCTTGAAGTGACATTCACGGTCGGAATAAGTTCGCCGGAAATTGCCTGGCCCACGCGACAGTTAACGGAAATTGCCTGGCCCACGCGACAGTTAACGCAACCGCCTTGGAGCAAAAATCACTGCTAGCAGAGAACGCAGAGAGTAAAAGTGAAAGCTTGAAGTAAAAAGTGAGAAATGAGCTTGCGGGTGGGGGAGTGAGAACTTATAACCCCAGTGTGACGTTTGGGCTTCCTTGGGAATTTAAAAAGCCCACTAAGAAGCCAAACCGCCAAAGCGGAGAGTTGCAACGCTTCAAAACGTCTAACTCCATACCTCGGCTATTAGCACCGAGCCTCCAAGCCGAGGGGACAAGGAACCGACCCTCATATATGGAGAAAAATCCTTCTGAGGCTGAATCACCGTCAGATCTCTCCAAAATTCATGTCAAATCTCGATGGACGGTTCAGATTGCGCCATGCCCACAAAACGACAAAATAACGTTTTCTCATGATCTGAACCCCGTCCTCGTGATTCATGCAATGATGGACGCTCCAGATCTGGCCACGTGTACCTTCCGAGCTGCTGGCCACCGGTTCGCCTAGCCGAGCTACCGAACAGCTTGGCAAAGCCATCGAGCTACTGAGTGGGAGGGTGACGACGCTTCAAAGCCGGAACGCTTCAAAACGTCTAACTCCATACCTCGGCTATCAGCACCGAGCCTCCGAGCCGAGGGGACGAGGAACCGACCCTCACATATGGAGAAAAATCCTTCCGAGGCTGAATCACCGTCAGATCTCTCCAAAATTCGTGTCAAATCTCGATGGACGGTTAGATTGCGCCACGCCCACAAAACGACAAAATAACATTTTCTCGTGATCTGAACCCCGTCCTCGTGATTCACGCAATGATGGACGCTCCAGATCTGGCCACGTGTACCTTCCAAGCTGCTGGCCACCGGTTCGCCTAGCCGAGCTACCGAACAGCTTGGCAAAGCCACCGAGCTACTGAGTGGGAGGGTGACGACGCTTCAAAGCCAGAATGCTTCAAAATGTCTAACTCCATACCTCGACTAACAGCACCGGGCCTCCGAACCGAGGGGATGAGGAACCGAACCTTATATATGGAGAAAAAATCTGCCGACCCTCCTCAGCCGTTGGATCTTGTCAAAAAATGCGCTCGACGTAATGGACGACTCAGATCTTTCCACGATCACTAAACAACAAGATACCGTTTTTTGGGGATCCGCGCTGAGATGGACACTCAGGTTCACGCCACGTAGTTCGGCTGATTCCGAGCTATGTGCCGAGCTGCCGAGCCGAGGGAACGAGGAACCGAACCTCATATATGGAGAAAAAAATCTGCCGACCCTTCCCAGCCATTGGATCTTGTCAAAAAATGCGCTCGTCGTGATGGACGGCCCAGATCTTGCCACGTTCGCTAAACGACAAGATAGAACTTTTTGGGGATCCGTGCTGAGATGGACGCTCAGGATCACGCCACGTAGTTCGGCTGATTCCGAGCTAGGTGCCGAGCTGTCGAGCCGAGGGGACGAGGAACCGACCCTCGTATGCGAAGAAACTATCTGCCGAAGAACGCGAATCGTCCGATCGCCCAGAAAATCGCACTCGACGCTGATAGAGGACCCAGATCGCGCTACGCCATAAATAGGTATTAAAAATTAGTTTTTATTTATTTTAATAGTTTTATTTATTTAAAAATTACGAAAAAATTACTAAAAATTCGGAAAAATTAACTAGAAATTCTAGAAAATAATTATAAATTCAAGGGAGTATTCTTGAGCCCCTGAACAAACAATTATTGCCTAGAATGTGTTGTTGAGACCCCCCGAACGACTGGTTAACGCATCACAAAATCGAATAAATAATCCGAAAAAATAGATAAAAACCACCAGATATCCAAAGAAGCTCAGGAACAGCTTGAAAAATCACCTCACTACCTCCTTCGAGATTCAAAACCCTCCATTTGGACTCCGATACAACTCCACTAGCCATTAAAAACAGTAAAACTACTCCTCAAAGGCTGATCAAACTGAGTATTTTGGAGTAGGGGGCTCGTGATATGGCTAAAAATGGGGTTAAATCAGAACCGTCCAAATCAGGCACGAATCTTGAAGCCCAGGGGTAAAACGGTAATTTCACCTACCAAGGGGTCTGAAGCGGGTACGGGTTTTCTTCCTCAAAAACCCACTAACCCGCGAACGGATCCATCTCAACTAGGTGCGGGTCTTAACCCGCAGCAAACCTGGTCCAAAAAGGATAGGATTAGGGTTTCTGATTAAATCCTAATCAACGGCCCTGATTCATATCTATCCTTTCACTGGAAATTAGGGATTACATTCCTTATCTAACCACAGGGATTACATTCCTAATCTGATCCCAGCGGTGCCTATAAATACCCTCCATCCATCTCCATTAAGAGGTAATCAATCTATTGCCAGTTTTTACGCTCTTTCATAATCTTCCTTGATTACTGACTTGAGCGTCGGAGGGTGCGTCGCCGGGAACAACCCCGGTGTCTTGCACTTTTTGCAGGTGTACGGCGGGAGTCAGCGTCAAACTCCGGCGGAACAGGTAACAGGTTT
Source organism: Hemerocallis citrina (assembly GCA_017893485.1). NCBI lineage: Eukaryota > Viridiplantae > Streptophyta > Magnoliopsida > Asparagales > Asphodelaceae > Hemerocallis > Hemerocallis citrina. The sequence continues at coordinate 231,785,128 of CM030364.1, read as the reverse complement.
GTTATTCAAAAGTTTCCCAAGAATCCACAAATACTATCTGTTTGCCCCCACACCAGATTTAGCGGCAACATAGTTCAAAAGGAGTTTTCTCAAGATATTTTCTAATGATTACTTGGTTTATGGTATAGCATGCTGTATTGAAAGCCTCTGTCCAGGCCTTTCACGAAGACCAAAGCTGGTAAAGCGACGGGTCGCCTACTAGCGATGTATGGAAAGAGGAAAGAAGATCTCTTTCAAACTTGTCCATTACAGACTAAATGATTTAGGTAAATCTTTTTCACTAAGCATTGTACGAGCCATTTCTTGAAGAGATCGATTCTTCCTTTCAACAACCTCATTTTGTTAGGGAGTGCGAGGACATGAGAACTCATATTTTATTCCCTTTTTGTCACAAAATGATGTGAAGAGTTCGTTTTAAAATTCCCCACCATGATCACTACGAATAGTACCAATGGTGAGGCTTTTCTCATTTTCCACTCTACGACAGAATTTTTGAAATACATATACTGTGTCATCTTTTTGTGGCAAAAAGGCAACCCAAGTAAATCTACTATAATCATCAACAATTACTAAAGCATATCGTGCACCACCATTACTATATGTTCGTGATGGACCAAAAAGATCCATGTGTAAGAGTTCAAGGGGTCTAGAAGTTGATACCATTTTCTTTGATTTGTGTAAACTTTTAGTTTGCTTACCAAATTTGCATGACTCACACGGTTTGCCTTTTTCGAATTTGATTTTGGGAATTTCTCTCACAGGCTCCTTGCTTACAAGTTTATTGAGATTGTCCATGGCCGTGTGACCAAGCCTTTGATGCCATAGCCATCCATCCTCATTTTGTGCAACAAAGCATCTCATACTTTCCTGTGCTAATTCATTTGAATTTATGACATATACATTGTTGCATCTGTTAGCAAGAAGTAAACAGGATTTATTGGTATCTAGTACAATGCATATATTTTTATCAAGAGTAACAATGTACCCTTTATCACATAGTTGGCTAACACTAATTAAGTTATGCTTTAGACCTCTTACCAATAGAACATCCTCAATGGAGCATGAGGAACCAAAATTAATTTTACCTTTATCAATGGTTTGACCAGTGCTATTATCTCCAAAGATGATGTCCTTCCCCTTTTCCCTTGATAGTGATGAAAAATATCTGATGTCACCAGTCATGTGATTTGAGCATTCACTATCAAGGTACCACCGATCTTTAGTCTTGATGCATTGAGGTACCTACATCAAGATTAGTAGGTATAATTTTGTATGCCCAAGTTTGTTTTGAACCTGCATTTGTATCATTTCTCATCCACACAAGATTAGTATTCCTTTTTAGTGAACAGTTATAAAAAATATGCCCAAGTCTACAGCAAAAATGACATGTGATTCGACTATGCCTTGGGTCATGCACACTTGTCTGATTTATAATTGTTTTGTGATTGTGTTGATTTTTATACAAGTGTGTATGACATGATGGTTTTTGATGAGGTATTGGCTCTTCGTAACCAAGCCCCCAATTATCATGATACGATCTTGAATCTTTTGTAATAAAGTAACTAGGCCCTTCATGCTTTTCAATAATTTTTTCAAACTCAATTACCTTATTACACAGTCTTTTTCTAGTTATCTCATCGTCTTTTTTGTTCCAACGAAGAGTATCTAGTGTGACATCAAGAATCCTATTTTGTTTAAGGGTTTCATTACATCCTTTCACTACTTCATCAAATTTTCTTTTACATTCATCTAAATCATTTGTGAGCTTGGCAATATAAACAGATTTCTCCTGAATCTCTCTTAAGTAATCATCATATTTTACTAGCGATTCACAAATTTGTTGTTTTAAAATCTCATTTTCTTCTAGCAAAACATCACGATCTTTTCGACATGACCCAAGTTTTTCCAAAATTAGGGTATTCTTATTTTTCAGTTTTTGATTTTTTGTTATGCAAGCGTCATGTATTTCATTAGAATTTTGTTTATATTGCCTAAGTTCACGACTTAGTTTCTTAGCATAGTGTTTCAAATCATTACACATATCTACAAGTTCATCATAAGTTGGTTTTTCGATTACCTCTTCTTGAGAAGGTGACTGCACCTCACCACTCCCAAGAGTCATGAATCCAACATTGCCGTAACCTTGCTCTTCCTCACTTGAATCCGAATCTAGCCAAGTTGCTTTTAGAGCATTTTTTTCTGACTTGGATGTGAGCGATAGTGGTCCCTATTTCTGTCTTGTTGAATAGGACAGTTTGCACGGATGTGTCCAGGCTTCTTGCACTTGTAGCACACATCCTCCTTCTCCTTTTCCATTCTTCTTGATACCTGCCATATTTTTTATGTTTGAGATACTTACGAAATTGTCTTGTTAATAGAGCAATGTCCTCGTCTGACTCCTTATGATCTGAATCAGCTATTGATGGTCGGGCCTTTTTTGCCTTTAGTGCAATGGTATTCTCCTCAGTCTTTGGTTCAATCCCGATATTTTTTTTTGTATCTTTTTGTCTCCAACATTTTCATCTCGTACGTCTTTAGCTTTCTTTGAAATATATAGTAGTTGAATCCCTTCTCTTCGAGAGTCTCTCTCATTGTCACGGCCTTAACGTCCCACTCTCGCGTGAGACAGCTTATGTGCTTTCCGACCTTTCGGTCATCATCAAACCCCTTACCCATGCTCTCAAGTTCGTGGGCAATGATATCGAAGCGGACGAGCATTTGGTCCACATTTTCTCCTAGCAACATGTGAAACACATCAAACTTATAGAAATACAAATTCACTTTAGCTTTTACCTCGGAAGCGGTTCCTTCATGCCGCCTCAGCATGTTGTTCCAGATCTCGTACGCTGTTTTGCAGTTACGCCCGCATCGCATTAGCTCTTCATTGTTCAACCATGCATAAAGAGCCGTTATGGCTTTGGAATTTGCTGTCTTGAGGGAAAACTCCGCCTTTGTTCTGTTTTTCCATCGGTGACTGGGATTTCTGTTTTGTTGATACATACATTCTGTACCTCTTCTCCGAGCATCTGTAAAAAATGAGACATGCAAACTTTCCAGACGTCATAGTATTTTCCATAAAAAAATGGTGATCGTGTAAGACTTGTCCCGTTGGAGACGAAAGGCTCCGATGAGTACAAATTTTGGGGAGGAGGGATTTCGGCCATTAGACCTTTTTCTTAAGCTTTTAAGCTTTTTATAAACACCTCGCTCTGATATCACTGTTAATCACCCTAAGAGGGGGTGAATAGGGTGATCATGCGGAATTAAAAATAATAAAATAAAGTAAAGTAAATGTAAGAGTGATAAGAAAAGCAAACACAGATGACGCAGCGATATAATGTGGTTCGACCCCCAAGTCTACGTCCACACCACCTACTTGTAGCAATTCTCCGCCACAAGCGTTCCACTATACTCAAAATCCTTGTACAGTGATTCTCGGATTCAGGCTGAGAGACCTATTACACTTACAGGACATCTAATCCAAGTTCCGTCAATCTCACCGAAGTGGAAAGGAAATGAAAAGAAAACATAAGATCGTTAATAATCTTGACTGAAGAATACAACCAAATAAACGCTCACACTCGGATTGATTAAAGTGAAGGATTAGTTAGAAATTTTCTCAGAAGTAATTAGGTTGAAAATACACAGTGGATTCGTCAATATTAATAGACGGGGAAGTGTATCGATCAAAAATAGAAACGATAGTTTCCAAGAATATACACAACGCAAAGTGCGGTCGACCGTCATTTTTGTGCGGTCGACCGTTCAGCTCTCTGACGTAAAGTAGAGAGGTGAAAGTTCGACCGCTTCTCAAGCAACTCAAGGTTGCAGTCGACTGTAATGCGGTCGACCGGTCATGAAGTACGGTCGACCGGTATCGTGCTGTATATTCTGAATCCTCCCTGTTTTCTTAACATAAACTAATCCATCTTTAATCAACCTTATACATTTAAAAACTCACGAAAATAGAAAGAAAAATTCAGGTCTTTTATATCTTTCTATTTTGATTGTAAATCAATTAATCATGAACTTTTTTGAATATGTTTCTCTTTTGCTTGTATATATGCAATATTCCTTTATTACTTTCCTTGTTGGTATATTTGTGAATCTCTCTTGGATCTCTTTTGGATGTTATTTGATCCTGAAAATCTGACACACTAAATTCAAATTTATTAGTATAAGTGTGCACGTTTTGTGCACACCAAACTAAGAGTCAACACATATGTTCTTCCCAATTATTAATTTCAAATCCTCCATTGATTATGAACTCATTATCTTCAATGGACGAGTTAAAGATGGCACTATTGCTACTGCTACTAATTGTAGGAGACCATGATGATTGCCCTGCTTATAATCCTGTTTCCATGCCGTTAATGGGCTCAGATTTCATGTGACTTGTTCGGTTCACAATGGGTGCTAATAATAATACGTAACTGTACTCTTCACAGCTTGTGCTGCAGCATGTAACAGGCTCTGTATTTGGGTATGTCGTCGTGATTTTTGTTGTGGTCTTGAACTATCTTTCTAGCTTGGCAATATTGTTCTTTATGGTGAGTACACCTGTCATAGTTCATGCACAATAATAATATGCTCAGCATGATCAGCACCGTATTAAGACATAAAGTTCTGTCAACTAATTCTTTAGATACATTTACTACTAACTCGAACTAGTTTCGTGTATGGATCTAACTTTTAGATACCTGAATTTTCAATGTCGTCACTATCATAGAATGTTCATAATCTTAAGTACCCTTGTCCTTTATATGTTAAGATGATTACCTAAAAATTTTGTGCTTGTGGATCCGCTTCTGGATCCGCTTCTGCTCATATTTTCTCTATTGATGGCCGTCGACATATGGCACACTTGTCCACGAGTCCTCTAAATTATTACCTGCAAATAAAAGTTATAAATATGACTAAAAGAATACATCATACGAAATTAATTTAATCAGTTTAAATCTGTAAATAAGTTTGTTAGATATTATAGTCCCACATTGAGTATTGTGCTAGTTTGGTATTTGGTTCACTTCTATACATAAGAGATATTGTACTCAGTTATTTCTCAATTCAATAATGAGTATTGTTTTCATCTCTCTGATTTATCTTAACATGGTATTAGAGCAACTTATACAAATTTTCTTTTATTAAATTTATCCCAAAAAATCCTCAAAATGCAAGATGAAAAAAAAAGCGCCATCCTCCCCCTCCCGTCTTCACAAGTAATTCCTCGACGAAATCAGCCGAAATCATCCGAAATCCTCGACATCAGTCGATCCTCGACATCTTCGGCTCTTCGAGATCAGCCAAAACCATCTTCGACATCAACAGACATCCTCGCCCACATCCTCGTCGACTCCTCTTCCGAAACCTTAATCCCTATAGCCAACAACCACCCTCTCTCCCTCTCTTCCACTTCCAACAAAAACCCTAATACCCATCCTTTTTCCTTCTTCATACCCTCTAACCCGACCCGTTTAACCCAAAACCCTATTCCTCATACCCGAAACCTCCCAAACCCGGCCCACTTCCCCGTATCCCTATACCCTGTTTCCTATACAACCCGACCACAAACCCATTTCAGTATCAACCCAGAACCCGTATCCAAACTCCTAAACTTTTTTTCTGTTTCCCCAAAAAAAAATTTCTTTCTTTTCTTTGTTTTCAAAAAAAAAAAAAATTCAAAAAAAAATCAAAAAAATAAAATAAAAATTACAGGTAATACTAATTGACGGAATCTCGGTCTCTCCCACATATTTTTGCCTCCACCAACTTCCCCGCTGCAACCGCCTCTCGTTCCCTCTCCCTCCCAGCTCATTCCTCCTCCAGATTCAAACAGCAGCAGTGCCACTTTCATTCTGCCTCCGGCCTCCTACCTTCTCCCAGCATCATTCCTCACCCTACCTCACCTCTACTTCCGACACCGGTAGCACCGTCCTGCCCCCTACCCCGATCCAAACACCAGCAGCATCTCCCTCCTCATTGGTTTCTCAGTCACAACAGCACTAGTCTTATTCCTCCTCGCAGTGCTTCTTTCCTTACATCCTCGGCCATGCCCGTCACTCCAGTCTTATTGTCTCTTGCTAATTGGGCTAATCTTCAGCAACGCCTCACTCAGCTGGAACTCCAGCTCATAGCTCAGTCTATCAGTGCTGGCTCCTCTGCTCCGACATTCTCTGTCACTCCCGGTATAAATTCGTTCTGGATTTTAGATTCTTGTGCATCACATTATCTCACTAGTAATCAGACACTGTTCACCACTTGTACTGCACTTCCCTCTCACTCTCCATCTCTATATACAGCTGATGGCTCACCACTTCTCGTTACACATTCAGGGACAATTAGCTCTTCCACTCTGCTATTACCATATGTTCTTTATGCTCCTCATTTATCCATAAACCTTATTTCTATTAGTGCGTTGTGCAATAGTGGTCTTGTCGTTACTTTTGACTCTTTCAGTTGTTCTATTACTGATTCATGCACCGGTGAGGAGTTTGGATATGCTAGTCGTCAGGGTCGTCTATATCATCTAGATTTTCATCGTACACATTACCCTCCTTCTAGTTTTGCCGGTATTATTTCCTCTGATGCTGATCTGTGGCACAGACGTTTAGGTCATATTAATGCATATCGTCTCCATACTTTAGCTTGCAGTTGTGCCCTTAGTTCTCTTACTTTTAAATATTTATCTGATTGTCAGGATTGTCATTTGGCCAAACATATCGCACTACCCTTTAGTCACAAAAGTATTTCTCAAACCACCCACCCTTTTCAACTTGTTCATTCTGACATATGAGGACCCTCTCCTGTACCTTCGTGGAAAAGCTATCTCTATTATGTTGCCTTCATCGATGACTTCACTAGACATACAGGAGTTTTCTTATGCGTCAGCGATCTGAGATATCTAATATTTGCCGGTTCTTTATGACTATGATTCACACGCAGTTCGGTGTGCGCATTAAGAATTTCCGAACGGACGGTGCTCGTGAGTACACTTCCACCACGATGATATCGATCCATCAGTCTCACAGCATAATTTTTCAGCAATCATGTCCTCACACACATGAGCAGAATGGTATAGTTGAGCGCAAGCATCGTCACATTCTTGAGACGGCACGCGCTCTTTTAATCTCCTCTTTCGCTCATCGTTCTTTCTAGGCCGAGCTGTCATGACCTCTGTTAGTCTCATTAACATTACTTCTTCATCTGCCCAAGCTGGTACGACGCCTTTTGAGGCTCTTTATCACTCACCTACTGACTACAGTATGCTCCATACTTTTGGATGCACTTATTACGTCCTTCTCCCTCCTACTCAGAGCACGAAGCTCTCCACTTGTGCTGCTAAGTGCGTTCACCTAGGTCTCAGTCCCGAACACAAAGGTTATCGTTGTTTTGATCCATCGGCGGGTCGTGTCCATATTCCTCGACATGTATCCTTTGTGGAAAACTCTCCTTACTACCTGACTCCCATCGAGGATGCAAGATTTCTCGATTCCCAGTTGTTGCTAGCTCCCCAACTTCATCTTCTCACATTCCTTTTGATCCCACTCCTCTAGCTCCATCCACATCTCCTGTACTCCTTACACCTGTTGTTCCCCCTACTGAAACACCACTGCATCCCCATAGCTGCCAGCACCCACTCCACCTACTTCCCCACCGACACATGCACCTACTCCACCATCCTCACCCCAACACCCTGTCAGTCCACCTATAACACCCCGAATTCTAAACAAGACCGAATTCAAAATTCCACAGGATCTTTACATTTCACTTCGTACAATTTTACAGGGAATTTAAAACTTTACTTCACATCAAAGTTACATTTACATTTACACTTGTACAGCGGAAGCAATTTTACAACAATTACAAGAATAAAATGTACAACACTGGAATAATTCTTTAAGTATCAATTCCTCAATAATTTTCATGTACTTTATCCTGCACAGAAACAATAGGCACGTCAGTTGCTTACAACTGACGAAATATTATACACGGTCATCCTCTCTATGCCGGAAACAGTATAACGATTCTCAAATACTTAAACAATCTCAAACTTGATCACAAACAAAGCTAAGGGGACTAGCCTATTGATGTCGTGTTGTGAATGTGCACTTAGTCCTTAAGGCAATTATTTATTTTACTTGACACTAATGCGCACTTGTTCAGAGTCTATGCAGCCCATACTACATAGGTCTGAGGGCAAGCCCTTAATCGTTCTTCATCTTGTAGGGTTCAATCCCTCGCCATAACTTAATCTACTACTGTAACTACGATAAGTATCCTAGATGTTCTAAGAGTTACGAGCCCACGTCTAGGCGTCCTGGAGAGAATCCCAACGCACTGACATATGACTCATCATGCAGGCATCCTGTGGTGACTTTACCTCCTACCATAGACATGGCACCACCCGTAGTCACTAGACCACCCCATAAGCGTTGCCACCGGGACGGTACTCTGGAGCAGTATCCACGTCCTACTCATGACGCATCATGGGACATCCTGTGAATACTCTCATGCCGCCAATCCAATAGTCCTCATACTCAAGTTTTTCTCTTACTTTTTCAAATCTTCACTATGTATTTAATCCTTAATTTAACTGAATCATGAACAAAATCAATCCCTTAGGATTAGCACTTCCACTATACCGGTCTTATTCATTCCATTAACATGATCCAATCTTGGTCTTTTCATTTCAAATATCATCTCAACGTTTCTTTCATTGTCGGTAAGCAGCTTAGCTACACCCTAGTTCTCAATTTCAACTCATAATCACAACATCGAGTTTTTCATACTCATAAAGTCTCTTTCATGATTAACACAATTCACATTTCATGTTCATAGCATTTGTGTATTCATATTCATAAGATCTTTCATAACTCATCATGACATTCAATTTTGATTTCATGTACAATCTCATGCATAAACAAAAAGAATTCATTTTTCTAACTTGTCACATTCAATAATTTATTCTTTCTACATAATTCTCTTATTCTCATTTTAATCAATACTAATTTCACAATTCACATTTTCGATTAATTCCACAATTCACACTTTCAATTTTCCTATTACTAAATCTCATTTTAAACTCTTTTAAACAACTATTTTTTTTCCTTATCTAAAAAGCAAGTTAATATAATAATTAAAACATGTTCTTTCTTGCAAAAAATCTCAAATTTTCAATTCCATTACACCAAAAGTTGTAGAAATATTATCCCATGAAATCTACATATTTTCAGGAATTTTCTTGTATTTTTTCTAAATTTTTATTTGATTAAAAACTCTAAAAAAAATTAAATTCCCAAAAAAATCAATTTTTAATCCGTAACCCGCACATCCGGATTCAAACCCACAAGGCCAAGCCACGTGGCGCTACAGTGTCCGCACTGTGGCGCCCCCGCTATCCACAAAGCCAGAGCCTCTAAGGCGACAAAGAGATGGATTATTATCCTTATGAATCGACTTTCGGGTACTCGGGATTTTTGAAAAAAAATAAAATAAAAGGAAAAGGCTCTCGCCCAGTATCGAAACCGAGACCTCAGAGGTCAGCACACTGCTACAGTAAATGCCACTACACACTTAACCACTTGGTCTAAGAGACCAGATTGCCTCAAAATAAGTTGGGTTGTTTTTGATACAGTTCTCTGTTCATTTATATTTTTTTTCCCATAATTCTCAAAACGTTTTTAGTTCTTTTTCTTCTCTTTTTAAATCAAAACTTTCCAGATTATAAACTATATAAAATTACAGTAAACGAGTATTTTTATAATCATTATTTGCCTTATAAAACATGCATTTTTGGTCCTATTTGATGTTCTATGTCCATAATTTCGACATTGAGAACAAATTACATTTCTACAAAATTAGACTCTAGATTTCTACAAAACTACTTTATTTCTTTGTTCTTCTACTTATTAACACCATACAACATTTTAGAACACAAATTTTCTACATTAGTGTTGCTTTAATTTAAACAATCAAATTACAAGATGCATTTAATCAATTTTTCATCTCATGAACACAAATTTCTCAATAAAGTATATTTCTAAACATATAGCATGGCAACATGATAGATTTTAGAACATTCATTCACAATTTAATAACTAGCAATCAAATTGTCAAGCATTCTCTTAATTACCATCCTTTTTCTAAATAAGGAAACATGAGGCCAATTTCACTTAGTTTTCCCTTAGTAATTCTATTATCCATTCCTAGCATGGTATCTAGATTAGAAGCATGAGAAACACCCACCTATTGGAGAAAAACGAAATGAAAAGCTCGTAGAATCTCCTAGAATGCACAAAAGTAGCCTTCTCCTCCTAGATTGTGTTGCCAACTCATCTCCTCCTTGTGCTTGATTGGAACCCAAGCCTCCCCTGCTCCTTTGGTGAAATGGCCGGCCTCTACTTGAAGGGACACACACATAAAATGCACACACAATCTTTTACTCACTTTACTTCTCAATCTTTTCTCACTTTAATCTTTTTCTCTCTTAATAATTTCTAGTGTACAAATGAGAAGAAACTAGGGGTATATATACATTTTTCGGATGTGAATAGATGGCTAGGATTTAATCAAGGAGTTAGAGATCAAGGATCAAGATGAAATGAAAAGTTGTAGCAACTTTCATGATCACATAAGCACCCCTCAACACAACTCCACTCCCTCCATCTCTCCATGCCACAATCCGGCCACCCATGGGGTGTGCATTGCACACACTAGTGCATGCACGTGCCTCATCTAGTACGCCCTCCTAATAAGTTGTACATTACAAATTAATTTATTGTTTACTAAAAGTGTCTACACTACAAGTTATAACAATTAAAAGATTAATTAATTTGTGGGCTTCAAAATAGTGGGCTTTTAGACTCTGGGTTATTAATAAAACATTTAATTAATTAGGGTGGGCTTAAATTAGAAAAATAAGTTTAGGCTTTTAAAATAGGTTTTTTATTTTTAGAAAATAAAGAGAAAGAAAGAAAGTAATTGTTTGTTCATGTTATAAAAGAGATAATTTTTTATAAGAAAAATATGTATAAGAATTTGTACGTGCATAACACGTAAAATCAACAATTTCTCAATTATCAAAAGTTTAGGATGTTACACCACTACCTCTTCGTCAGTTTACACGTTTCACTTCTAGTATCCCTCCGACACGTTATACACCTGATGCCATTGATCCTTCTGACCAGTTTGGTTTTGCCACCCTAGCCTCCTACTCACAACAGTTTCATACATATCTCACTGCTATATACCCTACACGTGAGCCCAGAACCTCTCGGGATGCAATTCAATATCCCAAGTGGAGGAAAGCTATTGCAGAGAAATTTAGTGCATTTGATCAGACTGACACTTGGGATGTCGTTCCTCTGCCAGAGGGCATTCAGCCTATTAGCTGCAAGTGGATCTTCAAGGTCAAATATCAACCTGATAGATCTATTGAGCAGCATAAGGCTTGTCGGTAGCCCGAGGATTTACTTAGGACCATGACAATGATTATGATGAGACATTTGTTCCTGTTGCACAGATGACTACTGTTCGCACTCTTCTTGCTATTGCAGCGATCCGTCAGTGGCCTTTATACTAGATGGACGTGTAGAATTCTTTTCTTCATGGTACCTTATCTAAGATTGTTTATATGGATCCTCCTCCTGGCCTTCCTACTCCTCGTCATGTTTACCGGCTGTGTCAGGCTATATATGGTTTGAAGCAGGCCCCTCGAGTCTGGTTTGAGTGTTTTTCCCTTGTCATCACCAAGGCTGGTTTTAGTCAGAGTTCCCAGACCATTCTATACTTATGCAGTCATCACCGAAGGGGAGGTTACTTCTACTACTCTATGCTGATGATATGATCATTACTGGGGATGACTCCGTAGGCATTACATCCACCCAGAAATACCTTCACCAGCAGTTCCATATGAAAGATTTTGGCAGACTACGTTATTTTCTGGGTCTAGAGATTGCTCATGGATCTCGGAGGATACTCATTTCTCAACAGAAATACACATCAGATATTATCTCCGCTGCATGCCTCTCTGATAGTTGATCAGCCGATACATCCTTAGAGCTTCATGTGAAGCTTCGTCCCACTGATGGTGAGCTCCTTCCTGATCCCACTAGATACAGACAGATTATTGGACAGCTTGCCTACTTATGCATGACTAGATCCGATATTGCTCACACAGTCAGTATTGTCAGTCAGTTTGTTTTCGCTCCTACGTCAGTTCACTATGGTGCTCTTCTTCGGATTCTCAGATATCTTCGGGGTACTATTACTCGCTCATTATTCATGCCTGCTACATCCAAACTAGAGCTGAGTGCATATTCTGATTCAGATTGGGCAGGTGATCCTACTACCAGAAGGTCTACCACATGTTTCTGTCTATTTTTTGGTGATTAGTTGATCTCATGGAGAAGTAAGAAACATGCAGTTATTGCATGTTCTTCGACTAAAGCTGAATACAGAGCAATGGTAGAACTACTAGAGAGATTGTTCATATTCGTTGACTGTTATCAAATATGGGTGTCACTCTTTCAGGAGCTACTCCGCTTCATTTTGATAACCAGAGTGCACTACACATTGCAAGCAACCCGGTCTTCCATGAGCGAACGAATCATATACAGATTAATTGTCATTATGTTCGTGAGAACTTTGAAGCAGAAACCATTTCACTTCATTCTATTACCTCGTCACAACAAACGACATACTTCTTCACCAAATCTCATATTGTTCAGAGATTTTGATATTTAGTGTGCAAACTCACACTGTTTGACCCACCGTGAGCTTGAGAGGGGGTGTTAGATATGTAACGCCCCGAATTCCAAAATACACTGAATTCGAGATTCCACAGGATCTTTACACTTCTTTCGTACAATTTTACAAGGAAATTAAAACTTTTCACTTTACATCAGAGTTACATGAAAACTTTACACTTTACTTTTTTAACAGTGGAAGCAAATTTACAACATTTAAATAAATGTACATCAACATTGAATAATCTCTAAGCATCTGTTCCTCTTTAATCTTTATCATGTAATTTATCCTGTATACAAAACTGTAGGTACGTCAGTTTATATAACCGACGAACATTATACACGGCCATCCTCTCTATGCTGAAAATAGTATAACTGATTTTCCATATTTAACAAACACAAACTTGTCACATATCAAACTAAAGGGAATACCCTATTGATGTCGTGTTGTGATTGTGCTCTTAGTCCTTAATACAATTATTTATATTATATGATACTAATGCACACTTGTTCGGATTCTATGCATCCCATACTATATAGGTCCGAGGGCAAGCCTCTTAATCATTCTTCATCTTGTAGGTTTCAATCCCTCATCATGATTTAGTCTACTACTGTAACTACGGTAAGTATCCTAGATGATCTATGAGTACAAGTTCGTGTACAGAAAACCTGGAGGGGAATCCCACGCCATGTCTTGACGCATCAAGCATGCATTCTGTGGCAATTCAGCCTCCTTCATGGCACATGATCCTCTTGCAGTCACCAAATATCCCACAAGTGTCGCCAAGATCCCGATAATTCTGGAGTAGTGCCCACGCCATGTCTTGCCGCATCAAGCATGCATTCTGTGGATCACTCTCACATCGTAGACTCGAGGCCCTCATACTTGTGTTTTTCTCTCACTTTCATCACCTCTTCACTATGTACTAATTCTTAATTTAATGAAATCATGAACAAAATCAATCTCTTAGACTTAGCCCTCTCACTACTACCGGTCTTATTTCTTTCATTTCACAATGATCCAAACTGGTCTTTTCAATTTCAATAATCAAATTATTCGTCACATTCACTTGCCGGTGTGAGTTTTGGCTACACCCTAATTTTCAATTTCATTTCACAAATTCACATGTTTGAGTTTTCATACTCAATAACATTCTCTTTTCCAATCATATGATTTCGAATAATTCATGAGTCAATAACCATACATAGAGTTTCATTATTCATCATGAATTTCATCCAATATTTATTTCCACATTAAAAATCATATCACTAAGTATATGGTCAAAATGAATATTCACAACTCATTATTGTCATACTATTCTTTAATAAGAATAATTCACACCACGTCACTTCACATATTTTCATTCTTTGTTATATTTCCTTTTCTAGCACTTTATTTCAAGTCCTTTCTCAAAACACAACTTTTCACAAATAAACGAGTGTAGAACCATAGTTCTATCTACACTTTTATTTCCAAAATATACTCTATTTCATTCCAATAACTCCCAATTTATTTTTCATAAATCACACATAATTTTAGAATAATAATAGTAATTTTTTCATAATTTTTAAACATCAAAAATCCACAAAAAATCTTTTTTTTCCAAAAGTTTAATACTGGCCGAGACCAGGTTTCGAACCAACAACCCCAGAGAAGCAAGCCGCATGCTCTGGCCACTAGGCCAATTGCGCCGATCGATATAAAAGGGGGTTAAGAGTCTTAAGTACTCTCGGTTGAAAAACTGATTAAATTTGTTAAATACACACAAAATATGGTGTTATCAAGGATCGAACCCTCGATCTGTGAGAACCCAAAACGCACACTGTAGCGATTAGAAGCCTCCCGACCACTCGAGCTATATGCTCAAGTTGTCTCAAATACAACTTGCACTCTAATTAAATCAACTCTTTGTTTAATAGAACATTTCGATGTTTCAAAGGCTCTTATTTGAGTTTTTCTTTTTACTAAATTTACTGTATATCTCCAGAATAATTATTCCCATAATAATTGATACTCCAGTAATTTAAAAATAATTTTTCCAATAATTAACACATATTTTTCACACAATTAGTTTAATTTGTATGCTACTACTACCACATTTCTTTTTCGACATTTCTTATCCAATTTTAACTTCAATATTTCCTATATCAATTCCCTGTTTATATTCATTTCACAGACCCACAAATTATATTTTAAGTCATTCATTACACATTATCACAAAAGGTTCATCCAAGTATATAAAACAATATTTTTATCTACTAACATTTGCATATAGTTTTTTATGCTAACAATGAATTTTACTTCAAGCAATCCAAAGCTATAAATGATTTTTACACAACTTAAGTTTGATAATGGAATCACATACAATCTATTTAGCAACATTCCAATTAACTAATAAGCCATTATTCCAATTAAATGTACTCTTATTAATCTTTTTCATGCAATATCATTTCAATTCAATTTCAGCATGCTATCTAATTAGAAACATGGAAAATAACCCACCTTTTTTTTTTGAAGAGAATACAATTGCAACACCTCCTAATCACAAGAGTCCATGCCAAAAGAGCGTACCTCCTCCTCCTCGATGTGCACCCAAGCCTTCCAAGATGCCAACCCGAGCTCCTTGATGCCGGCCTTCCCTTTTTGATGCAAACACAACTCCCTCACACACAACTCTCAATCTTTTATCTACTTACTATACTACCAACAATGTATTTTCTACTATAGGTTTTGGAGAAATAAAGAGTACAAAAATAACTAAGCTAGGGGTGGTATTTATACAAAAAATTGGAGTAAATGTAAGGCTAGGATCAAACTAGGAGTTAGAAATAAAAGGCTAGGATTCAAGGGTGAGTTGTAGTAACCAACCATGTTCAAGCAACCACCGGTCCACCACCCATGACTCCACTATTTTTTTCCTTTTCCCTCCATGTCAAAACCGGCCACCAAGGTGTGCTTTTGCATGTGTACGTGCAATGCACGTGCATGCATTTGTCTCCAAAAAAAAGTTGTACATTATATTTTCTACAAAAATAATCTTTAAAAGGTGTTCTACATTACAAGTTGTAATTAAAATAGAAATAACTCATGTGCTTTAATTAATGGGCCCAAATAATAGTCATATAAAAAATAAATAAATTAGATTTGGGCTAAAAAGAAAGGCTTATGTTTATTTGAAGAAAAATGGGCTTTTATAAAAATAACTAAAGAACACATATACACACATCATCCATAATGAAAAATAATTATAAGATTTCACACTACAAAAATTGCATGTGCACACTACGTGCAAAAATAGATAAATAATTTTCATAAATAAAAATCGAGGTATTACAACACTCCCTCCTTAGAATAGTTCCGTCCCCGGAACTACAGTCAAGAGCGAGAAAAACAAAACACTCATAACAAGCACAAGAAAATAAAAAATACAAATCAAGCAAAAAGCTCAGGATAATCCTTCAACATCCTCTCCTCAGACTCCCAAGTAGCCTCTTCAACCAAATGGTTTCTCCAGACTACCTTGACCATCGGTATCGTCTTATTCCTTAAGAATTTCTCCCGACGATCAACAATCTCGACAGGAGACTCGATGTAATTCAGATCCAAATGCAAACCTTCCGGCACTTCAGGCAAATGATGACTCGGATCTGGAATATAACCTCTCAGCATAGACACATGAAAGACATTGTGCACATGAGATAACTCTTCCGGTAATTCTAGCCGGTAAGCAATTTTCTCGATCCTTTTCAATATCTTATACGGGCCTATAAACTTCGGGGCTAACTTCCTGCCTTTGCCAAATCGAATCACACCTTTACTAGGCGATACTTTCAGAAAGACGAAGTCACCTTCCTCAAACTCAAGGTCTCTTCTTCGGTTGTCTGCATAGTTTTTCTGCCCTGCTCTGAGCTTCTACCAACCTTTTCCTGATCAGATCAATCTTTTCAGAGGTTTGCTGCACAAGCTTAGGCCCAAACAATTGACGCTCCCCAACTTCAAACCAACAAACAGGTGTCTTGCACTTCCTGCCATACAGAGTTTCGTACGGCGCCATCCCAATGCTAGTCTGAAAACTGTTGTTGTAGGCAAACTCTACCAAAGGTAAATGCCTTTTCCAACTGCCTCCAAAGTCTAGTATACAACACCGAAGCATATCCTCAAGAACACGGTTGACTCTCTCAGTCTGCCCATCGGTTTGCGGATGAAAAGCAGTGCTGAAATCCGTCTTGGTACCCAAAACTGTCTGAAGACTCCTCTAGAAATGCGAAGTAAACTGCGCATCTCGATCAGACACAATAGTTGACGGAACACCATGAAGCCTGACGATCTTGCCAACATACAACTCAGCTAACTTATCCATCGAAGCAGTGAGTTTCATCGCCAAAAAGTGAGCGGACTTGGTTAGTCGATCGACTATAACCCAAATCACATCATTCCCTTTAGGACTCTTGGGTAATCTCGTAATGAAATCCATACTGATGTTATCCCACTTCCATTCCGGAATAGGTAACGGCTGTAATAGACCTCCGGGTCTCTGATTCTCGGCTTTGACTTACTGACAAACCTCACACTTCGCCACAAATTCAGCCACATCCCGCTTCAAACCTGACCACCAGAAATGCTGTTTGATGTCTTTGTACATCTTAGTACTTCCAGGATGTATCGACAAAAGAGTAGCATGTGCCTCCTGAAGAATACTCTCTTTCAGGTCCGCCTGATTTGGAACACATAGTCTATCTCCGAACCACAGCACTCCATCCCTGATTTGAAATCCGGGCAACCTGCTAGCACCAACCTGCTCCTTCATCTCCAAGATATCTGCATCAACCTCCTGACTTGCAATGATCCTTCCATTCAGTGTAGGCTGAAGCCTCAACTGAGCTAAAGATGCTTCCAATCCTTGCAAGACAACTTCAATACCTGCTCGATCCAATTCTTCCACCAGATGCTTCTGAGTTGTAGTCAAACTGGATAAACTGCTCTTGCGACTAAGTGCATCAGCAACAACATTAGCTTTCCAGGATGATATTTGATCTCAGGTCGCATGTCCTCAAGCACTTCCAACCATCTCCGCTGCCTCAAATTCAGATCCATCTGCTAATATATGTACTTCAAATACTTGTGGTCCTGTGTACATGTTCAATTTTTCACCGTACACGTAGTGCCTCCATTGCTTTAAAGCAAAGATAATCGCAGCCAACTCCAGATCATGAGTCGGATAATTCTTCTCATGCGGTCGTAGTTGCCTAGACCCATAAGCGATTACTCTTCCATCTTGCATTAAGACACAACCAAGCCCACGATGTGAAGCATCGCTATAAACATCATACTCAACACCTACTCTAGGCAAAGCCAAAATAGGTGCAGTAGTCAGTTTCTCTTTCAGCTCCTGAAAGCTTGCCTCACATTACTCGGTCCACTTGAAGTTTACATTCTTCTTGGTCAAACTAGTAAGCGGTACAGCTAACTGAGCATAACCTTGAATGAAACTCCTATAGTGTCCAGTCATTCCAAGAAAACTTTTGACTTCCTTTATTGTAGTAGGCCTAGCCCAATCTCTCACTGCCTCTATCTTCTGAGGATCAGTTGCCACTCCCTCCTTAGAAAGGATGTGACCTAGGAATGCCACTTCAGATTTCCAGAAATCACACTTGGATAGCTTGGCATACAACTCCTGCTCTTCCAGCTTCTTCAAAACTGCTGCCAGATGCTCGGTGTGCTCATCTTCTGACTTGGAGTACACGAGGATATCGTCGATAAACACCACGACGAAAGAATCAATAAACGGCCTCAGAACTCTGTTCATCAAATCCATGAAGATTGCGGGTGCATTCGTCACTCCAAATGACATAACTAAGAATTCGTAATGCCCATGTCTAGTTCTAAATGCAGTTTTGTGCACATCTTCAGCTTTCACTCGAACTTGGTGATATCCTGATCGAAGATCTATTTTGGAGAAAACAGCTGCTCCTTGTAGACGATCGAACAAGTCATCAATTCGGGGAATAGGATACTTATTCTGAACAGTGACCATATTCAGCTCTCGGTAATCGATACACATTCTCATCGATCCATCCTTCTTCTTTACCAAATGCACTGGTGCTTCCCAAGGTGACGCACTAGGTTGAATAAAGCCTTTCTCCAACAGTTCCTCAATCTGCCGTTTCACCTCATCCTGTTCCACTGGAGCCACCCTATACGGTGCCTTAGAAATGGGTGCACTTCCCGGTTGAAGGGTGATTCTGAACTCTACATCACGTTGCGGGGATAACCCAAGAAAATCATCCAAGAACACAGTCGGATCGTCCCGAACCACAGGAATCCTTTCCACTTCCACATGAATTTCTTCCTTGCGGATAGCTGCCACCAACCTAGAACACTTCTTCTTCCCTTGGAAAGTGACTTCAGGTCCACCTGGAGCCTTCACTGTTACCGTCTTGGTCTTGCACTCGATGCTTGCACTGTACACCGACATCCAATCAATGCCAATGATAACATCGACTCCCAAGATAGTCAGCTCAATTAGATCAATTCTGAAGATTCTGTCCCCAATCACAATCTCGCAATGCGCATAGTACCGATCAGTGGTTAAAGTTTCTCTTGATGGAGTAGCTACTGCAAAGATCTTGTCTGGAAAAATCTTCGGTTCAACTCCCAACACTTTAGCAAATTTAGGAGACACAAAAGTATGAGAGGATCCAGTACCGAACAAAACAACAGCTTTCATTCCATATTCTGATGTAAAAGTTCCATTAAATTCGAAGTGTGAAACATGAACCTTCAAGTCAATATTTTCATTTCATTGAATTTCAAACTTTATACATTCGAATTTAAAACATTTTTGACATCAAAATGAAAGCAGTAGACGATACAATGGTCTAACTCCTACGGTTCCTCTTCGCTTCACGAAGTTCTCCCCGTAGTTCTTCAACTTCTTCCTTCAGCACATCGGTCATATTCTTCCTCTTATCGAGCTCCCATACACGATGACTGAGAACTACAAAATCATCCTTACGCTTTGCCAACTGAGCCTCCAATAGTCCAACTCTCTCCCGCAGTGTTTCCACCTGCCTCTGAAGAGATATCACAAGACTACTGGGAACTGGTTCTTCTTCTTCGTCAGAAGAGTCATCAGATGAATCCGGAGGTGGGATAATCTCTCGAAACTCAGGCCATTCTTCTCCATCAGAATCTGCTTGCCCTGGATAGTACTCTTCCTCAGAATCTGCTTGTCCAGGATAATAATCTTCCTCGATGATATGCCAATCGTCGTCTCCAACAGGGTCGAAGTGATCAGCCATCTTAGAAATAAGGAGGAAGAAGCATAAGTCATAGAGTAACACAAATGTAAGTAACTTACATTTAAATCTCTAGACTCAAACACACACTCTAATGTCCACTTCTAGGGTGTCGTTCCTTATAAATTTGTACTAGTGTGAAGCGTGGCTCTGATACCACTCTGTAACGCCCCGAATTCCAAAATACACTGAATTCGAGATTCCACAGGATCTTTACACTTCTTTCATATAATTTTACAAGGAAATTAAAACTTTTCACTTTACATCAGAGTTACATGAAAACTTTACACTTTACTTTTTTTTACAGTAGAAGCAAATTTACAACATTTAAATAAATGTACATCAACATTGAATAATCTCTAAGCATCTGTTCCTCTTTAATCTTTATCATGTCATTTACCCTGTATACAAAACTGTGGGTACGTCAGTTTATTCAACCGACGAACATTATATACGGCCATCCTCTCTATGCCGGAAATAGTATAACTGATTTTTCATATTTAACAAACACAAACTTGTCACATATCAAACTAAAGGGAATACCCTATTGATGTCGTGTTGTGATTGTGCTCTTAGTCCTTAATGTAATTATTTATATTATATGACACTAATGCACACTTTTTCGGATTCTATGCATCCCATACTACATAGGTCCGAGGGCAAGCCTCTTAATCGTTCTTCATCTTGTAGGGTTCAATCCCTCATCATGATTTAGTCTACTACTGTAACTACGGTAAGTATCCTAGATGATCTATGAGTACAAGCTCGTGTACAGAAAACCTGGAGGGGAATCCCACGCCATGTCTTGACGCATCAAGCATGCATTCTGTGGCAATTCAGCCTCCTTCATGGCACACGATCCTCTTGCAGTCACCAAACATCCCACAAGCGTCGCCAAGATCCCGATAATTCTGGAGTAGTGCCCACACCATGTCTTGACGCATCAAGCATGCATTCTGTGGATCACTCTCACATCGTAGACTCGAGGCCCTCATACTTGTGTTTTTCTCTCACTTTCATTACCTCTTCACTATGTACTAATTCTTAATTTAATGAAATCATGAACAAAATCAATCTCTTAGAGTTAGCCCTCTCACTACTACCGGTCTTATTTCTTTCATTTCACAATGACCCAAACTGGTCTTTTCAATTTCAATAATCAAATTATTCGTCACTTTCACTTGCCGGTGTGAGTTTTGGCTACACCCTAATTTTCAATTTCATTTCACAAATTCACATGTTTGAGTTTTCATACTCAATAACATTCTCTTTTCCAGTCACATAATTTCGAATAATTCATGAGTCAATAACCATACATAGAGTTTCATTATTCATCATGAATTTCATCCAATATTTATTTCCATATTAAAAATCATATCACTAAGTATATGGTCAAAATGAATATTCACAACTCATTATTGTCACACTATTCTTTAATAAGAATAATTCACACTACGTCACTTCATATATTTTCTTTCTTTGTTATATTTCCTTTTCTAGCACTTTATTTCAAGTCCTTTTTCAAAACACAACTTTTCACAAATAAACTACTGTAGAATCATAGTTCTATCTACACTTTTATTTCCAAAATATACTCTATTTCATTCCAATAACTTCCAATTTATTTTTCATAAATCGCACATAATTTTAGAATAATAATAGTATTTTTTTCATAACTTTTAAACATCAAAAATCCACAAAAATCATTTTTTTCCAAAAGTTTAATACTGGCCGAGACCAGGTTTCAAACCAGCAACCACAGAGAAGCAAGCCGCATGCTCTGGCCACTAGGCCAATTGCACCGATCAATATAAAAGGGGGTTAAGAGTCTTAAGTACTCTCGGTTGAAAAACTGATTAAATTTGTTAAATACACACAAAATATGGTGTTATCAAGGATCGAACCCTCGATCTGTGCACACTGTAGCGATTAGAAGCCTCCCAACCACTCGAGCTATAGGCTCAAGTTGTCTCAAATACAACTTGCACTCTAATTAAATCAACTCTCTGTTTAATAGAACATTTCGATGTTTCAAAGGCTCTTATTTGAGTTTTGCATTTTACTAAATTTACTGTATATCTCCAGAATAATTATTCCCATAATAATTGATACTCCAGTAATTTGAAAATAATTTTTCCAATAATTAACACATATTTTTCATACAATTAGTTTAATTTGTATGCTACTACTACCACATTTCTTTTTCGACATTTCTTATCCAATTTTAACTTCAATATTCCCTATATCAATTCCCTGTTTATATTCATTTCACAGACCCACAAATTATATTTTAAGTCATTCATTACACATTATCACAAAAGGTTCATCCAAGTATATAAAACAATATTTTTATCTACTAACATTTGCATATAGTTTTTTATGCTAACAATGAATTTTACTTCAAGCAATCCATAGCTATAAATGATTTATACACAACTTAAGTTTGATGATGGAATCACATACAATCTATTTAGCAACATTCCAATTAACTAATAAGCCATTTTTCCAATTAAATGTACTCTTATTAATCTTTTTCATGCAATATCATTTCAATTCAATTCTAGCATGCTATCTAATTAGAAACATGGAAAATAACCTACCTTTTTTTTGAAGAGAATACAATTGCAACACCTCCTAATCACAAGAGTCCTTACCAAAAGAGCGTTCCTCCTCCTCCTCGATGTACACCCAAGCCTTCCAAGATGCCAACCCGAGCTCCTTGATGCCGGCCTTCCCTTTTTGATGCAAACACAACTCCCTCACACACAACTCTCAATCTTTTATCTCACTTAGTATACTACCAACAATGTATTTTCTACTATAGGTTTTGGAGAAATAAAGAGTACAAAAATAACTAAGCTAGGGGGGGGGGGGGTATTTATACAAAAAATTGGAGTAAATGTAAGGCTAGGATCAAACTAGGAGTTAGAAATAAAAGGATAGGATTCAAGGGAGAGTTGTAGTAACCAACTATGATCAAGCAACCACCACCCATGACTCCACTATTTTTTTCCTTTTCCCTCCATGTCAAAACCGGCCACCAAGGTGTGCTTTTGCACGTGTACGTGCAATTCATGTGCATGCATTTGTCTCCAAAAAAAGTTGTACATTATATTTTCTACAAAAATAATCTTTAAAAGGTGTTCTGCATTACAAGTTGTAATTAAAATAGAAATAACACATGTGCTTTAATTAATGGGCCAAAATAATAGTCTTATAAAAAATAAATAAATTAGATTTGGGCTAAAAAGAAAGGCTTATGTTTATTTGAAGAAAAATGGGCTTTTATTAAAACAATTAAAGAACACGTATACACACATCATCCATAATGAAAAATAATTATAAGATTTCACACTACAAAAATTGCACGTGCACACTACGTGCAAAAATAGATAAATAATTTTTATAAATGAAAATCGGGGTATTACAAGATATTATAGTCCCACATCGGGTATTGGGCTAGTTTGGTATTTGGTTCACTCCTATATACGGGAGATATTGTACTCAATTCTTTCTCAATTCAATAATCAGTATTGTTTTCATCTCTATGATTTATCTTAACAAAGTTAATTACCTTCTCTTCTGAATCCCAGTCAGAACCAGGCTATCATTCGGCCTGCAGATTTTATCCTATCATTAGTACCGGCCCCTAGTTTGCTCGTATCATTATCATCACCCTCTTATTTTACGGAATGGAACCGTAGACTGCTTAATTGGTACTCCTCATAAATTTACAGATTGGAGCAAAGAGAGGGCAGCATTAAGGGACTGAAGGTTCTCTTCAAAGAGATCGCGGGCTAACTGAGATTTGTAGTTGCTTGGAATCGAAGGCAACAGAAGGGCTTGGGGCTATCACGTCGTTCGCTTTAATGATTTCTTCGGTAACCTTGGTATGATCAGAAGATGCCATTCTATTATACCTTCATTCTCCATTTCTCCTCGGTCTTAATCCTTGAAATTTCCCAAGATTTAGGGTTGGATGTCTAAGACTGTGGTCTGTATCTCCACAGATATGTATTGGCTATTGAGAGAGCTGAAAGGGTGGAAAATAACTTACTCCCGCCTATTATTGTACTCATTTTATTTTATCTATACCCACTTGTCTTTCGATATTGTGAATAATATTTCCTTTTACTCAGATGTTATGTAGTTATTCAACAACGCTCTGTGTACCAATTTATAATATAACGACAAAAGCACATGAAGAAAAGGATATATAAATAATTTTGAACTGAAAAAGAATGTAAATGGTCCCAAATTTGGGGTAAAAAATTAATTCTCTCATAATGAGAACGTGGAGTAACAAGATTGATGATTGGTCACTACTAGAAAAGGGAGCATCTGATACGGGCAGTGAAAGTTCTCCCAATAGGCAAGGCAATTGTGAGAGCTTTCAAAACCATTGCATTCACCGTACATATTGTCACAAATTCAAAAAACCTTCTCATGTTAGTATGGACACTTGGTAGAATCTATGACATGTTTAGTTGTGTTTGAAATGAGTTTCGTATGTTGTATGATGATTTGTTGTTAAGAGGAAAAATCTGTATTTTGTCGATGATCAGTTTTAATTGCTATTTTAGACCATATTGAGGTCAGTATTTTAACTTCAGTATTAAACATAATTTTTAGAGAAATCAGTCTTCTTTCCAAACTCTCTGACCTTGATCAATTTTGTTTTCGTATGTGTGAGATATGATTATTTTACTACAAAGGTGTGTTTCAATTCTAGATTTCGTTTCTTGATGATTTCGATGACTAAACTGTTAAACATATTATTTTGATTTGAAATTTTTTTCAGTATTTCTATATCTAATTAGGGATTATCCAGAATTTTGGTGGATTTTATTGATGAGTTTTATATACAATTTCATGCTTGTTTACAAAAACTATACTTGCTGGATTTTGCTCGCTGTTCTAAAAAGATTTGTATTTTCATCCTAATTCTTTTTCCTGTATAAAAAATATTTATGAAATATGCAAGTTAGCTTATTCTATCTATTTTCATCTCCCTTTGGAAGATTTGGATTTCGTTTCACGATTTGTGAGATATTACAGTTTTCGTACAGCAATGTTGGGAATTCCAGATTTACCAAACTATCATTTCTTGATGTTTTCTAATTTTTGTTGACTAAACTAATCTAACTGGAAAATTATGAAACTTTATATTCGGATACTAGACATGTAGGGTAATACCCCAGATTTTTTCTGGATTTATTTGAAGTGTTTTGATGCTGTTTTCCTGACTGTGAATTCGATTTTCTGATTTCTGACTGAACATATTTTCTGAATTCAAATCAGTTTTGAGTTATATTTTTGTGAATTACTATATGACTTATTTTTACTCACTGGATTCGGTTGGAAGTCTATTTTCTAGACCTTTCGACTGATTCAGATTTGCAGATTTGTAACTCCGGGAATCACTGTTTTACTGCAGTATGGTCATGGTGTCCTGAACTAGGAATTTGGCTATTTTATTCTTTTATGAGTCATCTTGCACCCGTACATGTTTATCTTGAAACTTGAACTTGTCACATGATCATGCCATGTTATTCTTGATATGTTTTGCACATATACATGCTTGTTTGACTAAATAACCAAGCCGGGGTTTAAGGGAAAGATCTAATAATGGATAATTCAGAAATGTGTACTCAGAAGGGGATCCACTGTTCCTACGTGATTACTTGATACATGATGCTTGACACGTGATTACTTGACACTTGCACGCAAGACACGTACTTGCCACTTGCACAACTTGACACGTGATACATGATACATGATACATGATACTTGGAGCTTGGAGCTCGATACTTGATGCTTGTCCCTGAGTACAGTGCCCTCTAAGGTCCACTATGAAATCTAAAGCGAAACTATTTGTTGTAGTAACCATATAGTAAAAATCGGGATGCATGAAGTGCTACCTATATAGTAATAACTACAAGACTTGATACATGACACGTGAACTTGATACTTGAACATGATACATGCTTACTTGATACTTGACTACATGATACATGAGACTTGATCCTTGACACGTGCTACATGTTTACATGACACTTGCTACTTGATTACATGATACTTGACACTTGCTACATGATTACTTGATTCTTGATACTTGTTCCTGTTTACATGATACTTGTTTCACTTGACACTTGATATATACTACTTATACTTGTTCACTTTACCATGCTGGTTGTAATACATTATCATCATGCTTATTCCATGTTATTAGTTAGTTTTCTCCATGTACTTGTATTCTGCAATACAAGCTGCCCGTAACTTGCATTGACAGGAGTTTGTTTTTTTTTTTTTCTATTCCTGCAATTGTTAAATTGCAGATTTTGGATGACAGGTTCCAGATGGTATTGGTGATATGAAGTATTAGTGCTGCATTATGCTATTATTAATTCTTGTTGCTTGCTTGAACAATTGTATTTTGATACTTAGATTTATTTTGTATTTAGGCAATGTGACCCAGGATATTGACTTATTCAGATCATGATTATTTGAGATTAATACATTTTAGTTTCAAGTATTCTTATTGGTATTTTGGTTCATATGTGCATGTTGGTTAATACTTTTGCTTCCGACTCTGATTATTCTTGTGAAATATTGTAAAGATTCTTGAACAGCTTATTGATGATAAAAATCATTCGCTGGGCTTAGTCGCGTATCCGTGTTCCGTATTCTCTTTTGAGAAGTAGGGTATGATAAGGTTTTTAGTGGTATCAGAGCACCAGGTTTGGCTAATGTATTAATTGCCTAATATATTACACAAACTTGGCTCGAACTGGGATCGGCTCAACATTTCA
This sequence comes from Hemerocallis citrina, assembly GCA_017893485.1. NCBI lineage: Eukaryota > Viridiplantae > Streptophyta > Magnoliopsida > Asparagales > Asphodelaceae > Hemerocallis > Hemerocallis citrina. The sequence continues at coordinate 231,758,271 of CM030364.1, read as the reverse complement.
CCAACCATGCCTGCATAAATGAATTATTATCAACCTTGATCTGGATGCTAATTATTTTTGGTTTTGTGCAGACTATGACTCGTAGAGGTTCTTCTTCTTCTCGTCCTCAGGACGATCAGTCTGGGCTTGATGTTGTCACCACTATGCTTGAGCACTTGATTAACATGCAGCAAAACCACAGTGACTTGGTGATGGCTGCTTTGGAGGCTGCTCGGGTTCCTCTGCCTGCCGTGCCTATGCAGGCAGCTCTTCCTCCCCGTCCGGGAACAGTCACAGGCTTTTTGAGGCTGCATCCCGACAGGTTTTCAGGCACTGAAATGCCTTTGGAGGCTGAACAGTGGTTGATTAGGACTGAGCAACTTCTTTTGGCAGCTAGAGTGGCAGATGCAGATCATGTGGATGTGGTGTCCATCCAGTTGGTGGACTTGGCTCATATCTGGTGGAGGTACGAGTCTGAAAGGCTCGAACGACCGATCACTTGGGCCACTTTTACTAGGAGCTTCTTGGGAAAGTTCATTCCTAGCAGTACTAGAGTTGTGATGGAGCAACAATTCTTAGCCCTAAAACAGGTTGGTCGTTATTTCTAGAAATGGAATTTTGTTACATATTGTTCATGCAATACTGTAATATAAGACTTTCTTGAAACAGGGCTCCATGTCTGTGGACGAGTACGCAGCTAAATTTACGAGACTTAGTTTCTTTGCAGCCGTTCTTGTGGTGTACGAAGAGGATATGGCTCGTAGGTTCATTTTGGGGCTTGAGCGAGACATCAAGGTGCAGCTTGTCTCTCTTCGCTTGCGTACTTATGCTGAGGCTCTTGAGGCAACTAGAGCTCAGGAGCAGGCTCGTGGTAGATTGGCTCCTTCTCAGCAAACTGTTCTGTACTCAGTTGTTGGGCCTTGTGGTGGGCCTGTTCGGAGACATGTTCCAGCCCCTCCGGTCAAGGCAGTTCCTTACTCTTCTGCGGGTCCTCTGAGAGTTGGTTTCTGTGACTTTTGTCGTCTTCCAAGGCATGAGAGCATGGATTGCCGACGTGCCAATCGTCGCTGTTTTGGATGTGGTGCTGCTGACCATTTAGTGCGGGACTGCTCGCAGTTGGATCTTCCAGCCAGGGGTCCAGTTCAGCCAGTTGCCACAACTTGTGGTCCAGTTAGACCATCGCTTCCCCCGCAGCATCAGATTGTCGGTCAGAGGACCACTGCTCCCAAGACAGGTCAGGCTTTCAACCTGACTGCTGCTGATGCTGAGTCAGCTGAGGGTGTACCAATCTTTTGTTTTTGTTGTTTTGTTGTTCTCTTTTGTTTCTTCATTTATTTTGCTTTATTCCTCTTCTGTTTATTCTTTCTACATTTTGTTTTTCCTCACCCATGTTCAACCTTTCTTTTCTTTGTCTCTTTTGTTTCTGTCTTAGGCATTGTCCTTGTTTCCTCTTTTTCTGCTCATGTTCTTTTTGATTCTGGGGCAACCCATTCTTTTGTCTCCTCTTGATTTTTCGCTCGCCATCAGTTGGAGTGCATTAACATGTCAGAGGCTTGGAATATTGTGACAGGTGGTGGAGTTGTCATTTGTTCCTGGGAGTGCAGGCAGTGTCCCATAATTATTGGTAGCGCAGATTTCAATGCCAATCTGATTGTAATTGGAAATTCAAGATTCAACATTATTCTGGGCATGGATTGGTTGGGTGAAACCCATGCCATTATTGATTACCGTGCCAAGAAAGTTGTATTCCGGATTCCAGATCGCGCAGAGTTTGAGTTACATGCTGGGGAGTCTTCCCTTGGCTGAGCTGCAGTTGATCAGGAAGTTTGTGCGATGGAGTTGCATTCAGGCTGTGAGGCTGCGCCTCTAGTAGTTCGGTATTTCCTGGATGTTTTTCCAGAGGAGTTGCCTGGCTTACCCCCTGATAGGGATGTGAAGTTCTGTACTGAAGTTCAACCGGGTACGGTGCCTATATCGAAGAGTCCCTACAGGATGGCACCGGTTGAGTTAGCTGAGTTTAAGGTGCTGATTCAGGAGTTGCTTGATTTGGGTTTCATTAGACTCAGTGTTTCGCCTTGGGATGCTCCAGTCCTTTTTGTCAACAAGAAGGATGGTAGTCGTTGACTGTGTGTGGATTATCGGGAACTAAACAGTGTTACTGTGGAGAACCAGTATCCGTTGCCTAGGATCGATGATTTGTTTGCCAGTTGAGTGGGGATACTATTTTCTCGAAGTTGGATCTTCATTCTGGGTATCATCAAGTCAAAGTGAAGGCGACTGATGTACAGAAGACTGCTTTCAGGACCAGATATGGCCACTATGAGTATCTTGTGATGCCGTTCGGGGTTACGAATGCGCCTGCTGTATTCATGAGTCTTATAAGCCGGGTCTTTTCTCAGTTCGTGGATAGATTTGTGGTGGTCTTCATTGATGATATTTTGGTGTATTCTCAAAATCGGGTAGATCATGTTGAGCATCTTAGAGTGGTTCTGCAGACTTTAAGAGAGAATTAGCTCTATAGGAAACTCAGCAAGTACGAGTTTTGGCTCGACAGGGTTTCATTCATGGGGCACATTATCTCGGGCGATGGTATTTCTATGGATCCTGCTAAGGTTGAGGCTGTGAAGGATTGGCCTGTTCCCAAGTCAGTTTCTAAAGTCAGGAGTTTTCTCGGGTTTGCTGGCTATTATTGAAAATTTGTCCAAGATTTTTCGAAGATAGCAGGACCGTTGACTAAGATGACTGGGAAGGATCAGAAGTTCTGCTGGTCTGAAGAGTGTGGTGTGGCTTTTGTTGAGTTGAAGAACAGATTGATGTCAGTGCCTATGTTGACTATTTCTGATGGTTCAGGCGGATTTGTAATTCATTGTGATGCTTCTAGTAAGGGTCTTGGAGCAGTTTTGATGCAGAAGGGCCGAGTCGTTGTGTATGATCCGAGGCAGTTGAGGCTGCATGAGAAGAACTATCCGACTCATGACTTGGAGTTAGCAGCAGTGATTTATGCTTTGAAGCTGTGGAGACATTATTTACTTGGTAACCGAGTGGAGATCTTTACAGACCACAAAAGTCTCAAGTATGTCTTCATCCAGAAGGATTTAAACAAGAGGCAAAGGCGTTGGTTGGAGCTTATGGCCGATTATGACATCAGTTTGCAACACCATCCTGGTAAAGTAAACATGGTGCCAGATGGTTTGAGTAGGAGACCGGCAGTTATGTTCTTGACTCAGTAGAGGGATCTGATTGAGCAGATAAGGAGGTTGGAGTTGGAGGTTTTGTTGCCGAGTTCTAATCGGAGTTGTTTGGTGCTCCAGCTGCAATCATCTCTTGTTGATCAGATTAAAGAGACGCAGGCTAGTGATGCACAATTGCAGAGTTTTCTAAGCTGAGGTTGAGTCTGGGTCCAAGACGGATATGGTTATTCATTCTGATGGATCGCTTCGTTTTGGGTCCAGGTTATGTGTTCCGAAAGGTGAAGTTCGTCAGAGGTTGCTTGAGGAAGCCCATCAGTCATCCTATTCTATCCATCCCGGCGGTACTAAGATGTATCGGGATTTGAAGCTTCATTTCTGGTGGCATGGTATGAAGGGAGCTGTGGCTCGGTTTGTTGCTCAGTGTCTGATCTGCCAGCAGGTTAAGGCAGAGCAAATATATGTCACTCACCTCAATGAAGAAATAAATCGAATTAATAAAGAATGAGAAAAAACCCTTCTTTTGCAAAATCCAAGATCATCGCTTTGAAACTCCAAGAAATTAATAGTAAAAAATATATCGTATTTTTTGCAGAGGAGAGGGATGGCTATAGTGGCCATAATATCGACCGAAATCTGGAGTTTTTAGTGTTTTACAAGTTTATGGAAACATCCCTTAACAAATTATTACTTTACATATATAAACCTTTTTTTAATAAAGTAGTTAAATAAGTTAAATAAATTAAAATAAAACAAAATACTTTTACAACTAAGTTATTCAACCATCAAGCATAGCCCAGAAATAAAAAATTTCAGATTTTTACTCAAAGTGGTAATTTTGCACAAAAGTCCCTCTCTTTGTAATATTTGCAAATATGTCATAAAATATTCGTACAAATCCAAAAAATTCAAAAATAATATCTAATAATACATATTAGATTTTCCAATTAAAATTTCTGACTTTTACTTTCCAAGAAAATATTTGCACAAGATCCACTTAAATTCCATATTTGTTTAAATCATTACCAAATCAACTCTAAAAAAAATTTAAATAGATTTTATTTTCAATGATGGCCATGAAAAGTCCAAACAATCAGTAAAAACAAATTTTCATTATTTGTGTGAGATCCAAACGGCTTTTTACATAAAAGCCCCTCTCTTTCGAAGTATTTATAAAAATAGTTTCTTTATTCAGAAAAATTCCAAAATTTAGGATATAATTAATTATAAATAAGAAAATGTATCCATAAATTTAAAATTGAAATTTGCACCAAAAATATTTGCACGTGTTTTGCACGTGTAAAATTGAAAAATTCATAAAATAGTCAAATAAATTCAAATAAATTTGAAAATTGAAACATCATAAATAAATGAGAAAAATTAATCACTAACCATAAAGTTTTAAGAATTCGAAATTTCCTAACTTTGCACATGTGTTGCACGTGCAAAATTGCAATTTCCAGAAAATAGTCAAAATAGTCAACTTTGCCAATTTTATATTATTTAATAATGCAAAAAAATTATTTTATTTTGCAGGGGTGTTACAGGTGTATAGCTGCAGGTTCAAGGGTGATTGCAAAAGGAAAGTGTGAGGGAACGCTTTATTTGCTTAGAAACGTGAGGCGCATTTCTCCTGTAGTTGACTCTCAGCCGAAATCGAGTAGTAGGTTGTATGGAGTGCAATCGAGTTCTTTCGGTTGTGGAGGGGAGGTTACTAATTTAGTGGGAGCTGCTGGCTATGAAAGTGATCCTAAAGAGCAATACATTACTGTGGTGAGGGTACTTTGCGAATTAACAGATGAAGCTTCAAGTCTCTCTTGTGTGATAGAGAGCACCGGTATCGATATGCGGGGTGATGTCAATGAGGGTAATCGAATTGGAATTGTAGGGGTTGAACAGTCTGCGGATTTTGTTGAGGTGTCGTCCACGGAGGTTTCTAGTGCAGAGGGTGCTTTGAGAGGCTTTGAATCATGTCCGGTGTTGATGGAGAATTTGCGAGTTGGGGAGTCTTATAACTCGAAATCCGACACGGGAGATTGTTTCTCCGGTATTCGTGCTCTATGCAAATGGTGGAGCACATCCTTCATAAGGCGATGAGGGTTGGTTGGTGCACTCAACGTGGTGGAGTGGCGGAGGTTCTCTTCATGATAGTAGGGAGTACTTGGGTCTTCCATGAAAGTGGGAGATTGGCAGAGATAATGCGAGGTAAAGATTGCAATAACTTTGAAGCGTGGTATATTTGGTCCAAGTGGGAGATTGTTAGGAATTGTGGCCTCAAATGCATGTAGGCACTGAGTACTTAAAGCTGGAAAAGAAGAGGATGACACAAAGAAGCAAGAGAAGACGAAAAATAAGTAGAAGAATGCAGTCTGGAGAGTTGCGGTCGACCGCGTGTTCGACCAACCGGGGGTGCGGTCGATCGACCCAATCTGCTAAGAGTTCTTCGAATGTACAGGTCCAACAAATGAGGGGACGATCGACCATGCAGTCGACCAGTCGTGTCTCATGTTTGGCTCTACACATTTCAGTCGACCAACTTCGGCGCTGTGCGTTTTTGGGCTTACAAGTTTAAGGCCCAATCGCTGGATTTGTGTTTATCTTTTAGGTTTACTTGGAAGCTATATATATGGCTGTAGACCCTACGTGTGGATCTAATCCATCAATTTGTGTAATCAAGAGGTGAGCCATTATCATTGTTCAACTTCAAGAGGGGATTTGCGCTGAGTGTTTCAAAGGTGAGAGAGAGAGTTTGAGAGTTGTAATCTGTTTTGTAATCTTTGTATTTCTTGGGGATTAAGAAGTATTAGTTATCTCTGCATATTAACTGTGTTCTTGTGAGATCTTGCATATATTGTGGTGGCTTGTTCTTGGTTCATCTAAGTCTTGAGAGTTTCTATTGCTTGTGGTGTGTTTCCACTATTAGCACTACGAGTTGTGGCGTGGATTCTTCAACATAAACTTCCGAGATAGATAAACCTCTTATAATCTCAGTTCCCCCAATTATTTTTATCCCCTTAAAATAAATTCTCTCTCTCTCTCTCTCTCTCTCTCTCTCTCTCTCTCTCTCTCTCTCTTCCGCTAAAAAAACCTAACCCCCCCCCCCCCCCCCCCCCGTGCTGTCGTCGTCATCCTGCCCCCCGTCGTCATGCCCGTCTCCTCTCTCTCTCACGCTTGCAAAAACTACCCCCCCCCTTAAAAAAAAAAAAATAGTTGTCCCCCGCCCCCCGTCATCGTGCCTCTCTCTCTCTCCTTCTCTCTCTAACCCTAGCCCCCAAATCCCTCGACCAGCATAGCACTTTGCCGTCATCGTGCCCCCATCTCCTATCGTCTCCTTTCCTCTTCGTTTCTAGGGCCCAAAGTTGGTCCATCTCTATATCAAATCTCTCTTTTTTGAAATTATGGGTTATTTTGTATTTAGTTTGTGTTAATTATGTTAGATTCTAACTTGTTGGTATTTTGGATCGATATATAATTACGGTTTTGTATAGAGAAGAAGATAATATTAATTGCTTTAGGGAGTTAATTGGCTTAAATCAATTAGGGAAGGTCTAAAAATGGGAATATTAAAGTTAAAACTAATCATAGAAAGCAATGAAGTGAAGTAGTCGAATGCTTATGTATGTATGGATTTAAATTCAATGTGGGATTGTAGGTGTGTTTTATTTTAGTAGGTTAAGGTGATGTGACAAGTTTCTTTGGATTAGATGATGAACTGTTGTAAAGTTAGTTGAAATTTGATATGTGTGTTTGTTTCCGTGAACATATTGTGTTGAACTCTCTTTCTTTTTGTAGTTTGGATTATCATACAATGATTATATGTATAAACAGTGAGCACTGACTTGGGGATATATATATGGGTGTGATGACTAAATTTATAATACACTTCAACACTCCAAGATTAGATAAGATGAATGTAACTTTATCTGAATATACTAACATGAATATTTAACTGTGGTTATATATGAAAAACTTGAATATTATTGTTGTGTTTATTTTTTCAAATATAATAACTTTTTAATTATTTTTCTAATATGCTCGATCTTAAGTTATTGAATTATAATAATTTTTTAATTATAATATGCTCAATTATAATATTTTTTTAATTTATGAAATATAAATTTTTGATTGAGTGCTATAATTCAAATGGATAATAGTTGGATTAATAAGCTACATTTATCAAAATAGTACAGCGATAATGTTAAAAAATCTGTTAACTTCGCAAAGCAAAATTCTCGTGATGTCAGCTTAATTTTTTGTCTATGTGTCCGGTGTACAAACTGTGAATTGAGAACTCGCGACATAGTGGAGACACATTTGATTTTGCAATGGCTTTCTACGAGGGTTTCACACAATGGTATTGTCATGGAGAGTGTCCGATGTCAACTCATGTTGTTCTGGTTGTGTTTGAAGACGAAGACGAAACTTTAGTGAACGATGACATAAGTATTGCTAATAAGATGCAACCTTTAGTGCGAGATGCTTTGGGAATTGATAACATTTCAGTCCACACAATCATTCCTACAAACCAAGTCCATAATGAGTCAATAGAAACATCAGATATTGGTGGTGGGGTGGAGGAGGAAAGGCCTGGACCTGAAATTAATGAAGAATATGAAGTCTTTACTAAGTTTCTGGAAAGATGCTAATACACCTTTGTATAATGATTGCACTAAAGTTTCTAAGTTCTCATTTATTGTTAGACAATTTAAGATGAAATATTTAAATGGGTGGTATGCCAAGTCCTTCACCATGCTACTTCAATTGTTGAATGATGCATTTCCTAAAATTTGTGTTCCAAATTCATTGCATGCAACAAAAAAATTTCTCAAGTCTTTTGATCTAGGATATGAGAAGATAGTAGCATGCCCAAATGATTGTATGCTATTCAAAGGGGATAAGGATAGTCTCGGGAACTTTCAAGTATGCGGTACTTAAAAATGGGCGGGAACACTGAATGAAGACCAACAAACAAGTGGGCTAGTTAAAAAAACTAGGAGAAATAAGCCTGTAAAATAGTTGTGTTACTTTTCTTTGGTTCGTAGTCTGCAAATATTTTTTGTCCTCTAAAACCTCTTCTGATATGAGATGGCATGCTGAAGGTAACAAGAATGATGTGATTCTTCGGCACCCAATTGATTCTGAATCTTGAAAAAAATTGAGACTTGGATAACTCAGTGATGGTTTTTTACCCATTTTGGCAACTGAGCAATACCTACGACATATGGCATGTTGTGTTAATCATGTACAATCTGTCCTCTTGGAAATGCATGAATCAGTCATCCTTTACTTTGTTCATGTTAATTCCCTAGGAAATGATATAGATATGTATCTGTATCCGTTAATAGATGAACTTCAAAAATTGTGGAAGGGTGTTCCAACTTATTATGTGACCGGGCTGTGTTAACTTGGACAAACAATGATTTTCCTGCATATACAAATTTATCTGGTTATATCACCAAATGATGTTATGCTTGTCCTTATTGTGCTTACCAACTATATCAAGGTGGTTGTTTAATGGTAAAACGTTCTGCTACATGGGTCATAGAAGATGGTTGCATGACACACACATATTCAGGAAACAAACCACATCTTTTGATGGTACCAAGGAGTGGGGACATCCTCCTGGTCCTTCGTCTAGTTCAAATGTGTTAAGGCGGCTAGAAAGTCATCAATTCACTTATGGAAAAGTACCACAGGTCAGCAAAAAGGGTAAGAAAAGGGCAACGGATGAAAAACATGAGGACCTCGATATATACAACGTAGATGAGTAAGACAGCATGGATGATTCAGGGTCATGGAAGAAGAAGATTATTTTCTTCAAGTTATTGTATTGGGAACTCAACTTATTGCGTCATAACCTATGTATGATGCATGTCGACAAAAATATCGGTGAAAGTTATATCAGAATAGTTATAGGGGATAACTGAAAAACAAAGGACAATCTTAAGTCTTGCCTTGATCTAGTGTTTGATGGACATACGGCATGATTTGCACCCATAGGACTTACTTAATGGTAGAGTACGCCTTCATCCTACAATCTATTCAATGTCAAAAACAAAGTTGGAATTGTTTTGCAAAGTTACAGGACCTTAAAGTCCCTGATGGCTATTCATCTAATATGGCAAGGTGTGTCAACTCTAAGAAGAAGATGCTTTAGGGTCTAAAGTCACATGACTACAACATCTTGATTCAAGATCTCCTTTCCATGACTCTAAGGTCTTCAATGTGTGCGCAAGCCACTGTCGTTCTCAAAGATCTTTATAGCATATATAAAGGATTTTGCTCAAGAGTTGTACGTGCTGAAGATATTGACCAATTGGAGTAGTGTGCAGTACTGACACTTTATCAAATGGAGAGGGTACTTTCTCCCTCCTTCACTATAATGATGCACTTAATAATCCACATTTTAGGTGAAGCATGTCTTGGGGGGCCAGTACATTATCGATGGATGTATCCCATTGGAGGTAATTATTCATGCATCATTCAATTTAATAATTCTCTACTTCTTTAAATTTGTATTCATATACCTTTTCTAATCCAAATATTTATGTTTAGGTACATTTACCGACTTAAGGGTTATGTTAGAAAAAGAGTATATCCAGAAGACTCAATAGCATAAGGGTATCTTTCGTAGGAGTGCTCCAAATTTTTTTCTAAGGTATCTTCAGGGTGTAGAGACATGTCTGACTAATCCAAGGAGAAACCCAGACGCTTCAAACATTGATTGGGCTAAATATCTCTTCCAGATTGTTGGCACTACTTGTTACCGCTGAATCTGGTGTGGGGGTAAACAGATAGAATTTGTGGGTTCGTGAAAAAACCTGAATAACGGATCCAAGCCTGTTCGTCGGAATTGGGCTGCTGATTCCTGCCGCTCACCTGCAAGGAAGTGCGATACACTAGGGTTGATTCTGGCGACGCACCCTCTGACGCTCTTGTCAGTAACCAGTGATGATTAAGAAAGAGCTTAAGTTGTCAAAAGAGTGATTAACCTGTAACAGTGGTCGGTGGGGGGTATTTATAGTCACCGTTGTGATCAGATTAGGAATGTGATTCCTGTGATCTGATAAGGCGTAAAATCCTCGTAATCAGATTAGGAATGTAATCCCTTAATTCCCGGTGAGAGGATAGTCGCGAATCAGGCCCGTTGATTTGGTTCAATCAGAGACCCTAATTCTATCCTGTCGGACTGGGTTTGTATCAGGTCGGGACCCGTACCCAGTTGAGGTGGATCCGTTCGCGGGTTATTGGATCTGTGAGAAGGCGACCCAGTACCCGCTTCGGACCCGTTAGTAGGTGAAATTACCGTTTTACCCCTGAGCTTTAAGATTCATCTCCGATGTGAACGGTCCCGATTTAATCCTATTTTTAGCCATATCACAAGCCCCCCCACTCCTAGAGACTGAGTTTTTCAGTCTTTGAGGATTAGTTTTACTGTTCTAATGGCGTACGGGATTTTATCGGTGTCTTAAGGGAGTTTTGGATCTTGTTTGGGGTGTAACGGTGTTATTCTGAGCAAATGCCCAAAAATATTCTCAGAATTTTCTGGATTTTTGGTGATTTTTCCAAAATTTTCTGAATTTTTTCTCATTTTTTTGAATTTTTTATTCATTTTCCGAATTAAATAATTAATTATCGAAAATATTAATTAATTATTCTAATTTAATAATTATTTTCCCAGAATTTTAAAATAATTTTTCTGAATTAATAATTATTTTTTAGAATTTTTAATTAATTTTTTTCGATTTTTTAAATATTTTTTCGGAATTTTTAAATAATTAAAACAATTAAATTAATTAATTAATTAATTAAATATTACCTGACACGTGGCGCGATCTGTGCCGTCGGATCCCGGCACGAATCTCGAGGAGGCGCGTTTCCCAAAAAATCGTTATCTTGTCGTTTAGCGCACGTGGCGCGATCTGGACCGTCCATCACCAGAAGCGCGAATTTCTGGAAGTAGTCGCTCGGCGGCTTTTTTCTCCATTTTTGGAGCTCGGATGGGGACTTGCTCGGTCAGCCGACCGGGAGGTGATTTTTTTTTTCCCCTTTCTTCTCCGCTTCTTTCTCTTCTTTCTTCGTTTCGTTCTTTTCTTCTTCGCCTCTCCTTCTTCATCTCCTTCTCCAACCTCTTTTCCATTCGCCGCCGCGCAGCTCATGCAGGGTCGAGGCGAGCAACGGAGTCGACGAGGAGTGAGCGGCGAACGCGGGGGGCTTCGCCATCGGACGACTCCGACTGCGGCGAGCTCGACAGTTCGAGAGCTTGGATGAGCTCGGAGTTGAAGGAGCTGTCGGTGTTGGAGCTCGGCCGTGGCGAAGCATGGATAATGGAGATTGCTGATGAAGGTGCTCGACATGGGAGATGGTGGAGGTCGGCGACGGCCTCGACCTTGGCGAGCTCGTGAGTTCGGAGTTGAGTTCTCGGCGAAGAGAAAAGTTCGACGAAGCGAGCTCGGTGATGCTCCGCTCGTCGAGGAGGAGAACGCATTGATGGGGCTTTTGGGCGTCAAAAACTGAAGGAGAAGAAGGTGACGGGGTGTGGAGTTTGCCGAAGTGGAGCTTGATGGAGGAGGAGCTCGGTGGAGGTGAGCTTGGTGAGGGACGTTCGGCGACACTTTGTGGACGTTGGCGAGCTCGTTGATAGGGAAGGAGGAGCTCAGCGACGAGCTGTTCGACGAGTTCAGTGAGAGGCGAGCTCGAGCTCCGCGGAGCTTGCAGTCGAAGGGGTTCGACTGTAGGGGGAGCTCGGGGTGACGGAGCTCTGTAATGGCGAACGTGGAGCCCGATGAAGTGGGGCGGCGTGGAGCTCGATGCTTCGGAGCCTCGACAGGTGGAGTGGGTTCGAGCTCGGAGAAGGAGCTTGGCAATGTCAGGAGCTCGCGCCGTGGAGGGGTTCGGCTTGACATTACGCTCAGAGCTCGAATACGAGGAAAGGGACGAAGATGCTCTTGTTGTCTCAACACTGACTCTTGCTGTAACAACGATTTCAAATCCATTATTTCCTTTTCCATTGAAAGAATAAAAAGAGTTGAAGCTCGGAGTTGCTCCTCGGCCAGTTGAAGCTTCGACAGGTTGGAGAGGGAGGCGAGGGCCTCAACCTTGGCGAGCTCGACGGAAGGCGAGCTCGGAGTTGGGTTCTTCTTCCTCCGGTTTGTTTGGTCGCATGGTGGAGAAGAGAAGAGTTCGTTTTGTTGTTTTTTTATGGGCCTTTGTTTTGACGGGAGTATGGAGAAGAAGAAGGGAAGGGGTTCGGGTTTGGGACCCTAACGGGTCCGAACCCGACCCTGTTCTCCAAAAAAAAATTTTTGGCTTCTTGTTCGGCGAATCCGAGCACGGATTTTGAGGCAAATTTTTGGCCATTTTGCAGCTCGGTGGGGCAGTAGCTTGAATGGTAGATCTGAGCTACGTGGCTCGATCTGGACGGTTGATCACGCACGAGACGGGCTCAGTTCCCAAGAAAATACTATCTTGTCGTTTAGCGACGCTGGCAAGATCTGGGCCGTCCGATCGAGATCTTACACGAATGTTAAGGGAAAAGTGATTTTTCTCCGTTTTGGGGCTCGGATGGGCACTTGCTCGGTCAGCCAACCGGAGGGAAGAGCTCGGATTCAATTTTGACAGTTGCTCGGGTTCGGTTTTTCCCTCGCGCGAGTGGCTCGGTTCAGATTTCCGAGCTATTCGGCGCAGCTGTATTGCGGTCCACTTTCCCGGTGCTACGGAGGTCCGATTGGGGCGTGCGACCCCCTGTTTCGAATCTAGTTCGAAGATCTACAACTTCTCTTTAGGAGTAGGATGGAGATTCACCCTCCTTCATGGTCAAAATAGCCCCGCAACATGCTTGTCTTCACGAAGTTGATAAGTACTTTGGTCTTGGGGATTTTGGAAGAGGAGCTCCACTCCTAGGGGCGGAGAAGATGTGCTAGGAAGACCCTTGTAAGATGTGCTAGGAAGAGGCGCGAGTGGGTCGGATCGCTAGTCGCTCGGCTTGGAATACCGAACGACATGGAGCGATCTGAGCCGTCGGATCTCAGCGCGGATCTCGAGGCGGGCACAGTTTCCAAGAAAACACTATCTTGTCGTTTAGTACTGCTAGAGCGATCTGAGCCGTTGATCTCAGTGCAGATCTTGAGGCGGGCACAGTTTCCAAGAAAACACTATCTTGTCGTTTAGTGCTGCTGGAACGATCTGAGCCGTTTGATCGAGATCTTACACGAATTTTGGGGGAAAAAGTCGTTTTTCTCCGTTTTGGGGCTCGGATGGGCACTTGCTCGGTTAGCTGACCGGGCTCTTTGATGTTGGGGTCGGATCGGCACTTGCTCGGCATCCGAGCGGAGGGAAGAGCTCGGCTTTGGAAGAGAGCCATTTGTGAGATGAGTTTGAGGAGCAACTCTTGGAGAGAGTTGTGAGCTCCGAACTCGTTGAGAAGAGGTCCGCTTCGGAGGCGAGCGGAGTGAAGAGCTCGGCTCTGGAAGAGAGCCATTTGTGAGGTGAGTTTGAGGAGCAACTCTAGGAGAGAGTTATGAGCTCCGAACTCGTTGAGAAGAGGTCCGCTTCGGAGGCGAGCGGGGTGAAGAGCTCGGTGAGACGAGTGTGATGAGGGACTCTATGAGAGAGTTGTGCTTCAAACTCGTTGAGAAGAGGTCCGCTTCAGAGGCGAGCGGAGTGAAGAGCTCGACTCTGGAAGAGAGCTATTTGTGAGATGAGTTTGAGGAGCAACTCTTGGAGAGAGTTGTGAGCTCCGAACTCGTTGAGAAGAAGTCCGCTTCGGAGGCGAGCGGAGTGAAGAGCTCGGCTCTGGAAGAGAGCCATTTGTGAGATGAGTTCGAGGAGCAACTCTAGGAGAGAGTTGTGAGCTCCGAACTCGTTGAGAAGAGGTCCGCTTCGGAGGTAAGCGGGGTGAAGAGCTCGGTGAGACGAGTGTGAGGAGGGACTCTATGAGAGAGTTGTGCTCCAAACTCGTTGAGAAGAGGTCCGCTTCGGAGGTGAGTGGAGTGAAGAGCTTGACTCTGGAAGAGAGCTATTTGTGAGATGAGTTTGAGGAGCAACTCTTGGAGAGAGTTGTGAGCTCCGAACTCGTTGAGAAGAGGTCCGCTTCGGAGGCGAGCGGAGTGAAGAGCTCGGCTCTAGAAGAGAGCCATTTGTGAGATGAGTTCGAGGAGCAACTCTAGGAGAGAGTTGTGAGCTCCGAACTCGTTGAGAAGAGGTCCGCTTCGGAGGCAAGCGAGGTGAAGAGCTCGGTGAGACGAGTGTGAGGAGGGACTCTATGAGAGAGTTGTGCTCCAAACTCGTTGAGAAGGGGTCCGCTTCGGAGGCGAGTGGAGTGAAGAGCTCGACTCTGGAAGAGAGCCATTTGTGAGATGAGTTTGAGGAGCAACTCTAGGAGAGAGTTGTGAGCTCCGAACTCGTTGAGCAGAGGTCCCCTTCGGAGGCGAGCGGAGTGAAGAGCTCGGCCCTGGAAGAGAGCCATTTGTGAGATGAGTTGGAGGAGCAACTCTAGGAGAGAGTTGTGAGGTCCGAACTCGTTGAGAAGAGGTCCGCTTCGGAGGCGAGCGGAGTGAAGAGCTCGGCCCTGGAAGAGAGCCATTTGTGAGATGAGTTGGAGGAGCAATTCTAGGAGAGAGTTGTGAGCTCCGAACTCGTTGAGAAGAGGTCCGCTTTGGAGGCGAGCGGAGGGAAGAGCTCGGCTCTGGAAGAGAGCCATTTGTGAGATGAGTTCGAGGAGCAACTCTAGGAGAGAGTTGTGAGCTCCGAACTCGTTGAGAAGAGGTCCGCTTTGGAGGCGAGCGGAGTGAAGAGCTCGGCTCTGGAAGAGAGCCATTTGTGAGATGAGTTCGAGGAGCAACTCTAGGAGAGAGTTGTGAGCTCCGTACTCGCTGCTTATGTGAGAGAATCAACGGTTGTGGGAGCAATTCCGAATGGCGAATCACTTCAAACCTGCTGAAGAGCAAGTTATTTGAAGCACAATCGAGCCAAGTGTTGGACTCCGAACTCGTCGTTTAAGAGAGCATCAACGGTTGTGGGAGCAATTCCGAATGACGAACCACTTCTAACCCTCTGAAGAGCAAGTTATTTGAAGCAGAATCGAGCCAAGTATTGGACTCCGAACTCGTCGTTAGAGGGATTCAACGGTTGTGGGAGCAATTCCGAATGGCGAACCACTTCTAACCCGCTGAAGAGCAAGTTATTTGAAGAGGAATCGAGCAAGTGTTGGACTCCGAACCATCGTTAGAGTTATTCAACGGTTGTGGGAGCAATTCCGAATGGCGAACCACTTCTAACCCGCTGAAGAGCGAGTTATTTGAAGAGGAATCGAGCCAAGCGTTGGACTCCGAACTCGTTGTTTAAGGTTAGTAAGTTGTGGGAGCAGCCATGTAGAAGAAGCTGGACTCCGAACCCACCATTTAAGAGAGAAGCAAGAGCAATAATTTTCAATGAAAAGATGTAAAGTTTGAAATAAACTAAGTGGCCGCTTCAATAAGGCGAGCCATTATTACATGCTATCGGCCGGGTTACAAGCATCGGCCTTATTGAAAATTAGGATCCTAATTCTACAATAAGGTGAAGACCTCTTGGGAGGAGCTGGGAGATTTGAGTCTTAAAGCTCGGCGGGCCCTTCGGTTCGTTTGTTGGCTCCTCAGGGGGGAAGCTTGGCCCCTTCTTTTTGGACGAACTTGGTCAGGTGCCCCCGGTGTATGAGTTCTTCGATCTCCTCCTTCAGAGCCCGACAATCTTCCGTGTCGTGGCCGTGGTCCCTGTAAAAGCGGCACCACTTATCCTTGTTCCTCTTCTTGCCAGGTGTATTCATTCTCGGGGGAGCGCGGAGGAGCCCTTCCTTGTCCACCTCCATTAGAACTTCTGATATATTGGCAATGAGGGGGGTGAACTTCTCAAACCGAGGAGTCGGGCGACGCCGTCCATTGCCGTCCTTCTGGGATTTTTGGGAGCCCTCTTCGCTTGTGCTCTTCCGTTTGTTCCCGGAAGATGTCTTTTCAAAGCCCGGGAGATTCTCGGCTTCTTCTGCCCGAATGTACTTCTCGCTCCTAAGAAGGAGGTCGGCGAAATTATGTGGGGGCTTCTTGGCAAGAGAGGAGCGAAAGCTAGAGTTGAGGACGTTTGATTGGAAGGCGGCCGCTGCAACAGGCTGGTCAAGGGAAGCAATGGATCTCACTTCTGCAGTGAACCTCCTCACATAATCTCTCAACTTCTCTCCCTTCTCCTGGCGGAGCTGGAGTAACGAGATGTTAGTCTTCTCCGTGCGTCTGCTACTCACAAAATGAGTGATGAAGAGGCTCTCGAATTGCTCGAAGGAGAATATGGAAGACAGGGCGAGGCGGGAATACCATTCCCGAGCCGAACCCTTAAGAGCGGCGGGGAAGGTTTTGCACAGCAAAGCATCGGAAGCTTGGTGGATTAGCATGAAGGTCTTAAAGCTTTCGATGTGGTCCACGGGGTCCGACTCCCCCGAGTAAGTTTCGAACTGCGGGGGTACGAAACCTCTTGGGATAGGAGCCTCCATGATGGTCCGGGAGAAGGGAGGTCTGCTCGGGCGGAGGTTTATCGTTCGTTGCTCTTCTTCCCTGTCAATTCGGCCGAGGCGCCTCTCCATCTCGTGGAGACGGCGGTAGACCGAGTCTTCTCTTTGATCATACCTTGCCGAGCCCCAGGACTCATCTTCATACGAGGGTGGATTGGGGCTGCGGCGATGGTAGCGTGGAGATGGACGAGGACTGAGAGTTTGAAGGCGGTGGCTCCTAGTTGGCTCATGAGTAGGTTGCCTCTGGTCGTTCTTTGGGGTGATATTGAGGGCCCGTAGGACTGTCGCTTGGAAGTCTTGAAGATCTGCCCTTGTGACTGGTGCCTCTCCGGCTTGGCGGTCCCTATGTGTGGCTCGGCTTACTGGAGAATGAGTTCTCCGCCGATGATGCTGAGGGGACTCCCTTCGCCCTCTTCGAGTGGGGACCTTCTGTAGTCTCGGCGATGAGGAGATCGCTCATTTGGACGTTGTTGGCGGGAGGCTCCATCTCGGGCCCGCCTTTCATCCAAACGGTGGCGAAGATCCTCTTCCTTCTGCCGATTGAGGATGGTATTTCGAAGGTCGAAAGCTCGGGGATTCTGGGATGCCATAGAGTCGGAAGAGGGGTTGAGTATTGGGATGCGGTCCTGTTGGAGAGGTTGCTTCTGAGGATTGGGACGCGAGCCCCCCGCACCGGCATCCTGAGGCCCGATTGGACCCCGAGGGGGTTGAAGATTCTGAGGAGGGAGTTGGTCCAGCCGCAGGGGGTCCTATGCCTGAGGAGGAAGTTGCCCGTGCTGCTGAACGTGTTGGAGGGGGACCTCCTGCTGTGGTTGAGGAGGGGTAGGCCCACGGTTGGACCCCCTGGATCTGAGTTTCCTCGGAGGCATGACGGGGGAAGGTCTGACCAACGGGAAGAGGGGAGGCTGCTATTCGTGGTGTTTCCCTCAGACGGCGCCAATCTGTTCGTCGGAATTGGGCTGCTGATTCCTGCCGCTCACCTGCAAGAAAGTGCGATACACCGGGGTTGATTCCGGCGATGCACCCTCTGACGCTCTTGTCAGTAACCAGTGATGATTAAGAAAGAGCTTAAGTTGTCAAAAGAGTGATTAACCTGTAACAGTGGTCGGTGGGGGTATTTATAGTCGCCGTTGGGATCAGATTAGGAATGTGATTCCTGTGATCTGATAAGGTGTAAAATCCTCGTAATCAGATTAGGAATGTAATCCCTTAATTCCCGGTGACAGGATAGTTGCGAATTAGGCCCGTTGATTTGGTTCAATCAGAGACCCTAATTCTATCCTGTCGGACTGGATTTGTATCGGGTCGGGACCCGTACCCAGTTGAGGTGGATCCGTTCGCGGGCTATTGGATCTGTGAGAAGGAGACCCAGTACCCGCTTCGGACCCGTTAGTAGGTGAAATTACCGTTTTACCCATGAGCTTTAAGATTCGTCTCCGATGTGAACGGTCCCGATTTAATCATATTTTTAGCCATATCACTACTATCGGTAAAATTGATACGTTTGAGTTAGATGACTTAACATGGGAACAAGCACATCGCTATGTGCTAGATCACCATTCATCGGTAGAGCCATTTCGAGCGTAATTCGAATTTAGATTGGATTGAATTTAATTTAAAACACTTACAAAGATGTTAAGTTAAATGTTAATCCTCATTTCTTTTTACTTGTTCCAACGAATTTGTTAGGATAATTAAAATAAGGCATAGACCAAAAAGCTGCTACCACTTGAGCAAAATAAGTTGATGAATGAACAATTCCATAAGTGGTTTGAATATTATGTAAGTGACTTACCAAATGATCGAATTATATATTATATCAAGATTTTTCATGGTACTAATATGAATTACTATATATTCATAGGTTCCAACTTTAGGTGAACAGGAAGTATCATCTGAAATAAAGATTCTTGCCAAAGGACTCCATAATTTGGTTAAAAGATACAAGGGATATATACAACAAATTCAGATTTCATACTAAGCTAAGGATCGTGAGCTTAATTTGAAGTTTCACAATAGTGGCGTTGCAATGAATTCAAAGACTAGAATTTATGCTTCTAAGAACGATACAAATCTTGTAGATGGAGACGTTGACTATTATGGGGTGCTCACGGATATCATTGAGTTGAACTATTATGACCATTTTTTAGTGGTCTTATTTCGTAGGGATTGGGCTGGGTTTAAAAAGAATTGTGCTAATAACTAGGATAAGTTCGATTTTGAAATTGTAAACTTCTCACAATTGATTCACACTGGGGCACACATAAGTCATGAACCATTGTTGTTCCCATCTCAAGTGCTCCATGTGTTCTATGTTGAAGATCCAGCTTATCCAAAATCTTACGTGGCACTTCTTATGCAACTGAGAGAAGTATTTCAATTGGGTGACACTTCAAATGATGAGGACGATGATGTCATGAACAATTATATTGCTCCTGAGTTTCCTGTGTTTGATGTAAACATAACAGATGACAATAGTTTCCCTAATTAGCTCCGTATGGATGGAATAGAGTGTAATGTATTAGATGATGTTGTAATATAATTATGAAACTTGTTGATTGAATAATTCTAAATGAGTTACTGTTATGTCAATTTAATTGAGATGAATTTATTTTCAGATATGCTATTACTGTTATATAATATAACTTGTCGTTTAGTTGATTCTAATTGATGTTAACTGTCTTAAATTGGTCAATTTTCTTTTAACATGTGACAAATGGCGAGGACCAAAAGAAAGGTGAACACAATTGTCGTAAATGAAGGTCAAGGTAGCAACAACTTCCATACCAGGGAGGCAGTCAGTCCGAGGTCGGTGAGGGAAGCATGCCCTGCACCTCCAGAAGGACAAGGGGGCACGATAAAGATGACAGACGTCTGGAAGCTAATGAATAGTGAGAGGATAGTGGTACCTGCAAACAGTGCATGTTAGCCTGTTGGTCAAGGTGCCGGTAAACTCTCGCAATTTTACGGGGTAGTTGCTAGGAATTCTCGCCTATGTTCATTATCATATGAAATTTGGACCAAAATGCCCACCACGACCAACGTGAATGCATTTTCAACTATTAAGGTATTATCTTTATGAAAACGTATAACTACCCAATCATATTTTGCAGCAATACTTTTCTTACCCATACACTCTTGACATTTGGGTAGACAAACCAGTTTCCAAGAAGTGGAAGGATCACAAAAACGAGCTGAAAATGAAGTATTACATCTCTAAGAGGTCTGATGCCGAGAATGCAAGTGAAGTTCCACCCGGTGTCGAGGCTTCATATTTCCATTTTCTTGTCCATTATTGAAGTTCAGAGATGGGAAAGGTATTTATAGTACTAATACAGTTTAATCTCAAAGAGTTTGTTCTGTGTAACTAACTAAATTATAATAAATTTGAATTGTACATAATAATATTGGACATCACCGAAAATAGCAATTTCGTTGTAGTTCGGGATGAACTGGTAAGTGTGAAGTTTTATCGTTTGATGTATAATTTCTAGTTTTAATAATTGCATCTTACAAATCTATAGGTAGGGGACTTAGGTGGTAGGACCGTTAGCGATACATATTTCTTTGACATTACCCACAGGGGAAAAGATAGGATTTTTGTAAACTCTGATTCAGCGGATACAGTGGTATAATTTTTAGATCAAGTGTGCTTTTTTTATTTTAAATTTGCTTTCAGATAAATAACTTAATCATAACTTTTTATTTCCATATTTTTGCAGAAGGCCGCCAAAAAACTAGTATGATGAGAAGTCTTCCATTGCTTCTCACTACAAAAATAAACGTCTCCCCCGACGTTTTTTTTTATTCCGCGAAATTTATAAACGTCAATGTAGCCCCTACCGCCGTTCATAAAAATGCCGGTATAGATAAATACCTACCGCGGTGTTTTAAAAACGCCGGCACAGAAGTGTTTTTGTTTGGTTTCCTTTTTCTTACAACACCTACCCCGATGCTTGTAAAACGCCGGCGTAGGGTTTTTAAAATTTTGGATAAATTCTACCCCGGCACTTTTAAAAACGCCGGGATAGGTATATATATATATATATATTTTAAATTAAATTAAAAAAAAACAAAAAAAAACAAAAAAAAAGCCTTCAATACTACAGTCACGGATAAATGGATCACCTTCAGATTGAGCTTCATCTTATTAGGATTTTCACCATGGACAGAACTAGATTCCGTGTAAGCAACTTGATTAACTCCTAAACCATTCCTACAATTTTGCAACTACAGATTTTAAGATATCTGATGATTGCAACTACAAAAGGAAACAAAAACCTGTTAATTATTATGTTAGGGATGTAAATGTAACAGACTGGAGTTAAAAGAAATTACTTTTAGAACCCGAATATATAAATAATAGAAAAATCCCGACAGAAATTGCGAAGAAATGAAATACAGGGAAGAAAAACAGTAAGTTAAAGAATTTGTACAGAGTTGAGACTGATAATCTCTGTCCTTAAAGCAGAATTCGCCCCGTAGTGTAACGGTTACCAGCGAATTGCTTCCCAGGATACAACTGTACCTTCTCTGAAGAGCGCAGCACCCTTGCTTCAGAGATTCAGCGAACCGTTGTCTGTGATGTACTCTCAGTTGACACTGACACAGAGGAGAAGAAGAAGAAGAAGAACAGATGAAAAATTCTCTACCTGTATAAAAGACTCTGTCTGGATTTATAGAGAAAAATTGAAGACTGGAGACTGTTCAGATGCCATTACTCTGTAACAGCATAGTAATGGGGACTCTTCAGATTCATAACTGGTGAGCCATTACTCTGCTGTTACAGAGTAATGAGTACCAGTTACTGAATCTGAAAAGCCTTTTCAGTTCAGTAGGGGAAGAGTTTTTTTTTTTCTGGGCAAAACAAAAAAAATTTAAGCCAGACCAAGCCAAACCGGACCGAAGCCGGGGCCGGGGACGGGCCGGGCGCGCGCGCGCGTGTGTTTGTCATTTTGGCTAAGTCCTCTCTCCACTACACGTTAGTGGTAACCACCGGGCCACGCCCTTTAGTCCAGTTTTCTAGTATATATGCTAGAAAAATCTTTTCCAATTTCCGATATGGGACTATCCATTTTCTCCAAGTTGTCAAGTACCCAACTTTGGATCAACATTTCTCATTCATACGGAATTCGTTTTTGGCAAGTGAGTATACTACGAAATAGTACTCGTCGAGAGGATCGCAATCCACTCATTTTCCGGCGCCACCGGTGGCCGGAGCCTGCCGGAATCCGGCCCGGAAAACTGCAAAAATTAATTCCAACAATTACACCACACAAAATTAAAAAATAATTGGTTGACTATCAGTTAGGAAGCACCATGCTTTCATTCCTTTTCACAAAATTAAGGGAGGCATCTTGCCTCCTCCAGAAATATAAAGTATATTACACTAACAACTTAATGATCAGGAAACCTTGCCATGGTAACCTGCCCTGCAGAAGAAAGATGAGAGTGTATGCAAGAGACTCTAGATCATCTCTCCCACTTGCAGTTCTTCCCAAATGAGCATGAAAACTAGCATATCTAACAGTTCCCTTACCACAAATGGAAAGGTAAGGAGAAATGTTTGGAACAGATCAGCTGAAGGTATTTGAATTTCAGACTGTAAAAGAATTTTTTTTTAAATACCTGAAAACATCTGGACGTTGATCCTATTCTACATGCTCACCACTGGCTGTATCTCTCCATTTTGTTGCTGCAGAAATATTGATAAGAAACACAACAGTAAAGAAAGACGGGAAGCAAGGATTGAAGACTCATTTCATGAGAATGGGATGCCAGGCTGAAACCAATTACAGAAAAGAAACATGACAGTGAATAAAGGCAGTGAGTTAATTGGAAAACAATCCTCATCTACCATGATCAATGTATTTCTCTCACCTAGTCCAAGGTCCACTAGATATAAATTCCTCTCTTGAGGTATTGCTGGATGACCAAGTAGAAAGTTTTCAGGCTTCACATCACCATGGACATACCTAGTTGCATCATAAAATGAAAATATATAGCTAAATTATGAATAATGGAGGATAAATTTACAGTTCAAATCTACTGATATAGTAAGCATCTTAGATAAATCATTAATATATATCTTCTCAATACAACAATAAGATTTAAGTATCAACACTTACCCTTTGGAATGCACCTTCTCGAGTATTGAGATAGATTCCACAGCAATACAAGCAACCATTTCTGAGGATTATGCTGTTGGAAAATTTAGTTATTAGATATAAGAATTACGAATATTGTTTTGAGTAAAATTAGTTGCCTACAAGCAAAGCTAACTCAAAAGAAAAATGAGAGACGAACATCTCAAATTCCCTAACATATATTGAATCATTGCCTACAAGCAAAGCTAACTAAAAAGAAAAATCGACAAGAAAGGCAAAGCCCCCTTACCTCCTATCTGGCATTTGTTCATGATTCAATTAGTAAGTTGGTTTCCCTCTCTGTATATATACCTGAGAAACTTTCACAAGACACAAGATCTACAGCGTTCGTTTCATACCCTTGAGCAGAGTATAAATAATATGAATATTATCGCCTTCTGAAACGACAGAATGGCCATTTGGTTGTACCTCTCAACCCACACAGCAGTGAGGATGAGTTCTGAAACACTTCACAACCCACACTATGCACGATCAACCTTCTCACCTAAAAAACTTCTATTGCAAGTCCATTAGATAATTCAGTTATCTTGCTTAGACATTCGGGTATGTTTGAATTTGGTATTATAAACATTTTTAAAAAAATTGCAGTACATCTCTGATATAATTAAGAGACTATTCTTGCTGCTCATTAAGAAAACAATATCTCTGATTTGTCTAAATGGTTAGTCTACTAATTAACTTAGGCTGAAATCATTGCTATCATGTAATTCTTTACTGACCTAAACTGCAGCTAGCCGCCTAGCTATATATGTACACCAATCTTTTGATCTGGAAAGTTAAAAGAAGGGACAAGTTCTCTTGTTTATTGCATGATAACATCAGCTTCGGATTTTGCTAGGGTATTGATTTGCAGTTATAATCATACGGTGATATGTCCTAATCTTCGATGCAAATTGTACATCACCGAATATTATTATAGCCCTTAATGTTAGAACTCCAGTTTTGCATAGATTCTTAACTTAAGGTTACATCTTAAGTTAACAGGTTGTAATTGATATAATATTATTTCATCATCATCATGATGTAAACCATTTTCACAAATAACTGTACCTAAATGCATTATTTCGTTATCATCATGAGCTTAGCCTCCATTAAACCACCCATGAACTGCCAAAAATAGTCAAAAATTTTGAATTATTTCCCATATTATTCCTACCTTTCAAAATAAATCCTGTAATACATTTCAATCCAAAAAATTTCTTTCTGTATGAACTGCTCAGATTAAGCCTAATTTCTCAAAACTCTTCTCCTCAGTTCCATTCATACAATTGTACAAACAACACAAATACTCACAGATTTTAGTTGAAGTTGTCCCAAACTTTAAGATGCGAGAAGATTTTAATAATCAAAATCGACATCTCTAATTAATCTCTAATTAGTAATACATGTTCAAAATCAATTCAATTGAAGTCAAGAATAATAAGTGCACAAAATCATATCAATTCAGTTAAAATTTTCCTGAAGAAACCCTAAAACTAACAAATCCCAGAACAAAATTAACCCTAAACCCCTAAAATCTTAAAATTAAAATTAAATTTATTTTTACCAGAATAATCTGAGGTCGTCGACAGTGGGAAAGGAGACTGCGGGAGACGACAATGGGGGAGGGAGACAGTGGGAGACGACGGCGGGGGAGGGAGACAGCAAGGGCGATGGTGGTGATCGGGGTTCGAGAATGAGAGGGCCGGAGAGAGATTGATCAAGGTCGAATGTGGAAGACGGCGGGGGACAGCGGAGATAGGGTTTCGATTTGAGCGGGAGAGCGAAATTTTCTGGGGAAAAGTATTTTTTTTTTTTTGTTGATTTTTTTGGTGGGGGAGGGAAGGAGAACAACATAAAACATCTCAGCTACTCCAGTGTTTTTTTAAAAAGCCAGGGTAGATTGGGTTTTATTTTTTTAACTTGGGGGCCAGAAGTCTACCCCGGCGTTTGTACCCAAACGCTGGAGTATAAATGTCGGGGTAGTGTATTTTAGTTGTACTGTCTTTAACATCCCGCAAAGTGGAAAATGACCATTTTCCCCTTGCACATAAGATGCACGTGCATTTGTATATTATTTTTTGTATGAAAATATTATCGTTAATGAATTGAAATGATATTTGAATTAATAAATCATATTTATATGTCTTAATTTGTTTGGTAACCCTTTTACCTGGTACATTTGTAACAACCCCAATTTTTTTTTAAAAAAAACTGTTTCTACCAAAATAATATTAATAGATTTTAATAAAAATTTGTGCAGAGTCTCCCCTAAAATATTTGTCATTTTACAAAAATTTCTTATGGAATTCTGGTAACAATTAAAAATATCACATCACAGGCAGTTAATATCAATTCTCCCGAGGTCAATCCAAGCAACATCACACAAGCATCATATATATATTGGGCACTGGAGCAAATATCTTCATATGGTGCATGATACAAATTAAAAACCAAGATTTCGTTTGAAATCGTAATGGACTTTTAGAAAAAACCTTTGAAAAACCACACACAGAACCCAATACTCCACAATAAGGCGGGTACGGGTTTTAACATACTATATCTCATCACTATATATCATCATCCCATACAGATACTTACATAATCTCCCAAAATACTTAATATTACACAGATTTTCTCAATTACTCTCATTCTACATAATTTAAGTTAACAAAATATATAACTAATACATCAACCACCATCCCTCCTACAGAAGAAAGTAGAACTACAAAAATAAAGATTCCAGGGTATCTCACCTCACTGATAGTCAAATCCTGCAAAATGGTTTAAGGATGTCCACCGTTAGGGAGGGACTCCTCTGACCCCCAAAAACAACAGGGGTCGGCCAATACTAGTGTGAGTAGAGTCTACAAGGTTAGTTATTAAAATAAAATAATATAAAAGAAATTTAAGGAACTTACTAACATGATTATAAATGAATATATCCTAAGAATTAAACAAGAAAACATAATGAAAGAAACCTTGATAATGCACAAGATGTAATTACTAGTCTGAAACAAATCTACCTTATTAACACCCCCGATCTATCGTGGAGTTGTGCCTATGCAGGTAGTTCCCACCATTTCCATAGAAATAGCAGGCGAGTAGTTCCTGGACAAAATTCCAAGGCGAACTAATCTCAGGTTATATCTGGTTTTTCACTTTAATATTCATTCTCATCTTATGCTACAACTTACTTTACTCTTCATTCTCATCTCTTAATACAACTTACCTTACTTTTCATTTTTACCTCATAATATAACTTTACTTTTCATTTCACCTCATAATACAACTTATTTTACTTTTCATTTTCACCTCATAATACTCATTTTATTAATTTGTTGATCAGTGCCCACATAATCATCAAATTGAAGCTGATAGACCAGAAAAATACGCGAATCGATGCTTACACAGAGTCTTACACGTCCAAGGCTACGTCTTCCTCCTGGCCCTATACCAGCGAGAGAAATACACCGGACCCCAAGTGAAACTTGGGTAATATACACCGGAGCCCAAGCCGATAACTTGGGTAATATAACACCATTAATTTCCTATAAATTTACATCCATGAATTTCATGCATATGAATGCACAACACTATACATATACAGTAATTAGATAACTCCAACCATATAGTTATATAACTATATTTATAACTTTAACCAGAAAGGTATTGTCAATATATATATATATATATATATATATATATATATATATATATATATATATATATATATATATAGAAAAATGCTAAAATGAGATGGTGAGATGAAGATGTATTTTGTGAGATACAAAGGCTAGAGGTCTTCATGATGTGTTGAACGTTTTGATGCAAAGGCTAGAGGTCTCCAAATCGCACTACAAACCGTATGGGCTATAGCGGCGCTTTTATAAGGCTATAGCGGCGCTTTTTGGCGCCGTTATAGCTCGTAACGGCGCTTCTGAAATCGCCGCTAAAAGTGCCGCTAGAAAGTGCTTCGTTACAGCCATATAGGCTACTGCGGCGTGTTTGGTTGCCGCCGTTATAGGTGTCCACCTATAACGGCGGTTTGTTAGCGCCGTTATAGAAGCGTTTCGTTTTTGGGGAAAACACCTATAGCGGCGCTTATGAGAAACGCCGGTATTGCACCGCAACCAGAAAACTAGTCTGGGTACCTTGCTGCGGCGCTGGCCCAGCGCCGCGATAGAGGATTAGAGAACTGTGGTATCTATGGCGGCGTTTCATGGTAAACGCCGCCATAGGTGGGTTTTTTTTTATAATTATATATATATATATATATATATATATATATATTTACATTATTATTTATATTTACATTTTATTATAAAATTTTCAATTAGAAGAATCAGTAATTAATCGCATATTACAAATACATGTAATCACATAATCAAGAACTAAAAGTCACACATCACAAAAAACAACTCAATAGAAAATAAAATATGTAACACATATAAACTGTCATACAACGAGTATCAATTGTATATATTGTACAACACTTAGTTATTACAAAACATAGATATAATTCCTACAAAACATTTTTAAAAAAAATCCAAATTCAACAAACTACAGCAGGGGAGTTTCCTCGTGTGGCCCGCTGTTGCTTCCAATTCCATCGTTATTTTGCCCTAGTGTATGTGCGTGACTAGAAACCGATGGAATATGCTGGCCCTGTAGAAAAAACATAAATATTTCAGTAAAGTAATGGAAATGAGAGGCAACACATATACATACACATACACAGAGAAATAAATAACTGTATAAATGATCATGTATAAATGATAACTGTATATAGGCAGCATCAAATGAGGGTGGCTCAATTTGCTGTATAGTTCTAAATTTGCTGTATAGTTCTAAAAACACGTAAAATTGTGTGAGTAGTGCAAAAGCAGTACAATTAGTATTCATCTTTAGTAAGGGCATAGACGGCATATATAATTCCTGGCAGGTATGAATTCTAACCAAACTTCAACAGCAGTTGGAGCTACACCGGCAACAATATGATGAAGTTGCAACCAATTTGACTGCAATTCAAAATGCAGAAATGAATTAATTCTAAAATGGCCTAT
The DNA here is from genome assembly GCA_017893485.1 of Hemerocallis citrina. Taxonomy (NCBI): domain Eukaryota; kingdom Viridiplantae; phylum Streptophyta; class Magnoliopsida; order Asparagales; family Asphodelaceae; genus Hemerocallis; species Hemerocallis citrina. The sequence continues at coordinate 231,730,358 of CM030364.1, read as the reverse complement.
ATTTTCTCTTCCTTCCCTCTACATCTATTGTTTAATGTAACCTCATCTACTTTCTTTAATTACACCTACAAACTGGATTAACAAACACTAAGAAATTGGATCTATTTCCTTCACTTGCAGCCACATCAAACCATATAACCTATTACGCTCTGATAGAATTATAACTACATGAAGTTCAAACAGCATAGTCAGCATAAAGTACATACACAGGGTTTGTTACTTTGCTGACTACACAGGGATTTCACAAATTTCATTAATCCTCATCAAAATTTCCATAATCTTACTAAACTATACAGATTTCTGAAGGCAGAATCCAAACAAAAATTTAAAACCATAAAGAAAATTTTCTAACATAAAAACTAGTGTGATTTTATTAACAGATATAGCGTGAACGATTAGAGAAATAACATATTTGAAAATTTACAACAAATTAGTATTTCCAGGGGTCCCCAAATGTTAGATATCCTACATTACACAAATCACTTTTTTTAACGTTTTTTTTAATTCTAATTGTGCTTTTTAATTTGCTCAAATATAGCCTATTGACATTGATTACAAGCATGTAGCTAGATAGATAATACCTTCCAACCCAAAATTAGATGCATATAAACATAAGATGACCTGCTTGAAATCCACATATATAAGATAGGCCCTGTACAAATACTAACATAACTTGTAGAAACTTGTATACAATACATGTATAACTTTTCACATTTATACTGGATGCATACTTAATTATAATATTGTCCTGGTTGGATCCCCTTCAGACATATGTTGAATGCAGTGCACTAAAACAACCTGAACACAGTTCTAACAGCATCGTAATAGAATTGTAAAAGAAAGGGGGTTAGCATATAACATATATAGTTGTCACTATTTAGGCTTAACGAATATAGAACTTGTAAACAATTTATTATAGGAGTAATAAGGATTTTCAACAAATCATTCATAGGCAAGAATGGTTCTAACAGAGAGATTATAAACATACCCTCATGTTTTTTAAGGGACAAACATATAGGCTATTCAGTTTTTAATTTTAGAAGGAAAAAAAAAAAAAACAAAGCCACAGATTACCTATCCAGCTTTTCCTTCAATACAGGATCTAAATCATCATCCAGATAGTCATCTTCGAACTCAATATCATCTGCAAAAAGATCTTCAGCAGTATCTTGTAATGTACTTCTGCTCGGATGATTAGAAAAAGTACTGCCAGATCCATTACATACAATTGAATGATTCATGCCCTCCTAAATCAGAAAAACAATTCACCTACTATGAATTCATATCTAAATTGATATCTTCACTACTTTGTGTTCAAAGAACTCCTGTTAAATCATTTGAGAATTGAGATGTAGGCCATTTTCACAAAATGGTATCTATTAGAATTTTTTTCTTTTGGGAATAAATTGTCCATTAGAATTTAGAAATTTTACACACTGCGTATTAAACCGTACTTCGCAAGAAAACAAAGTTTCCTGATGCTTTGACTGATACGGGTTCTTCAATATCATGTGTATATTTCATTTCAGTAAAGGGATTTTCTATATCATACACACATATACCCAGGCTTCATACTAATATAATCAAAATTCTAAAAGATTGTACATGTTCTGACATTAATTGGTTTACCTCACTTAGGATCGAGATTTTAGGATGTGGGACATACTTAGGATGTGAGATCCATTTCTTAGAAGAAAGCTCATGAACTTCAAAACTGATATAATCTGACATATAATTGAGATGGCATAAAAAATGTTAAGGTGGTTAGCAGAAAGTTGAATTGAGTGGCTCAAAAGTTTTGTGAAATGGTAATAAAGAAAATTAGGCATTATCCAATCCCAAAAGTTGAATATGAAAGTTAACATGTTTAAAGTAAACTGCAAGGAAGAAATAAAAGGCATTGACAAAAGGTTTACCTCTCCCGAATTACTTTGAAGGCTTCAGGTGTTGCATAAGGAAAACCTGTCTTTGGGTCACGATGCCTGCATTAACAAAAGAACAACCAATCACTAGTTGTTACATAAAAAACTAGTTGTACAGTGAACCATCACTAGTTGTTACAGCCACATGCCCTGTTCTATTTCTCTTTTGAACAACATCAATATATTCATCATGCAAATTCTCAAGACCATAAACTGCATATGATAATACAAGAGTTTCATAGAGAGCAATCACTGTAACAAATGATACAGAAGTTCAGCAATATTTATACATGCATATATTTAAAGTCAACATGGCACTCTCCGAACATATAGAAGACTTGACCAAACATATGCAATGAAAATTTTCATATCTCACTTAGAACTATTCACTGATAACAGTAATCTACCTATAGGTAAACTTTACGAGCAATTTACTATAAATTGAAATAATTGCATGTAGTACATAAGGTTGTCTCTACTACATGCTTATTGTACTATTCTTTACAGTGCCTCCTAAGCAACATGTCTCTCTGAGAATTAGGTGTACCCATTTTAGTGCCCCCTGTAAGAATTGGACCTTTGTATGCTCCATTTATCTTCCCTTAATAACTGTATGATTTTAGGCTCCTTATTAATATGGTACCTCAACATTGTTTATTATAAACCTGTTGATGAGCAAAAGAATGGTCTTCATTTACATGACAAAGATTGCAAATTTGAAGAAAAGCTAATTGCTTCATTATCCTCAAATCTATCACTTTTTATATATGACTTAATTGACACCAAAAAGAGATAAAAGGGAGACTTAAAATGATTCTGAAACTTTATCTCCTGATTCATTAAGCTGATCCTAATGCCTGGAGCTGGGAACTGCTTCAAAAACATTCACAGAAGTTGAAAACTCTTAGAAGCACATAGGCAGCAACATTGTCACAGAATCAGGAATAGAAGCAGCTTATACAAAATCTTCAAAGCATGGATAGGTGCACACCCAAAAAAACTCCCAGAACAGCTCCCACTTATCAAGTACAATTAAATTTGTTATTTTGTTGTTTTGTCTATAGTTTTGCTGGAGATTGCAGACCTTCAGTTTAGTATTGTTCCCTTTTCTTTGTACATACAGCCAAAGATAACTAAGGCGTACACTCTTCGAACAACAACAATATTAGCAATAATATTATATGATCACATTTTATATATTATCTCCATCAATAACAAAGAAACAATCAAACAATACCAGCAAAAGCAGCTAAAACTTGTTTTGTCTCAGATCTCTATCTCATTCCAGGATGCAGTTCGGAACACTACTAAACTAATGACATAATGGTAAGGCATAGGTTGGGAATTCATTTCCAGACAAGATACAAATCAAGAAATCATATCACCAAGATCAGATATAAACAAATTAAGATAAGATGGAGCTATGAACTCACCGAGATCCCAAACTTGGAACTTGACGTTGTTGTACTGCACCGTCTCCACATTAAACCCAATTGCTGCAAATCACAACCAAACATTAGAAATTAGAGATGAGTAATTCAATCAATCAATCAATCAATACTCACATCTGAAACCTAAGATTTCAAATAATATTTGAAACTTACTCGGTATCGTCGAAACTACTTCCCCCATCTGCAGCCGATCTACATAATTCCAAAATCAAGCAAACAATAAATCCCAAAAAAAATGGAGGGTGAGAGAGAAAGAGAGAGAGAGAGAGAGTTGTACATAGAATGGTGGTTTTTCCGGCATTATCGAGGCCGAGGACGAGGATCCGGGCCTCCTTGTTGCCGAAGATGGACGAGAGCATTCGGGTGAAGAGTATCCCCATCGGATCCGATGTGCTTTCTGATCCGGATCCGCGAGCTACAATAGAAACCCTAGAAATGGAGGATAGATCTCGGAATTGAAGAGGAATATAACCGAGATTTGTCGAAGAGCGGTTAGGGAGGAGCGGCGAAGGAGGATAGCGGTAAGGGTGGTGCAAGCGAGGGATGTGCGCGCAAGGGAGGTGAGGCGGTGAGTGGGGAAGGGAGAGAGAAACGCGATGGGTTTAGAGGGGAGACGGTGTGTGCTGAGCGGGAAGAATAGCAGGATTAGGGTTAGAGTAAGCAGGATTAGGGTTAGAGTAGAGCGGGAAGAAGATGAGCAGAATTAGAGTAGAGCGGGATTAATTAGGGTTGTAAAAATTGGGGAAAGTAAAAAGGGGGCGGGGTTTAGAACGGGGTAGCTTTTCAGAACATTATTTACCCAACCTTATAATGGCGCGTATAAATAACCGCCGCGATAGGTCATAGATATATATATATATAACAGCATTACTATTTGAGGCTATAGCGGCGTTGTTGTCACGCGCCGTTACAGAGAGTGTCTTTTTTATAAAATAAAATTCTACTATACCTATAGCGGCGCAGTGAGGTAACGCCGGGAAAAGTATGCCGCTATAGCCCATACGGTTTGTAGTGTCGCTTAAAATTTTATACACAACATCTAGATGACATGTAGAATGATGTGAACGGTGTGATCGAGATTTGGATGATTCAAATCGTCCATCTCACAAAAAAACACTCCATCTCACATCTCATAATAGCATAACCCTATATATATATATATATATATATATATATATATATATATATATATATATATATATATATATATATATATATATATATATATATATCTTTATCAAGTAAAATACACAATACCATATTTATAAATATAGCTTTGTCAATATTTAGTTCATATTACTACTATAGTATTAGTAGATAAAATCTTATCAATTATATCTCCAATATTTCCCGTGAATATAAATAATCTCCGTAGTGCTATCGGTAATAACCCTAATATAATAACCCTAATAACTATTCTCTCTCTCTCCCCTCCAACCCGCCGCTAACTCCTCTCTCTCAGTTTTCTTTTTCAAAAACCTATCCCATCGACCGTTCACCACCTCGACCGTCCCGATCACCATCCCCGCCATCGCCCTAGCCCTTCACCACTGTCTCTTCGTCACCCTTGCTCCGCTCTCACCCTTATCCCGTCGCCGCCTCTCATCCAACGCCCTGGAACCCATCTCCTCACCAACTGAACCCGTCGCCTGCCCCTTCGACCTCGCACCCCTGACCACTTCGACCATCGTGATCCTCCCCTGCATCCACCACAGAACCCCCTCGCCCTCGTCGTCGATAATAGCCCCGAGCACCCTGCCGAGAAACAGAACATCCTTCGAGTCGCCGATTCTCGCCGCTGCCGTCGCTTCTCGACTGTGAGCGCACCTACCATCAACCGCCCTCGTCGTGGGTGTCACGGTCACTTCCGCAGTTTTCATCCCCCACCGTCGAGCAAGTCGCCGATCGCTGCTGTCTCCTTTCTCCTTCTAGGATATTTGGTGAAGGAGTAAAAAGTGGTTTGGTGTTTGCTGTTGTGGAGTAGGGGATCAATTTATGGTGTTTGGTGATTTGTGGAGGGAGATCCCGATCCCGTGTTCGGTGTTTACTGTTTGGGTGCTGGTTTTTCGGTGTGGCATTTACACGTAGCTCGCACGTGCTTACGTGTTTCCGCATTCGTGGATTCGTCATCCGGGATTCTTATCCCTATATTCTATATATTCGAAATTAACAACTAAAAGTCAAGTCTCTTCGTGAACTAGTTTGTTATTTTGTTCAAGATTCTTTGATCTCTGCAAGTAGATCCAAATTTTTTTATCGTACTGCTATTGAAATTTCGTTAAGTTTATTGAGGGTTTACACGAGCTAACCCGATAATATCTTAATATCGTGCCTACATCTTTAATCTAAAACCTAGTCCCCCTTTCACATTGCATATGCATGTTTACATGAAAAAAATAACTAGATCCATGTGTTATAGATTACTAGATGAATTAAATATGTTAGATTGAATTTAATTTAATGAATTGATTACCATGCCTGTGAAATTGCATCTTAAAACTAGAATAATGCATGTTAAATATCTAGCATCACTTTTATTATTAATTAGCATGAATTATATGGTTGTATGATTAAGTTGTTGCCTATTCATATCAACATAAATTTTGGACTGCTGTTTGTATCTTTTTGTATTAGATTTTCGACCATGTTTTCGTTGTAATTTGAAATAACTTTCTGAATATGATTTATAGCCCCATGAATCTATTTTCTAGAACTTGTAACGGATCTAAATTCCGAGTTATAATTGTTAGATATTAGTATTTTAGTACAACTGTGTCTGAATTTCCAAATTCACAAATTCATGCATATCTTTATGTTCTATAATTAAATTGAACATGTTAATAGTAAAATAAAAATATGAAATAAATTTGGTTGAGACCAGACATGTGTAGAAACCACCCTGAATTTTTGTAGATTTAATTGATGAGTTTCTGATCTATTTATATGTGTTTATACAATTCATAACATGCTGTCTGAACATAAAACCTGAAAAGAATAGAGTTTTCAACCTAGAATTTGTAACTTTTATACGTCGTATATATATTCGCTGGAATTGGCAGAGAGTCTATTTTCTAAAATTTCTTTCAGGAGCTACTTGATAAGGATCTTATCTGGCCTAGTGTTTCGCCTTGGGGAGCCCCAATTCTGTTCGTCAATAAGAAGGATGGTAGCCGCATGCTTTACATTGACTACAGAGAGTTGAACAATGTCACTGTGAAGAATCGGTATCCATTGCCGAGGATTGACGATTTGTTTGACCAACTGGGAGGTGCTTCTGTGTTCTCGAAGTTGGATCTTCGTTCCGGGTATCATCAAGTTAAAGTGAAGTCAGAAGATGTTCCGAAACTGGCTTTCTGAATGAGGTACGGGCATTATGAGTTCTTAGTGATGCCTTTCGGAGTTACTAATGCACCGGCTGTGTTCATGAGTCTGATGAACCGGGTGTTCTCGCTGTTCTTGGATCAGTTTGTCGTGGTCTTCATTGACGACATATTGGTGTATTCTCAGAATAGGGAAGATTGTGCTGAGCATTTGCAGGTTGTTTTATAGACCTTGAGAGAGAACCAGCTGTATGGGAAGCTCAATAAGTGTGACATCTGGCTCGATCGGGTTGCTTTTCTGGGCCACATTATTTCTGGGGTTGGTGTTTCTGTGGATCCGTCGAAAATCTTTGCGGTCAAGGATTGGCCGATTTCAAAGTCTAATCCTGAGGTGCGGAGTTTTCTTGGTTTGGCCGGGTATTATCGGAAGTTCGTTCAGGATTTCTCGAAGATTATTAGGCCTCTGACTAGTTTGAAGAAGAAGGAGCAGAAGTTTGATTGGGATGAATCTTGTAATGAAGCTTTTGCCGAGTTGAAGCGTCGGGGACGTCAGCGCCTGTGCTGACTATATCCGATAGTTCGGGTGGTTTTGTGAACCATTGTGATGCATCGGGTAGAGATCTGGAAGCAGTGCTGATGCAGCGAGGCAGGGTTGTCGCTTATGCATCGAGGCAATTAAGACCTCATGAGAATAACTATCCCTCGCATGATTTAGGGCTTACGGTCGTTGTTTTTGCCTTGAAGTTGTAGAGGCATTATCTGCTTTGGGATAGAGTGGAGATATTGACAGATCACAAGAGCCTCAAGTATGTGTTCATGCAGAAGGAATTGAAAATGAGGAAAAGAAGATGGTTTGAATTGATGGCAGATTTTGATATCAATTTGCAGTATCACCCGGGCACGGTGAACTTGGTACCTGATGCTTTGAGTAGAAGGCCTGCAGCTATGTTCCTTACCAAGCAGAAGGAATTAGTAGAGGATATGAGGAGGCTAGAGTTGGATGTGCTACTTTCTAGATCAGCTCGGCAGTTCATGATGTTGCAGTTGCAGTCTTCTTTGATTGAGCAGATTAAGCAAGCCCAAGCAGGTGACCAGCAGTTGCAACAGTTTCGGAGTGAGGTGGAAGCCGGTTTGAGATCTGATTTGGTCATACATGCTGATGGGTCGCTTTGTTTTGGCTCTAGGTTGTGTGTACCTAGAGAAGAAATCAGGCATAATCTACTGGAGAAAGCTCATCGGTCTCCGTATTCTATTCATCCAGGTGGTACCAAGATGTACAGGAACTTGAAGCAACATTTCGGGTGGCATGGTATGAATTGAGTTGTGGCTAGATATGTCTCTCAGTGCCTGATCTGTCAGCAAGTGAAGACAGAGCATCAGAGGATCACGGGACTTTTGCAACCTCTTCCAATTCCAGAGTGGAAGTGGGAGAATATCACGATGGATTTTGTGACAGCTTTGCAAAGGAGACCCAAGGGTCATAATGCTATCTGGGTGATAGTGGATCGGCTGACGAAGTGTGCTAACTTCATTCCTTTCCGTGTGGGTCAGTCCACGGAGTGTTTGGCTGAGAAGTATGTTCAGAAGGTTGTTCGCCTGCATGGAGTTCCTGTCAGCATCGTATCGGATAGAGATACGAGATTCAGATCTCAATTTTGGGAGAGTCTGTAGAAGAGCTTGGGTACTAAGTTGAGCTACAGTACAGGTGCAGTCAGAAAGGATGATTCTGACCCTAGTAGACATGTTGAGATACTACATTGTTTGGAGGTTCGTGGGAATATCATCTTTACTTAGCCGAGTTCTCTTATAATAACAGTTACCAGGCGAGTCTCAAGGCTGCTCCATTTGAAGCTTTGTATGGGCGCAAGTGTAAATCGTCGGTCTGTTGGGATGATATCGGCGAGTGGAAGCTTTTGGGTCCTGAGTTGATCACGAAGACAGTTGATGTCGTGGCTCAGATCCGAAAGAACTTGCAGGCCGCTCAGGATAGGCAGAATATGTGGGCTGACTGTTGCTGTAGACCTCTAGATTTTGTGGTAGGCGACCATGTGTTCCTGAAGGTATTGCCTTGGAAGGGTGTTATCCGTTTTGGTGGTGGGGGCAAGTGGAGTCCTCGGTTCACCGGTCCATTCGATATTGTGGAACGTGTGGGCAAGGTGGCCTACAGGCTCGCGTTGCCGCCAGCTTTAGCAAATTTCCATGATGTATTCCATGTTTCTTAGCTCAGGAAAAACATTAGGGATGATAGTCATGTGATTGACTACTCAGACTTGTCTGTGAGGCCGAATTTGTCCTGTGAAATTCAACCGGTTTCTATCTTAGACCGTCGAGAGAAGGTATTGAAGAATAGAGTCATCAAGTTGGTTCATGTTTCTTGAAATCCTCACTCGCCAGGTGAGTCAACTTGGGAGTTGGAGGACAAAATTCGGGAGAAGTTCCATCATTTGTTTGAGTAGTTGTTTTGCCTTGTTTTGTTTTGTTTCGAGGTTCGCCCTATGTACCACTTGTATGAATTTCGAGAACGAAATTCTTCTTGTAAGGTGGGTAGGATTTGTAACCCCTATTTTTCTATTTTGGATTTTATTGTATTTTCTTTTCTTTTCTTAATTATTATATCTGTGTTCCTTTGAATAATAAACTTTTGCTCTTATTGGCTTCTTTTATTCCCTTTTGATCATTCCGTACTCTTTTCTACTATTTTTGGCTCATTACAAATCTTTGCTCGTCGTGTTTTGAGTTTGAATTGTTCCGCTATATGTTCATCTCATTGATTTCTACGTGTTTTTTTCTCTTTTCGGAGCCTAAACCTGTAGCCTAAACCCATTAACCCACAACCCAAAACCCCAACTTCTTAATCCCCTATAAATACTCCATTAAAACCCTAATATAATAAACCTAATAACTATTCTCTCTCTCTCTCTCTCTCTCTCTCTCTCTCTCTCTCTCTCTATCCCCCAACCTGCCGCTCACCCCTCTCTCCCCGTTTTCTTTTTCAAAAACCCAACCCATCGATCGTTCACCACCCCGACCATCCCGATCACCATCCCCGTCATCGCCCTAGCCCTTCGCCATCATCTCCTCCTCGCCCTTGCTCTGCTCTCACCCCTATCCCGTCACCGCCTCTCATCCAACACTCCCGAAACCCATCTCCTCGCCAACTGAACCCATCACCTGCCCCTTCGACCTCGCACCCCCGACCTCATCGACCACCGTGATCCTCTCCCGTATCCACCACAAAACCCCCTCACCCTCGTCGTCGTCTAGAGCCCCGAGCACCCCGCCGTCTCCTCCTGTTTCGTCGAGAAACAGAGCATCCTTCGAGCCACTGATTCTCGCCGCTGCCGTTGCTTCTCGACTGCGAGTGCACCTGCCATCAACCGCCCTTGCCGTGGGTGTTGCAGTCACCACTGTAGTTGCCGCCCCCCACCGTCGAGCCAGTTGCCGACCGCCGCTGTCTCCCTTCTCCTTCTTGGTTGTTCGGTGAAAGAGGGGAAAGTGGTTTGGTGTTTGCTGTTGCGGAGTAGGGGATCGATTTATGGTGTTTGGTGATTTGTGGAGGGAGATCCCGATCCCATGTTTGGTATTTGCTGTTTGGGTGCTGGTTTTACGGTGTGGCATTTACACGTAGCTTGCACATGCTTGCATGTTTCCGCATTCGTGGAATCGTCACCCGGGATTCTTATCCCGTTATTCTATATATTTAAAATTAACAACTAAAATGCAATTCTCTTCTTAAACTAGTTTATTGTTTTGTTCAAGATTCTTTGATTTCTGCAAGTAGATCCAAATCCTTTTTATCGTACTGCTATAGAAATTCCGTTAAGTTTATTGAGGGTTTACACGAGCTAACCCAATATATTCTTAACATCGTGCCTACATCTTTGATCTAAAACCTAGTCCCCTTGCGCATTGCATATGCACGTTTACATGAAAAAATAACTAGATCCATGTGTTATAGATTACTTGATGAATTGAATATGTTAGATTGAATTTGATTCAAAGAATTGATTACCATGCCTGTAAAAATGCATCTTAAAACTTGAATTATGCATGTTAAACATCTAGCATCACTTTGATTATTAATTAGTATGAATTATCTAGATGTATGATTAAGTTGTTGTCTATTCATATCAAAATAAATTCTGGACTGCTGTTTGTATCTTTTTGTATCAGATTTTCGACCATGTTGTTGTTGTAATTTGAAATAACTTTCTGAATATGTTTTATAGTCCCATAAATCTATTTTCTAGAACTTTTAACGGATCTTAATTCCGATTTATAATCTGTTAGATATCAGTATTTTAGTACAACTGTGTCTGAATTTCCAGCTTCACAAATTCATGCAAATCTTTCTGTTCTATAACTAAATTGAACATGTTAATAGTAAAATAAAAATATGTAATAAATTTGGCTGAGACTAGACATGTGTAGGAACCACTGAATTTTTGTAGATTTAATTGATGAGTTTTCTGATCTGTTTCGTCTGTGTTTATACAATTCATAACCTGCTGCCTGAACATAAAACCTGAAAAGAATAGAGTTTTCAACGTAGTTTCTATGACTTTTATATGTCGTATATATATTCGTTGGAACCGACAGAGATTCTATTTTCTAGAATTTCTGACGGATCCATATTTGCTTTTCTGTAGTAGCGGTAATCTGTGTTTTTATATAGCAACGTCATGCTGTCCAGATTGTATGATTTGTGTGCAATTAATATGGTTGTTTATTGATTTGTCTATAACGAGTAGAATTAGTCACACCTAGCATGATAAAACCTTGAAACCTTATTGCATACTCACATAGGATGAAAATAAACTATTAACAAGCCGAGGTATTGTGGGTTGACTAGGTAGTGAACGATCAGAAAATGTACTCGGTAAAGGCCTTCTTGCTTGCATGATTTTTTACATGGAAGATGGAGAATTGATTGTTATTGTGTGATCATGCTATCATGATATCTTTTCATCTTGTTACCGAGTACACGATCAGTGAATTCACCATCAGTCTTAAACGTTCACTGTGTGCTTGCACTGAAACTGTGGTATGGAACATATTGGACGCAGTAGTACGTGCACTAGATAGATTAACAAAATGATTAATAACCTGCATCTGATATTCCACGAATGATCCTGTATATCGTCATCAAGAAAGAATTTCAATTGAGATCATGCATTACATATATGATTAAATATAGACCTTTGATATTATTGCCTATCTTTGATTTTGTTATTGACTTTGATCCCGTCCGTTTTCTTTGATATGCATGCTTCCTATTATTCTCTATTTCTATAACCCCTGTTTCTCCAATTCCGTATTTTCTGTGTATTTTTGGTGTTTTAAATTTATGTAAACTATTTTCTGCTTTCAAATTCTTTTGTCAAAATATATTTTCGGATCTCCTACTAAAGTTATTTTTAATCAATAATTTTAGCTGTAACTATTTTTCAACGATTTTTGCATTGTAATACTGTTCTTATTATTGTTATTATCAGTATTATTTTAGCAGTGTTATTATTTGCATTATTATATTTTTTATTGTTAATATTATCATAGTCTAATTTATCTAATATTGTTATAATTATTTTCTTTTTGGATTTAAAAACCCTAAACCCTATTCTTTATTTCTTGGATCCATTTACAAAACCTAATACGATTACTTAAACCCACCTAACTACCCATACCCATTTTAACACACCCGAAACCAGTTACCCATTTTAAAACCCAACCCTACATCAGCTGTCACACCCCTATTAACCCTATTCTCACCCTAGCTATATATATTAACCCCCCATCTGTTTACCCTATCATCTTAACCCATCAGCTGTCTTGCTCTCTCCCATTGTTGCACCCATTCTCCTTCCTCTCGCTCTCTCTCTCTCTCTCTCTCTCGTCGACAGCACGCAACGGACAGCCGCCTCGACAGCCACCCTCTTGTTTCCCCCTCTCTGGCCTCCTATCGTCGTGCCCTACAGCGCACCACCTGCGACGCAGCCTCGACGCACCCACAGACATCGCCGCCCTTCTCCCCTTTGCGCCCTACCTCTTGCATCGCACCACCCACGACAACCCCTCCGCCCTCTGCTGCTATCCCCCTGCCCGGCTGCGCCCAGCCTACAGCCACCTCTGCCTAGCCCTAGCCTGTGCTCCTCCCGACTACAGCACAATAGCCCTGCTCACCGCCAGTCATCGCCAAGCCAAGCCCTCTGCCATTGCTGTTTGGTTTTGATCATCTGTGACTGTAAGCCGTCGATCGCTGTGATCATCTTGATCATCGTGATCATCGTGTCCCCTTAATTCTGATCTAGCTGTCCGATCTTGTGATCTTCATCTCTTGGTCTCTTCATCTTGATCTTGATGGTTTGAATCCTAGCCGTCCGATCTCCTATTGATCATCACGATCATGATGATCATCAATTTTCTTTGATCACTTCCGTTTGATCGATCAATCTTGATCTTCATCATTATGCTTTATAGTTGAATATTATTGCATTAGACTTATTGTATTGAGACTTAATATTATTGTGATTGGATTTATTATTGTATTGGGCTTATGACCCAAACTATATTATTTGTTTCTAGACGTTGGATTATTGTATTTGGATATTTCATATTGTTTATCCCAAGTATTATTGTTAATGTGGTTATTATTATTGCCTGTGCAATTATTTTGTATTGTTATTATTGTTGAGTTGAATGGGTAAATAGCTTATGGATGATGCAAGTCATTTGCTAGGACAATGTCACATGCTTGTTTCTGTATTTTTGGAAAGCAGGGCGTGACAAGTTTTTTAGTGGTATCAGAGCCTGGGTTCGGATAATATATCAGTCAAACGTGACTAACGAAATGAGGTTTGGCTTTGACTGATATATTAATCAGATTTGGGTTTTACCAGTTTGACTCAATAATATGTGCAATACTAGAATCACATGGATAATTAATAACCAACTCATGATCTGGACGCTAACCGTTTGATTTTTATTACAGACCAGGGTTAGGAAAGGTGCTTCATCTTCCCGTGCTGGGGATGATCAGTCTGATGAGCCAACTGTTGCACAGATGATGCAAATGCAGCATGACCACAACGAACTGATGATGCGGATGCAACAGGAACATATTGAACAGATGAGAATGACTTTCGAAGCTGCTAATAGGGAACCCGTTGTACCTGCCCCTGCATTGCTGCCACCGAGACCTAGTAATGTGGTAGATTTCATGAGGCTCCATCCAGATAAGTTCTCGGGCACTGAAGGTCCGCTTGAAGCTGAGCAATGGCTTATCAGGACTGCACAGTTGTTGGCTGCAGCACAGATATCGGATGTGGATCGTGTGGATGTTGTGTGCATCCAACTTGTTGATCTTGCTCACATCTGGTGGCAAACTGAGGCTGAACGATTGGGGTGACCCATTCCCTAGGCGACCTTCACTGAGAGCTTCCTCGCGAAGTTTTTCCTAATGCCACCAAGACTGAAATAGAACGAAAGTTTGTCTCGTTAACTTAGGTTCATTAGATGGTGTTTAATCAAGCTTTTTTATTGTTATTTCATAAAGTTCTGACATTAAACTAAACACTGTCTTGAATTAGGTAATTCGAACCGTAAATGAGTATGCTGTGCAATTCACCCAACTAAGTCGTTTTGCTACTTCTATGGTGGCGAATGACGAAGTAGAGGCTGTCGTTTCTTGTTGGGCTTGGATATTGAGATTCAGGATCATCTTGCTGCTTTGATACTTCGTTATTATGATGATATCCTAGATGCTGCTAGAATTCAGGAGCAGACTAGTATGAGAAAGCGTGCTATTCAGCGGTCTGTTCCGCACCCTGTTGCTGCCACGCCTTCTGGAGGGCCTATTAGGAGGCCAGTTCTGACCCTTCCTGCTAAGGCATTGCCATTCCCAACTATTGTTTAGAGGCAACACTTGATCTGTTCCTACTGTCACAAGACTGGACACTTGTGCGAGGATTGCAGGATAGCGAATCGCCTGTGTCTTCTATGTGGAGGCAATGATCTCATGGCTCACAATGGCCTTATGTCCAGGCCCCAAACACCATTTGGAGGTCCCGCTCTGCAGGTAGCACTTGCTCGTGGTCATGGCAGACCACCACTCCCACCTCAGAGGCAGATGTTTTATTAGAGGGGAGCCGCTCCGAGTGGTAATCTTCCTGCAGGTCGTGGTCAGGCTTACAACCTGACTACGCAGGATGCTGAAACCGCTTTGGGCGTTGTTGCAGGTATATCTTTAGTTGTGTTTATTTGGATTTTACTTTCATTCTTCCTTGCTATCTTGTTATTCTATTCTATTGCTTTATCATGATATCCTTCCATTTATGTCTGCTTCTTGCATTTTGCTTCGACATATTGTATTCACATCTTTGACTTCTTGCTAGGCATTATCCTTGTTCACTCTTTTCCCGCTCATGTTCTCTTTGACTCTGGTGCTACTCATTCATTTGTTTCCTCCCGCTTCGTAAACATGCATCACTTGGCTAGCAGTGCTATGCCAGCAGCGTGGAACATTACTATAGGTGGAGGTGTTTTCGTGTGTTCTCAGATCTGTGAGCAGGGTCCTTTGGTTATTGGTAGTGTTGATTTTGTTGCCGATCTGATTGTCATCAACAATTCTGGTTTTGATGTTATCTTTGGGATGGATTGGCTTGGTATCACTCATGCTGTAATTGATAGCTGCAAGAAGAAGGTGGTGTTCCAAATACCGGGTCGTCAGGAATTTGAATTCTGTGCTAGTGAAACACCCCTTGCTTGTGTGGAGAAGTTGTCGTCAGGAAGTTGGAGTGATAGAGGAAGTGTGTGCAAATGGTGATGTTGCACCGTTGATTTTGCGAGATTTTCTGGATATTTTTCTTGTGGAATTGTCGGGATTACCGCCAGATCGTGAAGTGGTGTTCAGTATTGATGTTCAGCTGGGTATAGCTCCAATCTCTAAGAGTCCATATAGAATGGCTCCTGTTGAGTTGGCTGAGTTGAAGGAGCAGATTTGGAGTTGCTGGATAAAGGTTTTATTAGGCCGAGTGTTTCGCTTTGGGGAGCTCCAGTACTATTCGTTAATAAGAAGGATGGTAGTCACAGGTTGTGCATTGACTACTGCGAGCTCAATAATGTCACAGTGAAGAATCGATATCCGTTGCCAAGGATTGATGACCTATATGATCAATTGGGAGGCGCTTCAGTATTTTCAAAGCTGGATCTTCGTTCTGGTTACCATCAGGTTAAGGTGAAAGTTGGATTTTTGAAGCTGGATCTTCGTTCTTCGTTCTTCACTGACCACAAAAGTCTTAAGTATGTGTTCACTCAGAATGAACTGAATATGAGGCAAAGTCGATGGTTGGAATTGATGGCGGATTATGATATCAGTTTGCAGTATCATCCTGGTAAGATTAATTCGGTGCCTGATGCTCTGAGCAGAAGACCTATTGCCATGGTTCTTACTAGGCAGAAAGAGCTTGTGGAAGCTATGAAGAGGTTAGATTTGGAAGTGGTTTTGCCTAATTCTGAGCAGAGTCGTATGGTGCTTCAGTTGCAGTCCTCTTTGGTGGATCAGATTAAGTAGGCACAGTCTGGTGATGTGCAGTTGCAGAAGTTTCGAGCTGATGTTGAAGCTAGTTCAAGGACCGATATGGTGATTCATGAGGATGGATCTCTCCGCTTTGGGACCCGTCTATGTGTTCCGAAGGGGGAAGTCAGGCAGAAGTTACTTGAAGAAGCTCACCGTTCGCCGTATTCTATTCATCCCGGTGGTACGAAGATGTATTGGGATTTGAAGTTGCATTTCAACTGGCTTGGTATGAAGAGGGATGTTGCAAGATTTGTTTCTCGGTGTCTAACCTGTCAGCAAGTGAAAGCAAAATATTAGAGGACTGCTGGACTTCTTCAACCGCTTCCAATTCCAAAGTGGAAGTGGGAGAATATTACTATGGATTTCGTGACTGCTTTGCCTAGAAGTTCCAAGGGTCACAATGCCATCTGGGTGACTGTGGATCGCTTGACGAAGAGTGCTTATTTCATTTCCTTCAGAGTGGGTCAGTTTATGGATAGCCTTGCAGAGAAGTACATGCAAGAGATTGTGAGGTTGCATGGTGTTCCTGTCAGCATTATATCAGACAGAAATAATAGATTCATATCTCAATTTTGGGAGAGTCTTCAGAACAGTCTTGGGAGTAAGCTAAGATTCAGTATTGCATTCCATCCGTAGACAGATGGTCAATCGGAAAGGACTATTCAAACACTGGAGGATACATTGAGGTCTTGTGTGCTTCAGTTTGGAGGATCTTAGGAAGATCATCTACACTTGTTGGAGTTTTCATACAACAATAGCTACCAAGCAAGTCTTAAGGCAGCTCCGTATGAAGCTTTGTATGGTCGGAAGTGTAGATCACCAGTTTTCTGGGATGACATTGGTGAGATGAAGCTTTTGGGGCTAGACTTGATCACGATGACTTTTGATGCAGTGGCCCAGATCAAGAAGTATCTTCAGGCAGCTCAGGACAGACAGAGGAAATGGGCAGACATTCACAGGAGACCGTTGGAATTCGAAGTGGGTGACCATGTGTTCCTCAAGGTATCACCATGGAGAGTTGTTATCCGATTTGGAGGAGGGGGCAAGCTAAGCCCTAGATTCATTGGTTTGTTTGATATGATGGAATGAGTAGGCAAGGTGGCCTATAGACTCGCATTGCCGCCAACTATTTCTGGAGTGCATGACGTCTTCCATGTTTCTCAGCTCATGAAGTATGTCAGGGATGATAGTCATGTTATTGACTACTAGGAATTGTCTGTTCAACCAGATTTGTCCTGTAAGATCCGTTCGGTTTCGATTGTGGACCAACGAGAGAAGATTTTGAAGAATAAGGTTATCAAATTGGTTCGAGTTGCTTGGAATCCTCACTCGCCTAGTGAGTCGACTTGGGAGCTTGAGGAAGAGATTCAGAAGAAGTTTCCCCATCTTCTTGTGTAGTTCTTTTCTTTTTTTTCGGGGTTACCTTACTCCCACTTGCTTAAATTTTGAGGACGAAATTTTATTGTAAGGTGGTTAGGATCGTAACTACCGTTTTCGTTCTTTTCATTTTTTCCTTCTTTTGTAATATTTTATTTTCATTGAATAAAATACTCTATTTTTCTTTCTTGATCATCTTCATTAAATTTTATTCATGAACTACTCTTAATCTTCTTGTTGAACTATTTTCTTGTTGAACCTATTTCTATTTGATTGTGGGTATTTTATTTGAACCCTATTGTCTTTAAATCCACCTCTTATAGAACCCAAAACTCAATTGTAATTAGTTCTTGACCCAAACCCATTATTATTGAATCCTAAATTATTAACCCAATATCCTAATTGTACTCTATAAATACAATCCTATTACAAACCCTAAAAACACAAAATACAAATCCTAAACCCTAGCCGTCATCTCTCTCTCCTCTCTCCTCTCTCTCCCGACGTCAGAACCCATTTTCCCGCCCAAACCCAACAGCACCTTCCTCGACCTCCATCTCTGGCAATCCCCGTCAGCCCCAGAGCGACGCCCATCGCTGCCCATACCCCCTCAACGATGCCGGACCCCGACTACCTCCTCTGCTTCTCAACATCAGTAGCAGCCCAAACCCCGACGCCTACTACTCCCCTGTTCCTCTCTCTCGTTCGTCAGAAGCTAGCCTAACGACCACCGCTCGATGCTGTCGAACGTCGCCGACATTGACCCCCTGGCCCTACTTGCAGTTGCTGCTGTTTACTGTTGTTGCCATTGCTCCACTGTTGAATCTTCTATTGTTGCTGAGTTTCTCTTTTGTGCACGTAGTTTGCACGTAGGTCGTGGGTTCGTGAGTTCGTTGTTCTGGGATTCTCATCGTGTTATTCTTGGTATTCAAATTAATCGTCCAAAAGGTAAGTCACTTTCCTCTTGAATTGAATCTTGTATCAAATTCAAGTTTTTATTGAAATTCTTGCAAGTAGTTCCAATTGTTCATTGTATCGTATATTGTTCTTCCCTTTTTGTTAAGTATATTGAGGGTTTACATGAGCTAACGCTGCTAACCCAAATATCCTCGACTTCGTGTCTTTATTGACTCCAAAAATTGAATCTTTCATGCATCTATGTAGTATTGATGATAGGGTTACTCATATAATCACAACACAATTAATCTATTGTAGAAATAATTGCTAGGTAGTATGTTTGATTGGTCGATTGATGTTTGGTTGATGATAAAATGGTAGATGTGTGTATTCTTAATTTTATTTACCATGGTTTTACACCCATCATGCTGATTATAAAGTTTATTGACTAATAGAACGATACCCATCATGTTCAACAAATTTATTTCATGAAAAACGTCAAAAAACTGTATGTTGTTTGCTTTTTTGTATTTGCCTGATGATTTCGACCCATTATTTGATCTCAAAATCAATAACTTTCTGAATAATAATTGTAGCCCTAAGTCTCTTGTTTCCAAAACATCTTGAATCACCGAATTCCGAGTTGTATTGCAAAAGTTATGATGATTTTACTACTGCTGTATTTTATTTCCAAATTTTCAGATTCATGTATGTTTTCATGTTTATACTATATTAAAATCTAATTTAATATTAAAATAATGCTCTGATA
Source organism: Hemerocallis citrina (assembly GCA_017893485.1). Taxonomy (NCBI): domain Eukaryota; kingdom Viridiplantae; phylum Streptophyta; class Magnoliopsida; order Asparagales; family Asphodelaceae; genus Hemerocallis; species Hemerocallis citrina. The sequence goes on along the minus strand of CM030364.1, from coordinate 231,711,048 downwards.
ATTTTTAGAATGTTATAACATGTTTAGGAGTCTAATAATTATTTTTGATGATTTTATTATTGAGTTTTCGCTGATTCTAAAAATAAAATAACATGATGCCAATTTTTTGCCGAAACATTAATCTGTAAAGAATGATGTGTTTGACCTAGCTACTGTTGTCAGATTTTGTATTGTAAATATGCGTTGGAATCATGTGAAAGTCTAGTTTCCATAATTTTTGACGGATTCAGTTTTCGATTTCTTTAGCAGCGGAAAAACTGATTTTTGTACAGTTACCTCTTGCTGTCCAAAAATTCATTTTCCAGATTTTCTTAATATAATTATTTCTATATCATTATATTGCATGAATTGAAGTGTATATGTAGCACTGCATGATCCTAATGTGTTATTTTCATCATTCTAATTGTCCTATCCAAATTTATCATCCTATTGTTTCTCTATTGTTACTATCGTTCTTCTAATTTCTCTAATGAATAATGTATTGTTGCATTGATAAAATAATTAACAAGCCGAGGTTTAAGGGATTGACTTGGGTAGTAAATGATATAGTGACTGTGTCGACCAGTGTTTTATCGATTGATTGTTGGAGCGCTGACTATGGCGCTCCAATCTTTCGTGTATCGCATCAGTGTATCAGTGAATCAGTGAATCATTATAATGTGTCGTGCATAATATTGTTATCGTATCAGTGATTATCGTACGGACACATGATCTATAAAATTCACCACTAGAGTCTAAACGAAGTTGATTGTATGCATCAAACCTATAGAATGGGATGCAGTAGTACGTGCATTAGTTATGATTAAAATGATTAATAAACTTAAGAATTGATACAATATCGACATTGCATATTGTACATCATTATTTCTATTGATATCGAATATCGTCTAAGTGTTATTGATACCACTGTACATTGTTATCGAATATTGAATTATTGTTTATAACCATTGCATCAATTACTATTGATTTTGATTATTGTTATTGTCCCATGTTATTGATTCCTATTGATCCATTGAATTCATTGTTATATCGTTATTCCATTGTTTCCTTGCTTTCTCTACTTGCTGTCCATGACTTGGTCTAAGGATAATTTTTCTCCTTTTTTTAGATGAAGTATTCACATGTAATGAATGAGAATTACCTGCTAGGATTGGAGAACAAGCTTTCTAAAGATTTATGCTTTCTGGTTGAATATAATTGCATTGGACTTATTGTATTGAGACTTATTATTATTGTGATTGGATTTATTATTGTATTGGGGTTATGACCTGGATTTTATTATTTGTTCCTAGAAGTTGGATTATTATATTTGGATATTTCATATTGTTTATCCCAAGTATTATTGTTCATGTGGTTATTATTATTTTCTGTGCAATTGTTTTGTATTGTTATTATTGTTGAGTTGAATGGGTAAACAGATTACGGATGATGCAAGTCATTCGCTGGGCCAATGTCACATGCTTGTGTTCCGTATTTTTGGGAAGCGGGGCGTGACAGTAACACTAGTCACAAGGTTATATTTTTCATGGCGAGGGATTGAACCCTATAATTGGATAAATGTTCAGCAATTTGCATTCAAAAGCTATGTTGTATGGGCGACATAGATATCCAAACAAGCAATTCATTAGAATAGCATCCTTATGTTTGATGCATTATAATAATCACTTCTTTCATCACTTAAACTATCTGGGTTCATTTACATTATTTCATAATCACGTGTATTCTGTAATGATTGATTTGTGGTTTGGGAGCAAACAAGATTATCGCTGATTTCACCAGCCTTACGTCAATCTCACAAGCTAACAATCCCACAGATTTATGTTGTGCAGATGAGATTTTCTTGACGGAGGCGAAGACCAAGATGTGATGGCGACACTCAAATTGTGTACCTCATAAGTCCATTGTCATTTTATTTGTTGTAAATGAGAGGGTCTCATGTATTATGTAACATTTATATTATGAAGGAAAATCAATGAACAAAAGTTTTAAATTTTTGTTGTTTATATTATTACCTTGAAGATTCGGTCTTGGAAAAGTCACGGTTTCCCATTGTACGGGTTCTGAGGCATTACAGCTTCCTCCAATCCGTTAATACTTCAGCACGAAATTATGACCAAAGTGAGGGGTAAATAGCGTCATGGTCATGTGCGTGGAATGGGTTTAGGACCAACAATCACTCAAGCCTTTGGTCCTTGTGCTTCAACTTCCGGGGGGTCCCAAAGTGAGAAAATGACTTAGCTGATAGAAAAGGTGGAAAAACTTAGAGAAGTTCTTGCATCTGTAATCAGGCAACAAAATCCTGACGCCGAAGTTTCATTCCAGACACAGGTTAGTAATATAACTTACACCAATTTCTTTGAAGTAAATCATTATTTCTGTGTAGTTCAAAAAATATAGACTTTGTTATTAGTTAGAAAACATCATTTATGAGCTAATCCAACTTGTAGAACCGAGTTTTGATTCACGATTTGCAAGATATGACCCTGAATCACTTTCAATTAATAAAGTAAACCGATACTCCGATACCAGAGAAACTCGCATTTATATTTCACCAGTTACTTAGTAAAATAAATTGTCTCACAGTTTTATAGATTCCAAGTTCAATTTCAATGAAGTATAATTCCTTGTATTCGCTCGATACATCAAAATGAGAGTGAAACAAGTGACAAGTTAACAAATGAGTTCAAAAAAATACGAAACTAAGCTATTAGTTAGGAAACATCGTTTGTGAGCGAATCTAGTTTGTAGAACTGATTTTTGACTCACGGTTTGCAGGATATGACTCCATATCACTTTTAATTAATAAAGTAAACTGATACTCTATTATCAGAGAAAATTCAAGTTTATATCTCACCCATTACTTGATTAGTAATGAGATACTTAGTAAAATAAAGAGTCTCACCAATTTTATAGATTCCAAGCGCAATTTCGAGGAAGTATAATTCCTTGTATTCACACGATACTTCAAAATGATAGTGAAATAAGTGAAAAGTTTAAAAAAAATGAGTTCAAAAAAACAAGAAACTTTTCAGTTAGTTAGAAAACATCATTTATGAACTAATCCAACTTGTAGAACTGGGTTTCAACTCATGATTTGCAAGATATGACTCCGTATTACTTTATATTAATAAAATAAATCGATACTTCGATACTGGAGAAAATTCGAGTTTATATCTCACCTGTTACTTGATTAGTAACAAGATACATAGTAAAATACATAGTCTCATCAATTTTATAGATCCCAAGATCAATTTCAATGGATTATAATTACGTGTATTCGCTCGATACTTCAAAATAAAAATGAAATAAGTGAAAAGTTAACGAAGGAGTTCAAAAAATTATGCAACTTTGCTATTTGTTAGGAAACATTGTTTAAGAGCTAATCCAACTTGTAGAACTAAGTTTTGACTCACGGTTTGCAAGATATGATTCATATTTCAATTAATAAAGTAAACCAATACTCTGATATCGGAAAAAATTCAAGTTTATATCTGACCCGTTACTTGATTAGTAACGAGATACTTAGTAAAATAAATAGTCTTTCCAATTTTATAGATTCTAAGCTCAATTATGACACATTTTGTGCATGTTCATGTCGATTTGGTGCATTACATAGGGCTACCAAAGAATTTAATTGGTTTCAAGTCATGCAAATCCAGTACGGCAAATTATCGACAAGCATGGAAGCAATTCCGCAGAAAGAAGGCGTAGCAGTAACAGTAGTTTGTAGGTGTTATTTCTTTGTGTAATTTATTTTGAATATATATGTAACACCCCGAATTTCAAATAAGGATAAATTCGAGATTTCACAGGATCTTTACTTCACTTCGTACAATTTTACAAGAAATTTAAAACTTTTCATTCACAATACATCAGAGTTCAATTACAACTTGGTTTTACACAGCGGAAGAATGATATTTACAATAAAACATTTACAACATCTTTAAAATAAAAGCAGCATCAGCATATCCACTTCATAGCTTCATGTATGATCCTTTACCTGCATGTCAATCTGTGGGCACGTCAGTTACTTACAACTGACGAAATGTTATACACGGCTATCCTCTCTATGCCGGGAATAGTATAACGATCTCATACTTTAGCAAATCACAAAAAGATTGAATGAACATATAAAGTGTCAAAAGTGATTATTCTAAATATAAGTGTATGTCATGCCTTAATGCCTAATGCACACAATTCTACACTAGGATGACACTAATGCACACTTGTTCGGATTCTATGCATCCCATACTACATAGGTCCGAGGGCAAGCGCCTACGTTCTTCACAATACAGGGCTCGATCCCTCGCCATGAAAACTACCCGGTAGCAAAACAAAGTTCAGACTATTCCACGAATGTGAATCCCAGCCTTGGAGTCCACCAACAGCTGTTATAACAGATTCCCCATCGTACGAACCGTCCCGTATGTGACCCTCTAGCCCAGTATATACATATTCTTTGGAGTATGGTAAACATCCGCCGACTACCCTAAGTCTTGGATAAAATACAGTCCATCTCCTACGGAGCAACCACAGTCCACCAACTGGGTCTATAGCCAAGGAGATCCACCGCCGACTATATAGAAGCACCCATTTACGTTTGCACAAGTTTATTACATCTTCACTTAAGTGCCTAATTATTTTTAGTTCAAGACATTAATATATTATCACCCTAGAATCAGTTTTACCTCATACCGGATTTATTCACAAAATACGAGATCGCCCGACGGCATTATCTCAAAATCATATCAATTCTTTCTTTCAAAATTACCGGTAACCGAAGTCTTACTAATTCTTAATCATAATCTTTCATGTACAAGAAACATGGGTACACATACCCTTTAGTAATCATGTCTTAAACTTATATAATTTCATCTTTCAATTCACTTCACAAAATAATCAAATCTTGTCTTAATACTTATCCACAAAGTAATCATTTCATAGTCCTGCCACTATTCATGATCTAGTTATTCATAATAAATAATAGTTCATTCACAATTTCAAATTCATACGATGTCTCATTTTAACATGATTCAATGTCTCATCTTTAGCACTAAACATGATTTACTCATTCACAACAAAATCTTTCATGATCTCAAAAGTCACATAACTCAACCATATTGCATTTCTAGAAATAAAGAGATTTCAATTCACCCTAAATCATTATTTTGTAAATTAAAAGTCATGCTCTTTACTAATACTTTTGTAGTCATTTATTTTTCTTCCTATCTCAAATCCTCGTTAAAACTTATCAATTACACAAAAACAATCTTTCAGAATAAATTCTTCATTTATGTTTTATGAATACTAAAATTTTCTCAAAATGAAACACTTTTGAAAGTTTTTACCAAACTGGCCCACTTTCGAAACTATTTACCACATTAACCTACTCACTATCAAAATTGCAGTGGAACTTTTTACCAAACTGACCCACTTTTGAAACTATTTACCAAATTGACCGACTCACTATTGCTCTGTTCGTTTTACAAAAAAAAATGTGAGACATGAAATAGTTTATTTGGTAAAAACTAATTTCTACTTAATTTGTGTAACACCCCATAGTTTTCAAAAAAAAAAAAAGGTATAAAATATATATATATATATATGGTTTAAAAGATGTTGGCTGATGGTTATAATATATGCATGGTAGTAAAAATGTGTTGGAAGTGAGTAATGAATGGAAATGGATTTATAATGGGTGGGGGCCACATTAAATTGAAACAACATCAAGCACAAATGTGTGCTTCCGCTGGCTTATGTTCTCTGATGAGTGAGTATAAGGTAAATTGTAAGTATGGAAATAGTACCATATCGGATGTAATTAGGAATATAATATAATATAAATACTAAAAGCCAATGATCAAGAGTCACCAATTCGGTTAACCACCTTTTGAGAGGCAGCCTGTGGTGGGCAGTTGTACTACATAGTATCTAATTTGTCTTATAAATTGTATAAATTGTCCGAGCTCGGGGCAGGGGCGTTACAAATGGTATCAGAGCCGACTTTCGACACCGAGTGTGGGTAAGAGTGGGTGAGATGTATGCCTGAGAGGGAGCGGGGTTGTGGCCAGGACGCCCGGTAAATCCACGGGGGTGGGCTAGGGGTCTGGACAACACGCAGAATCAGGGTACGCCCGGTAAATCCACGGGGGTGGGCTAGGGTACTCCACTCCACATCGGCTAGAAAGTAGATCCTGCACTAGTTGTGCATGCCCTGTGCTCAGCGAGGACGCTGATTTCTGAAGGGGGGGTGTGTGTAACACCCCGTAGTTTTCAAAAAAAAAAAAGGATATAAAATATATATATATATATATGGTTTAAAAGATGTTGGCTGATGGTTATAATATATGCATGGTAGTAAAAATGTGTTGGAAATGAGTAATGAATGGAAATGGATTTATAATGGGTGGGGGCCACATTAAATTGAAACAACATCAAGCACAAATGTGTGCTTCCGCTGGCTTATGTTCTCTGATGAGTGAGTATAAGGTAAATTGTAAGTATGGAAATAGTACCATATCGGATGTAATTAGGAATATAATATAATATAAATACTAAAAGCCAATGATCAAGAGTCACCAATTCGGTTAACCACCTTTTGAGAGGCAGCCTGTGGTGGGCAGTTGTACTACATAGTATCTAATTTGTCTTATAAATTGTATAAATTGTCCGAGCTCGGGGCAGGGGCGTTACAATATATATGTGTTGTAAAACTTAACTTTTCGTGATTCTTTGTGCAGCAATGTTTAAATATGTGAATTTATGTGAATTTTGATTGATTTACTGGATATTGGACTGGATTGTTGGATATTCATGTGAATTTTGATTGTTTCTTATGATATTAGTATTAATTATATGACTTTTGAATGTGTATTGTACTGAATTGCATGAAATTTTATGTGATTTATATTACATATATTTGTATACGATAAATTAATAGAAAATTGGAAAAAACGAACAAAAATAGCTATCCCGACACTTTTGAAAATGCTGGGTAGCTAATAATGGAAGAAAAGAAAATAAAAAATAATAATGAAAGAGCTTTCTCTGCGCTATTTTTTAAAATATGAAAAATGAAAATGGACCTACCCATGTTGTGAATCACCCTTAAGGGGGGGGGGGGGGGGGGTGAATAGGGTGATCGTGCGGAATTAAAAAAATTAAAGAAATAAAGTAAAGTAAAGTTAAGTAAATGCAAGAGGGACAAGAAACGCAAACATAGATGACGCAGCGATATAACGTGGTTCGACCCCCACCTCTACGTCCACACCACCTACTTATAGCAATTCTCCGCCACAAGCGTTCCACTATACTCAAAACCCTTAGTACAGTAATTCTCGGATTTAGAATGAGAGACCTATTATACCCAAATGAATTCTAATCCAGGTCCCATTAATCTCACCGAAGTGCAAGGAAAAGAAAGGAAAAACTCAAGATCGCTTAAGATCTTGACTAAAGAATACAACCAATTTAACGCTCGCACTCGGATTGATTATCAAGAGATTAGTTCAAAGTATTTTTCTCAGTAGCAATAGGTCTAGAAGACACAGTGGATTCGTTCTCTTAAGTAGAAGAGGAAGTGTATCGATCAAAAGTAGAAACGATGCATTCCTAAAAAAGGTATACAGCCTAAGTTGCGGTCGAACAGTAAAAGTGTGTGGTAGGCCGTTCAGCTCTCTGGCTTAGCTAGAGAGATGAAAGTTCGACTGCTTTCTTAATCAACTGAAGTTGCGGTCGACTACAACGGTCGACCGGCATTAGGTACGCTCGACCGATTCTTGGCTATATAAATTGAATCCACTTTGTTTTCTTACCATAAACTAACCAATCTTTAATCAATCGTGTATAATAAATATCTCACGAAAATATTACTAAAAATCCAGTCTTTATAGATTGCTTGGAGACCAATTAATTGAGAACTCCTTTTGAATAACTTCATCTTTTCCCATATATGCAATCTTCTTTTATTACTTTCCTTGTTTGTTTATTTGTGAATCTATCTTGAATCTCTTTTTGGTGTTAATTGATCCTGAAATCTGACACACTAAATTCAAACTTATTAGTACAAGTTAGCACGTTTTGTGCACACCAAACTAAGGGTCAACAATCTGCCCCTTTTGGTGTGAACAAAACATGCATGATTGTTTGAAACTTAAAACGAAGCATATAAAATACTCCCCCTAAATTTAGTACATCCTGTAATATAGATTTTCGTAAATAGAGAATAAATACTCCCCCTGAATACAACGCCACCTGTAATACAGAACTTAAAGAACAAATATATGGGAGGGAAAAGAGACGAGAGTATTAATTCATGAAATGATTTGAAAAACATTGTGGAAATCGTTTGAAAACATTCTAAAAACATTCTCCCCCTTTTTGGAACAGACCAAAAGGGGATGGATATACGAGACATAAGTAAAATAATTCTTGGAAAGTTCGTAAAACCAATCATCAATTGAAATAATGAAGAGACACATTCGAGGATATTACAAGGAATACCGACTTAGAAAAACATGGAAGAGAATCTTCTTACATGATACCGTTGATAACAAGACTCTTTGAGTACAGTGAGAGCTCTACATAATATCATAGATTTGAGATTCTCCCCAATAAACATGAAAGCAACAAAGAAATCAAGAAATGGAGAGAGGAATCATTGATTTTATAAAATTTCAAAAAACAAGACCAGAGAGAGAACCGGTCAACCTTACAGTCGACCGTAAAACACGATTTTTGCAAAAACTATCCAGAGAGCATACCGGTCGACCGCCAACTGTGGTTTTTCAAAAATAAATTTTCAGAGTGCAAACCAGTCGACTGCAAGGTCGACCGAAAAACCAACAGAGGTCACAGAGGACGAGCTGGTCGACCGTACAGTCGACCGACTCACACAAAACAACTTTTAGGATGAAAAATTGATAACATTTAATGCCCCTCTCAAGAAGTAAAAATGTTTTTGTCTAAAGGTTTTATAAAAATATATGCAAGTTGTGAATCAGTAGAAATATACTCAAGTAAAATATCTCCCTTTTGAAAGTGAACTTCAATAAAATGATATCTAATATCAATGTATTTTGTGCGACTATGTTGGTCAGAATTTTTAGTCATGTGTACGGTGCTAGTATTGTCACATTTTATGGGGATGTGGTCAAATACCTTATAATCCTCGAAAGTTTGTTTCATCCATAATACCTGCATACAAAACAATCATGCCACAATGTATTCAGCTTCGGTAGTCGAAAGAGTAACAAAATTTTTCTTCTTGGATGCCCATGAAACAAGGCAGTCACCCAAGAAGTGACATGTATCACTAGTGCTCTTTCTATCGGTTAAGTTGCCAGCATAATCTGCATCGGAGTATCCTACAAGAGAGAAATTTCTATTTTTCAGGTACCAAAGACCAGTATTTGGTGTGCCTTTAAGATATCGAATGATACACTTAACGGCAACTAAATGTGATTCTTTGGGGCACGATTAAAAACGTGCATATAAACAGACACTAAACATAATATCAGGACGCGATGCCGTAATATAAAGCAAACTACCAATCATACCTCTGTAAGTAGAAATATCAACGTTATTACCAGTTTCGTCATTAGAGAGCTTAGTGGTAGTGGCCATTAGAGTTTTGTAGGCATTTGCATTTTCAAGTCCGAATTTCTTGATAAGTTCTTTGGCGTACTTAGATTGATTTATGAATATTCCATCTTTTCTTTGTTGTATTTGAAGTCCAAGGAAATATGTTAGTTCGTCCATCATACTCATTTCGAACTCATCCTGCATTTGCTTTGAAAACTCCTTGCAAAGATTTTCATTAGTAGACCCAAATATGATATTATCAACATAAATTTGTACAATTAAAATGTCTTTAAAAACATACTTTATAAAAAGTGTAGTGTCTACTTTTCCTTTAGAAAAACCTATGTGAAGAAGAAACGAGCTCAGCCGTTCATACCGAGCACGAGGGGCTTGCTTCAAACCATAAAGAGCTTTATCAAGCCAAAAATGTGGTTTGGGTGTGTAGGATCAGTGAATCCTGGTAGTTGTGCCACATAAAATTTTTCAGAAATAAAGCCATTTAAGAAAGCATTTTTGACATCCATTTGAAATAGTGTGAAATCCATGTATGCAGCAAAAGCAAGCAAAATACAAATTGCTTCTAGCCTAGCAACTGGTACAAAAGTTTCATCAAAATCTATACCCTCTTGTTGATTATAACCTTAAGCAACAAGACAGGCCTTATTCCTAGTTATTGAACCGGATTCGTCTAACTTATTCCTAAACACTCACTTAGTACCAAGGATGGTCCTATTGTGAGGTCGAGGAACAAGTCTCCATGCCTGATTCCATTCAAATTTATTAAGTTTTTCTTGCATGGCAAATGATCCACTCATTGTCTTGCAAGGCCTCCTTAATGTTCTTAGGTTCAAGTATGGAAACGAAAGCGGTAAAACACATAAAATTATGAGCTTGAGCACGAGTAGTTACCCCTTTAGACATATCACTCCGTATAAGAGATGGATGATGACTGGACATGATTTTCCATGCGGGACATGTCACACGTGTAGGGTCTTGATGTTGTGTATTTTCATCTTCCATGGCATCAATTTGTTCTGTAGGTATCTCATCAATTTGGTTTTTAGGTTCATCTTTGTCTTGAAGCACCATTTGATTTTGATCATTTGCTTGTGGTTCTTCTTCAATATGAACCTGTTTCTTTTCAACACAAACCCCTGGCTCATCATCATCAACAACATGGAATATTTCTTCGAAGTAGGGGTTAGTTTTATCAAAAACAACATCAATAGATTCTTGAGTAATGCATATTCTGTTGTTAAATACACGATATGCTTTGCTATTAAGAGAGTATCCTAGGAAAATACCTTCATCACTTTTTACGATCAAACTTCCCCAAATTATCAAAAGTATTCAAAATGAATACTTTGCATCCGAAGACACAAAAGTAGCTTAGGTTGGGAGTTTTGCCATAATATAGTTCAAAAGGGGTTTTCTCAAAATACTTTCTGATGATTACTTGGTTTATGGTATAGCATGCTGTATTGACAGCCTCTGCCCAAAATGACTTAGGTAAAACTATTTCACTAAGCATTGTACGGGCCATTTCTTGAAGAGATCGATTCATCCTTTCAACAACTCCATTTTGTTAGGGAGTGCGAGAACATGCGAACTCATGTTTTATTCCCTTTTTGTCACGAAATGATGTGAAGAGTTCGTTTTGAAATTTCCCACCATGATCACTACGAATAGTAACAATGGTGAGACTTTTCTTATTTTCCACTCTACGACAGAATTTTTGAAATAGATGTATTGTCTCATCTTTTTGTGGCAAGAAGGCAACCCAAGTAAATCTACTATAGTCATCAACAATAACAAATGCATATCGTGCTCCACCATTACTACGTATTCGTGATGGACCAAAAAGATCCATGTGCAAAAGTTTAAGAGGTCTAGAAGTTGATACAATTTTCTTTGGTTTGTGAGAACTTTTTGTTTGCTTACCGAATTGGCATGACTCACATAGTTTGTCCTTTTTGAACTTAATTTTAGGGATTCCTCTCACAAGCTCTTTGCTTACAAGTTTGTTGAGCTTGTTCATGTGCGTGTGACCAGGCCTACGATGCCATAGCCATCCATCCTCATTCCGTGCGACAAAGCATCTCATACTTTTCTATGCTAATTCATTTGAGTTTATGACATACATTATTACATATGTTAGCAAGAAGTAAACAATATTTATTGTTATCTAATATGGTGCATGTGTTTTTATCAAAAGTGACAATATACCCTTTATCACATAGTTGACTAACACTAATTAAGTTGTGCTTTAGACCTCTTACGAATAGGACATCCTCAATGGAGCATGATAAACCAAAGCTAATTTTACCTTTGCCAATAGTTTGACCAGTGCTATTGTCTTCAAAGATGATGTCCTTCCCATTTTTTCTTGATAGTAATGAAAAGTATCTGCTGTCACCAGTCATGTGATTTGAACAACCACTATCAAGGTACCGCCGATCTTTAGTCTTGATACGTTGGGGTACCTACACCAAGATTAGTAGGCATAACTTTGCATACCTAAGTTTGTTTTGAACCTGCATTTGTATCCTTTCTCACCCACACAAGATTAGTATTTCCTTTCAGTGAACAGTTATAAGAAATATGCCATAGTTTACAATAAAAATTACATGTGATTCGACTATGCCTTGGGTCATGCACACTTGTATGATTTATTTTTGTTTTGTGATTGTATTGATTTTTATACAAGTGTGTATGACATGATGGTTTTTTATGAGATATTGGCTCTTCACAACCAAGCCCTCTATTATCATGATAGGATCTTGAATCCTTTGTAATAAAGTAACTGGGTCCTTCATGCTTTTCAATAATTTTTTCGAGCTCAATTACCTTTTTACACAGTCTTTTTCTAGTTATCTCATTGTCTTTTGAGTTCCAACGAAGAGTATCTAGTGTGGCATCAAGAAATTTCCACTACTTTCCACTACTTTGTTTAAGGGCTTCATTACAACTTTGATTAAGGGCTTCATTACAACTTTCCACTACTTCAACAAATTTCTTTTTACATTCGTCTAAGTCATTTGTGAGTTTGGCAATATAAACAGATTTCTCCTGAATCTCTTTTAAGTGATCATCATGGTTTGCTAGCGATTCACAAATTTGTTGTTTCAATCTCTCATTTTCTTCTAGAAAAATATCATGATCTCTTTGACATGACTCAAGTTTTTTAAAAATTAGGGCATTCTTATTTTTCAGTTTGTCATTTTTTGTTATGCAGGCGTCATGTATCTCATTAGAATTTTGTTTATATTGTCTAAGTTCACGACTTATTTTCTTGGCATAGTCTTTCAAATTATTACATATGTCTACGAGTTCATCATAAGTTGGTTGTTCGATTACCTCTTCTTGAGAAGGTGATTGCACCTCACCACTCTCAAGAGCTATGAAACCGACGTCGTCGTGATCTTGCTCTTCCTCACTTGAGTCCGAGTCTAGCAAAGTTGCCTTTAGTGCATTCTTCTTCTGTCTTGGATTTGAGCGATAATATTCCCTGTTCCTGTCTTGTTGACTGGGACAGTTTGCACGGATGTGTCCGGGTTTCTTGCACTTGTAGCATACGTCTTCTTTCTCCTTTTCCCTTTCTTCTTGATACCTGCCATATTTCTTGTTTTTGAGATACTTACGAAATTGTCTTGTTAATAGAACAATGTCCTCGTCTAATTTCTCATGTTCTGAATCAGCTTTTGATGGTCGGGCCCTTTTTGCTTTTAATGCAATAGTTCTCTCCTCATTCTTTGGTTCAATCCCGATATTCTGCCTGTATCGTTTTGTCTCCAACATTTCCATCTCGTACGTTTTTAGCTTTCCTTGAAATGTATAGTAGTCAAATCTCTTCTCTTCGAGGGTCTCTCTCATTGCCGCGACCTTAATGTCCCACTCTGGCGTGAGACAGATTATGAGCTTTCCAACCTTCCGGGCATCATCAAGCCCCTTATCCAAGCTCTCGTGCTCGTGGGCAATTATGTCAAAAAAGGCGAGCATTTGGTCAATATTTTCACCTGGCAACATGTGGAGCACATCAAATTTATAAAAACTCACTTTAGCTTTTACCTCGAAAGTGGTTCCTTCATGCCGCTTCAGCATGTTGTTACAGATCTCGTAGGCTGTTTTGCAGTTACGCCCGCATCGCATTAGCTCTTCATAGTTCAACCCTGCATAAAGAGTTGTCATGGCTTTGGAATTTGCTGTTTTGAGGGACAACTCCGCCGGTGTGAATGCCTTCTTTCCATCGCTAACTGGGATTTCTGTTTTGTTGATACATACATTCCATACCTCTTCTCTGAGCATCTGTAAAAAATGAGACATACGAACTTTCCAAACGTCATAGCATTTTCCATCAAAAAATGGTGATCGTGTAAGACTTGTCCCATTGGAGACGAAAGACTCCGATGAGTACAAGTTTTGGGAAAGAGGGATTTCGGCCATTGGACCTTTCGCTTAAGCTTTTAAGCTTTTTATAAGCACCTCGCTCTGATACCACTGTGAATTACCCTTATGGGGGGTGAATAGGGTGATCGTGCGGAATTAAAAAAATTTAAAAAATAAATTAAAGTAAAGTAAAGTAAATGCAAGAGGGAAAAGAAACGCAAACACAGATAACGCAGCGATATAACGTGGTTCGACCCCCAGGTCTATGTCCACACCACCTATTTGTAGCAATTCTCCGTCACAAGCGTTCCACTATACTCAAAACCCTTAGTACAGTGATTCTTGGTTCAGGCCAAGAGACCTATTACACCCATAGGACTTCTAATCCAAGTCCCGTTAATCTCACCGAAGTGGAAAGGAAAAAAAAAACTCAAGATCGCTTAAGATCTTGACTAAAGAATACAACCAATTTAACGCTCACACTCGGATTGATTATCAAGAGATTAGTTCAAAGTATTTTTCTCAGTAGCAATAGGTCTAGAAGGCACAATGGATTCGTTCTCATAAGTAGAAGATGAAGTGTATCGATCAAAAGTAGAAACGATACATTCCTAAAAAATGCATACAGCCTAAGTTGTGGTCGACCGGTAAAAGTGTGCGGTCGACCATTCAGCTCTCTGGTGTAGCTAGAGAGATGAAAGATCGACCGCTTTCTTAATCAACTGAAGTTGCGGTCGAATGTAACGGTCGACCGGCATTAGGTACGGTCGACCGATTCTTGGCTGTATAAATTGAATCCACTTTGTTTTCTTACCATAAACTAATCAATCTTTAATCAGTTGTTTACAATAAATATCTCACGAAAATATTACTAAAAATTCAGTCTTGATAGATTGCTTGAAGACCAATTAATTGAGAACTCCTTTTGAATAACTTCATCTTTTGCCCGTATATGCAATCTTCTTTTATTACTTTTCTTATTTGTATATTTGTGAATCTCTCTTAAATCTCTTTTTGGTGTTAATTGATCCTGCGAATCTGACACACTAAATTCAAATTTATTAGTACAAGTTAGTACGTTTTGTGCTCACCAAACTAAGGGTCAGCACCTGTGTTTCCAAAACGCTGGGATAGCTTAGGGACTATGCCGGCGTTTTGTATAAGCGTCAAGATAGATCCCTTAGCTACACCGACGGCGGCTATCCTGATGTTTCTACCGGCATTTTTAAAAACGCCGGTAGGGTCTATCCTGACGATTAAAAATGCCGGAATAAACGTTTTGTGTGTAGTGACAGTAATGAATGGAACGGTTTTGTTAAGATAGTCATAATTTTTGTTTCAAGGAAAAATATATTTTTTAAACTTACAATGAAATAATCATTAGAGTTATCACAGTAGCGCTTTTGAGAGGAATTTGTGACCGTTAATATACGGATTGTGACCGAGATTCAAACGTTCTCACCATTGCTAAGCAAGTGGAACGATTTTGGTTTGTCACTAGGCCTTTTGGACGGATTTATCACAATTGTTAGATTGTAAAAAATGAAAGATAACTATAAGTTAAAATGATGAAAAATCTGATAAAAGTTTGTCATAATGATTTAAATAATACCGTATAGATGTTGCAAACATATTAATTTATTTGTATGAGTTTTTTATGTGACAATTTTATACACTAGAACATATGATCAAAATTAACAATAGAGTTCCCCTTAGGATTTTGTTGGGAGTTTATATTTTATTTCCTGCACTGTACTTTATTTCCTGCACTGTATTTTTGTATCTCTTCCGATTCACTGAGATTGTTTTATTAATTTTTTATAAATGAAACATGGTGCCTTTATTCTACCTTTTACCTAAAAAAAAAATTAACAATAGAGTTCAATTATGTTGCACGGTATATAGACTATAGAGTAGTACTTGATCGACCTATATATCAAGATAAATTAATGGCATAGTGGAGGGTTTTTATTTGATGTAAACATTTTATTTTATAAAAAAAAAATTAATTGAAAAAGATCATAGTATATATTTTTTTTATTGAAGAGAAAAATAGATATTTATAATCAAATGAGACAGTTGTAAGTCGTCACAATAGCTTTTCTGTGAGGTCTTTGTGCCCGTAACTGTACCATATTGGGACTGCTTTGCAAAAACTTTCACAACGGCTGACTTGGAACGATTTTGTTTACCACTCGACCTTTTGAGGCAGATTTGTAAGAGCATATGTATTTGGTAAAAAACTCGCTGCAGTCGTCTGCTAAATATGCATAATATGCATATTTTATTACAGAAGACCCTTATATATAAGAGAGGATATGAGAATTATGCATATATAAACGATGGTACTCGAAGTACCGTCGCAAAAAAAAAATATATTTTTTAATAGTCGGACGGCGACGGCACTTCAAGTGCCGTCCCTAAAAAAAAAATTAATTTCGTCATAAAAAAACAAAAAAAACCCCACTTCTCTCGTTCGCAACATGAAGTTGCGTCCCAGGCCTCCTATGTAGTTTTTTGAAATTTTTTGTAATTTTTTTGTTATTTTTTGTAACTTTTTTGTAATTTTTGTAATTTTTGTAATTTTTTTGAAATTTTTATAAATTTTTTGTAATTATTTTTTTGTAATTTTACGATTTTTCCCCTCCGACGGCACTTCAAGTGCCGTCCCACCATTTAAAATATTTTTTTTCCTCTCCGACGCAAGGTCATGTTGCGTCCGACCGAATTAAATTTTTTTTTTTTTCTATCCGACGCAATGTGAAGCTCCGTCTGTATATTATTTTAATTTAAAATGATAAAATATAACATTCTACGACTACAGCGAAACGACACTTTGCTATATGCTTTTATCCATTTATGCATTTTTTAACCATAACGATTGTGGATGCTCTAACAATTGGTGAATTGTTACAAATAAATGATAACTATAAATAAATTTAAAATGATAAAAAAAGATTTGTCAAAAGTTTGTTATAATGATATAAATTGATATATGATTGTACCAATGAAATGTCATTATATAGTCTCACTGTCTTATTATATACCAGTGTTACTTGTACAAATTGCACAACCTATAATAGTTTTGAGGGACTCATTAAATTATATAAAACTTTTAAAAAAACATGAGAGAGTTGGGAGAAACTTATGAATATCTTTCATACCATAATTACTGAAATCTTCAATATCATCCTCATATAAGCAGATGGTTTAGATAATCACTGTCAAACCATAATGTTATCAAATTGAATAACACTGAAGCTTAAAAAAATTGCATGCAATGAAAAGATGTTGCAGATTCAACTAATTTATGTTAACATGTATATTATAACATCGTTTACATTCGATTATACATTATAAGACTATAGCACATGTTAGGGTAAAGATAATAGACTAAGAAAATCATATAAAAATAATTTTATGAATTGTGTTTACTTAAAAATCTAATTCTAAATTAGGGGATGGGTGTGAGTTTGGAAAGAAGCGTGAGATTTTGTGAGATTGAGAAAGTTGGAGGGAAGAGACTGAGTTTGAGGGATTGAAATTTTTATTCTGTTTTGGTTTTTTAATAAAATTGTGTGTAGTGCATGTATTAGTTAAATAAGAATTCATATTTTTCATCTCCTTTCTCTATTTTAAATCAAAATAGGAAGAAAAGAGAGGGTATAAGATATAGATAGATTCTACACTATATTTGTAGTAAATAATGAAATATAATTTCCAATTTCATATAAAATAATCTGAATAAATGCTTGCTAATATAAATGAGGTAGTTTGCATTTATCTTCCTTTTTTTTAATTTTAATGTGCACTCATGAGAAAATTGGAAAATTGATGATACTGTAAAGATATGCTAGTCTTTGTCACTGGTTTTCTATACTTTTTTACAGATGGTAATGAATCAATGATTTATGTCCATTAGAGCATTCACAGTCGTTCGTGCTATAATATATTAATATTAGGTTTGCTCGTTGATACGTACCTACGGCACGTCTTCGGAACGGTACACCTTATTTAATCATATAAAATAGTTTTGGAGGTCCAGCAAATTAATTAAAGTAGCAAACATATTTTATGAGAAACTTTTTGGGGTCCAGCAAAAAACATATTATATGATTTTTTTAATTTTTTAAAATTATTTTTAAAGTTTTTAATTTTTTAACTTTTTTAGTTTTTAATTTTTTATTTTCTTAATTTGTTGAATGGAAGAGGGAGAGAAAAGAGAGACAAAAAAAATTAAATAAATATAAGAGTTGTTTTGGCCCTTTTGGGTGGGGGTTTGAATTTGAGTTTTGGGAGGAACTTTTGAGGGAGGGGGAAAATATGTTTTGTGAGGTTATATCTGGACCTTTGATTTTTGAGGGGATTGAAGGAGAGCCACTTGATAGCTTTCCTTGTATTTTATTATATAGATGCATAAATAGAATAGCATTTCCTCATTTCGCTACAATCGTGAAATGCTAAAAAATAAAAAAGTTGATGAAAAATTGATCGGACGAAACACGTCCGTTTTTTTTATAATAATTTTTTGTTGCCTGAATAGTATATTTTAGTAATTTTTTGCATAGATGTTTCGTCGGAGGTGAAAAAAATTCCAAATTTGGTCGGAGGTGAAAAAATTTCCAAATTTGGCATGTTTCGTCCAACCATTTTTCTGGTTTTTTTTAAATTACCCATAGAAAATCCTATAGGTTAATCAATATTCCATAGCTAATCCAATGGTCCAAATTCCAAAATTCATGAAAAATCATATGCAGTCAATCCATAGAATCCCAAAAAATTCTATAGGGAACTCTCCCCAGCTCTGGACGAAACAAGATGTTTCGTCTGGGTTTTTTTATTTTAATTTTGGGTTTTTTTTTTGTTATAAAATATTCTTAATCGATCGGACGAAATCCCAAAAAATTATTATAAAATATTTGGGACGAAATATGATGTTTCATCCTCTATAATATGCATATTGCTATATTTGCTCTCAAATATAGAAATCAACTGTAGTAAAAAAGGAAACAAAATGGCAGAATAGCAAACGAGTGCAGTGTCTACAGTTAGAAATTATGCATAAAATGCATTTTTTGTTGGGATTGTGGCGTCAACAAACGCCCTCTGGTCGCAGCAGAACTAATTAGAGCAATGAGGAAGTCGAAGTAGACGAGGCGAATAAATTGAGCAAGCAAGTAGATCCACCAAACTAACACAAACACAACAATGATGACTTATCCTGGTTAGCTTTTGCTTAATCCGGGGGAAAATATAGGGAGATCTGATATTCAACTAGAAGAGATTACAAGGATTTACTGATTCACTTGACACCAGGAATTAAACTCACCCACCAAGAACTATCTCTCTCTCGAGCCTCTCTTTGCAATGGAGAAAAGAATCTATGAAGTACTCCCTCTCATATTGGATGAGTTTACAATATATATAGAAGAATAGAAAGAAAACCTAAGTCTAATCTTGATCTTCAGTCGTCCAATAAAACCTGGAAAAGAAGTAACTGAATAGGAGCCGCACGATCTAACTTGGAGTTGAAGATTGGGCTGAAATGACCTAACAAATCGAGACCCAAAACTGAACACAGCGGCACGGGCAGTCGACCGTCCACCAAGATCGGTCGACCGTACTGCTCTCTGACTTCCCAGTACAAATAGCGGTCGGGGGTGCAGTCGGGGGGTGCGGTCGACTGTCACCCAGGCCGGTCGACCGCAACTAGCTGCACCTACTGCTGCTGTTGTTCTCCTTCTACTCGTTTCGACGCTTCGACCTCCGTGCTTCATATTACCTTAATCTGAACAACGAGTATACAGGACACAATCCTAAAATTTTTATCTAACGACTGTGGATGCTCTTATAGCAGGCATTAATTTGATAATCTACTCAAAAGTTATGAAATTATGGTATCTATACAATATATAATGTTAAGACCACTTTGGTCCAAGGATTTTTCTCCTTTTTTTCTTTTGAAAAATTTAAAAGATGAGCTAATGTAAGAAGCCCCCCCCCCCCCCCCCTCTTTTATCCAAATTTTGATCCGGAATCATATTCCTTAATCAAACATAAAAAACCGGTAATATTGCATAGATGTATTAGATGAATTTTTTCAATTTTTTTTTATTATTTTCTTGTTTTTAAAAATTTTGTGCAATATTGCACATGGTTATACTATATCTATACAATATATTATGGTTGCACATGGTTCCACTTCTCATTTTCATCCTTCATTCCTCTTTCTTTCTTTTCGAACTCTTAGGAAGATGAGAGAAACACAACAACAACAAATACCCTAAGCCCTAGAAATTCTAAAGAGAGAAACTTTCAAAAAAAAAAAAACACCCCAAAAACTCTAGATCTGAGAAAAGGAGACATGTCCCGTTCGAAGAGAAAAAATCTCAAACGGGACAACATGTCCCGTTTGTGATGAAAACGTCACTTTCAAAGCCAACTAATCACCCCTAATCACTTACTTTATTAATTTAAATATGGTTTTTTAATATTTAATCACTAATTAATTAACTAATGATTATTTAATAACTAACACTATTTTGAAAATTTTTTTTAATTACAAAAGTATTTCTCAGATGGAACAACATGTTCCGTCCTATTAAAAAAATAGCAATCTCAATATTTGGCAAATGAACCAGTATGGCACTTCTAAAAATTGCTATTTTTCATTTTGTCATTTTGCCAAAAATAGCAAACACCATTGTGGATGCTCTTACAAACTTCTCCCATTCATTTATACTTTGCAAGGCTTTAATGCAACAAAGTGGGTGAGAGGTCTGTCAGCTTAGTATTCTCATTCTAGAAGTCATTTTTGGGTCATAGTTTTAGCATAACTCCGAGGTGAAGGTCTGGAATTCATTAGGCACATACTTTCCCTTTCTTCAAGGAATTATGTAGGCACATACTCCCTTTCAACCGACAACCACAGTCTTTGTGGCAGCACCGCCACTACGCCCTCATTATTGAATCTGATGTCCACGATGCCACCGCCCGTTGTGGCGAGAGGAGAATGTGATGCTTCATTTTGTTGTGATTTGTTTAGGTTCTTTACTTGAGAGAGAAAGAGAGAGAGTGAGAGAGTGAAGATGTTGCTCCTCACTACTCTATGTTGGTGTATGTCTATGTGTGGGAGAAATCATTTGAGAGAGTAAGAGCGTGAGAGAGGTGAATGTATCCTCTCTACGGGTCTCTCTTTGATTGTGGTTTTGGTTGAGGTGTGCTTGATGTTGTTTGCGCGAATGTGGGAGGAGAGGAGGATAAGATTGAATTTGGCGGATGACAAAATTCTGACTAACTCACTTCAGCTAGGGGTGCGCCTGCCGTGGAAGGGAGGCACAAAGCTTATTTGACGTACAAACAATTATAATAGGCCGAGCACTGTGATTGGGCCCAAGATGGGGTCCATTACAGTTACAGTTGTAGAGGAGATGCATCGGCTGGACCTCCTCAATAGTGTGGTAGACTATCGGTTTGTCGGCCCACCCTCTAGGATTTGTTGGAGATATCGCTTGGTGTCTGTAGGGGTCATGTTGTTTCATATTTGATTTTCTGTTTGTAGTATGTACTTTGACTCAGTACTCTAGATTTGTTTTGTGAATATCTAATTAATCAAACAAGGTGGTCATATTTTACCTTTTTTTTAACTAATTAAGAAAAAGAAAAAAAACCCTAGCCTTCCTCTTTTTGTCTTCTCAGCATCTCTCTCTCTCTCTCTCTCTCTCTTAATCACATTAAAATGAAAATTTTGCCATACTGCCCCACTTTTTGAAAATATTTAGCGCCTTGCCCCACTTTCGAAAACAATTAGCGATATGCCCTTATTTAGGACACGTCAGCAACAAACGTTATTGGGAAAAACGGCATAGGTTATTTCGATGTCGTTCTTTCCAATAACGGCATCTGTTTGGAAAAAAAATTTCATGCCGTTATTTGAAATAACGACATCTGTTACTTTTTGTCTAAAGATCTAACAGTCTCAATTGTGAGCTGAGAGAGAATTGCAAAATTAAACTAACTAATGCCGTTCTCTGAGAGAGCGGCAACGATTATACTGATGTCATTATTTTGAATAACGGCATCAGTTATATTCGGTTTGCACGGTTACCTATAATCAATAACCCCCTTCTCCTTTCTCCTACCCCTTGTCATTCGTATTCTTCTCTCTCTCTCTCTTCACTCCTGTAACCCACAAACCTTAGATCCCAAAATTAAAAGATTCCAACCATTGGAGTACTCTAAAATTTCATACATCCTACCTCCTTACTCCCACTTTCATTTCATTCTTCATCCACAACGAATTTTGAAGCTAGTGGTGTTACGGTTTAATTTGAATGTATTATTATCTTAACCGTATGTTTGATATGTATTCCTATGTTATACTTATTATGAGTAGTGAATGACTTGAATATGTTTGAATATTTATGCTTAGGTATGGAATTTGATATCCCTATTTGGTTATATTTTGGGGGTGAAGTAATAAAGGATCTCAAGATTGGATATTCTTATAGTGATGTTGAACCGGTAATTATTTGGGCTCCTCGTAACTTTACGTACTCAAAACTAATAGATAAGATATATGAAGTCACCAATTGGGATAGAAGTAAAATGAGTCTGAAACTCAGAGCCCGTTATGCTACTGGTAAAGGGGATGTGCAGTATTTCATGTTAGACAATGACAATTCTCTGAGGTCTATGATGCTTAGGACACTTCATCCAAGTTATAGTGGGAATGCAGTTGAGTTATATATCGATCAAACGAGGCTTCCAAATACACCACGAGTTGTTATTGAAAGTCCAAGGCCCACACAGACTTTAAAACCATCTACAGAGTCACATGCTAGAATTTCAAATACAGACGAAGATACTAGCACAACTCCAACGGAACCTGTTTTCTCCGAATACGAGCAGGTACATCCTACCCTATTGTCACAAAATATTTTACTAGCTGGCATGGCAATGGAAGACTTTGACAATACCGTTGTAAATAACGATTTGGTCGAAGAGGAAGAAGATGAGGAACACGGTCTCGAAGATGATGAGGAGAAGGTTGCCGTTGAAGCTCCGGTTATTGATGTCAATGTTGATGTACCGGTTAACAATGCCCTCGTATTGCCAAGTTAGGACACAAGTGCAGCGATGCGTGGATCTCAATCCAACGAATGGATGTCTCGTGCCACCATACATGAATATGGACAGTCTTCCGTTGGTTCTTCCAACTTGGATGAACTCTTCATAGGTCAAAGATTTCCGACCAAAGATATTCTACAACATCAAGTGAAGATGTACGCCGTGAAGAACCACAGAGAATTCATGACGGTAAAATCAGATCGTGGTCTATACCATGTGAAATGTAAATACGCATCCATCAATCATTCAGCCGAGGAGATTACAGAAAACCCGTCACTTCAAAATGTAGTTGGTTGTCCATGGCGGTTGCGTGCAATTGTTCCCAAAGACCGTAATTATTTCGTGGTAAAGAAGCTTGAAGGTGCACACACATGTGTGAATCCTACATTGACTCAGGATCACAGCAAAATTGAGACTGTTGTGTTATGATGGTACCATGCCATGTATCCGATTTGTATTGATCCATCATACGGCACAATACCTTCTACGACCAAGTCATACTTCCTCTCATTCCAACATGCCACATGAGCACGGTGGTGATCGGCCCAATTCATATTTGGTAAACGACCTTGGCCCGTAATGTTGTGAAGTCTACGGTCGTACATTGAGTTTACGGGGACGGGCTGCTGTGCATTGAATTGGCAGAGGACGCGGCCGGGGTAATAGAACTCCACAATTGAGAAATTTACAAGTGGAGCTAATGTCAACCATAGTTGGTTATTGGCAGTGCAAATGGGGGATAGACGTTGTAGCCTATCCTCTGTGTACCGTATCCAGTGGACGTACTCTTTCCTCAACTGATCGAGTTCGTCCCTGTAATATGTGAGGACACCACGTGGGTTATCCTTCTATGTGAGCTTACCCGTCTAGTAGGCACCAAGAGGAGCTCTTAACACGGGATTTTCCTGTTGCACTCTCCAACTTTCTGAAAGTACCATTACTCGGAGTCGGCCGAGGTGTATTCGTTCCCAACACCATATTTGCAATATCGACATCGGCCCGGTCATTTGGATTGACCGCATCGAACAGTTACAGAGAGCATGGTAGACAGAGGCCAGAGCCGCACTTTCCAAACTATATCGGCCGGCTGTTTGTAGGTCAGCAATCGGTGGAAGATACATGAGATGCACTACATCACCTGAAGAATTAGGGAATAGAATTCCTCTAATCATCGACAACAGATAAGCCCGCATATAATCCTGGAGTTGGATGTCCGTCGGTACGTCTGGTAGATGATTAACAAACTCCGTATAAAGCCAAGAACGTCTAACTGATTCCCCAACGAATACTCCTTTATCATCTTCTTCCACCTCGTGCCCAAGGTAATCTCGTACTAATGCAACCTTATTAAACATCAAGTTGCCGGTGACGGCCACTCCATCGATTGGAAGACCCGCAATGACGGCTATATCTTGTAGGGTGACTGTCATCTCTCCAACCGGTAAGTGAAACGTGTGTGTCTCCGGCCTCCATCGCTCCACAAGAGCGGTAAGTAGTGCGTGATCACATTTGACTTTCGCCAACATCGACATTCCGTAAAATCTGGTGCTTACCAAGTAATTATGAATAAGAGGGTGCGTCGCCATGATGCTGTGTATTCGGAAACTCATTTTTTCTACATCTCCTTTCCAAACCGCCTGCGATATGTGATCTTCTTGCAGATAAAGAACGGTAGGATCTATTGGACCAGGATGTCCCCGTGGTCCATGCAAAGTACTAGATGAAGCACCCACATCATGAAAAGAAGATGGTTGTATAGGATCCATTTGCCTGTAAATATTAAATATAACGTGTCAACTACAATATTAATAGATATTATTACAATACTAGAGATACTAAAAAGTGTACTAAAATTTTACTAAACTTATGTACTAAACAGTAACAAACATTCACCACCACAACGTCTCCACACAATACAAATAGATGAATCTAACATCGCGAAGATAGCACTATAGGTAATCCACATCTCAATCTCCTGTAAAAATCACTTCACATATCTATTAGTTACGTGGATCTATTCTACATCAATTTTACTATATTACCAATATAGCTCTTGCTAATCAACAACAATTATCGAAAGAGAATTTTGAAAATAAACTAAAATTCTATTGAAATAAGACAATAAAATACATTCAAAACAAAGCTTCTAATATTTCATGTCCATATCCATAGTTTAATTACAATGTTATAATTTGTCCAGCTACTACATGATATCATGCCGCCATTATAACTTTAACCATCAGTCATTCCCATCACTTGTAAAAAAATAAAGTTCATTAACCCACATAAAACAATACACATTGAAACAGTTAACCCTATGTAGACACCTTCAGTATATTTCAGCTTTTCAACCCTCTATCCATGGTTAACTCCTTTTTCCTCAAATCATTCATCACATTTTGGAAAATAGATTTTATCCTCACGCATTGCCTTCAACTTCACTTTACCATTATGTATACATAGATCTTCAACACATTTGAACTATTTGCAATCATCATAATGACAATGAAAACACCCTCACAAAGTATCTCCCTATATTCTTTGTTTTCCTAACAACTTGAACAATTGCATCTTTTTCAACAATTCAACATTTCACATACCCTAGATCACCAACAATCCATAAGTACTTTTCCAAAATTACTACTTAGATAACACAAATCTACATCACTTGTACTATACTACCAATGCATACATCTCTCCACTACAAAAGATACTGCTTTTACCGGCGATTATTCCCCGGCGTTTTACTAGTAGCACCGGGGTAGGGAGCGAGTAGGAATTGGGCGCCAGATGGGATGGTCATACACCGGCGGTCGATTTAAAACGCCGGCGAATGTTAGTATTCACCGGCGTTTTACCTAAACACGCCGGTGAAGTTTATTATTCACCGGCGTTTTTTATTATAAACGCCGGCGAATATACGGGCACATTCACCGACGTTTCCAAATAAAACGCCGGTGAATAACTGGGAATAAAACCCGCGAACCCTAATCTTTCGCTCGCCATTTACCCATTACCCAAAAAAAAAAGGGAAAAAGGCGCTTCGTTTCCCTCCTTCCTCGCTCTATTTCCCGCGCGTTTGCCTCCGCCGCTTCGTCCTCTTCGACGGCCTTCGACCATTCGAAATCGTCCCTTATTCCCTTCGTCCTTTTCGATTTCCTTCTTCCCTCTCTCGATCTGGAGGTGAATCGGCGGTTGCCCCCCCTCTCTCTCTCTCCTACGCCCCCGCCCTCGTCGCCCCGCTCCCTCCCTCTCTCTTCGGTATGATCTCTTGATTTCCCTTATTTTCCAAAAAAGGCAGCTTTTTTCAGTTTATTCATTTCGATTTCCTTAGCATGAACGGTTTAGTTGAGATGAAGAATTAATAGAAAAATATATGCTTAGATAATGGAAATTTTCATCTTCTTTTACTGTTAATGAAGCTGATTTCATGCATCTGATTGTCTTCATGGCATGTTTGTTTTTTTACCCAAAATGGGTTCACTGTGAACTGAGGATATTGTATAGGTACGTATGCCAAAATTCTCTGGCCGGATATGCACTACACTTGGGTTTTAGATTTAGTTGGGCACAGTGAATTAGTAGAGCAACATATAAGCTCAGTTAATGGGAAATTTTCATTTTCAGATACTATTAAAGTAACCTGATTGCAATCTTTGGCATGGTTTTTTAACACAAAATGGGTTCACTTCCAAACTAAGTATGCTGCATAGCATACTCGTTTTCTTTCACTGTTAATGAAGCTGATTTCATGCATCTGATTGTCTTCTTGGCATGCATGTTTTTTTACCCAAAATGGGTTCACTGTGAACTGAGGATGCTATAGGTACGTATGCCAAAATCCTCCGGCCGGATATGCACAACAATTGGATTTTAGATTTAGTTGGGCTAAAGAAGTAGTAGAGCAACTATAAGCTCAGATAATGGGAAATTTTCATTTTCAGATACCGTTAAAGTAACCTGATTGCAATCTTTGGCATGGTTTTTTAACACAAAATGGGTTCACTTCCAAACTAAGTATGCTGCATGCATAGCATCCCCAGTTTCTATAGGTTCACTTCCAGACTAAGTGAACTGAGGATGCTATAGGTACGTATGCCAAAATCCTTCGGATACGCACAACAATTGGGTTTTAGATTTAGTTGGGTTGAAGAAGTAGTATAGCAACATATAAGCTCTGATAATGGAAAATTTATCATTTTCAAATACTGTTAAAGTAACCTGATTGTCAATCTTTGGCATAGTTGTTTATACGAAAATGGGTTAACCTCCAATCTAAGTATGCTGCTAGCATCCCCATTTTCTTTTTTTGTTGTTAGTGAAGCTTATTTTCATGCATCTGATTGTCATCTTGGCATGTTTTTTTTACCAAAATGGGTTCACTGTGAACTGAGGATGGTATAGGTACGTATGCCAAAATCCTCCGGCCGGATATGCGGCTACAATTGGGTTTTAGATTTAGTTGGGATGAAGAAGTAGTAGAGCAACATATAAGCTCAGATAATGGGAAATTTTTCATTTTCAGATACTGTTAAAGTAACCTGACTGGAATCCTTGGCATGGTTTTTTAACAAAATGGGTTCACTTCGTAACTAAGTATGCTGCATAGCATCCCCAGTTTCTTTCACTGTTAATTAATTGAAGCTTATCCCATGCATCTGATTGTCATTTTGGCATGTTTTTTTGACCAAACTGGGTTCACTGTGAACTGAGGATGCTATAGCTCTATGCCAAAATCCTCCGGCTATGTACAACAATTGGTTCAGTCTGCAAAATATATGCTTACATACTAGACATTTTAATTTTTCTTTAGTTGTTTCTTTTGTTTAGTATTATTATTATTATTATTATTATTATTATTATTATGAGATAAGTGATTATTAGTAGTCATGAACAGAATAGTTCATGAGTCATCAGATCTTCTTGTCACCGTAGTTACAGCACGACGCACTCATTATTCGGCCGATTCCTCTTCATCAGCAAAATACCCTTTACCATCATCATCTCCTTGAACGGAAAGCCAAATACAGGGGAGACTATAGTCGATTTTTTTTTATGCTCGAACACAGGGAGTGCGATAAAATACCGTCTAAGGTGGTTGTGATCATTTCCACAAAAGGTCGTTTAGGGTTTGGTGAATAGAGTAGATTGTGTTAAGAAGTAGTTTTTTTTTGTACATTTTTTGGAGCCACTATTTCTTTATTTTACAGTTAAAGATTATATCGTTTATTTATTTGCAGCTAGGGATGGTTTTCAAATAGGTGAAATTTAATATACAAAATGTCTTTTACTGTTATTACTATTTAATATATCAAATTTTAATTTCAGACTGTGTACTATTGATATAATGGATAGAAGTTGGATTAGTAAACCACGATTATCCAAGGAGTACCGTGATGGTATTAAAGATTTTATTATCTTTGCCAAACGACATTCCCGTGATCCCAACCTAATTCTTTGTCCATGCCTTTGCTGTACAAATTGTATGCTGAGGACATGTGACGTAGTACATACACACTTGGCTGTCAACGGTTTTCTTCAAGGGTACACAAGGTGGTTTTGTCATGGAGAGGATCATACGGCAGCTCCTGTTCGTCCGGTTGTATTAGAAAATGAGGCTGAGCCCTTAGTGAACGAAGACTTAAGCATTCCCGATGAGATGCATGCTTTGTTACAAGATGCCATGGGGATTCATAATGTTCCTTTCCACACCAATGACCCAACAACCGAAGTTCACAATGAGTCAATAGAAACAAACCAGATTGGTGGTGGGGTGGACGAGGAAATGTCTGGCCCCACCCATGAAAATAATAAGCAGCAAGAATCCTTCGCTAAGTTACTTGAAGATGCTAGTATCCCGTTGTACCGCGACTGCACCAAATTTTCTAAGTTCTCATTCATTGTCAGACTATTTCAGATTAAATGTTTAAACGGGTGGTCTGCTAAGTCCTTCACTATGCTACTTGAATTGTTGAATGAAGCATTTCCTGAAATCTGTATTCCAAACTCAGCCTATAAAATCAAAAAATTCCTAAGTTCTCTCGATCTAGGATATGAGAAGATAGCAGCATGTCCAAATGACTGTATGCTTTTCACGAGTGGTAAGGAAAGTCTGGAGAATTGCGAAGTGTGTGGTTCTTCGAAATGGAAAGAAAGACCAAATCAAGACGAGGGAGCCAGTGGATCTACTAAGCGAAGTAGGAAAAAGAAGCCTGCCAAAACATTGCGTTACTTTCCTCTGATCCCTAGGTTACAAAGGTTGTTTATGTCCACGAAAACTTCTTCTGATATGAAATGGCATGCTGAAGGCCGCACTAATGATGGGATTCTTAGACATCCTGCTGATTCTCAATCTTGGAAAAGATTTGATGAAAGATATCCTGATTTTGCGGAAGATCCTCGAAATGTGAGACTTGGACTAGCTAGTGATGGTTTCAACCCTTTCAGGCAAATGAGTAGTACATACAGCATATGGCCGGTTGTGTTGATACCATACAATTTGCCGCCTTGGAAATGCATGAAGCAGTCCTCATTTATTTTGTCCATGATAGTTCCTGGACCGAAAGGTCCTGGAAATGATATAGATGTGTACCTACAACCGTTAATATATGAACTTCAGAAGTTGTGGGTGGGTGTTCCAACCTATGATGCTGTGGCTAAAGAAACATTTTCTCTTCGTGTCGTGCTGTCTTGGACAATCAATGATTTTCCAGCATATGCAAATTTATCTGGATATAACACTAAAGGACGTTATGCATGTCCATGTTGTGCTGACCAAACTAGTTCAAGGTGGTTGTACAATGACAAAAAGTTTTGCTATATGGGTCATAGGAGATGGTTGCCTGACACACATATATTTCGGGCAGAGGCAGCGACATTTGATGGCACCGACGAGTGGGAACATGCTCCTGGGTCTTCCTCTGGTTCAGATATTTTGAGGCGGGTAGATGGTCATCAATTCAAATATGGAAAGGAACCAGAAGTCAGGACAAAAGGCAAGAAAAGGGCAAGGCCGGAGCAAGATGAGGAGACCGATCTATATGGCGAGGATGAGGATCAAAACTTGACGAGTTTAGGTGCATGGAAGAAGAAGAGTATTTTCTTCAAGTTGCCGTATTGGGAATTCAACTTACTGAGACATAATTTAGATGTGATGCATATCGGCAAAAATATAGGGGAGAATTGTATAGGAATAGTTATGGGAGATGATCGGAAGACAAAGGACAATCTCAAGAGCCGACTTGATTTGAAGTCAATGGGCATCCGACATGAGTTGCACCCAGAAGAATTGCCGAACGGGAAAGTGCTCCTACCTCCTGCAATCTATTCAATGTCAAAATCGGAGTTGGAGTTGTTTTGCAAAGTACTACTTGAACTGAAAGTCCCCGATAGCTATTCTTCTAACATGGCAAAATGTGTCAACTTTAAAGAGAAGAGGCTTCAGGGGCTAAAGTCACACGACTACCACATCCTAATACAGGATCTCCTTCCTGTGGCCCTAAGGTCTTCAATGTGTGAGCAAGTTACTACTGTCCTGAAAGATCTTTGTAGCATATATAAAGGTATTTGCTCAAGAATGCTTCGTGTTGAAGATCTGGACCAATTGGAGCAGCAGGCGGCATTGACACTTAGTAAAATGGAGATGATATTTTCTCCATCGTTTTTCACTATTATGATTCACTTGATAATCCACCTTGCTGGTGAAGCCAGAATCGGTGGTCCTGTTCACTATCGGTGGATGTACCCCATTGAGAGGTAAAATAATTCGTTCATCTTACGAAATTGAATTTTCAAAAGCTCATTTCTTTTAATCCCCTAAACCGCTCTAGTTTATTAATTGTACATGTTCAGGTACCTATACCATCTAAAGGGTTATGTGAAAAATAGAGCATATCCTGAAGGGTCAATAGCCCAGGGATATCTATCAGAGGAGTGCTCATATTTTTTTTCCAGGTATTTACCTGGTGTGGAGACATCTTCCAGTAGACCACGTAGAAATCCAGACATTTCCAACCTTGATGGTGCACAATATCTTTTTGATACCGCTGGCACCACTGTTGGTAAAGTTGATGCATTTGAGCTCGATAGCTTAGCGTGGGAACAGGCACATCGATATGTGCTAGACCATCATGCATCAGTGGAACCATTTCGAAAGTAAGTTGCTTTTAAATGTAAATCGAATACAGTGAAAACCGCGGAGTTCGATATTTTTGATACTTTTGTTATTCCTAATTTCAATTGCTTGTTTTTTAGCGAATTTGTCAGGGACATCAAACGAAGGGCTAGACCAAGAAGACTACCACCACGTGAACAAAACAAGCTGATGAATGAAAAATTTCATAAGTGGTTTGAATCTCATGTAGGTGAATTACAGTTATGCAAGTTAATCTTTATTATATCTACATTTTCTATGGTGTTGATACGATTTGCGCAAAATTAATAGGTACATTCTTTGGGTCCTGAAGGTGCGTCATCTGAAATACAAGTACTTGCCAAAGGTCCCTATCAGATGGCCAAAAGATACGGAGGATACATATTCAATGGTTTTAGATTTCGTACTAAGGATCGTGAATCTAATTTGAAGTCTCAAAATAGTGGAATGGTAGTGACGTCTAAGACTAGAAGTTATGCTTCCAAATCGGACACGAGGCCTGTAGATGGGGATCTCGACTACTATGGAGTGCTCACGGATATCAGTGAGTTGAATTATTTTGGCCATTTCCGTGTTGTCTTATTTCGTGGGGATTGGGCTGAGTTTGATAGGAATTTTGCTAACAACAAGGACAAGCTTGGCTTCACAGTTGTAAACTTCTCAAAATTGATTCACATCGGTACACACATTAGCCATGAGCCATTTGTGTTTCCATCCCAAGTGCAACAAGTGTTCTACATTGCAGATCCAACCCTGCCAAAATCGTATGTGGCTATCCCTATGCAACCAAGAGATGTATTCCAACTGGGCGATACTTCAGACGATGAAGACGGTGAAGACATGAACAGTTACATTGCTTCTGAGTTTCCTGTGTTTGATGTAAATACAACCGATGTTGGAATTTGCGGGACTTGGCTCCGCAAGGATGGAGAAGAGGGCGATATACTGGAAGATGTCGTATTGTAGTTTACATGATTTTTTATGCAAGTTTATTATATGTCTGTAATTTTATGTCTTAAATCTTGTTGTAATATTATGTCTGTAATTTCGAATATGTTCATTGTGAATTTAATACACTGGTTTAATTGTCTTTCTATTTTCTACTGCTTGGTATTATTTACATTAAACTATGCTTAGTGTCATTTGAACCAAACTATCGTTGTCATTTGAACCAAACTATCATTTGAACCAAGTTATCGGATCCTTGACAGGTACAACATGCCGAGGCGTGGAAAGAGGGTAAATATAAATGATGGCAACGAGAGCCATGGGGATGAGCAGCCACTAAATAATAGTGGCAGGCAAACATATGAGAGTGAGGGTAGCACGCCGCCCACTGTCAAAAAACATCGGTAAGTCTTAAAATTGGTATTTTTAAAGAGATTATGTTACTTGAATGCATGAAAGACACATACTAGTGTTTGTGAGTCTGCATTGTGGCTGTCGTCTATAAGTATTTCGTCTATGTTTCTTAAGTGGGCTGTGATTAGAAAGAAAGGGCTGGAGTGGAGATCTGGAAACCCAAAATAGAGACATCTCGTTTATTATAATCTACACTTATTGTTGGACCAACCCCCTCTTGCTGTTGTTGCTGATGTCTCTTTGTGTGCGTGTGTTGAAGAGAATGAAGGGATGAGAGAGAGATGAGGAAAATGCCGCTATGTTAGCCTGGTGTATCCTCATTCTCTACCATCCCTCTTTCTGGCTCCATATATGGCTTCTATATTAAATTGGTTTCCTTCCACGATGACAGTCCGTAATACTACACTTGATATGAGCCCATGTTCATAGCTGCATCCTATTGCATACTCACAAACAACTAATACTTGTCGGCCTTGCATCGTATGCCCAACCCCATTTTGGCACATAACCTGGTATAGATGACATTGTACTGATTTGGAGCAACTGAAAATGGGACCATAAAATAGCTTAAGAAGACCATCAGGTTTGTGAAATAAGCTTCACTAACAGTGAAAGAAACTGGGGATGCTATGCAGCATACTTAGTTTGGAAGTAGTCCCATTTTGTGTTAAAAAAACCATGCCAAAGATTGCAATCAGATGCATGAAATCAGCTTCTTTAACAGTATCTGAAAATGAAAATTTTTCATAATCTGAGCATATATGTTTCTTTAACAGTGACTGTGAACAATTGTTCTTAATTGGGCTGTGATTAGAAAGAGACGAGTTGGAGTGGAGATCTGGAAACCCATATAGAGACATCTTGTTCATAATAATTTATTATTGTTGTTGTTCTTGTCGCTCTTGCTGTTGTTGCTGATGTCTCTATGTGTTCGTGTGCTGAAGGGAAAGAAGGGATGAGAGAGAGATGAGGAAAATGCCGCTATGTTAGCCTGGTGTATCCTCATTCTCTACCATTCCTCTTTCTGGCTTCTATATTTGGTTTCCTTCTACAATGACAATTCCAGTTAAAACTACACTTGCTATGAGCCCTATTCGTATTTTTCTTCCATGAAGAATTGATCTATGACTACAATCTCCATTCAAAACCCAATTGTTCACTCAAACATGCCCCTTGTATCTGAACTCAAACATCACATTAATAAACATCTTTTCTAATAATGGCTACACTTGTGGAAGCTCTCTCTAAGCCTCAATTCTTCAAGGTTTTGTTGCCTACTTCTTTACAGAAGCTGGTACTCTATTCTTCTTTAAAGAGAGGAGAATGGAGTACCAACTTCTGTAAAGAAGTAGGCAACAAAACCTTGAAGAATTGAGGCTTAGAGAGAGCTTCCACAAGTGTAGCCATTATTAGAAAAGATGTTTATTAATGTCATGTTTGAGTTCAGAAACAAGGGGCATGTTTGAGTGAACAATTTTCCAAACAAGCTTCACTAACAGTGAAAGAAACTGGGGATGCTATGCAGCCAACTTAGTTTCTTTAACAGTGACTGAAAATTTCCATAATCTGAGCATATAAATTTTTCATAATCTGAGCATATATGTTTCTTTAACAGTGACTGTGAACAATTGTTCTTAATTGGGCTGTGATTAGAAAAAGACGAGTTGGAGTGGAGAAGGGAAAGAAGGGGTGAGAGAGAGATGAGGAAAATGCCGCTATGTTAGCCTGGTGTATCCTCATTCTCTACCATTCCTCTTTCTGGCTTCTATATTTGGTTTCCTTCCACGATGACAATTCCAGCTAAAACTACACTTGCTATGAGCCCTATTCGTATTTTTCTTCCATGAACTGAGGATGGTATATAGGTACGTATGCCAAAATCCTCCGGCCGGATATGCACCACACTTGGGTTTTGCGGTATAGTTGGGCTAAAAAAGTAGTAGAGCAACATATAAGCTCAGATAATGGAGAAATTTTCATTTTCAGATACTGTCAATGTAACCTGATTGCAATCTCTGGCATGGTTTTTTTAACACAAAATGGGTTCACTTCCAAAATGAGTATGCTGCATAGCATCCCCAGTTTCTTTCACTGTTAGTGAAGCTTATTTCACAAACCTGATGGTCTTCTTAAGCTATTTTATGGTCCCATTTTCACTAACTGTTAGTGAAGCTGATTTCAAGCACCTGATTGTCTTCTTGGCATGTATGTTTTTATACCAAAAATGGGTTCACTGTGGTCATCAGATGATGGAGAAATTTTCATTTTCAAATACTGTCAATGTAACCGGTTTTTTTAACACAAAATGGGTTCTCTTCCAAAATGAGTATGCTGCATAGCATCCCCAGTTTCTATCACTGTTAGTGAAGCTTACTTCACAAACCTGATGGTCTTCTTAAGCTATTTTATGGTCCCATTTTCACTAACTGTTAGTGAAGCTCATTTCCAGCACCTGATTGTCTTCTTGGCATGTATGTTTTTACACCGAAAATGGGTTCACTGTGAACTGAGGATATTGTATAGGTACGTATGCCAAAATTCTCCGGCCGGATATGCACCACACTTGGGTTTTGCGATATAGTTGGGCTAAAAAAGTAGTAGAGCAACATATAAGCTCAGATAATGGAGAAATTTTCTTTTTCGGGCACTGTCAATGTAACCTGATTGCAATATTTGGCATGGTTTTTTTAACACAAAATGGGTTCACTTCCAATATGAGTATGCTGCATAGCATCCCCAGTTTCTTTCACTGTTAGTGAAGCTTATTTCACAAACCTGATGGTCTTCTTAAGCTATTTTATGGTCCCATTTTCACTAACTGTTAGTGAAGCTGATTTCAAGCACCTGATTGTCTTCTTGGCATGTATGTTTTTATACCAAAAATGGGTTCACTGTGGTCATCAGATGATGGAGAAATTTTCATTTTCAAATACTGTCAATGTAACCGGTTTTTTTAACACAAAATGGGTTCACTTCCAAAATGAGTATGCTGCATAGCATCCCCAGTTTCTTTCATTGTTAGTGAAGCTTACTTCACAAACCTGATGGTCTTCTTAAGCTATTTTATGGTCCCATTTTCACTAACTGTTAGTGAAGCTCATTTCAAGCACCTGATTGTCTTCTTGGCATGTATGTTTTTACACCGAAAATGGGTTCACTGTGAACTGAGGATATTGTATAGGTACGTATGCCAAAATTCTCCGGCCGGATATGCACCACACTTGGGTTTTGCGATATAGTTGGGCTAAAAAAGTAGTAGAACAACATATAAGCTCAGATAATGGAGAAATTTTCTTTTTCGGGCACTGTCAATGTAACCTGATTGCAATATTTGGCATGGTTTTTTTAACACAAAATGGGTTCACTTCCAATATGAGTATGCTGCATAGCATCCCCAGTTTCTTTCACTGTTAGTGAAGCTTATTTCACAAACCTGATGGTCTTCTTAAGCTATTTTATGGTCCCATTTTCACTAACTGTTAGTGAAGCTGATTTCAAGCACCTGATTGTCTTCTTGGCATGTATGTTTTTATACCAAAAATGGGTTCACTGTGGTCATCAGATGATGGAGAAATTTTCATTTTCAAATACTGTCAATGTAACCGGTTTTTTTAACACAAAATGGGTTCACTTCCAAAATGAGTATGCTGCATAGCATCCCCAGTTTCTTTCACTGTTAGTGAAGCTTACTTCACAAACCTGATGGTCTTCTTAAGCTATTTTATGGTCCCATTTTCACTAACTGTTAGTGAAGCTCATTTCAAGCACCTGATTGTCTTCTTGGCATGTATGTTTTTACACCGAAAATGGGTTCACTGTGAACTGAGGATATTGTATAGGTACGTATGCCAAAATTCTCCGGCCGGATATGCACCACACTTGGGTTTTGCGATATAGTTAGGCTAAAAAAGTAGTAGAGCAACATATAAGCTCAGATAATGGAGAAATTTTCTTTTTCGGGCACTGTCAATGTAACCTGATTGCAATCTTTGGCATGGTTTTTTTAACACGATGGGTTCACTTCCAAAATGAGTATGCTGCATAGCATCCCCAGTTTCTATCACTGTTAGTGAAGCTTACTTCACAAACCTGATGGTCTTCTTAAGCTATTTTATGGTCCCATTTTCACTAACTGTTAGTGAAGTTCATTTCAAGCACCTGATTGTCTTCTTGGCATGTATGTTTTTATACCAAAAATGGGTTCACTGTGAACTGAGGATATTGTATAGGTACGTATGCCAAAATTCTCCGGCCGGATATGCACCACACTTGGGTTTTGCGATATAGTTGGGCTAAAAAAGTAGTAGAGCAACATATAAGCTCAGATAATGGAGAAATTTTCATTTTCGGATACTGTCAATGTAACCTGATTGCAATCTTTGGCATGGTTTTTTTAACACAAAATGGGTTCTCTTCCAAAATGAGTATGCTGCATAGCATCCCCAGTTTCTATCACTGTTAGTGAAGCTTACTTCACAAACCTGATGGTCTTCTTAACCTATTTTATGGTCCCATTTTCACTAACTGTTAGTGAAGCTGATTTCAAGCACCTGATTGTCTTCTTGGCATGTATGTTTTTATACCAAAAATGGGTTCACTGTGAACTGAGGATATTGTATAGGTACGTATGCCAAAATTCTCCGGCCGGATATGCACCACACTTGGGTTTTGATTGGATTGTTTAGTGGATGTTTTCTATGTTCTTAATTGGGCTGTGATTAGAAAGAGTGGGCTCGAGTGGAGAACTGGAAACCCATATAGAGACATCTTGTTCATAATAATTTATTATTATTGTTATTCTTGTCGCTCTTAAGGTGGTTGCTGATGTCTCTTTCTGTTCGTGTGCTGAAGGAAAATAAGGGATGAGAGAGAGATGAGGAAAATGCCGCTATGGTAGCCTGGTGTATCCAAAGTCTCTACCTTTTTTCTTTCTGTTTCCATTTCTGGCTTCTATATATATTTGGTTTCCTTCCACGATGACAGTTTCCTAAAAATACACTTGATATGAGCCCTATCTTATTTTTCTTTTTTTTCTTATATTTGGTTTCCGTCCACGATGACAGTTTCATGGATTGTCTGAACAATCCATGAAGGACATGCTTAGATACTGAATTTTCATTTGTTTTATTGTTTTAGATAGTGGATATTCCCAATCAGAGGAGAATATAAAGGTTTCAAGTTAGATACTGAATTTTCATTTGTTTTGTTATTTTAGATATATTTAAAAACAAAATTAAGTACGGAATTTTTAGCATTGCAATGTAATTATTTTACCTCTGTATATATCATTAACAATTCCATTTGCAGTTGGCACTTTGATCTTATAATTCGAGACACAGATAGTTCTTTTTGCAAGTTCAAAAAATATGTATATTCTGTATTGTGATCTACTGTTCAATTAAACTATTGTTTTTTATTCACAGAGCGGTCGTCAAGATGAAGGAAATGCAGATGATCAGAGCTGAAGCTACTCGAGGGGTATGAATCTGCGGTCCTCCTTGCTGTTCTTATGTCCTCCTTGCTGTATGGTTGTTGTTCTTATGTCCTCCTCCTTGCTGTTGTTATGTCAGACTGGTTTTTTTATGAGAGTTATGTCATACTTTGAATTTGGGATATTTTGGATATTTGTCAGACTGGTTTGATTGGATATTTTGGATGTTAGTCTCTATATTAATTTGTTAATTATGACACTGTTAATTAATCAATAAATTTGGACGTTGATATGACACGTGTGAAACTTAATTATCTTTAATTATTCTTGTGTTTGGTTGTGGTTTGCGCAGTAGTATGCAACGAAATTGATTGAATCAGTTGTGAGAATTAGTTTACAGGTTTTGTAAATGAAACTGTGAATTGAAATCGAACGGAAAAGCGGAGTATCGAAAATAAACGGGCATAGCCAGAACGACGTTTTAAAAAACGGCGGTGTATATAATTTAATTGTTGGAGTGTGTGATACACCGGCGTTTCAACGCACGCCGGTGAAAGTTTTCAGCTGTAACGGCACAGGCGTACACCGGCATTTTATAAACGCCGGCGTATATAACTACACCGGCGTTTTTTGGTCGCGCCGGTGTTCGTAAACAGGGAAAAGCAGGCGCTCATAAACGCACATACACCGGCGTTTCTTGACCGCCGGTATACTTTCGATCTACACCGGCGTTTTTATTTACGCCGGTGAATGGATAAATACCGGCGGTTTACGACCGCCGGTGTATGTATATAGGTGCACAAGAACGGTACCCAGAAACCGATATACACCGGCGTTTGTTGACCGCCGGTGTAGTCCTAACATTTACCGGCGTCCACCAAAAACGCCGGTGTAGACCCCTTCGTTTCAGCGACGCCCGCTTCGGCGGCAGTTGGACCGGCGTTATTGTAAACGCCGGTGAAAGTTTCCCCGGCGTAAAAAAACGCCGGTATAGACGGAAAAAAGCGCCGGGAAAGCTACTTTCTTTTGTAGTGCTCCTAGATCAAAATCAACATTGTAAAAAAAATTAGGGATTTTCGAAACTTACCACAAATTTGAATTCCGGTTGAATTGGAATAATCAATGAGAGAATCAAAAGTCAAGTCTAAGTTTAATTTTTGTTTGGCAACTTACAAATCACTCAAATACTTGGGATTTTAGGAATTTTTTTTTTAGGGATTAGGGTTTTGGGAGTCGGAGTGAAGGAGAGAAAAATCGCAAGGCAAAAGGGGGAAGAGAAGGGGGTTATTGATTATAGGTAACCGTGCAAACCGAATATAACTGATGCCGTTATTCAAAATAACGGCATCAGTATAATTGTTGCTGTTCTCTCAGAGAACGGCATTAGTTAGTTTAATTTTGCAATTCTCTCTCAGCTCACAATTGAGATGTTAGATCTTTAGACAAAAAGTAACAGATGCCGTTATTCCAAATAACTGCATGAAACTTTTTTTCCAAACAGATGCCATTATTGGGAAGAACGGCATCGAAATAACCTATGCCCTTTTTTTCAATAACGTTTGTTGCTGACGTGTCCTAAACAAGGGCATATCGCTAATTGGCAAAATTTTCCATTAAAATCACAGTACACAACCAATGCCTTTGTAGATTGTACGCTGTCCCTGTGTGCATATCTTTGTATTACATATTAAGTGGTGCTTATGTACGTAGTCCTTTTGCAGACGTATCACAAATGTTTGAAGCTAATCTGTGAAAAAGACCAGCTAATTATACTGGCAGGAAAATTCCATCCCACGGAAATATGGAATACTAGAGCACGTGAAACAATTTAACATATCAAAGAAGTATCTCACAATTTATTTCAATCCAGATTCTGGTTTTAAAACAATATTATCTAATAACTGCAATTTCGAACTAGCCATCGACTACAAAATAACATGTAGTTACCAGAGAAAATATTACATAGTGGTCACAGATCACAGACAAACCAGTTTCTGAAATAACTAGTAGAGGCACCTACTATTACAATTATCATCATCTTAACAATGTTTTCTCCGGGATCATACAAGCTATAAAAACTATACAATTTATAATGCTACTATTAACTAGATTCTTGTGCAGGAGAGGAGATTTTGAAACACAGATATATAATCAGTACTTCGGAGGTGCTTTTTTAGTTGGAAGCTATCCGAATCTCTTCTTCAAACCACACACTCTTCTGAAAGTTTGTCATATGGGGAGAAGCAAGCTGCACCACAAGGAAATAAACTACTACTAAACAACAACAAAAGACAGGTTTTATCCAATTATTTTAACTCAGCCATATTTAATCCATACATGTCTATATAAGTTGTCTCAGTTTAGGTTTAAATACCTAATTCTCTTTGCTTATGATAAATCTACAAAAAACATATAATAAAGTCTCTAGAGACATAGTATGGTGTATATTAAATAATAAAAGAATAACTATTCGGTATATTGAGGTAATTAAGGATATGTATGAAGGGGCAAAGACCACAATTAGAACAACCACATGAGAGACCAGTGATTTTTCTATTACGGTAGGTTTACACCAATGTTCGGCTTTAAGCCCCTACCTCTTTGCTTTGGTTATGGATGAATTGACACGAGGAATACAAGATGAGGTGCTTTGGTGTATGCTTTTTGCCAATGACGTCGTCTTAGTGGATGAGACTAGAGCAGGAGTCAATGCTAAATTAAAATTGTGGAGAGAAACTTTGGAAGCTAGAGACTTTAGAATAAGAAAATCTAAAACATGGTATATGGAGTGAAATTTTAGTGATATTCGGAACACAACTGTGGAAGTAGTGAAACTTGATGGTCAAGAGATACCTAAGAGAAACTTTTTCTGATATTTAGTCTCGATTATACAAAGAGATTGGGAGATGTGTGAAGATGTTATACATAGGATCCTAGCAGGGTGGCTTAAGTGGAAAAGTGTCAGTGGTGTTTTGTGTGACAAACGTATACCTTTGAAGTTGAAGGAAAAAATTTATAGGACGGCTGTTAGACCATTAATGATGTATAAAGCAGAGTGTTGGGCAACAAAGAAATAACATGTTCAAAAAATGAGTGTAGCGGAGATGAGGATGCTAAGATGGATATGTGGTAAAACCAGGAATAATAGAATTAGAAACGAGCATATACGAGACATGCTAAAGGTAGCTCCTACCCAAGATAAGTTAAGAGAGAATCGTCTCAGGTGATTTGGACATGTCACACTTAAACCTAGTAGTGCTCCCGTTAAAAAGAGTGATTTTATAAGTAATTAAGGGTATAGCTAGGGGTAGGGAAAGACCTAAACTTACTTGGATAAAAATGGTGAGAAAATATATGATAGCTTGTGACCTTACAGAAGATATTGTGCTAAACCGAGCAGAATAGAAAACTAGGATTCATGTAGCCGACCCCAACTAGTTGGCAAAAAGGCTCTGTTCTTGTTCTTGTTGATAATATCTTCGATGTGAAGAGAAGAAAGGTGAAGCAAGAAGAAGAAGCGAAGCAAAATTGGAGACATGAAGAAAGCTATTGTACATGTAGGTGCACAATTGACAGTCGACTGCCTAGGGGCAGGCAGTCAACCCACACATGTTCTGATTCTGGTTGGGAATTGATAGACGACCTCCTAAGGGGCGGTCTGCCGACAGCGGCTCATCAGCCTATTGAACATGGTTTTGCGTGAATTTGTTTGAGTCCAGTTTCTTCACCAAATACGATCAGACGACTCTTATTGTATGGTTATCTCTTCAGTATACATCATGATGATTAATGTATTAAGATCTCTACATCTCTATATATTCAATGTAATGGCTCAATGAAGTATAAGCGCCGATTAGATAAATAGAGTATTTCATCTGAGATATGAGAGAATTCTCCATTGTAAACAACAAATATTTCCAATGAGGCTTAAGAGAGGGTTGTGATGAGAGTTGTAACTCTTGTAACTTTTTCTAGTTGAATATAATATCAGTTTTTCTCCCGAATTACGGCTTGCCCAAATCGGAACAAAATTGTGTGTTTTTTGTGCTTGATTTGATCTACTATTTGCTTGGTGGTTGTTCGTAATGATTGCATCGTAAACGCAATATATCTAACAAGAGGAATTCTCAACAATACGAGTATGAAACCAGCTCAACAAAAGAAGCTAAGGAAAATTTAATTAATATACATGGCAACTCATATAAAAATTGGGAGAGGTGGAAGCGTTGTTGAAGAGTTGAGCGAAGCGGTTTTGAGAATTTTGCGAATTGAAAGTTGAGAGAAGGTCGAAGAGGAGGTCAGAGATGATGTCGGAGAGGAGGTGCTACTGATAGGAGACTTAGGTTGGAGAATATGGGAATTGCAGGAATTGTGGGCACTCTTGAACTATGGTTCATTGTGTCTTGCGTACTATGGTTCGATGAGAAGAGAAATCGGTGAAACAAGAAGAGGATCGAAGTGTCATTGGAAGAAGAAGAGCCAACCATTATGCAAGTTAGTATCAGGTTGGGGAATTGATAGTCAACTGCGTTTGGATGTAGTCGACCGTCAAAACTCTCTGACTTGGTCGAGCACATTATGATTGACCGCCCTAGGGGGCAGTCGACCGACAACAACGGCAGTAGATATTTTGGGGCGGGTCTGGCTGGTGTGTTTTGAGCTCATCTTCATCTCCAAGTTAGATCGTACGACCCTTATCGTGTGGCTTTCTCTTTAGGATATATTAGACAGTTATTGTATCAAGACTAAACCTAGGGTCTCTCTAGATCTCTATATATTGTAATAGCGTCCATTGAAGGAGACAAGTACTTCATTTAGAGT
The DNA here is from genome assembly GCA_017893485.1 of Hemerocallis citrina. Classification (NCBI taxonomy): domain Eukaryota; kingdom Viridiplantae; phylum Streptophyta; class Magnoliopsida; order Asparagales; family Asphodelaceae; genus Hemerocallis; species Hemerocallis citrina. The sequence continues at coordinate 231,668,185 of CM030364.1, read as the reverse complement.
TTCCTCATTGTAAATGACATATTATCTTCTAGTGAAGCTTATAGAGATAGATAAATTTTTTGTGAAAGTTCTTGTAACTCATGTATTTTCTCTAGTTGAATAAAATCTAAGTTATTTCTCTCCCAAATTTGGGTTTGCCAAAACCGGTACAAAATTGTGTGCGTTGTATACTTGGTTCAAAATTGTGTGCTTTGTATACTTGGTTTGGTCTATTTATTTGATTATTTATTGGATCGGTAATCGCTTCTCATTCCTAACTCTCCAACTCCACTGTGCGTAAATCCCCCCCCCCTCCCACACACACACCCCTCAAGGCTAAAATAAAATAAAATCATTCTTCGACAAACATATTCCATATGACAATCTATATAGCGTGCATGCACAAGAGGGTTGCCTATCACCTTCATTCCACACCCTCCACACGCAGGGTCGGCCCCCCAATGGAGGCTGGGGAGGCGGCCGCCTCGGGTCCCCGAATTCACAATTTTAGAGGCCCCCAAAAATTTTCTCCTTGTATTTACATAACAAAACAAATCCTATTTGTAACAAAACAAATTCCATTTGTAACAAAACAAACCTATGCAAATCATGTTAATATTAAATACAATAAAAAAACGTGCACTATATGTATGCATCAAATTCAAATAGCCAAAAACCCTTCATCTCCCTCTGCTCATCTTCCTCCCCTCTAATCATATCCCTTTCTCTTCACCGTCGTTTCCCCGTCGCGGGCGAACCCCGTCGCGCCACCGCAACACCGCAATGCCATTGTTAGCAACTCCGTCGCGCCATGCTTCAGCGCCGCCCGTCTCGCCATGGCTTTTTTTATTATTATCTCCCCCCCTTTTTTGAACCACAATATTTTTCACGATTCCAAAACTAGGGTTAAGGTTTCTCCCCTAATAATGATTCCAAAGCTTCAATGTTTATTCTATTTTATTGTTTAATTGTGATTGATTTTGGATTCCTCTTTGTTTGTTTTCTGATTCAAGCAGGGGTTTGTCGAAGTCGTTAGTTGACTGGGAGGAGATATGAGGGCGTCTTAATTCGGTGCGTCAAATTGGGTGTTTTTATTTGGGAAATTTTTGTGATCAGTTTGATTGTTGATTTTTGTGATAATTTAGGTTAAAGTTGGCGACTTTAGCTTGAATTGTTGATTAATTATCGATTATTGCGTTTAAACTTTTTTATATATATTTTTTAAAATTTTGTGTTTTTTATAATATGACTGCAGTAGATGATTCTGTCAATGTGACACAGGATCAAAGAGACTGCACGGCTGATCCATGTGTTAAAATTACAGGGGAAACGAATTTACACTGCTCTTTAAATTTTGGTTAACTCACAAAAGGCTGTTATGTACCATGATCAATTTTACCTACATAATCTCCCTTTTTACCTTTGAGAATATGTTTCTGAAGTTGATGTAATTCTTAATAACAAATTATCAAAACAAAATATCTTTCATAGGCTGATCAAATAAAATGTGTTGCAACAATTGGCATGGTGAAGATGGAATAAGTTGTGGCGATTAGGATTCTGCTAAGATGTTTTGAATACTGGTCGGGATTAATCGTTAATCTTAATAAGAGTTGTGTGCTACCCCTCTGTGGGGATAGCTCGAACACGATTGAGAGGACCGCAACAGAGATGGGATGTGCATAAGGGCAATTCCCACTTACATATTTGGGGACTCTGATTCGACCGGGGAAGTTGCATAAGGAAGACTGTAGGGTGCTGATTGAAAAAATAGAAAAAAAATTGGCAGGATAGAAAGGGAAATCTCTCTCGTTGGGAGGAAGAATTACGCTTATTAACTCGGTTCTTAGTAGTCTGTCCACATATTTGATATCTATCTATGAGCTCCCAAATTGGGTGATCGAGCAAATTGATAAATGCAGAAGACGATTTCTATGGAAAGGTACAATGGAGGATAACAAGGGATTTCATTTAGTGAAGTGGGGGGAGGGTGTGTAAAAAGAAGGAGTTCGGAAGGCTAGGAACTGTCAACTTGCGGGATATGAATAAAGCTCTATTATCCAAATGGTGGTGGAAAATGAAACATCGCCGAAAGGCTTGGTGGTGCAACTCATTCAAATTGTATAGACATCGTAAGAAATTTAGATATGGAGGAAGAAGCAAACATGGCAAAGTGTCGTTTATGTGGAAAGGGATTGCTAAGGTGGGGGAGGTATTTCACGCAAACACGAGATGCAAAGTTGGAAATGAGAAAGATACGAGATTCTGAAAGGATAAATGGTGTGGGAAAAATACTCTACAGGCGATGTTCCCTTCTTTGGCTCAGAGATCAGGTAATGAAGACTCGTTGGTGATAGACGTAGGGAGGAAGGAAAGTCGAAGGTGGGAAAGAGACGGAGGTACTTCGTTGGAAGTACAGAGATAAAGACAGAACTTGCAAGATCTACTGAACCAATTTTAGGACCCGAGCAGGACAGGCGAGGACGTTAGAGAATGAAAATGTGGCTCATCTAATACATTCTCTGTCAGATCAATGTAAGAATTCATTAACGATGGGGGTCAGAAACTCAAGAGCGGATATTAGCTGGAAATCGAATTGCCCACATAAGGTCAGGGCATTCATGTGGTTGGTTCTGAATAACGCGATCCTCTCCAAAATTAACATTAGGAAACGCAACATTCCGATTGACGTTACGTGCACGAGATGTAACTCGGGAGAAGAGGATGTTAACCATATTTTCATTTGGTGTCCTAAGGCGAGACTTACCTGGGAGACTTTGGGTTTGGGTTTTGGCACGATAGAGACACCCAATAGTATAGAGGATGTGTGGGGTAGTTGGAGACTTAAGAACATTTGAAAGGAAGAATGGCTGTGGCTAGATAGAAATGAGTCCTGATTTCGTAACATAAACTGTACTTTTCGTATGTTACCGCACAAAATTAGGTCTCTAATTACTGATTGGGCAGGTACAACATGTGCCGGCCAGGAAGAAGCTTCGCATGGATAACGAAGAAAAGGGCAAGGATGTAGGGAGTCAGGGTACTTTTTTCGCGGTCAGAGCAGTTCTTTGTGCAGACTTTTTGAGGAATTTTGTAGTAGGTCGAGTGTGGGGATGCTTACACTCTTCATCGGTGTATTACTAGTTTGATTTTGGATGGGATCCTAGTGATCGAGTTGTTTGTAACTTTATATACTTTGTTTCGTTAACGCATCATTAATGAGACAGGTGACATTAGTCACTTTTTAATCAAAAAAAAAAAAAATTGGTGTTGCAGCAATAGGCCTGACCACTCTGGGGCTGAGGTGAGTAAAACTATGTCAGATTAAAGTTGGAGTGTGTAGGTTCAAGGCAAATGGTAATAATAAATTGATGTTTCTTTAATTAGATTTCAACTGTATATGGGCTACAAGATGTACTGGAGCATCTTAAGCAAGCATATGGTAACCCTTCTACCTACATTCAAGAAAATGGTAAGAAGTTAATCGCACTTTTGAAAATGTGGTAGAGATTTTCTTATTGCAATTTTCATCGTCAAACTTAAAAATCAGTTCAATTCAATCATATAAGAAATAGTCTTTAGCTCAGTTGGTTTGACTTGAATCGTCCATGCTCTTTTCGATTTTTTTCCCAAATTGTCCCACTTTTCGAAAGTTTTTCCCAAACTGCCCTCCTTTTTATAAAAATTCTCAAAATGCCCTACTCACTTTTCGAAAAAAGCGAGTTTGGGTAAAATCCCATCGCTTTTCAGAAAGCGAGTGTGAGGCTTTGGTTTTGGATAGCCTACACTTGCTTTTTGAAAAAGCGATGGTGTTTAACCTACACTCGCTTTTTAAAAAAGCGAGTGTCGATTGGGACTTTTTAACCCCCCCACGCTCTCAATCAGATCTCACTTACTCTTTTACTCTCTATCTTCCTCATCTTCTTCTAACGAAACCCTAACCAATCCTAGATTTGCTCTAATTTCGGCCATTAAGCCACCAAAATACGTCGATTCACTCATAAAATCCTCGCATTTCTCATCTTCTTTTGATTTTCCACTTCTCTCATTCTCATTTAACCCCAAAAACCCTAAACCCCAATATCCAAGATTGTGTTTATTTTCGAATTTGGGGGTAAAGCTTGAGGTTGAAGGAGGTAGGTCCTTCGAATTTAGGGGTAAAGCTTGCGGTTTATTTATCAAACTCTTTATTTTTTAATGTTGTGTTAATCACCCAAACTTGTTGATTTTCTTTAATAAACAACTAGCAAAAATTTTGTAGGTATGTAGTTTGCAGTATATATTTTGATACAAAATATAGTTTGGAATATATATTTAGGTATGTAGTTTGGAGTATATATTTTGATACGAAAAATAGGAATTGAGTTTCAAAAAAACAACTATAGGTTATATATGTAGATTTGCTCTAATAGAAAATTGGATATATGTAGATATATGTAGATTATATATTTTGGTATAGTTTATAACGATTATTTTTAGTTGTAGTATACTCTCTTTTATTATAAATGGTACGCACGATGGGAAATGTAGAGGAATGAGAGAGTAGTAGACCTCCTTGCGGCGATGGACGTCATACTTCTTTTGGCCCACCTCCTCGCGGTGGACGTGGTGGTCGTGGTGGTGGTACCGAGCATACTAATGTAAGTGAATAATTGTTTATATTCGATTAGTTTGATTATCATACAATAAAATGTAATATCGGTCTTTTGATGTAAATGTTATTGTTGTATAGGTCCCAACTAATCCAAATGAGGCGGTTCCTTCTTCTTCAGCCCCTTCATCATCTTATATTCCTCCCGGAGGTCTAGGTCCCCTCGACCCTACACTCCTTACTCTCCAGTCGCATCACCGTTTGAAGGATGTGTGGGATGGTGAATCCAAGGAATGTACTTTTAGGGGGGGTCATCCACTGCCTATGCACTTACGGATTCACAAGATCCTACGGGACTGTGGATTATATGGTATTGCACTGATGAGCTCCATCAAATGTGATCGGCCTCTTCTTACCGCACTGCTTGAGAGATGGCGGCCTGAAACACACACCTTTAACCTTCCAGTTGGGGAGATGATAGTGACACTGCAGGACATCTCTGTACTTACCGGTCTTCTAGTTGATAGGTAGACAGTGACCGACATAATGGACTTCGAGCCGGTATATCTAGTGGAACAATATCTTGGTGTTGAAGTGAAAACCAGAGCAGTAAATGGAAAATTTATTCGGTTGAAGTGGTTGAAGGACACATTCAAGAATCGATTGAATGAAGACTCCACTGACGAGGAGGCTCAGTGCTACTGCAGGGCCTACATCCTTACGCTATTTGGAGGCATGATGTTCCCAAATTCGACTGGACATTCAGTCTCCTTTATGTACCTCCCATTGATTGCCGATTTGAAAAGAGTCGGACAGTACAGTTGGGGTAGTGCCGCATTGTCATCCCTGTATAGGAGTTTGTATTTGTACAGTCTTGGTTCGGTGTAGATGAATGGACTAATAATCTTGCTACAAGTCTGGAGTTGGGAGCGTATTTATGTGGGTCGTCCCGTAGTGCGGAGGCAATCACCCAATTGGGTCCATCTCCCCGAGAACCAGCACAGGTTACCTCCACTCGGTGTGTACTGGTCCAGCAATCTCACATGGACGACCAACCCCAACAGATGCCTGACGTACTTCCGTGATGAGTTGAGATTGTTGCGAGTTGAGAATTAGCAAGGTTGATATTGTTTGTATGATTGAGAAAATTGGTATCATGTTTTGAATTTGTTGAGAGTTTTGTATATGGGGCAACTGCATTTGTACATTGAAGTTATATTTTATTAGGCCTAGACTCGCTTTTTCAGAAACCGAGTCTAGTCTTCAGCTCCTCGCTTTCTGAGAAAGTGAGTCTTGAGCCTGTATGTATTTTACAAGCAGACTCAAGACTCGCTTTCTGAGAAAGTGAGTGTAGCTAAAACTACATCGGTTTTTGGAAAAGCGACTGTGTAGAGTGTTTTCCAGAGATCAGTTGGAAAACACTCTACTCCACAGTCGCTTTTCGAAAAACCGATGTAGTTTTAACAAGACTCGCTTTTTCATAAAGCGAGTCTTAGGTCTGCTTGTTAAAAATCATACAAGCTCAAGACTCGTTTTCTCAGAAAGCGATGAGCTCTTTATTAGACTTGCTTTCCGAAAAAGCGGGTGTAGGCTTAAAAAATGACATCTTCATATTTGCTTACAATACTCTTCAACCAAATCATACATAACCAATTCTCAGCACGCAACAATCAAACTCATACATAACAAATGGAGATTAACGCTCCTTCAAAATTAAACTCATACGAATTAGTACAATTACAAAGTCCAAATTACATAGTACAATTACAAACGTAGTACAATTAATACATCGCCGCTTATTGTGTCCATGCAACCCACATTTCGAACATTTCATTCCCGTAACCCTGCTAGACCTATCTCTCATATCCATGTCGTTGTGAATTCTCATAGATCTAGGCCTGCCTTTTCTTGAACGTCACAAACTAGCATTAGGTACGAATTGTGGTCCATCAAAAGTAGGTTAATATGCTGGATTTAAAGTAGGATGAAAGAGGGGAGCCCATGTTTATGCTAATGAAGTAACAAGGTAAAATTTATCAACAAAAGGCTTGTGATCGATTGCACGATATGCACAAGCTGCCAATACATAAGAATATGGAATATGATATAGTTGAAATTTTATACATGTGCATGTTTTGGTACCCAAGTTAACAGTGTGCAAGTTCCCACCCTTTCTTTCTCCACTTACCATGCATAGACCCATTTTGACGGAAAAAACTCCAGGTTGATGATGAAACATTGTAACCTCATGTCGGTTTGCTTTCTCATGGTGACTATCGATCAATTCATGTACTCTTCGAGCTAAAATCTTCCTTTCAGATAAAAACTTATTGGCTTCCTTTCGACGAGTAGTAAAGTAAGAGTTTAGACGATAAAGATCATCTCCAAAATCGTAGTTACCGGTAAACTACGGACACCTTTCAAGGCTAAATTGAAGACTTCTGATAGGTTCGTAGTCATTATGTCATATCTTCGACCTTCATCTGCATAAAGTGCCCATTTCTTAACCGGTTTCTCTTTCAACCAATTAGCTACCTCGACATTGACGGTTTCCAGTTCAGCGAGTTTGGTCCTGAACTTTTCGGGTTGGTTTTGACATGCTATAATTTTGGCATTTTTCTGCAATGCCTTGCTACCAAATTTACTGAAGAAATTTGTAGCGAAATGACGCATACAATAACGATGATATGCATTAGGTTCGTTCCAAGCTCCATTTTGCAATTCCATAGCAGACAAAATACCAGCATGACGATCAGAGATAACACACAACTCAGTACGATCGGTGACAAAATACCGAATGCAACTCGTGAACCATGTCCACGTATTTATACTCTCTCCATCAACTAATGCAAATGCAAATGGAAATAAGCAATCATTCACGTCTGGGAAAACAATAATTAACAAATAGCCATTGTACTTGTCGTACAAGTGAGTTCCATCAACACTAATAACAGGTCTGCAAGACTTGAAACCTTCAATCGAAGGACCAAATGCCCAAAATACTCCTTTGAATGTTTCCTCGCTAGGACTAGACTGATATTTATCCCAATGGACAACGATTTCTGGATTTGCTGCTTGTATTGCTAATAGTAGAAAAGGCAACTTTGTGTATGCTTCTTCGAAGGTACCGAACAACCTCTTAATTGCCTTTTGTTTTACAATCCAAGCTTTCTTATATGAAATCTGATAATTATATTATACTTTCACTATCTCAATAATGGTCCGTGGTGTTAAACCTATCTTAGAATTCATGTAACACCCCATATTTTTATTTTAATTAAAAATACAATTTTTTCAATTTTTGCATGTACGATGCACGTGTTAATTTTTCCATCTTTATTTTTCTTACTCTCAATTCTTATTTTCGCGTGCATGAGTCTTTTTATTAGACTTTCTTTAAACACATGGACCTAAGAATAGATTCTAACCCACTAGATTAATTAAATTACTTAATTAAAGCAAGCCCACTATACAAGCCCATTAAATCTCAATTTTTGGTTGTGCATGGACTCACACATGACATGTAATAACTTTTAATACACATTAGATTTATAGGATTTGTATTTAATTTTGTGTATATGTGTGGACTAGTGCACAACACGTGCATGTGTGGAAGAGAGAGTTGGCCCGTTGAGAGAGAGAGAGAGTTGGCCGGATGGTGGGGAGATGGAGGGGTGGAGAAAGTGGGAGAGTGGACAATTAAGTGGGTAGTTAATTAGGTGGATGAGATTACAATTTAGCCCTTCTTTTGTCCTATAAATACCCCTCTTTTTCTTCTCATTTCACACCAAGACAAAACAAATCAAGAGAGGAAAAAGAAAGATAGTTAGAGAGTGTTCTTGTTGCATTGGAGTCTTTTTGGAGTGCTCTTGCTAGGAGGAGAAGGACTAGGAGTTGCTTGTTGGAACTAGGAGTCCCAAGAAGTTGTGTCTCGTCTTCTTGTTTGCAAATTCTTCATAAGAGATGAGTGTTCTTGTGCTTTCTAAATGTAGGAAATGCATGCTAGTAATGTTAAATGAGTAGTATAGATAAATTTGATGTGATAAATGTAGAACAAATCCGTGTTATTGTGTTGTACCATGAATTGAAGAAATTTTGTTATGATTAAGAAACTAGTTGCCATCATGTTAGTTAGAAATGAGAAAATGTAACATTGAGTTATTGCCATGAACAAATATGCATGTTAATTTACAAATGTCGAAATATATAATTGTATGCAAATTGTTGAGACTTCCTTTGTAGTTAAAATGAATTTTTTAGTGAAGTTAAATTGGTACACATAGATTCATTTAATTGGTTGTAAGAGATACAAATTGCTATTTTGATTAAATTAAAGAAATACAATTCATGTTCATTTTTAGATATAATGTCTAAAATATCAATTAAAAATTCGCGAGTTACTGTTTTTAAGAAAATTCAGTATGAATGAGATAATTATAGTCCATTAAAAAGATTAGATCGATCATATATTTAAGTTTTGTGAAATGAACTAGTTACTGTGCCGGTTGAACCAAAGCATAACAGTATAATTTGATATCAGTAATCGCATTTGGGCTTATTGGCTAGTCGGTGCTCTCTAAGAGCGTTACTGTAGCGCACCTGTGGTCTTGGGTCGCGAGTTCGAATCTCGACATTCCCTTCCTTTTTCTGTTTTGGTTTTTAAATTAACCCTCAGACCGAGACTCGGTACCAGAGGCTTTCGGCCCTCCTTTGTGACAGTGAAGTCACATGGATTTATTGGTTAGAGAGGAGGCTATAGGGCGGTACTGTAGCTATGCGGTGGGCTTGGGTTCAAAACCCGGTAGCTGCCTTTTGATTTTTTTGGCGTTTTTTTATATTTTAAAGGGGTTTTTAATGCAAATAAAATTTGGAAAAAATTCTAATATTCCTCTAAAATGATATAGAATTTATTAAAAATAGTTTCATAATTTTTCATATATATTTTGAGGAATTAGAAGTGTAATTGAGATTAAAAAAAAAAGAGTTGATTATTTATTTAAGAGTATGACATTTATTCTTAGAAGAAGAGTAAAATATTGTTATGTGAATTGATTTCTCTTAATGAGGTTATACACTTATTTGATTTAAGAAATACTTGATGTGGTTTGAGATATATTACATGTGATTAAATTGCTAAAGAGATTTAAAGTGGATGAGTTTATGTTCATGAAAAGAAATATTGTTTTGTGAATGAATAAATGAATCATGAATGATGCTAAGATAAGACATTGATTAAATTGTAAATAAGTTGAAGATAAGAAAACATTGAGTTTAATACATGATTATTGAAGGGAATGAGTACCCATGGATTCTTGTACATGAAAAGTTGTAATCTAGAGTTTAGTGAGACCTCGGCAACCAACATTGTTCAATTAAAAGATTTGAGTTATATTTTGAGATATGGCTATGAGCTATCTAAGTATTTGTGATCAAGTCCGGTAGGGGGTAAAACTAACTCTAGGTATGATAATTTATTCATGTCTTGAATTTAAGAATTAGGCACTAAGTGAAGATGTAGTAAACCTGGGCAAATATAAGTGGGGCACTCTATATAGTCGGGCGGTGTACTCCGGGACTATAGACCCAGTCGAACGGTGTACTCTGGGATAGAGGTTGCTTCGATGGAGACGAGCTTTTATTTTAAATCCGAGACTATGCGTAGTTGGGCGGATAGTTTGCCATACTCCAGTGTATATACGTATACCGGGGCTAGAGGGACACTTGTAGGATGTTTGCACGACGAGAAGTCTGTTATAACAGTCGGGCAGTGTACTCCGGGACTGGGATCCGTACTCATGAAATATCTAAACCTTGCTTTTTACTGGGTAATTTTCATGATGAGGGATCAAACCCTACAATGTGGAGTACGTAGATGTTTGCCCTCAGACCTATGTAGTATGGGATGCATAGAATCCGAATAAGTATGCATTAGTGTCATCTTAGTATAAAATATCTGCATCAGGCATTAAGGCATTGCATACACTTACATGTTTAGAGTAGTCACATTTTAACACTTTATTTTGCATTCAAGTTTGCTGTTAATTTGTTAAAGTACTAGATTTGCCCGTGGGCACGTGCCTACGGCACGTCTTCAGAACGATACAGCATATGAAAAGTCTTTTAAACAGTAAATCAACAATTATATAGCTCAAGTTTGAATAGTATGACAATAATTAGTTGTAAATAAAAGTCCATGTTTTCATTAGTATATCTTGAAAAATAATTATAAATTGGGGGTATAAAAGTCCATGTTTCCATAAGTACGTATATATATATATATATATATATATATATATATATATATATATATATATATATAATAAAACACAAAAAAAGCTATCAAGTGGCTCTCCTTCAATCACCCCAAAATCAAAGGCCCAGATTTAACCTCACAAAACATATTTTTCCTCCCAAAAGTTTCCCCCAAAACTCAAATTCAAATCCTCCACCCAAAACAACTCCTTTATTTATTAAATTATTTATATCTCTTTCTCTCTCTCCTATTCAAAAAATTAAGAAAATAAAATTTTAATTTTTTTTAAAAAAACAAAAAAAATAAAAAAACTTAAAAACATAAAAAATTAAAAATTTAAAAACTTTAAAAATAATTTAAAAATAACAAAAAAAATCAAAAACTCATAAAAAATTTTAGAAATTAAATTTATAAAAAATTTTAAAAAATTCTAAAAATTCTAAAAATTTAAAAATTTGAAAATTTGAAAATTTTGAAATTTAAAATTAAAAATATAAAAATTTTATATTGGGTAATTAAAATACAAAGAAACCTATCAAGTGCCTCTCATTCAATCTCCCCATAATCAAAGGCCCAGATCTAACCTCACAAAACACATTTTTTCACCCAAAATTTTAAATCCCAAAATCACAATTTTCTCCCCAAAACTAAAAAACGTATTATTTTATTACTATCTCACTCTTCTCTTTTCACTTTTTCATATTTTTCTATTTCTCTCTCTTCCTATCTCTCTCTCCCATTCTTTCTTTATTTACTTAGAAATTTAGATTTTAAGATTTCAAGTTTTTAAATTTTCAGAATTTTTATGTTTTTTTTACTGCACATGTTATATTCAAAATAGCAAATATCTCTTCAACAGTTAAATTTCATCATTTTCCACACTTAAAGTTTTAAGAAGTAAGATTTTACACACCATTTATAATTATATTTCAACATATACTAATGGAAACATGGTCTTTTATTTACAACTAATTATTGTCATACTATTCAAACTTGAGCTACATAGTTGTTTTACTGTTTACAGGGCTTTTCGTGTTTTGTATCGTTCCGAAGACATGTCGTAGGCACATGCCCATGGGCAAATATATATATATATATATATATATATATATATATATATATATATATATATAGAAACATGGACTTTTATACCCCAATTTATAATTATTTTTCAAGATGTACTAATGAAAACATGGAATTTTATTTACAACTAATTATTGTCATACTATTCAAACTTGGGCTATATAATTGTTGATTTACTATTTAAAAGACTTTTCATATGTTGTATTGTTCTGAAGGCGTGCCGTAGGCACGTACCCATGGGCATATATATATATATATATATATATATATATATATATATATATATATATATATATATATATATATATATATATATATATATATATATATATTTGCCCATGGGCACGTGCCTACGACACGCCTTCAGAACGATACAAAACATGAAAAGCCCTGTAAATAGTAAAACAACTATGTAGCTCAAGTTTGAATAGTATGACAATAATTAGTTGTAAATAAAAGTCCATGTTTCCATTAGTATATGTTAAAAAATAATTATAAATGGTGTGTAAAATCTAAATTCTTAGAACTTTAAGTGTGGAAAATGATGAAATTTAATTGTTGAAGAGATATTTGCTATTTTGAATATAATATGTGCAATAAAAAAAACATAAAAATTCTGAAAATTTAAAACCTGAAATCTTAAAATCTAAATTTCTAAGTAAATAAAGAAAGAATGGTGGAGAGAAATAGAAAAGTATAAAAAAGTGAAAAGAGAAGAGAGAGATGTAATAAAATAATGAGTTTTTTAGTTTTGGGGGGAAAATTGTGGTTTTGGGGTTTGAAATTTTGGGTGAAAAAATGTGTTTTGTGATGTTAGATCTGGGCCTTTGATTATGGGGAGATTGAATGAGAGGCACTTGATTGCTTTCTTTGTATTTTAATCCCCCAATATAAAATTTTTATATTTTATATTTTAAATTTCAAAATTTCCAGATTTTTAAAATTTTAAATTTTAAATTTCAAAATTTTCAAATTTTTAAAATTTTAAATTGTTAGAATTTTTTTTATTTTTTTTAAAAATTTTTTAAATAATTTTTTATAAGTTTTTGATTTTTTTTCTTATTTTAAAATTATTTTTAAAGTTTTTTATTTTTTATTTTTTATGTTTTTAAGTTTTTTTATTTTTTTGTTTTTGTGAAAAAAACTAAAATTTCATTTTCTTAATTTTTTGAATAGGAGAAAGAGAAAGATATATAAATAATTTAATAAATAAAGGAGTTGTTTTGGGTGGGGGATTTGAATTTGAGTTTTGGGGGAAAACTTTTGGAAGGGAAAATGTGTTTTGTGAGATCTGGGCTTTTGATTTGGGGGGGGGGGGGGGATTGAAGGAGAGCCATTTGATAGGTTTCTTTGTATTTTATTATGTAGATTAAGATCGTTATATTTTCGGCATAAAGAGGATGGCCGTGTATAACATTTTCGTCGGTTGTAAGCAACTGACATGCCCACAGTTTTATATGCAGGAATTGGGTTATTCATGAAGATATAAAGTTGATATGCTGGTGATGATTTTTTTTAAATGTTAAAGATGTTGTAATTGTATAATTTTTCATTATTGTACTTCACTTTACCTTCCGCTGTGAAAATAATTCTAAAGGACTCTATTGTATTATAAAAATTTTAAATTTTCTTGTAAAATTGTACGAAGTGAAGTATAAAGATCCTGTGGAACTCCGAATTCGGTAGTATTTGGAATTCGGGGCGTTACACTTCACCGCACTCACAATCAAATTGCAAACAAGGTTAGAATCAACTTTACAGTGGTCCTGATTCAACGTGGGATTCGTACAAGTATGAGGCTCAACTATATTCTTCACCACAAAATTTGTCCCGTCTTTTGGAACAATTGCTCGTAATCTCCAAGGGCATCCACCATCACTTACTACTGGAAAACTTTGCACCATCTTCTAAATTGTACCTTTTTGTAGGTGTCATTTTACATTTAATAGTGTACAATGACGGTGAAGATTTTAATGTGACGAATTCACGATATTTCTTGATAGAATACAGCTTCATAACCTGCTGAATCGACTTTTTACTTACAAACTTCTGTCCAATGTACAATTCGTCTACATTGGATGAACCAGACGACTCTTGTGGAACTTGATGTACTCTAGCACCTTCTGTCATCTCCTCGATAACATGAGCGTTAATATTGGCATAGCTATCAGTGGTTCTCACTTCATTAGAACTGTTTTCGTAGGATTTAGATTTGCTACATCATCATCTTCGTCCCTATCATCATTTTCTACACTCTCATCAACTTCATCGTCTGTTACTTTCTCTTCTTCATTATCGTCTAATAAGTCGTTATTAATGGTAGCATTTTGAAATAATTCGAATAAAGTGTTATTTTGAATATAGTCATGAACCGGACTAGGTTGACGTGACAACTCAACTTCTGTAGAATCCGGGTTTGTTGTATTTGTGAAGGTTTCTTCTTGTTGTGGGGATAGTGAGATTACTTGTGAAGTTTGAACGGGATTAGACCTCATCTGCTATGTCGGTACTACCCGTACGAAGCTTCAACTAAGAATATCATGTGACTGAGCATTCAAAATTTAAATTTGCTGAATATATAACTCTAATGCAGACCAAGTACAATTGGGATCAAGTGTCCTAACAATCATTGACTTCATAGCATTATTAGTAGAAACGGGCAATGTCATAAAATACTGACCATCTCCTCTTCCTACTGCGTATCGAGCTAAAATTTTCACATTTTATTGATCCCTATCTCAATTAGTAACTTCATAAATTTTCTCAACTAATTCTACCAATGTAATGGTACGAGGTACCCAAACTATTTCAGGATCCACCGCACTATAACAACAACCAATTTTTGGATCATGAATTATTTTACCACCAAAGTATAACCAAATAAGAATATCGTAATCCATACCTACGTATATTTATACGAATATACGAGTTATTATCTACCAAAAAACATAACCTATGAAAATGTAGAAAATAATAGGCCAATATGCATCATACCTTCACAAGCTTATTCGAAAAGATATAGCCATAGATATTTGGGTAGAAGAGTTGAAGTTGCTATCCTCTTCAAGTTTATCAAAATTTCAAAATTTGAATCTTTCGGAAGATAGGTTTAGGGTTTTCAGAGTGATTTTATGGGTTAATCGACAAATTTTTGTGGTTATTGGATGAAAATGAGATGAGAGATGGGTTAGGGTTTCGGGGTTAGAAGAGGAGGAGGAAGATAGAGAGTGAAAGAGACAGTGAGATCTGATTTCGAGCGTGGGGGCTAAAAAGAACCAATCGTGGGATAAATCCCCTCGCTTTTTGAGAAAGCGAGTGTAGGCAGGTGCAAAATCAAAACCTAAGACTCACTTTCTGAAAAGCGATGAGGATTTATCCAAACTCGCTTTTTCAGAAAGCGAGTAGGGCGTTTTGGAAATTTTAAAAAAAAAGTATGACAGTTTGGGAAAAACTTTCAAAAAGTGGGACAATTTGGGAAAAAATTCGCTCTTTTCACTGTCCATGGCAGGTAACCTGATGTGGCGGTTCAAGTGGCAATCTTGGTGTTGGAGAAGGACTCCTTCCCACCATGCTGACAGAAATGGTTGGCCTCGAACAAGCTACCGTAATCATCATTCTCTGTTTTTCCGGATCATTATACTTGAAGAAGCTGCATCACTGTATTTTATTATTATATATTATTATTATTGTTGTTGTTGTTGTTGTTGTTTGTTGACTTTAATAAAATAATTTCTCTTATGAGCATTTTATTTAATTTAATAACTATACTTTTTGTATTCGTGCATCGCACGTGCATTATACTAGGAAAATGGAGGTTGATACTTGGGTGGGAATGGTTTCAGTCATCCAGATCAGTCTCTAGGGGAAGATGGAGGTTGTTTCAAGCGGTTTGTAAGGTATACTGCTTGGCTTATTTGGAAGAGGAGTCTTATAATTTTTTAGGGAGTTGAAAATTAATTTGATAATATTAGCACTTTGGCATGGAGAATGGCTAATGATTCCATCTCTGCCGTGGATATATTGAACCCGAGCACTAGCAGTCAGCAAATTATCATGGTTTCTTGGATCCCCTCAGATTTTGGTTGTTTAAAACTTAATGTGTATGGCTCATATAGTTCTGCAACAAAGGGTGCTGCCGCTGGATTCCTAATACGAGATTATCAAGGGAATTGTTTGTTAGCTGAAGCATGCCCTATTGCTGTTCAGTTTGCTGCTGAACCTGAGATGTAGGCTGTTTGGCTCGGAGTCAAGGCCCGCAGTATCTACCACTGCTACTGGATACTAGGCAAATGATTCAAAGCCTATGTTCAGCAAGAATCGCGCATCTGTTTAAAGAGGGGAATCAGGTGCATGCTAATTTGTTGGTTAACAACAACATGATGGAATGAACAAGAAGAAGTTTTTATTCCTCAGTACATCTTGTAAATCGGCCATACAAGAACGGGTACTAGATAGTTATCAAACTTCAACATGAAATTAAAACATCCATACTAAGTAGTAATAAGAACTTCAGCAATATTGATCCTAGTTGACATAGATCCCATCTTGCATGCATGTCTCAGAATTTCCAATGTCAACTCAATATCCAGCAGGATAACCACCTTTCCTGGGGTCACTTACAGCAGTCAGAGTCCCCTTACTTTCAAGGTTGTGAACAACAAATTGGCAAATAGCACCTTCACCATCCCAAGTCTCTAAGACATGACCCTTTCGACTCAAGTAGTTGAGCATATTATCAGGGACTTGGATGAGATCATTTGTAACTGTTGTGTAGTTTTCGTAGTAAACGATATTAGGAAATAACTGCACATGAAAAAGAAAAAAATAGTCAAAAAATTAAATCATGCGATTAACCCTAATTTTGCATTTTCTTTTATTTCTTTCTTTGTTGTAAAAAGTAGTTCAAGAATCACGGATTGTTGGAATATTCTGAACTATTCATTCATGAGTATAAGTATGATTAAGACATTTATGGTACACTTATAGATAAGTTGCATGCTTGCAACTTTATCAACATTTAAAAACTGGTCACACACATATTTTGGCATGTGTATTGTGCAAATGGCATGCAATCTTTCTACCATTTTAGTCGATTCAAAAATTAATACTGCATTTGACTGGTGGTTCCTATATCAGGAAACAACTCGTCTTTAACATCTTTTTTTATTATTCATGAAAGAGGAAATAATCACTGTTGATCCAGATCAGCATGAAATGGACATAATCACTGTTGATCCTATTTAAAAAAATATCACATTAAAGGAGCAGCCAAATCGCAATTCTTTTCCTCGGATTTAGCTTCCTCTTTGTACGGAGGTGGGCCCAAATGAATTGTTTTTTATTTTAAACTAACCTATTTGGTGGGCCCAACTTGAGTAAAAGTAGTTTGAGTATTCATTTAAAGTGGGGCCTATTTCATATTATATTAATATTTTAGAGTAATTATTTATATGAATGCTTCAGCATCAAATATCTATAACTATTATAATGGGAGAGATGGGGTTGTAAATAAATAAACAATTTTTTATTTTTTAGTGTGTGTATCAATATGTGCATTGCACGTGTTGGTAGATTTTTTTTTTTCCTTTTCATTTCCCTCTCCATTTTCTCCACATGCATCGCACGTGCATTTCACTAGTGAGATTTGAATAAAACTTATGTTTGATTTGACATGTACAACGAATACCAAATTTGTAATTTTTGAAACAAACAAGCCCTTAACAGAAATTAAACTAAGCTATCAACTGCTTGTTGTGTTTATTCTGGATTATTATTCACCTTGTGATAACATCTTGGATAGTTGACAGAAGAGAGTGGATCCAGTTTGAAACCAAAATGATTTAAGAACACCTGAGTGACTGCTATTATAATCCAGGGCCCTCCACTTGCACCCATTACAGCCTGTAATTTTCCATCCTATATATATATATATATATATATGAAAAAACAAGATCAAATTAATGATTAGTAAACAAATACTATGATCAAGGGTTTATTTTTAAATCACACTTGCACTAGGCTAAGCTAGGGAATATTGTAAAAAAGATAACAAAAATATATAAAGACATGATAATCTTTTAGTTGTGTTTCCACCTCTATCATATATCATAATCATATTGGGAGAATAGGAGGCTAAAATGAAGCTATCTATAATTATGATGAAAAAATATACCTTGAGAACAATTGTTGGTGACATAGATGACAATGGCCTCTTCCCTGGTTCGATCCAGTTACCAGGAGCTGGTGGTTTATGGGAACCATCTTTAGGTGTAGAGAAATCATTCATCTGATTATTAAGCAAAATTCCAGTAGTTGGTGACAAAAACTGTGATCCAAAATGATTATTAACCGTACTAGTTAAAGCCACTGCATTTCTGTCTGTATCTATAATGCTCATATGTGAAGTTCCATCATCTGGAAGTGGAGCCCACCTGCAATAATTGGTTTGAGACAAATAATTAGCAACAAAAATTATAGTACGAGGTTTTGGTTAATTTTTTTCTTTTAAATTTATAAAAGAATAAGAAGACCCGGAGTCTCCGCTACATTAATGAAATATTAATATATTATACTAGTTTACTCGTAGTAGTTATTTCTTGATCTTAATTTTTTTAATTTCGCCATAATTTGAGTCAATTAAAAAAATAATTTAAAAATTTATAAAAAAAATACTTACGTGGAACCATAGAGAGCGGGATTGTTGAATGTGCGATCATCAGATATGTTTGCTTTAATAGCTTCAGCAAATTCAATAGAGAGCATATCTCTGACCACTTCATGAACATGTTTCTTAAAATCCCAATCTCCAAGATTCATTCTTGCTGCATATACATGTTTTAATGCTTCAATGAACCTATGTTTTCCAAGTTCGCCAGCTACTCCGGAAATTCCATATTTTTCAATGATATTCAACATCTGATCCAATCACAAAAAAGATCAACCAGCTGGAGACATATTAATTTTAACATATGCATGTATATGTGTGTGTGTGTACGATCGACAATTAATCCATCATGCAGTAGAATTCAGTACTATGATGTGATGAATATATCTCACACATATATCTCAATGTCCAGACAGGTGGGAATGCAGTACGTACGTGAAAACTAACTACAAAAGAGCATGCATTTGCATATACTATATGTTATTGAGTTGGAAATAGTACATATACTTACAAGTAGAACTGAGGCTCCACCAGATGAAGGTGGAGGCATGGTGAGGACTTCCAACCCCAACTCTTTTCCAAATACATTCTTCGCATGTAGGGGCTCCCTAATTGTGATACTGTATTCTTCCAAGTCCTTCATAGTGATTATTCCTCCCCTCTGTTGAATATCGTTGACTAAATTGACCCCGATTGAACCGTTATACAGTGCACTAGGTCCTTCTAATGCGATAGCTGACAATGAATTTGCAAGCTGTTTGTTTCTGCAGACAGCGCCAGGCTGCAAAAGGTTGTTTCCATCTGTATATACACTTCGCAACCCTGGGTCCCTGAAGATGGATGGAGTATCGACGAGCATTTGGTGGTAGAGGTATTTGGATACAGTAAATCCATCCCTGGCAAGCTTAATAGCAGGTAGAACAAGCCTATACCATTTGATTTTGTGACTACCGTAATGCTTCCATGCATGATAAAGACCCTTAACTTCTCCTGGAACCGCGACCGAGAGAGGCCCACTAAATTTTGCTTCGGGTTTGTCAAGGTACATGTCCTGATCAAAGATAATATTTTAATTAATTAACATGATATATAAACTTTAATTCAAGTAGCCGATCGACCGAGTAATTAATTAATTAATTCATTCTTTCTTTCAATAGTTGAGTACGTTCTGAAATGAGTGATCTGCATATTCCTGTATCACTGTACGTGCATTAATTGAGTGATGACTAGAAAATATATAGTATATTAGACCTTCTTTTGGTGAAATGATCTAATTACGTACTCTTCTGTCCTCAATTTAAATTACATTGTTAATTACAATATATATATACATATCAAAATTAGGGTTTTTGTAATTAGATCCATAATTAAGAGATATCATATTTTCTTGTTATCTCCATCCCTCCAATATGTAACTGTTTTTTTCTGGCTCTTAATTGTATGACTAAACCAATTTACTACTCCTTAACTTCAAGTACTAGATGCAGGAGAGAATGGTGTGTAAATATAGATAGATTTTGGCTAATTAAACTTTTCGCACATATAATATATAGTTAATTTTATTTTTTTAAAACTTAAACAAATAGTACTAATTAATAAATAAAGATTTAGCTAACATGCATGATGACATTTGGGTGAATAACATATTCTTATTCTTCTTCTTCTAATTTGGAGTTATAATAGCAGAAACCAAATATATAATACACCTCATAAGCTGCGGCAGGAGCTCGTTCCCTCATGTCCAAGACGGTGGTGGTCCCATTAGCCAACCTTATTATCATGAATGCGCCTCCACCTATACCACTCGATGCGGCTCCCACCACGCCCAAGCAGAAGGCAGTGGCTACAGCAGCATCCACGGCATTCCCATCTTGCATGAGAATATCTCTCCCAACTTCAGAACACCGGCCATCATCCGCAGCAACTGCACCATTTCCTACTTGAACCTCCTGACGAGCAGCCCAAATGGCAATGGGTTGAACTAGTGCTACTGAAAAGAGAACTACGGTTGCGAGCCACAATGGTGATAGAGCTGCAGTAAAAAACCAAAAAAAACCCAGACTTAAAATTAATTTGTTGCAGTTGCAGAGATACAACATTTCTATGCTATGTAAAGTACTTTAGATAGCATTTCACACACCTTACACACACAACCACGCTACCTATAATTAATTTATTGACTTCGATCTGAATTTTCTCAATACATTAGTTCATACACTACATAACTACTGTACAAGTTAATCGTTACTTACCCTAGCCTTCTACTTTATTTTACACACTTGTCATATTTATCAAGAGACTTTGTTGAAGGCTTGTCACTATTTCGGTGAGATTCATTTTTGTGGATATTTTGAGAGAAACCCAAAACAGGTTTGGCTGTTAACATGTGTTGCATCTATGGTTGTGGACGTAAATACGTATATCTCACATGCATTTGCTTGTTCGGAAGTTAGCATTATACATTGAGTAAATGGAATAATTGTTTTTCTAAAGAGCTCTGAAGGAAATAATTTGTAAGAACAATGAGAGAGAAAGAGATCTAGTGTGTGTGTAAATACTCACCAGCCATGCTAGCTAGCTAGCTCTTTAATTTGGAACAACTTTGAGAAGCTTAGCTAGCTTTCTCTGTGTGTTGTGTACTTGTGTGGGATATTGAATAGCATATGGCATCCTTTTTATAATAGAAATTTGTAGGACCCATTCGTATGCAATTGGGTTCGCAGTGCAATTAGTATCCTTGGATCCCCAATACAACAGTAGGGAAAGTACATCCGTTTGATCTTAATCTCAATGATGAAATGTACGTATGGTTTGAAAGCTTACATACAGTTGGATCTTATCCTGATTAAAGAAATTAACTGCATGGATTCAGATCTAACGAAATATGTAATCCGGCCAAACTATCCCTAATTAGTTTACAATATTTTATCTCTACTTCACAAATTATACTTCACAAATTATATTAATTCCCGAATTGGATGGGGCCACAAGGAACATTAATTAAACTAGTACTTTACACGTGCGATGCACGTCTTAATAAATATATATTTTTATAAAATAAAATGTTTAGCGTATTCTGGCATTGAAACTAAGACCTCTTTTATGTTAGATATGCACGGGCGATACACTGATTTGTTTGTCTACAAATATTCATATTTGTTGAATTTAGTTTGGACGTGTGTTACACGTGTTTGTCTAATTACAAAGTTAGAGTTTGTTTGGTTACAAATTCCAACTCTCTCATTAAAATAGTAGAAATTTTAGTTAATTATATGCATCTTTAATTTCGTTTTTGGGCAACTATATGTTACCCAAAAGCTATTCATTTATCTTTTTCAGTAGTAAGTCTCATTTTAACGTAAAGAAGAGATACAAAACATAAGTTTGAACATTTTAGTTCTATTTTGCTTATCCCATTCCATATTTTGCTTATCCCATTCCATATTTTGCTTACAACCAATCATGATAAAGTTGGGGGGTATTTTATGATCTAATTTTACTACGCATTCTTACATACATGTTGATCTTATCTTGTCTTGATTAAAGAAACTGCATGGATTCAGATCTAACTGGTATGCACTCTGTACTATATATCCCTAATTTGATTACAATATTTTATCCCCACTTCACGTACAAATTTTACTTATAGCTCATAGTGATCTCTAAAATAGAAATCCCCGATCGAATTGTGTGGAGTCACAAGGCTCATCAAAATTTACTTATATGCATCTTTAATTTCGTTTTTGGGCAACTATATGCTACCCAAAAGCTGTTCTTTTATCTTTTGTAGTCACTCATTTTAACGGAAAGAAGGTATATATACAACCAATATAGAGTAATGCTTTAGCCACTACCAATTTCACTACCATTTTTTTTACTACCGTAGGTATCTACTCCTATTATAAAAGGTTATTTGCTTAAACATCCCTCACAAATTTTATATTTTAGTAAAGTCCCTCACAAAACTATTTTTGCTTAAAAGTTTCTAACAATTGGGGTTTTATGTAAAAAAATTCCACTATTATGTTTTTGACATTTCAATGTGGTTAGTATTGGTTACTAGCTAGCTAGCCATGATTAGGAAAGCTCCAAAACATGCTCACGGTACACCTTAGCAGGTATTTCTGGTTTCTCACATTTTCCTCAAATTCTCTTATAACTTAAAGTTTATACCATAATTTTTATAAGAAGTCTCTTACAGATTCTCTTATGCTCCTAAAATCATCTGAACTATTTTACGAAATAATAGGAGAATACAATCTCAGATGAGAGCTCTGAGAGATTTTCAGGATTTAAGAGGATTGAAAGAAAAATTAAGTCATATGAGATTTATGGAGAAATGTGAGGAATTTGGATATTTAAGCCCTTAAACTACAGCCTTTTGAACTTTACCAAATCATTGTTAGTCATTAACCATAATAGATTTTCATAAACTTCATAGAGAGATATTTTTTGCAAAGGTTTCGGGAATTTTAAACAAATATAAATTTAAGGGGGACTTTCGGATAAATATGAAATTTGTAAGGGACCTTCACGGAGGAAACTCTATTAAGTGCAAATTGGTAATATGTAAGATAACAGATTTTTCACTACTAAGAAGAACCAATTCGGGAATATGTAACTAGATAACAGGTTTTTCACTACTACGAAGAACCAATCGCTAATCGAGCATTATAGAGTAGGGTATGTGTATCGTGCAAATGGCATGCAATCTTTCTACCATTTTAGTCGATTCAAGAATTAATACTACATTTGACTGGTGGTTTCTATAACAGGAAACAACTCGGCTTTAACATTTTTTTATTATTCATGAAAGAGGAAATAATCACTGTTGATCCATATCAGCATGAAATGGACATAATCACTGTTGATCCTATTAAAAAATATCACATTAAAGGAGCAGCCAAATCGCAATTCTTTTCCTCGGATTTAGCTTCCTCTTTGTACGGAGGTGAGCCCAAATGAATTGTTTTTTATTTTAAACTAACCTATTTGGTGGGCCCAACTTGAGTAAAAGTAGTTTGAGTATTCCTTTAGAGTGGGGCCTATTTCATATTATATTAATATTTTAGAGTAATTATTTATATGAATGCTTCCGCATCAAATATCTATAACTATTATAATGAGAGAGATGGGGTTGTAAATAAATAAACAATTTTTTATTTCTTAGTGTGTGTATTAACATGTGCAACCGTACGTGTTGGTAGATTTTTTTTTTGTCTTTTTCATTCCCCTCCTCATTTTCCCCTATGTGGGGCTACATTGTTGCTGCTATTCGAAGATTCCGAGATCTGCACAAACTGTGGCTCCAACTTGGCAGGATTTGAATCTGGCACGGGGCCCTAGGTAGATTTGGGAATAATAGCGGGATTAGGTGAAATCCCTTCGTTTAAGTCAGATCCCGCAAAGATAGGAATATTCAAATAGTTACCCAAATTATCTTCTGCATGTGGAGATTGCGCGGCAGTTGGACTCTCCTTCTCCGAATCTCGGGATTTCAAAATAGTCTCATTCTCATCCTTGGCCGGAGATTGACGGCGGTGAGCGCCTGCATCGTCTTCTCTAGGACCGCCAAGCATCTTGGGGCGCCAGAAGCTAGTACTGCCATTATCCTCTGAAGCTCCCACCGTTGTGAATAGTTGTACTTTGCTGTTTTGAACATCCTCCACCGGGTTTGGATTACCAAGCAACAGAATGGGCACATCATGAACATGATTTTTAAGATTCTAGTCCGTGGTGTACTTGACAGTGAGTGTTTTGGGAATGAGCGTGAGGTCTTCCACTTCAATAAGGACAAGTGCTTGATCTCTAGTCTCCGCATTTGTCATCTCACGGCTAAGAGTGATGAGTTTACCAAAAGGCTTGATAAGGCACTCGAGGGACTCCCTGTTCCACAGGTGAAAAGACAGATGAGGTAGGTTGATCCAGATGAAGCAGGGCTTTGGTATCAGCATGGCACCAAAGTCCATTGACCAAGGGGAGAAGGTAGCATTGAATCCAGAGAAGGCAAACACCCCTTCTGCAATCGCCGCTTCAGCCTCAGTGGTTGTTGGGAGCTGAACATGATAAACCCCATCACTGACCCTCTTCAAGGCTCACCATCGTCCTTGCCTCCCCCATGAGAAATTGAAGGCACACTCAAGGTCCTTGGTAAGGGTGATACAGTGCGGATTGATGAGATGGAGGAACGCGCTTGCATGTAGCGTCGGCATTGCCTGTGAGATGGCATTGTTGCGAGGCAGCTCAACCTCCAACGAGTCTCGCCTATTATAGAGCGGACACTCGCGCACTTTACGGCCAAACTTCTTGCATTCCGCCGTGGCGTGATCTCCTTCCCCGCACTTGAAACATCGGCGCTCCATCTTTTTGGATCTGGGATTGCTATAGTGCTTGAAAGGTTGGTTTTTTGGGTAAATGGTTGAAGGCTTCGATTGGAAGAAGGGTTTGGGGTGAAAGGTGGGATGTGAAGGGGTAGGTTGATGTGGGGCCTTGGAGTTGAGAAGGGGTTGGCGTGTGGATCGAAGAGGCATTTGGGAGGGGTAATGATGACGAGGGGGGCGAGGGGGAAGTCGAAGCACCTGAGCATTAGATCTGCTCAGGTGCCGAGGGACGAAGGCTTTCTCTCTCCTCACCCCCTCTCTCCAATGTTTTGGATTTTATAATTTTTTTTTACAAAGAACTAATTAATTATGGTAAATCGAAAAATGCCTCTGAACTATGCGTTCAAAGCAGTTAACCTCCTGAACTACTTTTCAACGCAATACACCTCCTGTTGACCGCAAAAAATCTTCCATGAACTATCTAAACGATATCGGCGTTAGATTCCTTTACATGAAAAAATTGAATTCACACCCATGTACACCCATTTATTCAAAAATGGAAGTCATACACAGACTTGTCAAAATCCTCACCTCCATATATCCTCATCAAAGATTCTCACTTCAATTTAATTTGTGTTCTTTTTAATCCTTTTGGTCAGCTATGGAACAAAAGAGTGGAGTTGAATTTTTTTCTTTTAATTATGTTATCAAAGACTTGGTTCCATCATTTTATGGAGTTGTTTTTTCATATACTAGTAATCTATATATAGGGTTGACCCCGAGTTAACGGGGGCTTGAGGTAAACTCCAGAAATAGGGTCCTCATACATAATTTATTTTTAAAAAATTGGTAAAAATAAATTTTTGGTTAACTTTTTTTCCTAGAATTCTGGAAAAAAATGACATATCATATATGCCGGTAAAAAGGAATAATGGAGGACGAAGATTAGTTTTCCTGAATTTTCCTGATTTTTTAAGGATTTTTAGAAAATTTTTCTGGATTTCACTATTTTTTTTTAATTTTTAATCATTTTTTTAATTTTAAAAAATCAAATTCCAGTTTTTATAATTATTTTTTGGTTTTTTAAAATAATTATTCTAAAGTTTTAATTTTTTAAGAAATATTTTCGTATTTTTCTGAATTTATAATAATTTTTAATTTTTTAAAAATTAATTAATACAAATTTTTATTACTTTTTGAAATTTCTAATTAATTAATCCGAATTAAAAATTAGTAAAAAAATTAAAAATAGTAAATTCTACTTTAAAGAGAGATGAACCGCTAATTATAGGTGCACGTTTTTTTTTTAGAAGATCCGACAAACCTACTCAGTGAGCATTTTGATTTGAATTAATGATAAGTAGACCACGTGAACAATGTTCTTTCCTCTTTTTTCACTTTCTACAATACATTTCATTCTAAACAAACACTGCCAATGTGTGAGAAACAATTGAAGGCAATGTGTGTGAGAAAGCGTGAAAGGGAGAAATTTGTTGCTTTAGGTACAAATTCTTTAAACCCTAGGGTTGAGGAGTCACGGGAGCATGATTCGAGATAGCTTGGCATTCATGGGGCACTCTTTACAAGGCCAATTCCTTTCTCATGCAAAATCCACTACAACTTTTTTACCTGTCAGGTAGACAGGTTGTCCACTGTTATTGGTGGACAAGTTGCAGTGGATTTTGCATGGGAAAAGGATTGGCCTTGTCAAAAAGGCCCCACGAAAGCTATCTCAAATCATAGCTAGAAAGGTACATAGGTTGTGTGTAGCTAGCTAGGTCTGTGACCAAGCTATAAGTTTAATTTCATGCCATTTGATATATTCGTAATTAAGAAATAGTAGTATAATTAGAGTCTAGTTGTTAGCATATCAGAGTTCGAATTCTTTTTGTATTATAAAGAAAACATATTTGTGTGAGAGTGTAACAACGGTTTGTCTACAAAAGGATTTGAGATTTAGCAGTAGTGGCAACTATTTAGAGTCTATGGCTAGATCGA
Source organism: Hemerocallis citrina (assembly GCA_017893485.1). Lineage (NCBI taxonomy): Eukaryota > Viridiplantae > Streptophyta > Magnoliopsida > Asparagales > Asphodelaceae > Hemerocallis > Hemerocallis citrina. The sequence goes on along the minus strand of CM030364.1, from coordinate 231,641,297 downwards.
AACGATTCATGTTTTGGAAACATTTTTCACAGATTTAACACTTCCATGCATAAAATTTTCCACTATACAAATTGAGAGATCGGACGTATAGCCAGTATCGCGACTTCCGCTATACAAATTGAGAGAACTCACACCTATTGCAGCCACACCCCAAAAACAAACCGCATCAGGTTGGCGCCGTCTGTGAGAAACCTCGATACTGACTTCAGTCCGACCCCGGCCAGAAACGTCATCCCCTCAGTCCGAGCTCACATGGAACCCAAGGCCAAAAGATCTGTCACCTCTGCACGTCATCCGGATGCTCTTCTCCAGGACATCCCCGCCGACACTCACGGATCCAACCATCCGAGGGTCAACGGCGAACCCGGACCAGGCACTTCTCGCTCGGTCGCAACCAACTTATGTCGGGTCATCCAGAACTGGCAAGCCAGCCGAACTAGGGGAGGGGCCGCTTCCAACTCGGCCCCGAACCATCCCAGGCACCCATCCCGGGAGCGGGAGCCAGAGCTCAGTCGCGCAGACTGAAGGCCGCCACCCCAACATGACCCGGCCAGGCAAGCTCCGGTCACGCGCCGTGAGTTCCAAAACTTTCGGGCAGAGATCCTGGAGGCCATCTGACCCCCGTCAATGAGACACTCTACCGCTCTTACTCGCGGTCGGATGCTGGAGTCAGCGAGTCTCGCGGCCTAACCCGCCCGCTAGAACGTAATGAGGACGTCCTACGACACCTACAGGAAATTGAGAACCGCCTCGACCACTTTGGCGAAAGCAGCCCGAGGCCGGCTCAGGGTCATTGGCCAACCCGACCTCCTTTCTCCGCTGCAATCTTACAAACAGAAATACCCTAGAACTTTAGGTCTCCTCAGTTCGAGACTTACGACGATGAGGGTGATCCTGCTAATCACATGGAGGGTTTCAAGACCCTCATGATGATTCACAGCACTTCGGATCCCCTCCTATGTCATGCCTTCCCCGCCACCCTCCAGGGTCCAGCTTGGGAATGGTTCTCTAAGCTCGTCCCCGGCTCAATATACTCGTTCGACCAGCTGGAGGCCAACTTTCTTGCCCACTTCGTGACCAGCAGGAAGGCCGAGAAGACAAGTGCATTCCTACTGGACCTCTGGCAGAAGGAAGGGGAGTCACTCCGACAGTTCATCCGGAGATTCACCGCAGAGGTGAGGTCTGTCTCCTCCCTCGATGCTGGAGTCGCCTCGGCAGCCTTCCGACACAACGTCTGACACGGCCAGCTAAAGGCGTTCTTGGCCAAGAAGCCTCCTCTCGATTTTCCTGACCTACTCAACCGGGTCGAGAAATATATTCAGTCAAAGGAGGCCCTAAATTTCGAGGACACCAAAGAGGTCCCAGGGAAGGGGAAGCGCAAGGCCGATTAGGCAGAGCCAGGCAAGAAGGTTCCGAAAGACGGGACCGGCATGAAGAGGGTCCCTCCAATCCTGTGTTTCGAGAGATACACGCCGCTGACACAAAATGTGTCGGCCATCCTACTAGTGATCGAAGACAGAGACATCGTCCAGATGCCCCCTCGACCAACCAGCAATAAGAAAAGGGACCAGCGGTTCTACTGCCATTTCCACCAGGACAACGGGCACGGCACCGACTACTGTCAGGCCCTGAATGACGAAATTGAGGACCTCATCCAACGAGAGTATCTTCGAGAATTCACCTGGGAAGATGCCCGGGACCGAAGGGGCACGAGGAACCGAAGGCCCTCTCTTCCCTTTCACGCCCCCAAACAGCATCTCGAGCAGGACCCCGAGCCTAAAGAGACCGGAGGCCAAGCCATTCTACACTGTGTCCATGGGGAGCCTATGGGAGGGGATTCTAATACTTTCCGAAAGGCGTTCATCCGAGAGGTAAACACCATCCGAGCCCTCCCTTCCCCCGAGGTCCAGCAGCTCCCTGTCTCCTTCTCAGTGGAAGACCTGGAGGGGGTCCGGCTCCTGCACTGTGATGCTCTCGTCATCAGCCTCATCATGGCAAACTACGAAGTTCATCGAATTCTCATGGACAACAGGAGCTCGGTGAACATCCTCTTCCTGGAAGCATTTGAGAACCTCAAGCTCTCCCGAGATAACCTGAAGCCAGCCGGGTACACCTTGCACGGGTTCTCCGGCATCCCGGTGCCAATAGAGGGGATCGTGACCTTGGATGTCACTGCCGGTACGAACCCCCACAGACGGATCGGATCGATGGACTTCATGGTTGTGAACGTAAAAGCGGCTTACAATGCCATTCTCAACCGACCAGGGCTCCGCTCATTCGAGACGGAAGACAGGTCAAAGTGGTTCCACGTGAGCTGTTCCTTCGTGCCCGACCTAATCGGCTACATCCGCCACAACATCGACCTCTTCGCTTGGAAGCCATCCAACATGCCCGGAATCTCCGAAGACCTGATCATGCACAGACTAAGTGTGGTCCCTGGCTCGAAGCCGATTGACCAGAAGCGACGTAAGTTTGCCCTGAAGAGGCAACAAGCTGTGAAAGTGGAGGTAGACAAACTATTTTCTGCCCGGTTCATCCAAGAGGTCAGCTATCCCGAGTGGCTAGCGAACGTCGTAATGGTGAGAAAGGCCAGCGGGAGTTAGAGGATCTGCATAGACTTTATGGCCCTCAACAAGGCTTGCCCTAAAGATCCGTTTCCTCTCCCCAGCATCGATGCTCTGATCGATGCAACGTCGGGTCACGAGCTCCTGTCCTTCTTGGATGCCTTCTCAGGCTACAATCAGATCCGAATATTCCCCCCTGATATAGCCAAGACATCCTTCCTCACCGACAAAGGTCTCTACTACTACCGGGTTATGTCCTTCGGGTTGAAGAATGCCGGTGCTACCTATCAGAGGCTCTTCAAACGAGTCTTCAAGAACCAGACCGGTCGCAACATAGAAGTGTACGTCGATGACATGCTCGTCAAAAGCCAACAAGGACAGGACCACGTCGCCGACCTTGAAGAAGCCTTTGGCATCCTTCGGACCCACAATATGAGACTCAATCCGACCAAGTGTGCGTTCAGCATCTCTTCGGGCAAATTTCACGGGTTCGTCGTCAGCCAGCACGACATCTAGGCGAACCCCGAGAAGATCCAGGCCGTAATAGACATGGCCCCTCCGAGAAACATCAAGGAAGTCAACGGCTCACGGGAAGACTGGCGGCCATCGGCTGTTTCCTCTCCAAGTCTGGAGAGAAGTTCCTCCTGTTCTTCAAGGCTCTACGCGGAACCGGAGGCTTCGAATGAGGCACTTAGCAGCAGGAGGCGTTCGCCCAATTGAAAGAGTACCTCGCCAATCCTCCGCTTCTTAGCAAACCCGAGCCGGACGAGCCTCTCTGGCTTTATCTTTCGACCTCGGAATGCGTACTCAGTGCTGTTCTCGTTTGAGAAGAAGACGGAGTCCAAAAGTCGTTGTACTATATGAGCAAGGTTCTGCTCTCGATCGAGACTAGATACGCAAAAATGGAGAAGGTGGCATATGCCCTGGTCATGGTCGTGCGGAAGCTCCGTTCTTATTTCCAAGCGCACTCAATTCAGGTCCTCACTGACCAGCCTTTGAAGGCTGTCCTTCACAAGTCCGAGAGCTCCGGCTGCCTGGTCAAGTGGTCGATCGAGCTCAGTCAATACGACATCGGCTATTAACCAAGGACAACAATCAAGGAATAGGCCCTCGCCGAATTCATCATAGAATGCACCATCTCCGAGCAACCCAAAAGTGGGGAGGCCGACCAGACATAGGAAGTTTATGTCGACGGCTCTTCTTGCGAAGCGAGGAGTGGCACGGGCATCATTTTGTGAGGACTCGACAACTCCTTCTCCAATATTCCTTCTGCCTCAACTTTCCAGCTTTTAACAACGAGGCCAAATATGAAGCTATGATCGCGAGGCTCACTCTAGCACACCAGGCAGGTGCCAGACAGGTCAGGGCCTTCAACGACTCTCAGCTCGTGGTCTATCAAATCACCAGAGAGTACGAGGCCCGTGACGATCGGATGATCCGGTATTTGGCTGTGGTCCAGCGGCTCTTGACATCCTTTGACGATTCCGCAGTCTTAAGGATCCAAAGAGACCAGAACGCCCAGGCCGATGCCCTGTCAAAGTTAGCCTCCTCATCCTTCGAAGGTCTCGACCGCACCGTTCTGATCGAAGTACTTCTGAAGCCGAGTATTGACCTCCCCGAGACCCTCTGCATAGACGAAGGAGCTCACCTTTACGATTGGACCACTCCCATCCGATAGTTTCTGATCGAAGGAGAGCTTCCCCAAGACCGAGCCGAGGGAAGGCAGATCAGGGTCCGCTCAGAAAGGTTCACCATGATCAACAAAACCCTCTTCAAACGCTCATCCACAACGATGGACAGAAGACCCTACCTCCACTGCTTAACCCCTGACGAGGCCAAGTATGCTCTGAAGGAGCTCCACAAAGGAATTGGCAGGTGCTGCATGGGAAGCCGATCGCTTGCTCGAAAGTCTCTGAATTACAGGTATTACTGGCCCACGATGTTGCAAGATGCCCTGGCCCTGGTCAAAAAGTGTGGTCCTTGTCAAAGGTTCTCCTCAGTGAGAAGGGTTCCACAAGCAAACCTTCACTCCCTGGCCAGTTCGACCCCCTTTGTTATGTGGGGGATGGACTTGGTAGGTCCCTTTCCAAAAGCAACGGGCCAAATGAAGTTTCTGATAGTAGCGATCGACTACTTCACAAAATGGATCGAGGCCGAGCCATTGGCCATGATCACCGAGCAGCAAACCCAACAATTCTTCTGAAAACACATTATCTACCGGTTCGGAATTCCGCACATACTCATCATGGATAATGGACCCAGTTTGCTGGTAAGAATTTTAGAAAGTTTTGCGAGGATCTCGGAATCCAGCAATGCTTCTCCTCGATGTGCCACCTGCAATCGAACGGTCGGGCCGAGAATGCGAACCGCTGTATCCTTGATGGTCTGAAGAAATGGCTTGATAATTCTTCCAAGGGATTATGGGTCGACGGGTTGTCGAGCATTCTCTGGGCCCATCGAACGACGAAGAGAATCTTCATGGGGAAGTCGCCATTTAATCTGACTTACGGTGCAGAGGCAGTAATTCCCTTCGAGATCGGGCTTTCTTCGTCCCGAATCATGGTATTTGATGAAAAAAGCAACTCGGCATAACTGCGCACCAATCTGGATTTCATAGACGAGGTCAGGGAAAAATCTGCCATCAGGAGGAACACATACCAGCAGAGGATCAAGAAGTTATACAACAAAAGAGTACGTCCTACCAATATCAAGCTGGGGAACCTCGTCCTCTGAAAGTTGGCGATATCTAACCCCGGCCAAAAGAGGAAGCTGGCTCCAAACTGGAATGGTCCATACAAAGTTTCTGAAGTTGTACGTCCTGGCATAGACTGCCTTACCGACCCGAAGGGCAAAGCTATGAAGAGACCCTGGAACGCGGAGCATCTTATCAAGTTCCTCGAAGGGGAGGATTAGCCCTTGTAGATACCCTCATGTAACTTATAAAATGTAATCGGTACCTCGTGCCTTATTTTGTAAAGTCAATATGATGTAATCGTTTACCCCCTTGGCCTCATGCCAGCTTTCTTAAAACAAATTTTGGGCGCGACGCTCGGATGGCACCGTGAGCCACAAAAGCTTCTCCTGTACGCTTGAGGCTCGACGCTTGGACATCCCCGCGAGCCACAAAAGCTTCTCCTACAAGCGTAAGGCTCGACACTCGAACGTCACTGCGAGCCACAAAAGCTTCTCTACAAGCATGAGGCTCGGCATCCGGATGTCATCGTGAGCCACAAAAGCTTCCCCTACAAGCTTGAGGCTCAGCGCCCGAATGTCATCGCGAGCCACAAAAGCTTCTCTTAAGGTATGGGGGCTCGGCATCGACCTCAAGCAAGACCTTGGCTTTTTCAAGCCCTGTGACCTTTATGCTCGGCGATGACCTCCAGCTACACTCATAACAGCTTCTCTTAAGGTATGGGGGCTCGGCATCGACCTCGAGCAAGGCCTTGGCTTTTTCAAGCCCTGCGATCCTTACTCTCGGCGATGAACTCCAGCTACACTCATACTATCTATCCGAGAACAGGTATGGGGGCTCAGAATTAACATCGAGCAAGGCCTCGGCTTTTTCAAGTCCTGCGACCTTTACGCTCGGCGATGACTATAACATCCTGGATTTTTAATCCTATTTAAATTAGAATATGTTTGATTTTACGTGTTGTGCACGTGCAAATTTATGCATGTATTTCTGTAAAAATATTTCATAAACTAGTAGTCTTATTTCTTCTCCTTTTAATTTAGAAAACTTAATTTGATCCTAGGCCTATTTGTCTCTTTATAGCCCACATTAATTAATTAATTAATTAATTCATTTGAGCCCATGGTTAGTTAGCCCATTAGTGATCCCATTTAATTTAATTACTCTTTTAAATAACCTAACTTGTAGTGTTGACTCATTCTATGAACAAATAATTTAATTAACATGAACAACTTGTTAAATAAGGGACACTAGGTGGCACGTGTGTGCACTAGAGTGTTCAATGCACACCCTTTGGTGTAGGCCGGATAATGCTAGAGAGGAGAGGGAGAGTGGATGAGGTGGAGAGTGGTTACTTTCATCATGGAAAGTTATTTCAACTCCCTAGTTCATCTAAGCCCTTGATCCTTAACCATTTGATCTATTCCTAGCCCTCTATTCCCACTAAAATTTTTTATAAATAAAATTTTGTATAAATAACCCCCCCCCCCCCTCCCCCCCCCCCCCCCCCCCCCCGGTCTACACTAGTTATCCTTACACCTAGAATTGAAAGAAAAAAAAAAAAAGAAATACAAGTTAGTGAGACAAAAGATTAAGGAGTTTGCGAGATTAAAAGATTGGGTGCAAAATTGTGTGTTCCCTTACCTAGAAGATTGGCCGGCCATTACCAAGGAGCAAAAAAGAAGGAGTTCCATCAACAACGAGCTAGAGAGGAGAAGCAACTTGGTGGCTCAAACTAGGAGGAGAAGGCTCTTTTGTTCCTTCTAGAAAATTCCCTAGGACCTTTTGTGTGTTTCTCTCCATTTGAGGTGGGTGACTTTCTTAAACTTCTAATTAGAATACCATACTAGGCTTTGTTTGATAAGATTAAAAAGAAATGACTGAACTAGCTATGTGGTGTGAAAATGAGACATTGTGATAATTGTGATAATGCATGTTAAAAGAATGTTAATTAATTGTAAAATTATGATTGTTAGTTTAAAATCTACCATGCTATCATGCTTTATTTGGTTCTTATGTGCTAAATTAAAAGTTATGCTTGTATGTGAAATAATTGAAATAAGAATTGTGGAATTATGATGTTGATTATTAGTTTGATAAAAAGCATGAAAAGGGAGTTTTTATTACTGAAATAAATGTGTAATGTCCATGAAAAATATTATAATTGATTTAAGAAAATTTTAGAGGCAATTTGTAGCAAGAATATGTTGTTTTTCCCTAAAATTGAAATTAAGTAGTAGAATGCAAGTAGGGAGTAAAAAAAATTGTGTTTTTATATCAAAAATGAAATTTTATTTCACTGAAATGTTGTGATAAGATGAAAATTAAATTCTGGAGTTTTTGAATAAATTTGGAGAAGAAGAGAACACAAAGATATTCATTTTTGTAGAAAATCGAAATAACAGAGAACTGGGTTTTGACCCTAAAAACTTCACTTATTATCGATCAGGTCACTTAGACCATTTGGTCGATGACTGTGTTGGGCGCTTACTGTAGCTGTGGGTCTACCTCAGTGGTCGCGAGTTCGAACTTTGGGCTCTGCCTTTTGTTTCTCATTTTTTCAATAAAATCCGAATACCGAGACTTAATTTAAGTTAATTAAACCCCCTATTTTCAACGTTGTGGTGCCTTGGCTGTTCTGGTTTTGGTGGATGTTGGTTTCTCTCGGATCGTGGGTTCGGCTCAGGGTCTTGGCACTTTAAAACATATTTTTTCGGTTTTTGGGCAATTAAATTGATATTTTGGGGTATTTTAAATCCGAAAAAATATTATAATTAATCTAAAATTTTGTGGAGCCTACGAAAAATAATTGTGTATTATTTGACTAATATAAATGTGAATTAGAAGTGGAAATTTGTGTAGAATTGCATAAAGTGATAATTATAAAATATGAAAAGTGATTTAGTTTTCAAGAGAAATTTACCAAGTTATAAAAGATAAATTTTGAATGAAGGGAAACCTAATAAGTGTTTTGATTATGGGCTTCTTTGCATTTAATTGTTTGAATTTGTGTGCACTTTAAAGAATGATGAAAAGTATAAATTTTGTGATTTGAATTAAGTAAAGGAAATGAACAGTTGTATGTGAATCTAATGGATTATTGAAATAGAACTTGAACATGAAATGCATGAATTGAAATTGAACCTTATGTATGAAATTTGATTCATAGAAAATAATGGAAATCATGTTGATTATGAAAAAGAATTTATGAGTATGAAGACTCAAATTTTGTGATTATGAAGTGAAATTAAAAACTAGAGTGCAGCTAAGCCTCATACCGGCATTTGAAAGAAATATTGTTGAAATAAAATTGGAAATGAAAAGATCAAGTTTGGGTCATGTTGTATAAATGCTTAAGACCGGTATAGTGGGAGTACTAACTCTAGGAGATTGATTTTTATTCATGATTCAAATAAAAGTAAGGATTAGATACATAGTGAAGATGTGATGAAAGTAAGAGAAAAACATGAGTATGAGGGCCATTGGTTTGGTGGCGTGAGAGTATTCACAGGATATCCCATAAGGAGTCATGAGTAGGACGTGGATATTTCTCCTGAGTACCGTCCCGGTGGCGACGCTTATGGGGTGATGATGTGACTACGGGTGGTGCTATGTCTATGGTAGAGGTGAAATCACCACAAGAAGCATACATGATGAGTCATGTGATATTGTGTTGGGATTCTCTCCAGGGCACCTAGACATGGGCTCGTAACTCATAGAATACCTAGGATACTTACCGTAGTTATAGTAGTAGATTAAGTTATGGCGAGGGATTGAACCCTACAAGATGAAGAACGATTAAGAGCTTGCCCACGGACCTATGTAGTATGGGTTGCATAGACTCTGAACAAGTGCGCATTAGTGTCATATAAAATAAATAACTGCATTAAGGACTAAGCACACAATCACAACACAACATCAATAGGATAGTCACCGTAGCTATGTTTTGTGACAAGTTTGTGTTTTTCCAACTAAGAGAAAGTTGATATATTATATCCTAGCGTCAGTTGAATGAACTGACGTGCCCACAGTTTCTATGCAGGATAAAGTGAGTGACAAGATTAAAGTATGCATGCTACTTAAAGAATGATTTCAAGTGTTGTATATTTTATTCATGTAAATTGTTGTAAATTGCTTCCGCTGTATAAGTGTAAATGTAAATGTAACTCTAATGTAAAGTAAACTTTTTAATTCCTTGTAAAATTGTACAAAGTGAAGTGTAAAGATCCTGTGGAACTTCGAATTCGGTTGTATTTGGAATTCGGGGTGTTACAGAGTGGTATCAGTGCACGCTTCCAAGCAGTACAAATTTATAAGGAACGACACCCTAGAAGTAGACATTAGCATGTTGAGTATGGAGATTTAAATGTAAGTCACTTACATTTGTGTTGCTCTATAATTGATATTTCTTCTTCTCCTCCCTCTTTTCTAAGATGGTGGACCACTTCGGCCCTGCTGCTGATGATAACTGGCGTATAATCGAGGAGGATTACTACCCTGGGCAAGCAGATTCCGACGAAGAAGATCCCGTAGAATATGACGAGGAATGGCCTGAATCCCGAGAGATCACTCCACCTCCGGATTCATCTGATGATTCCTCTGACGAGGAAGAGCCAGTTCCAAGAGGTCTCATTGCATCTCTTCAGAGGCAAGTAGAGACTCAGCGGGAGCGAGCAGAGCTACTGCAGACCTAGGGTGCGAAGTGCAAAGAGGATATTGCAACTCTTAGTCATCGTGTTTGGGACCTCGAGAAGAGGAAAAACATGTACGATGTACTGAAGGAAGAAGTGGCGGAACTACGGGAAGAGCTTCGAGAAGCCAAGAGAAACCGTAGGAACTAGACTGTTGTATCTTCTTACTGCTTTTATTTTGATGTCAGCAAATGTTTTAAATTCGAATGTACAATGTTTGAATTCAATGACATGAAGGAATTGATTTAAATTCATGTTTTGTTACTTCAAATTTAATGGATCTCTTGCATCAGAACATGGTTGGACGAAGAGCTAGAAGCGGTGAAGGACTTGACGTGGAAACAGAACTAGTGTGAGTCTATCAGACACTCAATGCCGTTGTCATGAATTAGAACTAGAGGGCGGTGCCTGCACATCCAATTCCTGAAGCAATCAAGCTTCTCTTAAGGTATTGGGGCTAGGCATCGACCTCGAGCAAGGCCTTGGCTTTTTCAAGCCCTGCGACCCTTACGATTGGCGATGACATCCAGCTATACTCATACTATCTATCTATGAACAGGTATGGGGGCTCGGCCCTCTGGGATTCTGGCTCTCCTCCCTACCCAAAAGATTCTATTAAGATTTAGGGTGCTCGCCTTCGGCAAACACCCCGAGTCCCAAACTTTTAATCAGTACACTTCTTACCCACTAGCAACTCGGGGTAAACGGCCCTCGGAGCCGAAACACTGAATTGTCAGAGGGTGGCAGGGGAGCCACAGGTCCGGGACTCTTGGCCAAGAATTTCATTTTTGGGGTGCCCGCCTTTGGAAAGCACCCTGAATCTCACTCCCGGGATCAACCCACCTCTCACCCACTGACAACTCGGGGTTAACGGCCATCGGAGCCGAAACCTCAAATTGTCAGCAGGTGGCAGGTAAGTCACCGACAATTCCTGGTGAAAAACTGGTAAAGGGTAAGGGTTATATAGCCCCCCGGAGAGGCACATTTATGACATCGGGGAGTCCAAACGGCGGAAGATAAAACATCTCCATTAATTTTTATCAGAAGGCGAAATGTCCCTTATTAAATGCTATCTGCCTGGGGTAACGGTTCAGCTCCCGAGCGAAGCCACAACCCGACGGCTCTCTCTGCCTTGACATCGACCCCGAGCAAGGCCACACTCGACGATGGCCTCGAGCTACGCTCCTGTCAGTCTCACTTGACTAATTATCAAATAAATCGAAGTTTTATTACTCATGGAGCGTCGCGAACGGCCACACGAAACAATGAAAATATTACAAATCACTCGGCTTAAAACTCGAACTCATTGCTCCCCACGGGACCCTCCGCATGCTCCACCTGCACGGCTAGTAAGGACGTCCCGGCAACGGAACTCTGCACGTCGGCAGGCCTCTCTATTTCAAGATAAAAGGTCAGAAAAGGACCCAATACGGAATGACTTCCTTCCTCAAATGGACCAGAGCCTAGCATGAGCTTCAACCTCCGAATTTCCAACTCCTTCTCTACAAAGGCCTCGCGAAGAAAGGACTCCGAAGCCGGTCTCCCAGTGGAGGCATTCGAGATCGACCAATTCGTCTCGACTCTCCCCCAGTCCCGGTCAGCTTTGACCTTCTTCAGGCGAGCGGTTTCTAGACTGAACTCCTTAGACTTGTTCATAAAATAGTTTACCGCGGTCTCTCAATCACGAGCCTGCGATGGCGAGGCATCACACTCTCCTTGGACTCCAGCTCATTTTGGAGCCAGAAGACTTCTGCAGAATGCAGGTCGGTGTCGAGGGCCTCGTGCGTCTATCAAGAAGATGTGAAAAGCAACGGGTCACTGAAGAAGTTTGCGAAATACTACAAGTCACAAAGGATCGGCCAAAAAATCTTTTCTTTTATAAATTCAAAATTTTGAGGTACAAAAAGCGGTGGCTAGTCCGTGCGAGGCAAATACAGAGTCAAAAGAAAGTAAAAATCCTAAACTACTTTTTATAGGGTGACGGCACCTCTTCGTCAACATGGTCACCCCCGGCCTCCTCCTGATGAGGGTCCCCCATCTCCTCCTCCTCCTCGCCGTCGGGCGTCAATGGATGCATGGGAAGCCACCAGTTGTAGTGGAGGTGGTCGACCCGAGCGTCTGGGTAGATCTGTAGGAAGTGCTCCTTGGCCTTGGCATAGGCCTCGTCGTGGGCTAGGATCAGAGTGTCCGCCATGGTGATATGCATATCTGCCATGGTGATTTGAATCTTATCAGCCTCCACCTGGGTCTTCGTACGGAAGTGTGCCAGCTCGTTCGCAGGATGGTCCTGCAGTGAGGCCATCTGAGCTTAGTAGACTGCCTGGGCCGACTTGTCCTCCGTCAGCTCGTCTTTCAGACGAGTCGCCTCACGGAAGTACTTGTCGGCGTTCTTCTTCTTGACAAGGATCTCCTTGTCAAACACTTGTGGAAGTGTTGCCCATGAAGCGACACCTGGCCGAGAAAGAACAAGTTAGAGAAATCCCTAAGTTCTACGCACATAGCAAATACCAAATACTTACCGAGAGTTGTGCCTGAGCCCACCTCATGTAGGCCGTTGTGGATGTATCTGTTGCCAGAGCCATTCGATCTCGCTCCGTGGCGAGATGCTCCACCACCTCCAGCGCCACCGGGCCCTCGAGCAGGGTATCCCCTGTCTTGACCCCCCCAATCCGGGGTGTACGGCCTTAGGCCCTGCTTGCCCACCATTTTCTAGGCTCTGGGGCGAAGTGACAGGAGCCCCTTCTCCAAGACCTCTGCCACTTTCTTACTGCCGGATCTCGCCCCTGGTTCCTTCGTCGACCTCGACGAATGGTATTGCTTCTTCGTCCTCTTCGGGGACAACTCCACAGTCCCTGAGGCCGGCCCTTTATTGGGCCCCACTGCCGACGCAAGCTTCTTCTCTTGGTCCGCCCTTCTCTTGGCGGCTATGGACAATAAGGCCTGTTAGTTGTCGAGCTGCTTGGCAGACATCCCTGCAAAAGTAATGAAAAAGAAACAAAATGTTAACACGAAGGTAGGGAGATAAAAAAATTCAAAACAAAAATATACTAGGATTGGCTGGGCTCAGTCCGACTCGGGCCAGGTGTAGCTCCGTGCGCGCGGCCACCCTAAGCTATGCCCTTCCACGATCTTCTCCACTGTCGCCCACTCTTTATCCATCAACTTACTATGCTTCGGGGACTTGTGGTTTGGCTTAGTAAAATTCCTAACCGAGGGAATCTTCCAAGGCTTGTCACTCCGGACGATAAAATATTTCTCCTTCCATCCTTTAATGGAGTTCGGGTGGCCGTGCATCACCCTCCCAAGCGAGTTGGGGCCATACTGCATCAGACTCAACTCCCCCCACTCCAATACCCTCACGATGAACGGGTGCAGTGGCAGCCTCAACCACGAGATGAAGGCATCATCGGGAAACATGCAGAAGCTCGACTCTAGAGCTGTGGTCGGGCAAGTTTTGGGGTTCGGCATCAGAAGTTTGAACTCCTTTGGAATGAAGTAGGCCGCCCTTAGGATATGCAGATAGTCCACCCTCAAGACATATTAGACGCTGTCCATCTTTGATCATAGGCCAACCCGAGTCCCATAGTAATGAGGTGAACGCGAGAAGCCCCCCCACGTCGTCAGGGTACATCCTGATCGACCCTGGGTTTCTATTGGACACGGGGGAAAACTTGAACCCCGGCTCAGGTCCATATTTGTCTGGCGAGCCTGGACTATCGGGATGAATCCACTTCCTTTCCCTCCTACGGGGACAAAGCTTCTTCTTCGGAGATGGGGTCGCTAACCGGGTCAGAGTTGGAAGATCTTCTTCTTCTTCAGCTGCCTCTCCCGCGGTTCCTCCTTCCTCTTCTCCCCGACATTCGCCTCCCTTGTTCCCCGTTCGGGCTCCTCCTGGTCGCCCTCTGCACAAAACTCCTCCCCCGCAGGGTCTCCATCTTCGTGCTCCCCCTCCTAAAAAAACTCCTCTCCCTCGGGGTCTCCTCCCTCGTGCTCACCCTCCTCCACAAGCTCCTCGCCCGGCCTACGGACTCGTAAAGGGGGCCGTGTCATACACAATGACACCCTTGCCCCCCGATCCTAAGTCTGACTGAACCTCCTCCTTCACTTCAAAGTCACCTAGAGACCAAGATGTTGACACCGACTGGACCACCTCCTCAGAACGACCTGAAGAGTTTGCCTCGGAGCCGGACTGAGAGCGCGACATTACGAATTAAAAGTACTAACCTGGTATACCGATGGGAAGATCACCAAAAAATGGTCGTCGAAGGCTATTAGAAAAATCCCTGTTGTCTTAGAGAGTGAGCGCAAAGTGAGGAAATGAGGGGGGGTGTGAGATTTATAATAGAGGAGGGACTCCTCGATTTTCACGAAAAGATCTAACCATTAGATCGTGATCATCAAGATCCAACGGCCACCAGGATCTAAAGCGCTTCGATTCCCACACCTATGAATGCAGCCTAAGGTGTCGAATTACCTCTTTACCCTGAGCCCTATCGACCGGTACAACAGCTCGGAATGCGTGGCCAACTACTTGAGTACTATACTAGGCTTTTCCAACAAGCTTAAGGCTCGGCTCTCGGATGGCACCGCGAGCCATAAAAGCTTCTCCTACAAGATTGAGGCTCAGTGTTCGGATGGCACCGTGAGCCACAAAAGCTTCTCCTATAAGCTCGATGCTCGGTGCTCGGATGGCACCGCGAGCCACAAAAGCCTCTTCTACAAGCTTAAGGCTCGGCGCTCGGATATCACCGCGAGCCACAAAAGCTTCTCCTATAAGCTTGAGGCTCGGCGCTCGGATGGCACCATGAGCCACAAAAGCTTCTCCTACAAGCTTCAGGCTCGGCGCTCGGATGTCACCGCCAAGCCACCAAATCTTTTCCAACATGTTTTGGGGGCTCGACGCTTAGATGACACCGCGAGCCACAAAAGCTTCTCTTATAAGCTTAAGGCACAGCGCTCGGATGGCACCGTGAGCCACAAAGGCTTTCCCAACAAGCTTGAGGCTCGGAGCTCGGATGGTACCACAAGCCACAAAAGCTTCTCCTACAATCTTGAGGCTCGGCGCTCGGATATCACCGCCAAGCCACCAAAGCTTTTTCAACAAGTTTTGGGGGCTCGACGCTTGGATGACACCGTGAGTCGCAAAAGCTTTTCTTACAAGCTTGAGGCTCGGTGCTCGGATGGCACCGCGAACCACGAAAGCTTCTCCTACAAGCTTGAGGCTCGGCGCTCGGATGGCACCGCAAGCCACAAAAGATTCTTCTACAAGCTTGAGGCTCGGCGCTCGGATGTCACCGCGAGCCACAAAAGCTTCTCCTATAAGCTTGAGGCTTGGTGCTCGGATGGCACCGCGAGCAACAAAAGCTTCTCTTACAAGCTTGAGGCTTGGTACTCGGATGTCACTACCAAGCCACCAAAGCTTTTCCAACAAGTTTCGGGGGCTCGATACTCGGATGACACCGTGAGCCACAAAAGCTTTCCTTACAAGCTTGAGTCTCGGCACTCGGATGGCACCGCGAGCCACAAAGGCTTTCCTAACAAGCTTAAAGCTTGGCGCTCGGATGGCACCGTGAGCCACAAAAATTTCTCCTACAAGCTTAAGGTTCGGCGCTCGGATGGCACCGTGAGCCAAAAAAGCTTCTCCAACAAGCTTGAGGCTCGGCGCTCGGATGGTACCGCTAGCCACAAAAGCATCTCCTATAAGCTTGAGGCTCAGCGCTCGATGGCACCGCGAGCCACAAAAGCTTTTCCTAGAAATTTGAGGCTCTGCGCTCGGATGGCACCACGAGCCACAAAATCTTCTTCTATAAGCTTAAGGCTCGGTGCTCGGATGGCACCGCGAGCCATAAAAGCTTCTCCTACAAGCTTGAGGCTCGGCGCTCGGATGTCACCACCAAGCCACCAAAGCTTTTCCAACAAGGTTTGGGGGTTCAACGCTCGGATGACACCGCGAGCCACTAAAGCTTCTCCAAAATGTTTTGGGGGCTCGACGCTCGGATGACACCGCGAGCCACAAAAGCTTTTCTTACAAGCTTGAGTCTTGGTGCTCGGATGACACCGCGAGCCACAAAGGCTTTCCCAACAAGCTTGAGGCTCCGCGTTCAGATTGCACCACGAGGCACAAAAGCTTCTCCTACAAACTTGAGACTCGGCGCTCGAATGTCACCGCCAAGCCACCAAAGCTTTTCCAACAAGTGAGGGGACTCGTCTCTTAACCCTCAACACTCGGCTAAGCAGGATACTACTATTCAGATCTCAACATCCCCTAGCTTTTCCAACAAGTGATGGGGTTCATCTCCTGACCCTCGATGCTCAGCTAAGCGGGCTCCTACTCTTTAGATCTCAACATCCCCTAGCTTTTCCAACAAGTGACGGGGCTCGTCTCGTAACACCCCACAAAATTGGAAATTACAATTTTGTCCCTGGGTGTTACGCACGTATATTTTATAATGAATTTCACTACATATTTTGGATTCGTACTATTTATACATTTTCCGTATTGATTTCAGTCAACTAAAATATAATATTTTAGTCTCCATAATGTACGTGCTTTTTACGTGTTTTTGATGCACGTGTTTCCACCACTATGTATAATATTTTCTATAGGTTTAAATTATTTATTCTTATGTATTTAAATCTATTTTATAAAACGAAAATTTATTTTCCCCTTGTTTTGATTAAAATGCATTTTTCAATTTTTGCACGTATGGTGCACGTGCAAATTTTTATTCTCATTTTGCTACTCTCATTTTACTATTTTTAGCATGCATTAGTTTTATTTAGCATTTCTTTTGATCCATGGACTTAAAGTTAAATTCTAGCCCAATAGACTAATTAAAAAGAGAGCCCACTAGGATAATTAAATTAGTTGAATAAAATGAGCCCATGTAGCAAGCCCACTAGATAATCAAACTAATTAATTAGAAATGAGCCCATGTAGCAAGCCCATTATTAAAATCACAAATTAAGTTATACATGACAAGTTACAATATTAGTACACATTTTTGAGTTATAGAAATGTGTTCATATTTGTTTATGCATGTGTGCATGCATACACAAATGTATTTGGACCATTTTTTGGGCAAGGGGAGGAGAAGAGTTGGAAGGTTGAGTTAGTGGAGAGTGGGGAGATGAAGAGATGGAGGTTTTAGGAGTTAAAAATATGAAGAGGTGAGAATTAAAAAGAGAATTAAAATGAGAAGTTATTAGGTGGGAGATTTTGCAATATAGTCCCTAGCATTGTCCTATAAATAGCAACCCATTTCTCATTCTTTTTCACACCAAAAATAAAATAAATAAGAGAAAGAGAAGAATAAAAGAAAGAGAGTGAGGGTCCTTTTGGAGGAATTGCTAGAGGAAGCCATTGCTAGGGAAAGGGAGCTTGCTAGGAGGAGGAGCCATTGCTAGGAGTTGTCTTGGAGCTAGAAGAAGTGTCACATCTTTCCTTCAATTGTTCAAGCTTCAATAAGGTGGGTGACCCCATACTTTCTAATTTAGAATAATGCATGCTAAGTAATAAGTAATGAGTAGTATGGAATTTCTTATATGATTTATGCTATGGTATGAGTTGAGAATGATAAGTAGTTCATGTATGATTAATAAATTAAATCATGTTAGGGATTAATGAGAAAAAGGAATTGATTGATTATACATTAGCATGCTATTTAATGAATAGTATAAGTTTAATATGATAATTAGAAAATAAATTCATGCTTTTGTGTATGTTAAATTATAGAAATATTATTGTTGATTAAGAAACAAAACATTGTCATGTTGCTTAGAAATGAGAACAAAAAGTAAGGAGAAACTTTCATTAGCTTGTTAATGTGCAAATGTAGAAACTAGTAATTATGAGATTATTGGAAGAGATTTCATTATGGTTAAAAAGAAATTTTTCTTTTAGTAAAGTGGATGGTTTCTTACTTTCTAGTTGTAGAAATACCATGCTAGAAATTATAAATTAGTTTTGTGAAAATTCATATAGAATTTTGGAAAGAATTATTGTATTGGTAATAATTATCCATAACAAATGTTTTTAATAAATTTATTAGCATAAGGGCTAATATTATAATTATATTAAACATGGTACATCATTTACGATATGCAATAATTTAGTTTAAATTCCGGGATGTTCATGTTTATTTAGTACTTTGCAATATGGTTCATAATTATTTTAACATATGGGTACATATATATTATTTCAAACCAATTGATACCTTCAGGAATATTATATTATAAGCATGTATATGATTATAATAATTAGTATCATACACGTGCACACGTGCACGGGGGGATAATGGAAGGGATAATGAAAAGGGTAAAAAGAAAATAATTTCCGAAACTGATCCACCGTGAAAAATATTTACCCGACTGGTCCACTTTTGAAAATATTTACCAAAGTTAGGCCATAACCCAAAAGAAAACAATTTCCGATCTGATCCACTGCCAAAAATATTTACCAAACTGGCCCATTACCGAAAATATTTACCAAGTGGGTCATTTTGTCAACACGTGCGCTGCACGTGCTGTCTTCAAAATGACAGTCGCTGACACTAAGGCCCTTTCCCATTATAATAGTAGAGATAAAATGAATATAAGTAAAGTAAGTAGAGAATATAGATATTTGTAAATATTTACTTAGAAAGAAGCAGTTACTTCAAATAGCATAAGGATCTTTTATTTTCATTAAAGAGAAAGAGAATTTATAGAAAATAGTTTTAAAGATTTTCATGTATATTGGAGATAATAAAAGTGACTTTGAGATAGAATGAGATTTGTCTTCCAAAACTAAATTGTTGAAGAACATGATTTGCATCATTAGAAGAAAAGTAAAATGTAGATTTGTAAATTAATTGTATTTGATGGGATTATTCATTTGTATTGCATACTTGATTATTTAAATTTCAAATGAGATTGCAAGTGATAAAATCATGTTTGTGAAAGGGATAAATTTCTGTTGAATGAAATGGAGTCATGAAAAAGAATTATTATTATGAATAGTGTTCAAATGAGACATAGAACAAATTATGGACATGAATATAATAGGTTAAGACATGATTATTAAAGGGGTATGTGTACCCATGTTTCTTGGACATGAAAGATTTATGATTTAGAATTAGTAAGACCTCTGTTACCGGTAATTTTGAAAGAAAGATTTTGAGACTTGATTTCGAGATAATGCCGTTGGGCGATCTCGTATTTTTGTGAACAAATCCGGTATGAGGTAAAACTGATTCTAGGGTGATAACATATTCATGTCTTGAACTAGAAAATAATTAGGCACTTAGGTGAAGATGTAATAGACTTGTGCAAACGTAAATGGGTGCTTCTATATAGTCGGCGGTGGATCTCCGTGGCTATAGACCCAGTTGGTGGACTGTGGTTGCCCCGTAGGAGATGGACTGTATTTTATCCGAGACTTAGGGTAGTCGGCGGATGTTTACCATACTCCAAAGAATATGTATATACCGGGGCTAGAGGGGCATTTACGGGATTATTCTCACGATATAATAGCCAGGGAGGCTGGGATCTGTTATTATAGCCAGGGAGGCTAGCCAGGGAGGCTGAGATCCGTATCTGTGGAATAACTCTAAAACTTGTTTTATTACTGGGTAATCTCATGGCGAGGGATCGAACCCTTTAATGTGGAGTACGTAGGCGCTTGCCCTCAGACCTATGTAGTATGGGATGCATAGAATCTGAACAAGTGTGCATTAGTGTCATCCTAGTGTAGAATTGTGTGCATTAGGCATTAAGGCATGACATACACTTATGTTTAGAATAATCACCTTTGACACTTTACTTGTTCATTCAATCTTTGTTTGTGATTTGTTAAAGTATGAGATCGTTATACAATTCCCGGCATAGAGAGGATAGCCGTGTATAACATTTCGTCAGTTGTAAGTAACTGACGTGCCCACAGATTAACGTGCAGGTAAAGGACCATTCATGGAGCTATAAAGTGGATATGCTGATGCTGTTTTATTTTAAAGATGTTGTAAATGTTTTATTGTAAATTTCAGTCTTCCGCTGTGTAAAATCAAGTTGTAATTGAACTCTGATGTATTAGTGAAAAAGTTTTAAATTTTCCTTGTAAAATTGTACGAAGTGAAGTAAAGATCCTGTGAAATCCCGAGTTTATCCTTATTTGAAATTCGGGGTGTTACAGATGGTATCAGAGCATGCTTCACAAGTAGTACAAGTTTATAAGGAACGATAAAAAGTGACGATAAATTTGGGAACAAACCAAAAGAGTCCTTCTGTCAACCGGGTGTAAACAACCCTAAGCGACACGGTATTTAAGCGTCTTCGGACCACCGCTAGCTGGGAACCGACTCTTACGGCTAACCCAAGTAAATCCGAACATGATAGACTAAAGATTTGTTTAGGAAGAGTAGTAAGATCATTAACTATAGTCTAGAACCCGTGACTCCTTATTGAGTAGTTACAATATTATTCCTGCAGACACTAGAGTGTGAGTTTCAGTCTATAGAGATTTAAATGTAAGTGATTTACATTTGTGTTACTCTATGCACTGATATTTTCTTTTTCTTTTGGATGGCTGGAGTCGTGAATACAATAGTTATTGACTTTCATTCATGATGTTCTCCTCGTATACATTAATATGAGAGTGTATGCGAGCACATTCTTCCTGGGTATCAGAGTGGCGCAGTGGAAGCGTGGTTGGCTTGGACCATCATTCGTGATACCTTACACACTTCCCTCTCAAATTATTTTGTAGATTTTTATCATGCTACTTTCTCCATATTTTTTTCAAATAAATATTTTCTTATATTAGTAAATGATTTGAATATTTATTATTTATCTATCTTCCTTAGTCTTGATATTTTAAACTTGTTTTTCAAACTTAAAATTTCATCTTTCATGTATTTATGTCACTTCATGTTTACCCGTCTATGTCTACTATTACTTTACGTATTTTTTTTCAAAGTTTTAAATTGCCATTTATTAAATTAATATTTCAACAATTATTTTCTTCATTTATTATTCTGGATTTATCTTATGAAATTTTCTTATGAGCACTCATTTATATGATTTTGATTTCTATTGTACTATAGTATCTTATCCTATATGTTCTTAACAAGATTGAAATTTCCTACCTATATAAATGTGGCATACTATTTGTTTTATTGTCTACATTTGGTACTATTATTATTATTTGTTTTGATATATTAATTTTTACTAATGATCACTACTCATTACTTTTATAGTTTTACGCTTCTTTAATATAATGTATATACTCACTATTTGTACATTATCTTGTCTCAAATTTTAACTGTCTTTACACTCTTAGTTATTGCATATATTTTTCCCAATGATTTCTATATATATCATATATTTCAATATTCCTATTATACATATCATTTTACCCTCATCTAATTACTACATTAATATTTTTGTATATACTTGTTTATGTCTATTATCCTAATTTGCTACACTATATAATTATTGTTTTCAATTGTGTTTCCATCTCGTGTATGTGCTTTACACTATTTTGTCTTAATGTTATAAAATATTTTCATCACTACAAAATTTTGTATATTCACAAAGTATTTCAACGTATGCTTTCTATTTTTTTTTTCAAATTGTGTGTATAGTTCCCTTACAAACTATTTTATTAATTGATATACAAAGTCATTTTATGGTTTCAACAAAGTCTTATTCCCATTTATTTTTCCAAAATCTTATTCAATGGTCATGTTTTAAATTGCTAATTCGATTTCGTTTTACAGTTTGCGAATTTCCTACCGTTTATTACATTGATAAATTTTTCTAAATTACCTATCAATCATGTTTTCTTCACCACATTGTTTTCCGAACTATTTCGAAGGAAACGACTTAATTGACTTTACCCTTTTATCTAATAGCTTACCTAATACTATTTGTATACGAAAATTTCTCTCAAACTATTCTATCTCGTCACATTTCATTTCTTATGCCATTCTCCTATTTTTCTTGTTCTGTCTTGTAACATTTTAATATTCATAGTTTTCTTATAAAGAGTTTGTCTTGTTTTTCCTTGTTGCGTATACTACATTTATTTTTCTTAAAGTTGCAGTTTTCTAAATAAAAATATTTTTGTGACATGTACAAAATACAATCTTTACCCTAGCGAGTTCCGGGGACGGAACTACTCTAAGGGGGGGAGAGTGTAACACCCCACAAAATTGGAAATTACAATTTTGTCCCTGGGTGTTACGCACGTATATTTTATAATGAATTTCACTACATATTTTGGATTCGTACTATTTATACATTTTCCGTATTGATTTCAGTCAACTAAAATATAATATTTTAGTCTCCATAATGTACGTGCTTTTTACGTGTTTTTGATGCACGTGTTTCCACCACTATGTATAATATTTTCTATAGGTTTAAATTATTTATTCTTATGTATTTAAATCTATTTTATAAAACGAAAATTTATTTTCCCCTTGTTTTGATTAAAATGCATTTTTCAATTTTTGCACGTATGGTGCACGTGCAAATTTTTATTCTCATTTTGCTACTCTCATTTTACTATTTTTAGCATGCATTAGTTTTATTTAGCATTTCTTTTGATCCATGGACTTAAAGTTAAATTCTAGCCCAATAGACTAATTAAAAAGAGAGCCCACTAGGATAATTAAATTAGTTGAATAAAATGAGCCCATGTAGCAAGCCCACTAGATAATCAAACTAATTAATTAGAAATGAGCCCATGTAGCAAGCCCATTATTAAAATCACAAATTAAGTTATACATGACAAGTTACAATATTAGTACACATTTTTGAGTTATAGAAATGTGTTCATATTTGTTTATGCATGTGTGCATGCATACACAAATGTATTTGGACCATTTTTTGGGCAAGGGGAGGAGAAGAGTTGGAAGGTTGAGTTAGTGGAGAGTGGGGAGATGAAGAGATGGAGGTTTTAGGAGTTAAAAATATGAAGAGGTGAGAATTAAAAAGAGAATTAAAATGAGAAGTTATTAGGTGGGAGATTTTGCAATATAGTCCCTAGCATTGTCCTATAAATAGCAACCCATTTCTCATTCTTTTTCACACCAAAAATAAAATAAATAAGAGAAAGAGAAGAATAAAAGAAAGAGAGTGAGGGTCCTTTTGGAGGAATTGCTAGAGGAAGCCATTGCTAGGGAAAGGGAGCTTGCTAGGAGGAGGAGCCATTGCTAGGAGTTGTCTTGGAGCTAGAAGAAGTGTCACATCTTTCCTTCAATTGTTCAAGCTTCAATAAGGTGGGTGACCCCATACTTTCTAATTTAGAATAATGCATGCTAAGTAATAAGTAATGAGTAGTATGGAATTTCTTATATGATTTATGCTATGGTATGAGTTGAGAATGATAAGTAGTTCATGTATGATTAATAAATTAAATCATGTTAGGGATTAATGAGAAAAAGGAATTGATTGATTATACATTAGCATGCTATTTAATGAATAGTATAAGTTTAATATGATAATTAGAAAATAAATTCATGCTTTTGTGTATGTTAAATTATAGAAATATTATTGTTGATTAAGAAACAAAACATTGTCATGTTGCTTAGAAATGAGAACAAAAAGTAAGGAGAAACTTTCATTAGCTTGTTAATGTGCAAATGTAGAAACTAGTAATTATGAGATTATTGGAAGAGATTTCATTATGGTTAAAAAGAAATTTTTCTTTTAGTAAAGTGGATGGTTTCTTACTTTCTAGTTGTAGAAATACCATGCTAGAAATTATAAATTAGTTTTGTGAAAATTCATATAGAATTTTGGAAAGAATTATTGTATTGGTAATAATTATCCATAACAAATGTTTTTAATAAATTTATTAGCATAAGGGCTAATATTATAATTATATTAAACATGGTACATCATTTACGATATGCAATAATTTAGTTTAAATTCCGGGATGTTCATGTTTATTTAGTACTTTGCAATATGGTTCATAATTATTTTAACATATGGGTACATATATATTATTTCAAACCAATTGATACCTTCAGGAATATTATATTATAAGCATGTATATGATTATAATAATTAGTATCATACACGTGCACACGTGCACGGGGGGATAATGGAAGGGATAATGAAAAGGGTAAAAAGAAAATAATTTCCGAAACTGATCCACCGTGAAAAATATTTACCCGACTGGTCCACTTTTGAAAATATTTACCAAAGTTAGGCCATAACCCAAAAGAAAACAATTTCCGATCTGATCCACTGCCAAAAATATTTACCAAACTGGCCCATTACCGAAAATATTTACCAAGTGGGTCATTTTGTCAACACGTGCGCTGCACGTGCTGTCTTCAAAATGACAGTCGCTGACACTAAGGCCCTTTCCCATTATAATAGTAGAGATAAAATGAATATAAGTAAAGTAAGTAGAGAATATAGATATTTGTAAATATTTACTTAGAAAGAAGCAGTTACTTCAAATAGCATAAGGATCTTTTATTTTCATTAAAGAGAAAGAGAATTTATAGAAAATAGTTTTAAAGATTTTCATGTATATTGGAGATAATAAAAGTGACTTTGAGATAGAATGAGATTTGTCTTCCAAAACTAAATTGTTGAAGAACATGATTTGCATCATTAGAAGAAAAGTAAAATGTAGATTTGTAAATTAATTGTATTTGATGGGATTATTCATTTGTATTGCATACTTGATTATTTAAATTTCAAATGAGATTGCAAGTGATAAAATCATGTTTGTGAAAGGGATAAATTTCTGTTGAATGAAATGGAGTCATGAAAAAGAATTATTATTATGAATAGTGTTCAAATGAGACATAGAACAAATTATGGACATGAATATAATAGGTTAAGACATGATTATTAAAGGGGTATGTGTACCCATGTTTCTTGGACATGAAAGATTTATGATTTAGAATTAGTAAGACCTCTGTTACCGGTAATTTTGAAAGAAAGATTTTGAGACTTGATTTCGAGATAATGCCGTTGGGCGATCTCGTATTTTTGTGAACAAATCCGGTATGAGGTAAAACTGATTCTAGGGTGATAACATATTCATGTCTTGAACTAGAAAATAATTAGGCACTTAGGTGAAGATGTAATAGACTTGTGCAAACGTAAATGGGTGCTTCTATATAGTCGGCGGTGGATCTCCGTGGCTATAGACCCAGTTGGTGGACTGTGGTTGCCCCGTAGGAGATGGACTGTATTTTATCCGAGACTTAGGGTAGTCGGCGGATGTTTACCATACTCCAAAGAATATGTATATACCGGGGCTAGAGGGGCATTTACGGGATTATTCTCACGATATAATAGCCAGGGAGGCTGGGATCTGTTATTATAGCCAGGGAGGCTAGCCAGGGAGGCTGAGATCCGTATCTGTGGAATAACTCTAAAACTTGTTTTATTACTGGGTAATCTCATGGCGAGGGATCGAACCCTTTAATGTGGAGTACGTAGGCGCTTGCCCTCAGACCTATGTAGTATGGGATGCATAGAATCTGAACAAGTGTGCATTAGTGTCATCCTAGTGTAGAATTGTGTGCATTAGGCATTAAGGCATGACATACACTTATGTTTAGAATAATCACCTTTGACACTTTACTTGTTCATTCAATCTTTGTTTGTGATTTGTTAAAGTATGAGATCGTTATACAATTCCCGGCATAGAGAGGATAGCCGTGTATAACATTTCGTCAGTTGTAAGTAACTGACGTGCCCACAGATTAACGTGCAGGTAAAGGACCATTCATGGAGCTATAAAGTGGATATGCTGATGCTGTTTTATTTTAAAGATGTTGTAAATGTTTTATTGTAAATTTCAGTCTTCCGCTGTGTAAAATCAAGTTGTAATTGAACTCTGATGTATTAGTGAAAAAGTTTTAAATTTTCCTTGTAAAATTGTACGAAGTGAAGTAAAGATCCTGTGAAATCCCGAGTTTATCCTTATTTGAAATTCGGGGTGTTACACGTCTCCCGACCCTCGACGCTCGGCTAAGCGGGCTCCTACTCTTCAGGATGTCCTATAGCTTTTTCAACAAGTGAGGGGGCTCGTCTTCCGACCCTCGATGCTCGGAAAAATGAGCTCCTACTCTTCGGCACTCAACGCCCCTCATGATTTCAAAAGGGGATCCCCTTCATCCTACCCCGCTGGCCTCTCTAGGAAGATACGGACCCCCATACACACCACTCTGCTCTTCTTATTGAGGCAAAACCACTCCTACACGGCTGGGTTATCCAGCCCTCCAGGAGTGGGGGGCTCCTGATATGGGTCAGATGACGTGGCCCCTTCTGGGCCACCAGATCCCCTTGAAACCTGCTCTCCCCTGATCATCAGATCAACCCAGAGACTAAGTTGGCTTCTGCCACGTCAGGCCCACCAAAAAACGGGTCCAAACCCGGCCCAGCAAGATCCCAGACCCATTTGCTCTGCCTATAAATACCAGGCTCTCTCCTTCCTTCAAAGGTAATCAATCTTTTCCCTTTTAAAACCCTAGCTCTTATTACTTTCTAGTAGCTAACTAGATCGTCGGAGGACCTGTCACCGGGATCTCTCCCAGTGTTTCAAGGCAGAGTGTAGGTACACGAGACCGAGCCGAGCCTCGAGATCTGAGCCGAGCATCCGTCTTCCACCTCACTCCTGCTACTCCCGAGCCACTCCCTTAGCCGAAGGTCGGATGTATAACCAATACCACGACTTCCACTATACAAATTGAGAAAACTCACACCTGTTACAGCCACACCCCAAAAACAAATCGCATGAACTATAAAATATAATTAAGAGACTCTAAAGAGATAAGAAAATTGTACTTGTGGAGAAATTATTGTAAAGATCACTATGATCTGTATTAATATTGTATGAAGCTCTGATCACCAACATGATAAATGATTATGAACATTATGATTATGATTGTCTAACCACCATGAATGATCTTTAAAAAAATCGGCGTCCCAAACATAGGCATAGAAAACCGCATTCATGGTAGACCCGAATGTTCACAAAGGGCAAGCCAAGTTGAAAATCGCATGCATAGAAAAACAAACAAATATGATTAATCTAAATGATTTAAATTAGATATGTTTTGTTTAGAAACAATAGCTTATAAGGAAAAGCTCTGATACCACATGATAGAAACAATGCCAGTGGAATAATAAAATAAGCACCCAAAGAGAATTGTCATACTTTCGACCATTTGTGCTTGAACCGATGAAGATCTACCACATGTAAAATAAAGATTCTATAGAGAACTTCTTACGGGTGAGAGGCTTCTAGTCTGTCTTAGAACTTATGGGAGAGGTTGATGAAAACACAAATCCGTAGTTATAATATGGAATTAGTTGGTAATTTGATTTTTTTTTTTGACTGGTTAAAGTTAGGGTAAGTCCCTACCTCACAAAATATATTAATATAGTAGTAAGAAGAAGTACAGATACACAAAAAGGATCAAGCTAGTTCAACTTACAACCCCGGCCGAACTCTTGATCCCAAAATGAGGCTTAGTAGACTAGCTGTGCCAAAGTAATATTCATTACAGTGCCCAAAAAAACAAAATCCAAAAGATAGTAAATAACTTATACTTGGGCGGAGCTCAACTCGAGCAGCTGTCTTCTCCACTTCTCGTCTGATCGATTCTGGTTAGAGCCTGCTTGTGGAGGACATCCTGAGCGCTAGCCATTTCCACTTCGCGTACAAGTTGCTTCTTCTTCTTGCTGCTCTCGAATCCATTTAGCCAAGATCGAAACCAAAAGATTGCATTAGAAATAATTTTCCTTAGTTGGAAAATCTTTGAAGAAAAAATACGATCATTTCTAGCCAGCCAGATACTCCAACAGATTGATATTGTAAGCAGGTGCCAGGTGTGTCTGTGTACATGTGTCCCAAAGCACCATGAAGTAAAGCATTCATGCAAATCAGCAGGCAAAGTGTGAAAGTGGAAGAGTGTAGTGAAGAAAGTCCAAGTGTTAATGGCAATTAGGCATGCAAAGAAGATGTGGTAAGCCGTCTCGACAGGACATGCACAAGCTGTGCATGTCGTGTCTCCCAACCAGCCTTTGGAGCAGAGGAAATCCTTGGAGTTGAGTCTATCGCAACTCAACTTCCAGATGAAGATCTTGCATTTCAGGGGAGCTGTGGAAGTTCAGGTGGCTTCAAAGTATGGGGATCGGAGACCAGAGATGATGAAGAAGTCATAGGCTGACTTGACAGTGAAGGTTTCTGAGGGTGTGAGCCTCCATGAAGGGGAGTCCCTTGTGTTTGAAGGTTGAAAGTCTGTAATCAGATCTAGCAGTCTCTATTTCTCATCGCAAATGATGGGGTTAGAGACACAGTGAAGCCTTGGTCACCAGTGCCACATGTTATTGATCCAAGCTCCTTGGGAAAGAACATCCGCATCTAGGTTCCATGCCGCAGCGGCAAGTGTAGGGCATAAGGAGGTTATGTTGTTGCGATTGATCCTTCTTGACGTCCAGAATTTGATCTAGTTTCCATTTCCTAGCTTCCAGTCAACTTTACACAAGAATTTCTAGTTGAGAGGGAAGATACCTTTCCAGAAGTTTGAAGCATTTGAGGGGCATATCAAGCTGTTAGAATTGCCTTTATAGTATAAGTTTCACAGCATTTGGCTAGCAAGCGTGTCTGAAGAGACAATTCTCCACCACCATTTCATGAGTAGGGCTTCATTGAAAACATTCAGGTCAAGAATTCCAAGTCCTCCCTGTTGCTTGGGTTGGCAGATATTCTTCCACCGTATACATGCCACCTCTCTCACATCAGTGTCGGAACCACTCCAAAAAAATCTACTATGAATCTGATTAATTCTTTTGATCACCCAACTAGGGATTCTAAAGAAGGAGGCGAAGTAGACTGGCAAAGCACTGAGTACAGAATTGATAAGTATTAATCTCCCACCTTTAGATAGCATCTTGCCCTACCACACCGATAATCGTCTTTCAATCTTGAGAATGAGTGGTTTCCAATCTCTTTTGTTAAGTTTTCCTCTAGTGAGGGGCATGCCAAGGTAGTTAATCGGTAAGTTTTCTTGCTTGTGGCCCAGAATGGTCGAGAAAGCCTGAAGCTTCACTCTGGATTTTCCAAAATAATTAATGGATGACTTGTTAAAATTTATGGCCAGACCAGAGACTTTTACAAATAGTTGTAGTGCCACTTTGATGTTAAGAACTTCATGTTCATCTCCTTTACAGAAGAGTAGAGTGTCATCTTCAAATTACAGCACCGCCAGATTTGCAAGGGAGCCCCTAAAAGGAAAAGGAGAGAAAGCACCATTTCTTCGGCCACTGAAAAGCATCTGAGCAAGCACATCAACAGCTAAGATGAAGAGCATTGGCGATAGAGGACCCCCATGCTTGAGTCCTCGCTTGGAGTTGATTAATCTTCCCCCCCCCCCTATTTATGAGAACTGACGATTTGGCCATTCTAAGATTCATGTGGATCCATCTGCACCATGCTGGTCCAAAGCCTCTGGCAATTAAAAGTTGATCCAGGAATTCACAGCTCACAGTGTCAAATGCTTTGGTGAAGTCAATCGTGGATAAAATTGTAACAGAGTTGTGTCTACTACAGAGGTTGATAGCTTCATGTGCCACAAGAAAGAAGTCAACAGTTGATTTATCCTTCAGGAAAGCACTTTGAGAGGAAGAGACAAGAGAGTGGAGGATTGGGCTCAGCCTGTTGGCGAGGATTTTGGTGAAGATCTTAAAGAAGAAGTTGAGCAAGCTGATAGGTCTATAGTCAGAGATGGTATTTGCACCCTCACATATGGGGATGAGCACGATGTTGGAATAATTTAGTCTGTCTAGATCATTTTCCCCTCTCTGCACCAATTGTAGCATGGCAAATATGTCATCTTTGATAGTGTCCCAAAATACACGATAAAAACTCATTGAGAAGCCATCAGGCCTCGGTGCTTTTTCACTACTCATACTAAAAACAGCTATTCTAACCTCCTCCAGAGTGAATAGGGCATCTAGTGACCTAAGTTGATGTCATTAAATGGATATATAGAGTGCCAATCAATCATAAAATCAAACTGAGGAGCTGTACGGAAAATCTCCTGGAAGTGATTCTCAAAAGCAGATCCGATAAAAGTGGGAGATGTTGTAAGTGTTTCATCAATTATGAGAGTGTGGATGAAGTTTCGCCTCCACCTTCCATTTGCAATTGTATGAAATAATTTTGAATTAGCATCTCCCTCCTTGATCCATTGCACTCTTGACCTTTGCCTTCAATACACAGCTTCGGCCTTGATAAGGCCCTGGAGTTCAAGTTGGGTTGTCTTAAGGGAATCATCAGTTAAGAGGTTATGCTCAACTTCAATCTCCAGTCTTACAAGTTTTTCTTGGAGTTGCTTTTTTCGAATCGGGATGTGACCAAAAGTATCATTCCTCCATCTCCTAATTCTTCTCCTGAGAAGTTTGAGCTTATTTGCAAAAATATCAGTCGGTGTACCAGAGCATTTAAAGAGCTTCCACCAATCCCAAGCTGCGGCTTCGAATGAAGAATGTTGCAACCAGGCTTTCTCGAATCTGAAATAGTGGAATTAATGGATAATTTCCTGAGTGTCGAGGACAATGGGGCAGTGGTCAGACGATATTCTGAGGAGGGAGTGCTGAATACAGTTGGGAAAGGAGGATTCCCATGCTGCAGAGATCAAGAATCTGTTTAGCATTTCCATTGAGGGGGAGGTTCGGAGGTTAGACCAGGTATACTTTATGCCTGAGAGGGGGAGATCAATGAGAGTGAGATCTTGTATGAATTCACAGAAATATCTCATGTCTCTGGTGGAACCCCTTCCACTAGAGCGCTCAATGTCGGAGATGGGACATTAAAATCTCCACACAGGACCTAAGCATCCTTGAGGAAACTTCGTTTTTGCTGAATCTCATAAAAACAGAGCTTCCTATCCTCCATTTCAAAGGGTGCATAGACAGTTGTAATTGACCATTCCTCTGATGATGTGCAATGCTTGAAGGAAGCAGAAACAGAGAAAATATCAATAGCAGAATAGGTGCAATCAAGAAGTTGGTCATTCCAACCTAGAAGAACTCCTCCACAGCCGTTAATGGCATCCAGGTGGATCCATCGGGTGATAAGCCTTCCTCCAATCGATGAGAGCTTGCGGGGTCCAGGATGA
Source organism: Hemerocallis citrina (assembly GCA_017893485.1). Lineage (NCBI taxonomy): Eukaryota > Viridiplantae > Streptophyta > Magnoliopsida > Asparagales > Asphodelaceae > Hemerocallis > Hemerocallis citrina. Next base: position 231,610,216 of record CM030364.1, on the reverse strand, counting down.
TTGAGGTTGGTCCCTTGCAAGCAGATAACAGAGGAGGAGGAGCTGCGAATACATTCCTTAATAAGCGATCATTTGTCAGGGTTGCCCAACACTCTTACATTCCAGCTAGCTATCTTCATCGAAAAAACAGATTGCATCAAATTGCGCAAGGACAAAGATGAATGTTTTCGATCCTCAGGACCATAAAATTGGGCATCTAATCAGAATGTTCTAGTTGATCAGAGTAATCAACTACAACCTTCGGAGATCCCTTCAAGACATGCACCAAGTGTGACCCTTTAGCCTCCACTCCAATAGATTCAGCTACTTCAGGAATATCCTCATTTGATAAAAGCTCGAAAGGATTAAAGTGTGCATTAGTAACTGAAGCAATTGAAGAGGAGGTACCTATCGTCTTCTTCTTGATTGTGGTAGACAGATGCTTCATGAAAGGCCGAGTACTTTTGATCTTGCTTGCTGATCTAGAGCGTTTCATCCTCTTAGAAGGACCATCTTCGAAGCTAGGTGGGATGGAATTGAAGGAGCTAGCAGACTTGGGCACAGTCCTCCTGATCAGGGAGCGTGTCTGAAAGCTGTCAGCATGGGGTTTGCTAGTGCCAGCGTAGAAGATCACTTTGTCAACTTTGCCAAGCTTGGTCATCTCCTCCTGAACAGACTCTCTGAGGGCCCCCTCTACCGCTGGCTCGATCTTGGAAAATAGGGATAATGGGAGGGTGACCAGCTTGCCTTTCCATATCATTTCACCACCTCCTCAATTGAATATTCGTTGGATGAATCAGCAGGGTTGTACGAGGCTTGAGTGGGGCCTTGGAGTGTTGCATTGTTGTTGCTATTAGAAGATTCTGAAATTGTGACATTAGGAGTCCAGCTTAGCATGATTTGAATTTAGAATGGGACCCTCCATAGACTTCAGAGTAGTTTCGGGATTAGGCAAAATCCCCTCATTCAAGCTGGATTCCACCAAATTTGGAATATTCAAAAAACTTCCCAAAATATCATCTACGTGCGGAGATATCGCTGCGGTTGGGCTCACCTTCTTGGAATCTCGGGATTTCAAATCAGCCTCATTCTCAGCCTGGGTCGGAGGTTGACTGCGGTGGCCGCCAAAATCGGCGTCGCATTGACCTTCGGCTGCCTTGGGGGCGCTGGAAGCTGGCACTGCCTTTCTCTTCGGAAGATCCTTTCGTGGTGAAAAATTGGACTTTGCCATTCTGAACATCTTCTACAGGGATCAGATCACCAAGAAGCAGTATGGGGACATCATGAACATGTTTTTCAAGGTTCCAAGGTGCGGTGTACTTGACAGTGAGGGTCCTTGGGATGTGCGTCAGATCTTCCACTTCAATAAGAGCAAGCACTTGGTCTTTGGACTTCGGTTCTTTCATCTCCCTGCTTAGGGTAATGAGCTTGCCAAAAGGTCTGATAAGATACTCAAGCGACTCATGGTTCCACAAATGGAATGACAGATGAGGGAGGTTGATCTAGATGAAACTCGGCTTCGGCCTGAGCCTAGCCCCAAAGTCCAGCAACCAAGGGGAGAAGGTGGCACTGAATCCCGAAAAGTGAAAGACGCCATCCGCAATCGCACGTTTAGCTTCCGTAGTTGTAGGAAACTGGACATGATAAACACCATCACTAACCCTCTTCAGGGTGCACCATCTACCTTGCCTCCCCCAGGAGAAGTTGAAGGCGCACTCAAGGTCCTTAGTGAGAGAGAGACGGTGGGGATTAATGAGATAAAGGAAAGCGCTTGCATGCAGCTCCTGTAGAGCTTGGGAGATTGCATTGTTGTGGGGGAGCTCTACATCTAAAGCATCTTGCCGATTGTAGATTGGACAATCTCGCACCTTGTGGCCATACTTCCTGCAGTTGAAGCAGTGAAACCCCAACTTTCGGCATTCGGCCGTAGCATGATCTCCTTCGCCACACTTGAAACACATTCGCTCCATCTTCTTCGAACGGGGATTTTTTTGGGTAGGAAAATGTTGCTTTTTGGGGTAGAGGGCTGAGGGTTTCGGTTGAAAATAAGGTTTGGGGTGAAAGGCGAGAGTGGGAGTGGAATGTGAGGGGACAGGGAAACGTGAGGGTTCGGAGTTGAAAAGGGGATGGCACGAGGATCGAAGGGGTAAGGGTGTAGTATGAGGGGGGGGGGGAACCGAAGCACCTGAGCGTAAGATCTGCTCGTGCCCCGAGGAACGAAGGCATTCTCTCTTCTCACCCCTCTCTCCATTCTCTCTTCTCACTCACAAAAATGTCACACAAATAGTGTTGCGTAATTTGAAATTCTTCATTCATAAAATAAATATTTGACGTGCATAGGTGAAATATCTATTTACTTTTAAAATTTGTATTAATTGATTAATATGTGGACCAATATTCAAATATCCATTATAATTGAATGGCAGCATATGGGTAGTTTAGTCTATCATTTTCCATCCTCGCTTTGCTTGCTCCTCGTATTTTTTTTCCCTTTTAGGTTAAAGGTGAAATAACGCCACCCTATTTATTAATAAGAGATTAGTAAAACACCTCCGATGTACCTGGGGAAGTGACTACCTTGTGAATTATGGTCAGGTCTGAGCATCCCATCCCAATCTCAAATTGTGATACCTACCTTCTGAATTATGAACGTATATTGTATGATGACTGTATGCATGTAGTTGTCATTTTATTCAATGCCCTAGCTACGAATGACACCAAAGATTATTGAAGTATTGTCCGTTTAAAAAAAAACAACACTCAAATTTTTTATTTAATTTTTTTTTTGAATGGTCCACAACTACGTTTTCAAAAATATCCGACAGGACAGCATCAGCTTCTGTTAGGATTTCCATCATGTGAACTGCACGTGACATTAATTCAGACCAAAATGTCCGTCGAGTAGGTTTGCTAGATCTTCCCGAAAAACATGTACCTATGACCAATGGTCCATATTTCTTCAAAGTATGATTTATGTTTTTAATTCATTTAATCAATTTCATTTTGGATTAATTAATTAGAAATCGAGAAAAAGTAATAAAAATTCGTATTAATTAATTAAAAATATAAAAATAATTATAAATTCGGAAATATATGAAAATATTTTTTAAAATAGTTAGAAATTTAGAATAATTAGTTAAAAATCCAAAAATTGATTATAAAATATGGAAATTTGATATAAAATTTTGAAAATATAATTAAAAATTGGAAAAAGTTAGGAAAGATCCAAAAAAAACTGAAGAATTCCTAGATTTGTACAAAAATGCCACTATTTCCAAAAGCTAAATTTAAAAAAAAAAAAAAACTCTCAAATCTTTTCAAAATGGGAAATGGAAAGATTGATGCAACTACTTCCATAAATTTTTTTTTGATTTTTTTAATCAGATATTTGTTTTGGATTTTATAAATTTTGTAACCAAGAACTAATTAATTATGGTAAATTGTGAAAAATGCATCTGAACTATGCTTTCAAAGAAGTTAACCTCCTGAACTATTTTTCAACGCAGTAAACCCTCTGTTGACCGCAAAAAATCGTCCATGAACTATCTAAATGGTATCGGCGTTAGATTCCATTACATGAAAAAATTGAATTCACACCCATGTACACCTATTTATTCAAAAATTGAAAAAGTCATACACAGACTTGTCAAAATCCTCACCTCCATATACCCTCATCAAGATTCTCACTTCAATTTAATTTGCGTTCTTTTGAATCCTTTTGGTCAGCTATGGAACAAAAGAGTGGAGTTTGAATTTTTTTTCTTTTAATTATGTTATCAAAGATTTGGTTCCATCATTTTATGGTATCGCTTCTTCATATACTAGTAATCTATATATAGGGCCGACCTGAGTTAACGGGGGCTTGAGGTAAACTCCAGAAATGGGGTTCCCCAAACATTATTTTTCTTTACGAAATTGGTAAAAATAAATTTTTTTGGTTAACTTTTTTTTCTTAGAATTCTGAAAAAAATGACATATCATATATGCCAGTAAAAAAGAGTAATGGAGGACGAAGATTAGTTTTCCTGGATTTTCCTGATTTTTAAAGGATTTTTAGAAAATTTTTCTGGATTTTCACTAATTTTTTTTAATTTTTAATCATTTTTTTTAATTTTAAAAAAATCAAATTCCAGTTTTTATAATTATTTTTTGGTTTTTTAAAATAATTATTCTAAAGTTTTAATTTTTTAAGAAATATTTTCGTATTTTTCTGAATTTATAATAATTTTTAATTTTTTAAAAATTAATTAATACAAATTTTTATTACTTTTTGAAATTTCTAATTAATTAATCCGAATTAAAAATTAGTAAAAAAATAAAAATAGTAAATTATACTTTAAAGAGATATGAACCGCTAATTATAGGTGCACGTTTTTTTTGAGAAGATCCGACAAACCTACTCAGTGAGCATTTTGATTTGAATTAATGATAAGTAGACCACGTGAACAATGTTCTTTCCTCTTTTTTTCACTTTCTACAATACATTTCATTCTAAACAAACACTGCCAATGTGTGAGAAACAATTGAAGGCAATGTATGTGAGAAAGAATGAAAGGAAGAAATTTGTTGCTTTAGGTACAAATTCTTTAAACCCTAGGGTTGAGGAGTCACGGGAGCATGATTCGAGATAGCTTGGCATTCATGGGGCACTCTTTACAAGGCCAATTCCTTTCTCATGCAAAATCCACTACAACTTTTTTACCTGTCAGGTAGACAGGTTGTCCACTGGTATTGGTAGACAAGTTGTAGTAGATTTTGCATGAGAAAAGATGAAAATTTTGCCCGTACTGACCGACTTTTTAAAATATTTTGCGCTCAGATCCATTTCCAAAAATAATTTGTAATTTGATTCAGTTTTGGACACGTCAGCATAAACTGTTATTGAAAATAACGGTATAGGTTATTTACGTACCATTATTTTCAATAACGTCATCTATATTTAAAAAAAGTGTTATGCCGTTATTTGAAGTAACGACATATGTTATTTTGTTTTTCGACAGCTTCTAGTCTCCATTTAGAGAAAAAATTGCAAGTGTGAAAACCTTATTACAGATGCCGTTATTTCAAATAACTGCATTCTCAATACTGATGCCGTTATTTGGAATAACGACATCAGTTATAATTTTTTTTTTTATAAATAAGTAACTTATTATTCATCCTTTCTGACGAATAAGTTATTTTAAAAAAAAAAATTATAACTGATGCCGTTATTCCAAATAACGACATCAGTTATAAATTTTTTTTTTAAAAAAAATTAACTTATTATTCATCATCTCTGTTTCCAAACAACAGTAAAACTTCATTTATATATAACTGATGCCGTTATCTCCAATAACGACATCAGTCATTCGAATGTCGTTATTGGGGATAACGGCATTATTTATAAGTTTTTTTCACACTTAGAATTTTTTAAAATTAGAAGATTTACACTTGTCAGAGAAATATACTGATGCCGTTATTCCAAATAACGGTATGAAAAAAAATATAAAATAGATGCGCGTAACAGTATGTAAATAATCTATGCCGTTATTTCCAATAACGATTTATGCTGATGTGTCCAAAACTAAGTCAGGTCGTTAATTATTTTCGGAAGTGGGTCAGGATGCCAAATATTTTCAAAAAGTGGGTCAGTACGGCAAAATTTTTGAAAAGGATTGGTCTTGTAAAAAGGCCCCATGAAAGCTATCTCAAATCATAGCTAGAAAAGTACATAGGTTGAGTGTGGCTAGCTAGGTCTGTGACCAAGCTATAAGTTTAAGAGTAGGTGGCACATTCCACTAGGTAGGAAAAGATAGAGTAGGTGGGGGAACTCTCCAATAGGAGTATGCCAACTAAGGTAGTGAAGAGAATGGTAGTAAAATTGGTAGTGGCTAAAGCATTACTCTAAGTTTAATTTCATGCCATTTGATATACTGTTAATTAAGAAATAGTAGTATAATTAGAGTCTAGTTGTTAGCATATCATAGTTCGAATTCTATTTGCATTATTTGTACTGGTACTAGTAATTTACACGCGAGATGTATATTTTTATAATTTTAAAAAATAAAATTAAAAATAACACTACAAAATAAACTCACTATACCTACATTTATATCCCGACATTTTTGTAAAACGCCGGAGTAGGATTATGTTATATCGTGGGGATATAAATCGTCAGCTTACACCAGTGCTTTTAATAAACGCTGGGGTATTATTAAATACACGCCGGCGTATATATCAGTGTTTTTTTACCCCGCCGCCCCCAATTCCCCAATTCCCCCTTTTATTTTAACTCGCGGTAATCTCTCTCTCTCTCTCTCTCTCTCTCTCTCTCTCTCTCTCTCTCTCTCTCTTCCTCTCCCTCCAACGGAGTGCTTTTCCGCCGTCGAACCTACGCTGTCGTCTCCTCTGCCGTGCTCCCACCGTCGTCAACTACGTTTCGCTCCTGCCGTCATCACCTCCCGCCGTTAGGTAGTATAATTATTTATAACGTTTGATAAATTTTGTATTTATGAATAAAATTATTTGCAATTGGGATTGTGTGAATGAATAATTAGGAAATATGGAATCTTGTGGGGGGAATTTAGACGGTTTAGGGTTTGCTAAATTTGTGGATTTGTTAATTAGGGTTTGTATTTTAATTAGGTTTTGTTGTTATCTTTTGTTTCTTTAATGATTTATACATAAAGGGTATGTAGGAGTTCTAATACTAGTTGCATTTCATGTTTAGGAATTATGAAATCATGAGGAACTAATTTATAGTTGAAGTTGTGGTGTACAAAATGAGATACTTGTCAAATACAATCAATGTACCTTATCAAAGAAATCAAATATTGTTCATAACCTGTTGTTAAAATTTAATAATAGAAGAATGAAATAACAGATTTGCAAACTGAAAATCCGATAGCACTGAGTCCAATGGCTACTGAACCATCATTTTAATTTCAAAGAGGGATGATAAAGGGGCAGTAGGAGCAATTGTATGTAAAGCCTTGGGAGGATCCAAATTACTTTATTCATACTAATTTATTCATCAATGGAATTATTTTTTGAAGGTTAGTAATAACAGGCATGACTGGTAGTCTCCTCGTAGTTAAGACAGAGTGGATAGGCTAAGAGAGGGAACTATGTTGTTGATCTATGGAAGGAAAAAAATAATAGCTATGCAGATGCTGTAAAAAGATCAACATCGTTGGAGTAGCCCAAGCATAGGCTTTACTAGTAGGATGTTAGTCAAACCCATAATTGGGGTCAGTTGACTAGAGGAGAGGAGGTTCCAAGATTTTACATTCTCAAAACTAGAGTTAGATGGAATGAAAATTGAGTGTATCATCCTGATGCTGATTTGGTTTAAGAAGAGACAAGGGAAGAGACCCATACATCTAAAAAGATATTCTATTGCTACGTGGAGGTTATAAGAATCAATTTCTGGAAATAAGAACAATTAAACATCCATACAGTACATTATCTAGTAGGGTGAACCCAAAGTTTTAGCCATCGCAATGTTATTGCTTCATGTAGGTGTTGTAGGTGAGACACTTACAGCCTATTTAAGTCGAGGTGTTCTCTCTTTATTTTATTGTATAAAACGGATTCTTCTAAGTGATGATTTAGTGGTTGTTGGAAGTTTACTAATTAATTTGAGTATATTGTAAGATGCTCAGAAGACATACCTCATGGTATATCATCTGATATAATTTGTAAGGGAGAAGTGATTTCTAGTAGTCAAGCACATGTTTACTTGTTAATAAGTATAAAGCTAAGCAGTTGGCGAAAAGTGATGCCTACATTTATGTTATTGATGAATTGTGAACTTCATTTTGATCTTAATAGTTATTTATTTTTTAGTTCGGCTATGAATGTGCACTGGAATTGGTATATTCAACAGAGACATCAATATGGTCGTAAAGCGTGATCACTAAGAATTCTTTGAATAAAGACCTTGGGGTTCGATCTAGAAGGAGAACGGTAAAAATGGTTATTTCTAGGTACTTCCTGGTCATTAGTGTGAACTATATCATCGTTTCCTAGGTGTTCATAAATACTTCTATTATTAAATGTGGCTATGAGAATGTTTTCACAGATATTGTTCATAACCTGTTATGTTACATGATATAGTTTAATTATCGGTTCCCATAAATTTCTAAATTTGAAGGAGAAGAAAATTTCGAAAATGAAAATAATGGAAATCAAAGAAAACATGTATTGTTTTAATAAATTCTTTGAGTTAAACCTAGAAGCATCTATCATATCACAAGATTCATGTGTGTGTGTTAAACCATGAAGCTTCTATCATGCCACAAAATATTCCATTTGGCCTTATCATGTAATCTTAGATCCAAAACAAGATGAAAGTCGATACAACAACAACAAAGCCTTTTTTTAGAATCACCAAATATTGGGTTGCTTTTTATGATATTCTATGATATTGGGTTGCATTTTGATTAGAATCACCGGATTGGACCTTTCATAGGCTATCGACTTGGTAAGTTAGATGCTATTAAAATTTTAATTTATGATTTTTTTTTTGATTGAGTGATATTATTGAAATAGATAAAAGCTAGATGAATAAGTCACGATTATCAAAGGAGTATCGGGTTGACATTAAAGAATTTATTATCTTCACCAAAAAAAATTACCATGATCCTAATTTGATTCTTTGTCCATGTCGGCAGTGTACAAACTGTCATCTAAAGACATACGATGAAGTTCAAACACATTTGGTGATCAATGGCTTTCTCCAAGGGTACACACAATGGTTTTGCCATGGAGAGCATGCCCCGGCAATTCCGATTGGACCGGACGTGTTAGAAGATGAAGACGAGCCCATAGTAAATGACGACAAGTCTGGCCGATGAGATGCAAGATTTACTGCGGGATGCATTTGGAATTCATAACAATCCTGCACACTCTAACAGTCCAACATCAGTAGCCCATAATGAGTCAACAGAAACATTAGACATTGGTGGTGGAGTGGAAGAGGAAAGACAAGATCCTGAAGTTAACAAAGAATACGAAGCATTTACTAAGTTGATGGGAGATGCTAGTACACCTTTGTACCGTGATTGCACAAAATTTTTGAAATTTGCATTCATTGTTAGACTATTTCAGATCAAAACTTTAAACGGGTGGTCTACTAAGTCCTTCAACATGCTACTTCAATCACTTAAAGAAGCATTTCCTGAAATCTATATTCCAGAATCATCCCATGCAGTAAAAAAATTTCTCAAGTCTTTCGATTTAGGGTATGAGAAGATTTTAGCTTGTCCATTTGATTGTATGCTCTTCAGGGGGGATAAGGAGAGACTCCAGAATTCTGAAATCTGCGGAACTTCGAAATGGAAAGGAAAGCTGAATGAAGGTCAAGAAGTTGATAACCCAGTTAAAACAATAAGGAGAAATAAGCCTGTAAAATTTTTGCGATACTTTCCGCTAATTCCTAGGGTGCAAAGAATGTTTATGTCCTCTAAAACTTCTTCGGATATGAGATGACATGCAGAATGTCACAAGAATGATGGGATTCTCAGACACCAGGCTGATTCTCAGTCTTGGAAAAAGTTTGATGAAAGATATCTTGATTTTGCTAAAGATCCTCGCAGTGTGAGACTTGGATTAGCTAGTGATGGTTTTAACCCATTTAAGCAAATGAGCAATACATATAACATATGGCCCGTTGTGTTAATTTCGTACAATTTTCCCCATTGGAAATGCATGAAACCTTCATCGTTTATGTTGTCCATGATAATTCCTGGATCGAAAAGTCCAGAAAATGAAATAGACGTGTACCTTCAACCATTAATAGATGAGCTTCAAAAATTATAGGAGGGTGTTCCAATCTATGATGCAACAGGTAAAGAAACTTTCCGTCTCCCGGTTGCGTTGACTTGGACAATCAATATTTTTCCTGCATAGCACCAAAGAGCATTATGCATGTCCTTATTGTACTGATCAAACAGTTTCAAAATGGTTGTATAATGGTAGAAACTTTTGTTACATGGTTCATCGGAGATGGTTGCATGACACACACATATTCAGGTCAGAAACATCAACATTTGATGGGTTGCAGGAGTGGGGACATGCGCCTGAAATTTTGACAGGGTCAGGTCTCTAAGCGATTACAAGGTCAAATTTTCAATTACGGTAAAGAACCAAAAGTTATCAAGAAAGGCAAGAAAAGAGCAAGGGATGAGGACACCGACTTATGCGATGCAGATGTTAGCGATAACATGGTTGATTTAGGGTCATGGAAGAAGAAGAGCATTTTTTTTAGTTTTCGTATTGGAAATTCAACTCATTACGTCATAATTTAGATGTGATGCACATTGGAAAAAATATCGGTAAAAATTGTATAGGAACTGTCATGGGGAATGATCGGAAGACCAAAGATAATCTTAAGTGTCGTCTTGATTCAGTTACGATGGATATACGACATGAGTTGCACCCAGAGTACTTACATAATGGCAGAGCCCGTCTCCCTCCTGCAATGTATTCAATGTCCAAAAAAGAGTTGGGATTGTTTTGCAAGGTGTTACAGGAGATTAAAGTCCCTGATGGCTATTCATCTAACATAGCACGGTGCGTCAACTCTAAGGAGTAGAAGCTGCAGGGTCCAAAGTCACATGACTATCACATATTGATGCAGGATCTCCTTCCCGTGACTCTAAGGTTTTCAATGTGTGAGCAAGTCACTGTCGTCATTAAGGATCTTTGTACACTACAAAAGAAACTCACTTTCCCGGCATTTTTTTAGGTCTTTACCGGCATTTTTTTACGCCGGTGAAACTATCACCGGCGTTTATAATAGCGCCGGTCCAAATGCCGCCGAAACGAGCGTCGCGGAAAGGAAGGGGTCTACACCGACGGTTTTACTGGGCGCCGGTAAATGTGACACCTACACTGGCGGCCTAAAAATGCCGGTGTATGGGGCCTCTGAGTGCCGTCTTATACCCCCCAATATATATACATTCACCGGCGGTTATAAACCACCGGTGTTCATCAATTTACCGGTGTCTATAGAAACGCCGGTGTAGAATGAACGTACACCGGCGGTCTGTGACCGCCGGTGTATGTGCGTTTATGAGTGTCCGCTTTTCCCTACTCACAAGCACCAGCGTGATCAAAAACGCCGGTAAACCCAACTACACCGGCCTTTTTTAAAACGCCGGTGTTTCTTTTTACTGTTACATCTGACGGCATTAACCGGCATCTAGCAGCATACACCGGCGTTTGCGTGAACGCCGGTATATCGCACACTGCAACTAATTCAATAGATACACCGGCGTTTTATAAAACGCCGGTCTAGCTATGCCCGTTTGTATTCCTTTCTCCGGTTTTCCGTTCGATTTCAATTCACAGTTTTTTTTACAAAACCTATAAACTAATTCATAACTGATTCAACCAATTTCATTTCATATTAATGCGCAAATCACAACCAAACACAAGAATAATAAAGTCTAACACGTGTCATATCCCAAATATCTCAACAAACTAATTAACAGTGTCATAATCACAACCAAATTCACCGCAAAATTAACAGTCATAATTAACAAATTAAAATATCGACGAACATCCCAAATATCTCAGGTCTGACAAATATCCCAACTAAACCGTCTGACATAACTCTCATAAAAAAAACAGTCTGACATAACAGCAAGGAGGACATAAGAACAATCATACAGCAAGGACACAAGAACAACAAGGAGGACCACGGATTCATACCCTTGAGGAGCTTCAGTTCTGATCATCAGAATTTTCTTCATCTCGGCGACCGCTCTGTGAAAAAAAAAAACAATAGTTTAATTCAACAATAGACCACAATACAGAATATACATATTTTTTGAACTTGCAAAAAAATCTAACTGTATCTTAAATTATAAGATCAAAGTGCCAATTGCAAATGGAATTGTTGATGATATATAGAGAGGTAAAATAATTACATTGCAATGCTAAAAATCCGGTACTTAATTTTGTTTTTTAAATATATCTAAAATAACAAAACAAATGAAAATTCAGTATCTAACTTGAAAACTCTATATTCTCCTTTGATTGGGAATATCCACTACCTAAAACAGTAAAACAAATGAAAATTCAGTATCTAAGCATGTCTTTCATGGATTGTTCAGACAATCCATGAAACTGTCATCGTGGACGGAAACCAAATATAAGAAAAATAAGAAAAATAAGATAGGGCTCATATCAAGTGTATTTTTAGGGAACTGTCATCGTGGAAGGAAACCAAATATAGAAGCCAGAAATGGAAACAGAAAGAAGAATGGTAGAGACTTTGGATACACCAGGCTAACATAGCAGCATTTTCCTCATCTCTATCATCCCTGCTTTCCCTTCAACACACGGACACAAAGAGACATCAGCAAGAACAGCAAGAGCGACAAGAACAACAATAATAATAATTCATTATGAACAAGATGTCTCTATATAGGTTTCCAGATCTCCACTCGAGCCCTCTCGTTCTAATCACAGCCCAACTAAGAACATAGACAACAGCCACTGAACAATCCAATCACAGCCCAATCAAAATTTGCCATCCTGGATCTTAATAAAATAAGCTTCAGTAGCAGTAAAAGAAGATGGGGATGCTAGCAGCAAACTCAGTTTGGAAGTGAACCCATTTTGGGTTAAAAAATCATGCCAAAGATGGCAAACAGGTTACTTTAACAGTATCTTGAAATGAAAATTTCCGAAGATGCCTCAGTTCACACTAAACCCATTTAGTATCAAAGAAACATGCCAAGAAGACAATCAGATGCATGAAATGAGCTTCATTAACAGTGAAAGAGGATGGGGATGCTAGCAGCATACTCAGATTGGTGGTGAACCCATTTCTGGTTAAAAAAATCATGCCAAAGAGGGTAATCTGCAGGATACTTTAACAGTACCTTAAAATGAAAATTTTCATTCACTGAGCTTAATTATATGTTGCTCCACTAATTGTTGTGCAAATCACAGACCAATTTGGGCGTACGTAGCTGTAGCATCCTCAGTTCACACTAAACCCATTTAGTATCAAAGAAACATGCCAAGAAGATAATCAGATGCATGAAATGAGCTTCATTAACAGTGAAAGAGGATGGGGATGCTAGCAGCATGCTCAGATTGGTGGTGAACCCATTTCTGGTTAAAAAATCATGCCAAAGAGGGCAATCTGCAGGATACTTTAACAGTACCTTAAAATGAAAATTTCCATTCACTGAGCTTAATTATATGTTGCTCCACTAATTGTTGTGCCCAACTAAATCTAAAACCAAATTATTGTGCAAATCACAGACCAATTTGGGCGTACGTAGCTATAGCATCCTCAGTTCACACTAAACCCATTTAGTATCAAAAAAACATGTCAAGAAGACAATCAGATGCATGAAATGAGCTTCATTAACAGTGAAAGAGGATGGGGATGCTAGCAGCATACTCAGATTGGTGGTGAACCCATTTCTGGTTAAAAAATCATGCCAAAGAGGGCAATCTGCAGGATACTTTAACAGTACCTTAAAATGAAAATTTCCATTCACTGAGCTTAATTATATGTTGCTCCACTAATTGTTGTGCCCAACTAAATCTAAAACCAAATTGTTGTGCAAATCACAGACTAATTTGGGCGTACGTAGCTATAGCATCCTCAGTTCACACTAAACCCATTTAGTATCAAAGAAACATGCCAAGAAGACAATCAGATGCATGAAATGAGCTTCATTAACAGTGAAAGACCATGAAAATTTCCAGTATCTGAGCATATATTTTTCTATTAATTCTTCATCCTAACTAAACCATTCATGTTAAGGAAATCAAGATGCATCTATCTGAAAAAATATGCTAAGTTTGAAAAATAAGGGAAATCAAGAGATGATACCGAAGAGAGCGAGAGAGAGAGAGCGGAGGAGGGAAATCGAAAATGACGAATAGGGCTCATATCAAGTGTAGTTTTATGGAATTGTCATCGTGGAAAGAAACCAAATATAGAAGCCAGAAAGAGGAATGGTAGAGAATGAGGATACACCAGGCTAACATAGTGACATTTTCCTCATCTCTCTCTCATCCCTTCTTTCCCTTCAACACACGGACACATAGAGACATCAGCAACAACAACAAGAGGGGATTGGTTCAACAATAAGTATAGATTATAATAAACGAGATGTCTCTATTTGGGTTTCCAGATCTCCACTCCAGCCCTTTCTTTCTAATCACAGCCCACTTAAGAAACATAGACGAAATACTTATAGATGACAGCCATAATGCACACCCACAAACACTAGTACGTGTCTTTCATGCATTCAAGACCATAATCTCTTTAAAAAAACCAATTTAAATACTTACCCTGGGTGGGACTTGGGACTGCTACCCTATTAAATTGGCCATTTGTTCTTGGAGGAGTGCAACTTGTGCCTTTAAGGCAGTCATCTCCTCGTCTCGATTGCCACTTGAACTAGATTCACTCCGTCCAAATAGCCGCGAGGGGGTTGGTCCTAGGCCCATACCACGGACACGTCCATGCCTCTCCTTTCCCCTAACATCGGTCAAGGCAACTCTCTGTCAGGTACGCCAATCTGTGCGTGCTGCCGTAGGGTCAGAATCTGAAGCAGAGGAGATTTCATCATACCTTTTCCGAGCGTTAGTCTGTAAAAGGACATAACAATCAGAGTTAAAAGCAGATGAGATTTCGACTACTCATTAGATATTAGTTCACAAATTACCAGAATTCGTGCTGCCTCAGGGCTCGCATACATCCCATCCTTTGATTTGTGGGTGGCATCAAAAAAGTCAATGTCCCCAAACTCCGTAGGCCCCCCCAAATCTTCTGCCTATATATTAGTAAGATGAAATGGTTATAAACAAATAACTGTAAGTAAAAAATTGTTCAATACTATTGTGCCTACCAATTCTTTCCGAACCAGAGCGAAGCTCTGTGTACCAGCGGTGTGCAGCACTAGCTGCTTTGACCGACTGGCAGCTCCCACCTCCGCCCTTTTCTGTACATGCCACAATGAAGTTAGCAGAAAAATTCATTACAGCCGCCATACAACCACATACTCATTAGATTTTTGTGTGTTTAATGTAAATACCTGACCGATCGCCGAACTCTAGTAGTGCACAAGAAATTGCCAATCTGAAGGCTCCACATTTTCTGGCACATTCATTGCATTCTCCTCCTCTGAAAGGTCTCTGTCATAAAACTTCGCCTTCAAGTCACTCTTGTGGTCCCTCCACTTCTTGGAGAGTGACTTTTCAACCCAAGGCGTAAGGGAGTCGGCGAACGAGAAGTATTGCTGCAAAATTTATTACCCATCACTAAAAATACATATTTCAATACATAATTTTTCGCCGACCAATTATGTATTTTAGATGAGAAATACCTTGATTGTCGCAATAGCAGTGGCCTTTGTGGTGGTTGGCACCTTCGGCCAACTCTCGTATGACAAAGGAAGTATGCGGGGGTTCCTTGCTATAACCCCAATGAAGGAAGAAAATTTGCTGGCGTTATCGCCAACCGGTTGCCCAACACCGTTCGCCTCCACCTCGATCCTTTCGTCATTCTGAAGCCTCCAAACATTCGTCATCTTAGTCCGCCCACGATGTTTTTTGACAGTGGGCGGCGTGCTTCCCTCACCCTCTTCTGTTTGTCTGCCACTATTATGTAGTGGCTGCTCATCCCCATGGCTCTCGTTGCCATCATTTATATTTAACCTCTTTCCATGCCTCGGCATGTTGTACCTGTCAAGGATTCAATAACTTCTTTAGAGGTGCAAATTTAATTAATAATATGTTTATAACAACTATAATAAAATTTGTACTTTAGTAGGATTAACAAACCAACGTAATTATAAAAAAATTTAAAAAATGAGAATTGAGACAAATTAAATTACAATGATAGTTTGGTTCAAATGACACTAAGCATAGTTTAATGTAAATAACACCAACCAGTAGAAAATAGGAAGATAATTAAACCGGTGTATTAAATTGTTGTGCATATCCGGAGGATTTTGGCATACGTAGCTATAGCATCCTCAGTTCACAGTGAACCCATTTTGGTTAAAAAAACATGCCAAGATGACAATCAAATGCTTCAAATAAGCTTCATTAACAGTAAAAGAAAATGAATATTCTAGCAGCATACTCGATCAGTTTGGAAGTGATCCCATTTCTGGTTAAAAAATCATGCCAAAGATGGCAATCTGCAGGTTACTTTAACAGGACCTTAAAATGAAAATTTCCATTATCTGAGCTTATATGTTGCTCTACCAATTCTTTAGCCCAACTAAATCTAAAACCCAATTGTTGTGCATATCCGGAGCATTTAGGCATACGTAGCTATAACATCCATAGTTCACAGTCAACCCATTTAATATAAAAAACGAATGCCAAGAAGACAATCAGATGCATGAAATCAGCTTCATTAACAGTGAAAGAAGATGAGGACTATGCTAGCAGCATACTTAGTTTGGAAGTGAACACATTTTTGGTTAAAAAATCATGCCAAAGAGGGCAATCAGGTTACTTTAACAGTATCTTAAAATGAAAATTTCCATTATCTGAGCTTATATGTTGCTCTACTAATTCTTGAGCCCAACTAAATCTAAAACCCAATTGTTGTGCATATCCGGAGGATTTTGGCATACAGCTATAGCATCCTCAGTTCACAGTGAACCCATTTAATATGAAAAAAACATGCCAAGAAGGCAATCAGATGCATGAAATAAGCTTCATTAACAGTAAAAGAAGATGAAAATTCTAGCAGCATACTTAGTTAGGAAGTGAACCCATTTTTTGTTAAAAAATCATGCCAAAGATGGCAAACAGGTTACTTTAACAGTATCTTGAAATGAAAATTTCCATTATCTGAGCATATATGTTGCTCCACTAATTCTTTAGCCCAACTAAATCTAAAACCCAATTGTTCAGCATATCCGGAGGATTTTGGCATACGTAGCTATAACATCCTCAGTTCACAGTGAACCCATTTTGGTTAAAAAAACATGCGAAGATGACTATCAGATGCATGGAATAAGCTTCTTTAACAGTAAAAGAAGATGAAATTTCTAGCAGCATACTTAGTTTGGAAGTGAACCCATTTTTGGTTAAAAAATCATGCCAAAGAGGGCAATCTGCAGGTAATTTTAACTGTTTCTTGAAATGAAAATTTACATTATCTGAGCATATATGTTGCTCCACTAATTCTTGTGCCCAACTAAATCTAAAACCCAATTGTTGTGCATATCCGGACCATTTAGGCATACGTAGCTATAGCATCCTCAGTTCACAGTGAACCCATTTTATATAAAAAAAACATGCCAAGAAGACAATCAGATGCATGAAATCAGCTTCATTAACAGGATAAGAACATGAAAATTTCCATTACCTAATCATATATTTTTCTATTAATTCTTCATCCCAACTAAACCATTCATGTTAAGGAAATCAACATGCATCTATCAGAAAAAACATGCTAAGTTTCAAAAATAAGGGGAATCAATAGATGATACCGAAGAGAGAGAGAGCGGGGCGACGAGCGCGGGGGGAGGAGATAGAGAGAGAGCGGGGCGACACGGTCGTTTCCGATTGCCGATTCACCTCCAAATCGGGATAGGGAGGAGGGAAATCGAAAATGGCGAAGGGAAGAAGGGACGATGACGAATGTTCGAAGGCCGTCGAAGAGGACGAAGCGGTGAAGGCAAACGCGCGGGAAGTAGAGCGAGGAAGGAGGGAAAACGAAGCGCCCACTTTTTTTTTTATTTTTTTGGGGTTTGGGGAAATGGCGAGCGAAAGGTTAGGGTAGATGGGACTTATCGCAGCTTTTCACCGGCATTTTAATTAGACATGCCGGTGAATAATACACTTCACCGGCGTTTTTAAATAAAACGCCGGTGAATACGCGGATTCACCGGCGTTTTATTTCGGCCGCCGGTATATAACCATCCCATCTGGTGCCCCATTCCTAATCGCTACCTACCCCGGCGCTACTAGTAAAACGTCGGGAAATATTCGCCGGTAAATCTGGTTTCTTTTGTAGTGGTAGTATTTATAAAGGACTTTGTTCAAGAGTTCTACGTACTGAAGATCTTGACCAATTGGAGCAACGTGCTGCAGTGGTACTTTGTCAAATGGAGAGGATATTTTTCCCATCGTTTTTCACTATAATGATTCACTTGATATTCCACCTGGCCGGTGAAGTTAGACTCGGGGGACCCGTACATTATCGGTGGATGTATCCCATTGAGAGGTAATATTCATGCCTCATTAAACATTTGTTTTCTCTACTTTATGTGATGTATTTATTCATTTGTTATGACCTAAATATTTAACTATATAGGTATCTTTATCGACTTAAGGGATATATTAAAAATAGAGCATATCCAGAAGGCTCGATAGCTTAAGGGTATCTCTCGGAAGAGTGCTCTAATTTTTGTTCAAGATATCTTCTGGGTATAGAGACAAGTCTGAATAGGCCAAGGAGAAACCCGGACATGTCAAACCTTGGTGGGGCTAAGTATCTCTTTCAGACTGCAGGCACTACTATCGGTAAGATTAATGCATTTGAGTTAGATAACTTAACATGGGAACAAGCACATCGATACGTTATAGATCACCATGCAGCAGTTGAGCCATTTCGTGCGTAAGTCAATTTTGGAGTTGTTTATATTGCATTAAAATCGAGTCATAATTTTAACTAACTATCATTCCGATCATTTTATTATTTCTAGTGAATTTATCCGTGAAATTAAAAGAACTGCTATACCGAGAAGACTGAGACCACGTGATCTCTTAAATATGCACATAGAGCAGTACCGTTTAAGATTAGAAATTTTTTTTCTCATATCTCTTAAATATGCATATGAAGCATGTTTCTTCCATTTTGATTAATGTACTAGATTATTAGGTGTTTCCTTTTGTGTTACTACCTTATCTGTTCCTAATTATACATATTTGTTAATCAAACATATTAAATAGAAAAAATTTGAATACCCCAACAGTCTTGATAAGAAATGGTTGAATAAGTCTATGGGAAAGAAGTTGAGAGATTGGAAATGTGAACTTAAGGTGGCATTTTTTGATGAAAGAAGTCCACAGCCGACAATGCAAGTGTTGTCCCCCCTAATGTTAATTCTTCCGATTGGTACTACCTTGTTCATTTTTGGAGTTCTCCAAAAGAAAAGGTATTCATCTTAATATTACAATTATTGCATTTGATTTTGTTTATTAATTATGATTGAGTTTTACTAATCTGAAATGCACAGAAAATGTCTGAAATCGGTTCGGCAAGTCGGGGGCAACAGGAGGTATTGCATACTGCTGGAACTAGCAACTTCGTTGTAGTTCGTAAGAGATTGGTTAGTGTTAAGTGTTTTTTCCCCAATGATTATAAAAAGATTATAATGTTTCTTATAGTTGTGATTTATTAATATAAAGGTTGAGGAACACAGTGCAGACAAGTTTGGCGATCTAGATTTCTTTGACGCTACCCACAAGAAATCAGATGGGCAATTTGTTTCTACTGCAGCTGCGATGATATCGGTAATTTTTCTTCATGATGTATGAGTTTTTAGATTTGTTAAGTCACTTTGAAGTAAATAACATATGTAGTTTTTTTTTCAACTTGTATTTTAACAGAGCACTGCCAGAGTCAAATATACTGACTTGTCTTCCACAATGGCATCTGACTCTACCACATCTTCCTTTGCCACATTATCACTTCAGTGCCATGCTTTGATCGAAACGAGAGGCCCAGAGCGCCCTGGCCGTGTGCGTGGAATGAGTTTAGGCCCAACGACCACTCAAGTCTTCGAAGTTCGTGCATCTAGTGCTGAGGATCCGAAAGATGAGGAGATGCGCTCTATAAGGTCAGAGTTGTCAAAGCTTAAAAAGGCATTTGCAGAGATGTCAGAGTTATTAAGGCACCAAAATCTCAAAGCAGCGACTCCGACACAGGTTAGTATTGTAACTTAGAACCGATATGATATGTTTATAGGGTTAGTATTCCTGTATATTTTTATCTGTGTTAACAATTGATATAGTTTTAAGCAGTGATTTTCTAAGCATGATTTCCTTAATCTTAAGTAGTTTTAATTTGCAGAGTTAGAAACACAAACATGATTTTCTGGGCTGTATGACTCCACTAATGTTTGTTTTAAGTAATGATGATCCTTTATTTTAGATTATATTATTAGAGTATTAGAGTATCAGATGGCATAGCAGACTGATACTCTATTTTGCAAATGTTGCAAATCTAGGAGGGGGTTTATTATTAGGATTTAATTGCACAAGGAGAGGGTACTGGTGGTGGCCTGAGGCAATGCGTGTTAAAGTAGTAACTCTGAACAACATTGTAAATTGCCAAATTAGTGGAGAGGGAATATTAAATTTGAAATACAATTGTTTAAATTTAAAAAAGATTAAAAAGTCATGATAATATAATTAGCTTTCAAAAGAACACTAATGACAAAATTCTTATTGAAAAATATTAGCTGTATGCAATGATTAAAGCATGGACATTTAAGAGTAAAAGAAGAATGCAAATACACAGGAAGTTAAGAAAATTTTGAACTTCATCTGCTCAAGTGTTTGGAGTGAATAGCTTTCCTTATTTTCTACACATTCTATTTCATATTGACTATAACTATATATTTTCCTAAATAAAGAATTAAGTACATTTAATGATATCCAATTATAAAACTTGCCAACCTTACTATACTACCACAACATTTTACTTTTTGGTGTTTAATCCCCTCTTTTTAAGGAATTAAGTTTTAAGATGAAGATGATGTATCATGTATATTTAGAGAATAGAATTTGAGTTTGGCTAAGGAGAATTAAACTATGCCATCACCTTCTTAATATGTAGAAATCTTGGAGGACTACTACACTGCGCATGAGCTTAAAATGCATAGCACTCCCTCCTTTCTTTCCAATTATCATTATAGGAATCAGCAGAAACCAGAGTACAAAAAGGGATTTGTAGTGAAAAAAGAGAATCTTACGGCGCTTGCGAGATTTAGATTTTTGAGGCTCACGCATATGGATTGCCCTTCTGTTTGAAGTCATATTTTCCATGTTTGTAGTGTCACCATCAGTTTGTTGGATTTCAGAGGAAGAAGATAACAAAAAACTGGAAGACAGAAAAAATGAGAGAGAGCTGAACTTTTATTTCTTAATTAAAATGCTGAACAATACAATGTTTAAATACTAAAACTTGGCTAACCATCTCCACTAACCACGTCTAACAGATCCTACTTTAGTGGTGCTAAAAATAACTTAAAAACTGAAACTCAAATTTGCTCCTAACAAATAGCCAAAAAAGCAACAGACTTTTGACAGAGTCTTCCAACAAAGTAGCTAATTTTCTGCCTTTTATTCAGCTTCTCAGTGCACATATGAGCTTGAATTATGTTGCAACACCTCCCCTTAATTCAAACTCATACATACCAATTTTCTCCATAAAGAACTGATGTTTGGCTTGAGCTAAAGCCTTGGTAAACAGATCTGCATTTTGGACGTTTGTACTGCAGAATCTTAGAACGATTGTTTCCTCTGACACAAGCTTCCTTATGAAGTGATGCTGAACTTCAATATGCTTAGTTCTTGCGTGAAACGCTGGGTTTCTTGTCATAGCAATCGCAGACCTGTTATCACACCATATCTCAGTTGCTCCTTCCTGCTCACAACATAAATCTTTCAACAACTTTCTAAGCCAAACAGCTTGTCTTGCTGCTGCACCAGCAGCTACATATTCTGCTTCAGATGATGACAGAGCCACAGTATCTTGCTTCTTTGAGCTCCAAGTGATAGCTCCTGAGCCAAAACTGAAAACTGACCCTGATGTACTTTTCCTGTCATCCAAACTGCCTGCCCAATCACTGTCTGTGTAGCCAACTAACTTGAACTCACTGACTTGTTCATATAAGATTCCAAAACGAGTTGATCCTGCAACATACTTCAGAATCCTTTTTGCTGCACCTAGTTGTTGCTTTGTTGGAGAGTGCATGTATCTGGATACCACACTTACACTATGAGCAATGTCAGGACGTGTGTGAGTGAGATAATTCAGACCTCCTACAAGACTTCTGAACAACTTTTCATCAGCTTTTCCTGTGCCATCCTCCTTCTGCAGCTTCTCATTAGGATTCATAGGAGTTCTGACAGTTTCACATTTTTTCATTGAAAATTTCTTCGGCAGATCCACTGCATACTTCCTCTGGCACAGAAATATTCCATCTTCTCCTTGCTTTACTTCTAGACCCAAGAAATACTGAAGCAGTCCCAAGTCTGTCATCTCAAATTGCTCCATCATTGATGCTTTGAACACATTTAGCAGCTTCTGAGAGGAGCTAAAGTAGATGATGTCATCGACATAAAGACAGACAACAATGAATCCATTCAAGCCTTCCTTTTTCACATAGAGAGTTGGCTCATTCTCACTTCTTTCAAACTGATTTTGAAGAAAGAATGAGTCAATCTTGGTGTACCAGGCTCTTGGAGCCTGTTTCAATCCATAAAGTGCCTTTTGCAGCTTGTAAACCTTGCCTTCTTCACCATCTTTAACAAAGCCGAGTGGTTGCTCAACAAAAACTTCTTCTTGTAAGTCTCCATTGAGAAATGCAGATTTTACATCCAGCTGAAACACATCCAATTTCCATTGAGCAGCCAAAGCTAATACCACTCTCACAGTTTCAAATCTTGCCACTGGTGAGAATGTCTCCTCAAAATCGATTCCTCCTTGCTGTGCATACCCTTTTGCCACCAACCTGGCTTTGTGCTTCTGAATACTCCCATCTGTATTGAACTTAGTTCTGAATACCCACTTAAGTCCAATAACATTCTTCCCTTCAGGAAGATCAACCAATTTCCAAGTCTCATTCTTTTGAATGGACTTGATTTCCTCCTTCATTGCATCTTGCCATTCAACTTCATCTTTAGCTTCATCAAAATTGGTTGGATCTGCTGCCATCAGTGCAAAGTCGCAGTTTGCATACAAGTCAGCAAGAGTTCTGTATCTTCTTGGTGCAGAATCATTCGATGAACTTGATGGTGAAGGACTTGAAGAAGATGATGAGCTGTGATTTGAAGATGATGGTGTTGTAGGAGGACTTGGAGACTGCTGATTATTTGTTGGCACAATTGAGTCCTCCCTTGAACTATCAGTCCCAACTGTTTTCTGCTGAATACTGTCACAACTTTCTCTTTGCTCCCAATTCCAGCCTGCATTCTCATCAAACACAACGTTCCTACTGACCATAATTTTGCCAGTAAGAGGGTTATACAGTCTATATGCCTTGGATTGAACAGCATAGCCAATGAATACACATTTCACAGATTTATCATCTAGTTTAGATCTCAAATCAACCAAAGCATAAGCTGTACACCCGAAAACTCTTAAATGACTTACAGATGGTTTTTTTCCTCTCCATGCTTCAAATGGTGTCATGTTCATGACTGCCTTTGTAGGAGAGACATTGAGGATGTACACTGCAGTAGCTACAGCTTCACACCAGAAGTTGTTTGGTACACCTCTAGCTTTGAGCATGCTTCTTGCCATCTCTACAACAGTCCTGTTCTTTCTCTCAGCTACTCCGTTTTGCTCTGGAGTATATGGTGCAGTCAATTCTCTTCTTATTCCTTGCTCCTCACAAAATGTGATGAATTCATTTGACAAAAATTCACCACCACGATCTGTTCTTAAGGCTTTCACACATAAACCAGATTGTTTCTCAACCATAGCCTTAAAAATCTTAAAGTTTTCAAAGGCTTCAGATTTAGCCTTTAGAAAGTAGACCCAACTCATTCTACTGTAGTCATCAATTATGAGCAAGAAATACTTACTTCCACCAAGAGAAACTGTTTGCATTGGTCCACAGAGATCAGCATGCAGCAGCTCCAAACTTTCACTTGCTCTCCAAGCTCTGCCACTAGGAAATGATCCCTTTGACTGCTTTCCATATAAGCATCCTTCACACAACTCAAGCTCACCGATTTTAGGCAGCCCTTGCACCATGTCTTTGGATCTCAGAAGCTTCAGTCCCTGCACATTCAAATGACCATACCTTAGATGCCACAGCTTGGCATCATCATCTCCTTTAACTGTCAGTGCTTTGCTCACATTGCTAGATAAATCAAGAGGGAACATTCTGTTTCTCCCCATAACAATCTTTACTACAACTTCTTTGGATTTCTTATCACAGATCAAACAGAAATCATTCTCAAACAGTACTGAATATCCAGAATTGAGTAATTGACCCACACTCAGCAAATTGTGAGCCAAATTTGGCACATACTGCACATCATATAAGAGCTTAGTGTTTCCTTGCTCAGTTTTGATTGCAATCGTGCCTCTTCCTTCCACTTCAAGTTGTTTTCCATCTCCAAGCCTCACCTTGCTCTTTAAAGATTCATTCAGTTCTCTGAACATAGACTTGGCACTTGACATATGGTTGGAGCACCCACTGTCAACATACCACACGCCACCTCCTGTATCATTTCCAGCTGCACTTTGTGCTAAGAACAACTTTTGCTCATTCTCCACAAAATTGGACTTTTGATCACCCTTTTGTTCATCCTCCTCCTTCTTCCAGCAGCTAGCTTCTTTGTGGCCTGGCTTCTTGCAATAGTAACATTTGAGTGGACCTTTATATGATTGCTCTTTTCCTTCCTTATTCTGTCCTCTTCCACGGCCCCTTCCTCTTGAGCCAGCTCTTCCTCTACCTCTTCCACTGAATTGCCCTGTCTTTTCCTTGTTTGAGGATTCTCCTTTCACATGGAATGCCTTCTCTTCCTTCTTCTCACCATTTCTTTTGAGCCTCACATCATGAGCTTGCAAGGATCCCCTGAGATCATCAAAGGTGTAATCTTCCATGTCTTTTGACTCTTCAATAGCCGCTACAACATAATCATATTTGCTTGTGAGACTTCTTAGAACTTTTCCAACCACATGCTGATTGGTCATTGTTTCTCCATATGACCGCATTTGTTGTACCACAGTGGATACACGTGACAAGTATTCTTGGACAGATTCTTCGTCCGTCATTAGAGCTGTTTCAAACTCTCTCCTTAGTGATTGCAGCCTCACTGTAATCACCTTCTTGTCACCTAGATACTCTTGCTTTAGAGTATCCCACGCCATCTTGGATGTGGTTGATGAGGCAATTCTGGGAAAGATTTCATCATCCAAGGCCTGTTGTATTATAAACAATGCCTTGGAATCTTTCTTTCTCTTCTCTCTCAATTGCTGATCAGGTTCTGGAGGTTGAGCATCTTCAAATCCGTCTTCAACAAAACCCCACAGTTCTTGAGACTTGAATAATGTTTTCATTTTCAAGCTCCAAAACTGATAATTTATGCCTTTAAAGATAGGCAATTGTGAAGTGGCGATTCCAGATCCGTTGTTCTGCATTATGAACAACCTTTTCACTCTCTAAGTGCTCTCTCTTCTCACTCAACAAATTCCCTGGATATGAACCCGGATAATTTGTTAGCTCTGATACCAAATGTTGGATTTCAGAGGAAGAAGATAACAAAAAACTGGAAGACAGAAAAAATGAGAGAGAGCTGAACTTTTATTTCTTAATTAAAATGCTGAACAATACAATGTTTAAATACTAAAACTTGGCTAACCATCTCCACTAACCACGTCTAACAGATCCTACTTTAGTGGTGCTAAAAATAACTTAAAAACTGAAACTCAAATTTGCTCCTAACAAATAGCCAAAAAAGCAACAGACTTTTGACAGAGTCTTCCAACAAAGTAGCTAATTTTCTGCCTTTTATTCAGCTTCTCAGTGCACATATGAGCTTGAATTATGTTGCAACACAGTTCCATTATGTGAAAATCTTCCTTGAAACTTTGGCAAAGGTATTGAACTAATGAAGTCATTTTCAGCTTTAAACTGAGAAACTTTTTGTTACACCAGCTAAATGGTCATGATCAGCATATTTCCATCTGTTTTTTACAGTTTCTACTGTTGAAGTTCCTTCCATTACCTGTCCGCCGTGTAAACCTGACAAAAATCCATCAGATTCCTTTGAAGAAAATCCAACATTGAGACACAACTAGTTGATAGTTAAATTCTCCAACATGCAAATATAAAATACACATGAGATGCTGGCAAATGTCCTGACTAGATGGTATACATGGTAAACCAACGCACTAGATGTGCTTAAAAATAAGTTTTGTATCATTTAGGAAACCATCCATTAACTAGTCCAAATATCTGACTTAATATTGACCTGATTTAGTTTGAGCTCCAGCTGAACCCACATTTCATACAAATAGTCCATCGTACTGGAGAGGGGTGGGGGAAGGGTCGGGGTTCGGCCTGGTGCAGTGCGATGTCGCAAGTCAGAGATTGGGGTTGGGCACACTTTGAGATGCGCACTGGGGTGGGTGGGTAGAGATTTTAACCCGGAGTCACGATTTTATTAGGTTCTACTTTGAGTATTAGAGTATCAGATGGCATAGACTGATTCATCTTTCCATTCAAGACCTACTCTAGATTAATATTAGCAATATGCATCTTCTCCTTCAATAACCTGTAGTTCCATATTCAATTAGATCTTGGGTGATCAAAACTTTCTTTCATTATGTACTGAATCTACTTCAAATTTCAAATTAGAAAAGCTGATCATCCTTTGTGATGCTTACATATGGAGTATAGAAGTCTTGGTGTTAGAGAATCACTGATACTTTATTTTGCAAATGTTGTACACATACTTCAGCTTCAGCCTTTGCAATTCCTAATTCATTCTTTAGTATGTGTAGCAGATGTACATGCACATACTTCAGTTATTTGTTAGTATAACCTATATATACTCTTTAAGTTTTATGTTCTAAATTTATTAGTTTAATGTATAATTACCTTGCTAATATTTTAATATGTGTGACTTACACAGTTTCAAAATAGAGTTCCAACTAATTCAAGTTGCGCCAATCCAGAAAATCAAGCAACGAGGAGATAAGGAGGCGTACCCATTAAGAGAATCTACTAATTGCAATAGTCTTTTTTTATGTTCAAATTATTTTGTATGGTGAAACTTGTTTGAACTTTTTTGTAACCGAGTTATATGTAACTTGATACTTGTGTGAGAAACGTTGGATTCTAGATTTTACACTGCAGAACTTTAAACTCCTTAAGCTGTGTTTGTTGCTGATTGGAAAAAATATATATAATGAATTTTGTTTTTTATATTTTTTATTGTGTTATTGTGGATTACTGGAAATTACTAAAAATATTTTCTGTTGCAAAAAAGGAAAAAATATACAGGTTTTTAACCGAAAAAAATGAAACGGACGTTTGTTTCAAAAACCATACATATATGTTCAAAAAAAATTTTAAAAAAAATTGCGAATAGGAGAATTTCAAAATTTTTGCAATATACTCCGGCGTTTTACAAATGCCGGGATTGTCTAATTTTAATAATTTTAAAATATTAAAACGGTTCTACAAATGCGCGTCCAGAACGCCGGGCAAATCGAAATGTACACCGGCGGTTATCCAAAACGTCGGGGTAGGCTGCCTAAAATCCCCGGCACGCGCAACACCGGCGTTTGGTGCGGCTTTCGCTGTGACACCGGTAGGATAATCCCTGGCGTTTTTAAACGTCGGGGAAGCTCTAAAAAAACGCCGCTGAAGACTTCTTCCGTTGTAGTGTGAAAACTCTGACGTAAGAAAGATTTGAACCGGAAACCTCCTTTATATTAGTTATGTACGTGTGTTGCACATCTCTAATATTATAATGGGAGAAGGCCTTAGTGGCATTTGTCATTTTGTCATTCTACCAACCTGTGCAGTGCACGTACATAACTAATATAAAGGATGTCTCCAGTTCAAATCCTCCCCATATCAGAGTTTTTATTTTTATTTTTTTAAATTATTAAAACGTGCATCGCACATGTACTAGTATTGGTAGAATGACAAAATGACAAATGACACTAAGGTCTTCTCCCATTATAATATTAGAGATTAGAGATAGAGAGTATAGAGAAAACATATTTGTGGGAGAGTGTAACAACGGTTTTGCCTACAAAATATCTATATAATAAAACACAAAGAAAGTTATCAATTGGCTCTCCTTCAATCCCCTAAAAAATTAAAGGCCCAGATCTAACCTTACAAAACATATTTTTCCCCCAAAAGTTTCTTCCAAAACTCAAATTCAAATCTCCCACTCAAAACAACTTCTATATTTATTTAACTTTTTTTTTTCTCTTTCTCTCTCCCTCCCTCTTCTATTAAAAAAATTAAGAAAATATTTTTTTTTAGTTTTAAAATATTAAAAACTAAACAAATTTAAAATTTTAAAAATTTTTAAAAATTTTAAAAATAATTCAGAAAAAATAAAAAAAAAACATATAATATGTTTTTTGCTCTATGTTTGCTACTTCAATTAATTTGCTGGATCTCCAAAACTATTTTTTATGATCAAATAAGGTGCATCGTTCCAAAGACGTGTCGTAGGCACGTGTCAACGGGCAAACCTAGTTTATACTATAAAATATAATTAAAAGACTCTAAAAGATAAGAAAATTGTACTTGTGGAGAAATTAATGTAAAGATCACTATGATTTGTATTAATATTAATGTATGAAGATCATTAAAAAGTTGACTTATTAATACTACCAGCACATACTTAATTTGCTCCATACTTTACCGAAGGCAATGTATGTTTGAAAAGGGAGTTATTAGTTAATTGATTAATTAATTTTTTTAATATACTATCTTTCAATATTAGCTTGTTAGGAAAAGAATACGACAAGGATATATCATATACATGAATTGTGCAATCATGCAAACAGGAGACTTTCCATTCCTATTCAGAGATGGTAGTGTGCATGCATGGGGTGATAGGTCCCTTTTATTCTTTGTTTAGCCAATTATACTTGAGAATCTATAATTACAAATTTTAAGACAAATATATATTTATATAGCTCATGAATTTATTAATCGAGGACTACACACACATATACACATATATATATATATATATAGTCCTCGAGATATATATATATATATATGTATATATATATATATATATATATATATATAAAGATATATAGATATATAGATATATATAGATCTATAGATATCTATATATATATATATGTATGTATGAATATATATATATATATATATATATAGATATATAGATATATATAGATCTATAGATATACACATATATATATGTGTGTGTAGTCCTATATAGATATATAGATATATATAGATCTATAGATATACACATATATATATGTGTGTGTAGTCCTCGATTAATATATATATATAAGTCCTATATAGATATATAGATATATATAGATCTATAGATATACACATATATATATGTGTGTGTAGTCCTCGATTAATATATATATATATATATATATATATATATATATATATATATATATATATATATATATATATATATATATATATATTAATCGAGGACTACACACACAGATATATATATATATGTGTGTGTGTGTGTGTGTGTGTGTGTGTGTGTGTGTGTGTGTGTGTGTGTGTCATGAATGGGGATATTTAATGTGTGGACTCACACTATAAATGTTATGTATTTTGTGTCTTGGTGACTTGGTCACACTTCTAATGTTTTTAGAACCATATTGGGGACAAAAAATTTCTTAAACTTTCCAAAATATTTAATTTTATCTTAGGTGGAAATAAAATCCGTCATCCTTACTAATTTGATGAACTTATTAATAGAAGTGATGTTCGTTGTACATTAATGATGATGGTAAAAATCGCAGCAGATCAGAGCCGTACGATCCATATACAGATCTCAAAGCATCTAAAGACAGATTAGCTATCACAGGCCTATTTTACAGGTCTGGGCCCACTCCAAGATATGGGTTTCTCTCAAGCCCATAAAAAGTGACAGATTAGGCCCACTAAGAGAGACACCCAGCCCATGTAGGCTAGGAATCAAATCTCTTATCCTCTCACAGGGATATCTTATCTCTTCAGGGGGGGGGGGGGGGGGGGCACATGAAAGATCAGACGGTCACGATTCGGCTTCTAGAATGTCTCTCAGACCTATAAATACTCCTCCCCCTCCTCAGTTTCCAGGTAATCAACAATTCACCAGTTTTTACTTTTTTACTCTCTTTCTTTCTGGTTCTAACTTGAGTGTCGGAGGGTCTGTCTCCGGGGGCCACCCTCCGGTGTTTCAGGTGTTTTGCAGGTCCATCGGCCGCATCACCAATCGTCGAATTCAGATCACAAGAGGTCAATCAACAATCCAGATTCATTCTCATGGGCTCTAACCTCTTTTAACGGCCAAGACACAGGTTTGACATTTAGTAGTTTCCATCCATTATTAACTCACTATCTGTTTGCTCCCACACCGAAATAAGCAGCAACAGATTGGCACCATCTGTGGGAAACTATACAAGTAAGACTTATCGCTATACCACAAAGACTGAGAGGTAAAAGGGCGGCCCCAGCTGTCGCATTACCACTCTTTGTCAACTAGCTCCTCCTATGGAAGATTAGATGCCTCCTCAACAGTCACCCTGACAGCCTAATCACGCTCCTTCTAACGGAGAGGCACCGGGGGGCTCATGACAAAACCGTCCTGAACAACATCCTCAGTACGACCGCATCTCAGTCCACAATGCTTCAACTAGATCCCAAAAGAAGGATAACCAAGTCCTTCACCATATCCAAGAAGCAGAAGATCGCCTAGAACAGATGAAGAATGAGAGAAACTGGTTCAACAGGGCCTACCGCCCTAATCAACGTCCCTTCAGCAAAACCATCCTCGATGCACCAGTTCCACGGAACTTCAAAGCTCCTCAACTCGAATCCTACAATGGGGAATCAGACCCGACAGACCACATCGAGAGCTTTAAAACACTTATGATGTTCTATAACGCCACCGATGCACTCATGTGTCGGACATTTTCCGCTACACTGAAATGATCAGCTAGGAAATGGTATTCACATCTGAAACCCGAATCCACATTTTCTTTCGATCGGCTTGAGGAACTCTTCATTGCACACTTCGTTACTAGCCAGAGAATTGAAAAAACCAGTGTCTCCTTGCTAGAACTGAAGCAAGAAGATGGAGAACTGCCAAAGGACTTCGTCAAGCATTTTACATCTGAAGCAAGGTCAATTTATGCCTTGAACACTTCAACCGCAACTGCAGCTCTTTCGCCGCAAGACTTCGTCAAGCATTTTACAACTGAAGCAAGGTGAATTTACGCCTTGAACACTTCAATCGCAACTGCAGCTCTTTCGTCGCAAGACTTCTTCAAGCATGTTACTACTGAAGTAAGGCTAATTTCTGCCTTGAACACTTCAGTAGCAACTATAGCTTTTCGCCACAACGTCACTGACAAAGACTAGAAAGTCTCTCTCGCAGAAAGGCCTCCCAAAAAGTTTCACTGCGCTCCTGAAAAGGAGTGACAAGTATATCAGGGTCGAGGAAGCTCTCTATCCTCATGGCAAGAACAATTCATCTTCCGGGAACAAACGGAAGAATACAAGCGAGTAAGAACTCAAGAAGTTTCAGAAAAACGGTGCAAGTTCACGCCGTCTAACTCTAGCGTCACGCTTCGACAAATTCACTCCTCTCAATGCAAGCGTATCAGCCATCCACATGGAAGTGGAGAAGGATGGAATAATGGGCCTCCCCCCCCCCCCACGATGTCAATGTCTAGCAGAAGAAGTGACAAAAATAAGTGGTGCATATTTTACAGAGATCATTGACACACTACTGACAACTGTCGAAACCTTAAAGGAGAACCGGAAGCCCTGATTCGCAGGGGCTATCTCTCCAACTTCGTTCAGAAAGACAACGACGCCGAAAATCCTCCGTCCCGGAGGGCTAATAAGCGTCAGCAGAGGTCATGCGAGTCGTAAGACTCTGAACACATGACCATCCTTCACTCCATTCATGAAGACCCGATGGGGGAAGATTCCAACTCCTCTCGCAAAGCTTTCGTCAGCAAAGTAAACTCCATAGATAACATTCCGCCTGCCAAACGCACCGGGATCCTAATATCTTTCTCCGACAAGGACTTAGAAGGCACCCAAACATATCAGTGCAACGCATTGGTCATAAACCTTTGCATGCAAAAGCATGAGGTACGCTGCATCCTGGTAGACAATGGCAGCTCGGTAAACATCCTCTTCATGGCCACATTTCAGGCTCTCAAGCTCTCTCAAGACCGACTCAAGCCAGCCGGTTATACACTTCATGACTCCTCTGGTGCACCTGTCCAAGTCGAGGGAATTTTTGCACTCGACGTAACAGTAGGAAAAGCCCACGCTATTCAAACAGATGCACTGGACTTTATGGTAATCAATGTCAAAGCTGCATACAATGCTATATTCGGCCGTCCCGGCCTAACGACATTCCATGCAGTTGCCTCCGCATTTCACATGAAAATGAAGTTCCCAACAGTAGCTAGCGTAGGCCAAGATGTAGGAAGCCAACAGGCGGCATGAGCATGCTACACCGCTACAATGGGGGATCCATTCTCCCCCTCGACGCCATAGAGTCACCGCCAAAAAATAGTCACGATAATTCAAAACTGTAAACGAGCTTGAAGCCTCTGCCATTACCAACTTTTCTAAGAACTTCCAAACCTGCCACATCATCTTTCACTAGGTCCAAATAAGTTCTCATCATGACACAGTAATAAACCTGAATCCCTCGCTCGAAGCCACTCTACTTATTCAACGGAGACAAATAGTCATGCCTAAAAAACTTTAGTGCCTAAAAAACATTAGATTTCTCTTTCTCTATGCAAAACAATGGGGGGGCTCCCTCCAAAATAGGCAAGTCCAGGCAAGGTCTACCAAGTTGTTTGCCTGACGGCTCAACAACTTGAAGACCCGGGGGGCAAGGAGATATCAGCAGGGACTTGGAAAGTAGAACTCCTTGTGAAGTACAACGAGTTTTGGTGACAAACTTGTACACAAAAACGAAACCAAAATCGTTAAAAGCTTCCTACAAGATGGGTTCGGAGACCACATCCATAGTGCGAAATTACTACAACAATTTACAATGAAACATGTTCAGAGTGCTTCGCCATTCGATCTGCTCCTGCAGCCTGTTAATTCATCAAAGCAAACAATGAGCTACACGCCCAACTTATATTTAAAGCGGCGCTAGGTACTCATTATAAGCTTTCCTCAACGCAAGTTCAGAATCCAGAATTCGGGAGTTGCGGCATTCAAACATGCACGCTTTATACACAACTCATCGATCGATCTGTTCCTGCAACTAGTTGAACTTCTTTGGAGGCTCGTAAACAACAAGTTGAGTGCCACACTTAAACACTTAAGCAGCACCAAACACTCATTGCGAGTCTCCCCGTAAGACGGATTTGGAGTCCATATCCATGACTCGACAGAGACTTTAAAAATTTGCAATAACGCAAGTTCACAGTGCACTTCGTCATTCGATCTGCTCCTGCAATCCGTTAGCACCTCGACGACCGGTTCAGAGTCCAGTTCATGGTTCAAAAGAGACTCTGTCAATTTGCAAAACAAGTTCAGAGTGCGCTTTGCCATTCGAGCTGCTCCTGCAACCCGTTAATACTTAAACTAACAAGTTCGAAATCCATGTTCATGGTTCAGAGTTACTTTTGCAACCTGTAATGACACACGTTCAGAGTTCAACTCACCATTTGTTCTGTTCCTGCAACTAGTTAAATTTTCCTAACAACAGATTAATGGGTCCAAAATCATGTATTAGAGTTACTCTAGCAACACTTGTAAAAAGCAACACTTGGAGTTTAACTTTCCATTCGATGTGACTCTCACAATCTATCAGAGGCCCCATACAGCAAGTTTGGAAAACAACTCTTCTTCAGAGTTGTCCCTACAACTAGCTGGGCTCAAGACGGAGCAATGCTAAACTCCGTCATACACCGTCGATAGTTCTTTAAGCTATACGCAACAGACTTGAGGCCCTGTTATTTAGCGACAAAGAACCCATCGATGGCACATCAACCATGACAACAAGCATCAAGCATATGAAATGAATCTCGCAAATCACAGAACTATCACCAACTTATATGTTCAGATCCAGTAGCACTACAGACGTCTGCAAATACAAAATGGCTAGTCCAAAGTCTAACTCTCCCAAGAACAGCTCATACGACTAGCCAACCCCCAAGACGATGTATCACAGGACAAGACACCGATATGTAGAAGACTTATCATTCCAAAAACTACAAGTCTCATTACAACAGCAAAGTTACAATGAGTTTACGTTTCACGTCTAAGAATCGCTACCAAAAGTCCTGCGAACACTGTGCAACAAACTTTCATGAAAGCTGTTCTTCCAGCCAGACACATTGGAGAGGTGCTCTACCTAAGAAAAAAAATCTCCTCACCGGCCTCTTACTAGCTAACCACTCCCTAGGGCCGCTCAACTCTTGATGACGATATTCAAGACAAGTTTTCCTTAGACGAGCAAACTCCAGATGTATCCGACCACCTTCACTTGAGCAAGCTTCAACTCCGTCTCGCTTGAAGCGCTGTGCAAACGAGAGAGTTCCAACTCTGTCATGCACAACGTATCACGTAGGAGGACAAGCTCAGTGTCCCGGAGAACCTCATTCCATGCACACAACCACTTGTCAGTAAAGAGAAGAATGGAATCATCTCAACACTGAATAAACACAAGTGACTTCACTTTCACATTATGAAGATTCAGAATACCCATAACTCATTCGCTCTAAAAATGAGTTCGGCGCTACCATGCCACGTGAGTTCCTTCGGCCAACTACTCGTCAACATCGAGCAACAGGTCCAATGCTCCGTTTACAGCTTGAGCTCCATCAATAGTTCGTTGGCTCTGAACAACGGGTTCAATGTTCTACTTTTTGCTTGAGCTCCATCAAAAACTTGTTGGCTCTCGACAACGAGTTCAATGCCTTGGTTTTCGCTAAAGCTTCACCAAATAGCTCGTTGGCTCCAAACAACAAGTTCAACACTTTGGTCTACGCTAAAGCTTCACCAAATAGCTCGTTGGCTCCAAACAATGGGTTCAACACTTTGGTCTCCACTCAAGCTTCACTAAATTACTCGTTTATCCCAAACAACGAGTTCAGCACTCTGCTTGCTACTTGAGCTCCATCAACAATTCTTTTTGTCCCAAACAATGAGTTCAGCGCTCTGCTCTCCACTTGACCTCCATTAACATATCGTTTGTCCCAAACAAAGAGTTCAAATCTCTACTCTCCGCTTGAGCTCCATCAACAACTCGTTGGTCCCAAACAATTGGATCAGTGCTCCACACTCTGCCTGGGCTCCATTAATAATTTGTTGGCTCCACGCAACGAGTCCAATGCCTTGGTCTTTGCTCAAGCTCTGCCAAGTAGCTTGTTGGCTCCAAACAACAAGTTCGACGCCTTGCTCTATGCTTGGGCTCCGTCCATACCTCGTTGGCTCCAAACAATAAGTTCAATGTTCCACTCTACACTCATTGGCTCCCCACAACGAGCCCAACGCCTTGTTCTTCGCCCAAGCACCACAAACAACTTGCCGGGGCCAAACAACAAGTTCAAGCTTAAGTGTATCTCATAGCTCTCCCTACAAACTTTCCGGGATCGAACGGCAGTTCTAGACCAACTCAATCAAGGAGTTGTCTCCACACGTTTGCTGGGCGCAAATTGCAGGTGCAATGTCCCTCTAAAATTTCCAGGTGAAAACGGCAAGCTTGGACGATCAACTCTATCTCAGAGTCGTCTCCAAACTCGCCGGGACCAAACAATAATTTCCACGACGACTTTATCTCAGAATTCTTTCCAAGCTCTTCGGAATCAAACGACAGTTCCTACATCAGCTCTATCTCAGAGTTGCCTCTAAACTCGCCGGGGTCAAATGGCAGTTTCTAGACCAACTCGATTAAGAGTTGTCTTTACACGCTTGCTGGGCACAAACAACAGGTGCAACACCTAACTCTTCCATAGAGTCTCCTATAAACTCGCCAGGATCAAACGGAAGTTCCTACATCAGCTTTTATCTCAGAGTTGCCTCTAAACTCGCCAGGATCAAACGACAGCTTCTACATCGACTCTATCTCAGAGTCCTCTACGAACTCGCAGAGATCAAATGGCGGTTTTTACATCGATTCTACAACAGAGTCGTCTCCACAAACTCGCTGGGATCAAACAGCGAGCTCTATGCCAACTCAGCCACGAGTTGCCCCTACAAACTCACCGGGATCAAACGGCAGTTTCCACATCGACTCTATTTCAGAGTTGTCTCTACACGCTTGCTGGGCGCAAACAGCAGGCGCAACATCCAAGTCTGTCATAGAGTCCTCTCTCCGCTTGTTGGGAACAAACAACAAGTTCAACACACAACTCCATCACGGAGTTTTCCTTATAAACTCGCCGGGGTCAAACGGCAGTTTCTAGACCAACTCAATCAAGGAGTTGTCTCCACATGCTTGCTGGGCGCAAACAGCAGGTGCAACATCCAACTCTACCATAGAGTCTTCTCTAAACTCGCTGGGACCAAACGACAGTTTTTACATTAGTGCTACCACATATTCGTCTCCACACTTGCTGGGAACAAACAACAAGCTTTACGTCAACTCGGTCATATAGTCCTCTACGAACTTGCCGGGAACAAACGGTGAGCTCTACGCCAACTCACCATGAGTTGCCCCTACAAACTCGTCGGGGTTAAACGGCTGTTTCTGGACCAACTCAATCAAAGAGTTGTCTCTACACGCTTGCTGGGTGCAAACAGCAGGTGCGACATCCAACTCCGTCATAGAGTCACCTCTAAGCTTGTTGGGACCAAATAACAAGTTCAGCACACAACTCGATCACGGAGTTTCCCCTATAAATTCGCTGGAGCCAACTAGCAAGCTCAGCACTCAATTCTACCACTGAGTTCCATCCAAATTCGCTAGGATCAAACATCGAGCCATACATTGACTCAGTCAAAGAATTGTCTCTTCACACTCGTTGGGATCGAACAACTAGCTCTACATCGACCCAGTCACAGAGTTGTCTCTACAAACTTGTTAGGATCAAACGAAAAACTCTAACATTCAACTCTGTCCCGGATATGCCACAATAACTTGTTGGGATCAAACAACAAGTTTGTAACAGATCTCCTATCACAGCTATTTATATACGTACAAGATCTACCAATCCACGGTGATGGAGTAAAAAGCTGGGTATACACATATAAGTAATTGTACATATATATATGAGTTGTTGCATATACACGACAGTAAATATATGTATGAAAATTTATATGCAAAACCAAGCCCAAAAAAGTTTCAATAATCCAAGCACAATATTACTCCTACCTCAACGAGAAGATACCACAACGAAGATGATTCAACTCCGAGCAAAAGCGAGATTTTTTGGAAGACTAGACGATGAGTATACAATCCCTAGTTTAAAACTCCAAAATACTCTCCAAAAATCCCAAAAAATCACTCTCGGTGGACTAAGAAGAGGAAAAGGGGCGGAACGGGTCGGGTCTGCGACCTAAACCCGCAACAGAAATCAAGTGAACACTAAAGGGGGTGTAAACGGGTTGTGGATCCAAAACCCAAAACCCAAAGTCGCACCGCTTCTCCTCCTCTTCTTTCTTCTTCTTCAAGTTTTGGTGCCAAAAACCCTTCGAAGTTCTTCGTCGAAAACTCGAAGATGGAGCTCGCTCACACTCGTCGTCACTCCACCTCGAGCCAACGTCTCGACCAAACCGAGGTCCTCCGCTCGCCATCACGACCCCACCATCGCTCCAGGCCATGGTTCTCCTCGCCGAAACCCATGGAATTCGAAAACAGAGCATCGAAAAATTTCTAACTCCATAGCTCGGCGAGAACCACAGCTCGATAGCTCGGCGAGTGCTCAAACACTGTAGCTCGGTGGATGCCATAGCATAGTGAGTGCTCGAACACCGTAGCTCGGCAGATGCCATAGCCCGGCGAGTGCTCGAACACCGTAGCTCGGCGAGTGCTCGAATACCGTAGCTTGGCGAAACCCATAGCTCGGTGAGTGCTCGAACACCGTAGCTCGGTGAAAACGGAGTCCCGTAGCTCGGAGAGAGAGCTCCGTAGCTCGGCGAACCTCTCGAAGGCCATAGCTCAGCGAAACAGAGTCCCATAGCTCGACACAGATTGTCGTCATAGCTCGGCGGATTCAAAACTCCCGTAGCTCGGCGAATTCATCGAAACTTGTAGCTCGGCGGATTCACGACCTCCATAGCTCGGTGAGATGAGCTATCGCCATAGCTCGGCGAGATGAAGCTCATACCCATAGCTCGGCGAGAATCCCCATAGCTTGGTGAGAGCTCATGCCCCGTAGCTTGGCGAGAACTCGACATCTTCATAGCTCGGCGAGCTCGACATAACTCCGCCTCGGCGAAGCCTCGAACCCGTAGCTTGACCATGTGGAGCTAGCTTGACACTCCCAGGCGTCGACAAGGGCGTGGCAGCTCGGTGAGATCCCCAAGAGTCGACAGCGGATGCGTAGCTCGGCGAATTGGTTCGCCGAGCTGAGGGGTAGAAGAAGACGACGGAGAGCTG
The DNA here is from genome assembly GCA_017893485.1 of Hemerocallis citrina. Lineage (NCBI taxonomy): Eukaryota > Viridiplantae > Streptophyta > Magnoliopsida > Asparagales > Asphodelaceae > Hemerocallis > Hemerocallis citrina. The sequence goes on along the minus strand of CM030364.1, from coordinate 231,571,732 downwards.
TCCGATCTCCAAGATTTTCGCGCTAACCCTTGATCAGTGCTCAAAATCTTTTCGCCCTTAATCAAAGCCTCTTAGCCGTCTGATCACCTCAGCGCGCGAGCCCATCGCTGATCAGCGCTTCAGAGCGTTTTAAAAAGCACGCTGGCACTGATAAATTCAAAAAATAATTTAAAAATCAATTTTAAATCAAAAAATCAATTAAAAAAATTCAAAAATAATTATTTTAATTCGGAAAAATAATTCAAAAATTCAAAAAAATAATTAAAATTGAATTTATTGATTATAAAATTCGAAAGAGTGGTTTTGAGATTGTAGAGCATTCCATAAAATTTGGAGAAATCCAAAAAACTATGGAAAAATTCCAGAAAAATTCCCAGAATATTCGGAAAAATCCGAAAAAATATGGAAAAATCCAAGAAAGTTTTCACTGTCTTCAGAAGCCACGGATCAGTTCCAGGTATCTCCGAACACTCCGACTGCTAAGATTATTCGCCAGATTCTAAAAATAAGACGTGCTACTTCCCGAAAGCCATGAAAATCGCCTTCCGGGAGTGGAGGGCTTATGATGATGGTAAAAATCGCAGCAGATCAGAGCCGTACGATCCCTGCACGAATCTCAATGCATCTACAGGCAGATTAGCCATCACAGGACTATTTTACAGGCCTAGGCCCACTCCAAGACATGAGCTTCTCTCAATCCCATAAAAAGTGATAGACTAGGCCCACTAAGAGAGACACCCAGCCCATGTCAGCTAGGAGCCAAATCTCTTATCCTCTCACAGAGATATCTTATCTCTTCGGGGGGGAGACATGAAAGATCCGACGGTCACGATTCGGCTTCTTGATTGTCTCTCAGGCCTATAAATACTGATCCGTGGCTCCTTAGTCTCCAGGAAATCAACAATTCACCAGTTTTCACTCTCTTACTCTCTCTCTTTTTGGTTCTAACTTGAGCGTCGGAGGGTCCGTCGCCGGGGCCACCCCCCCGGTGTTTCAGGCGTTTTGTAGGTCCATCGGCCGCATCACCAACCGCCGAATTCAGATCACAGGAGGTCAATCAACGATCCAGATTCATTCTCAAGGGCTCTAACATCTTTTAACGACCAAGGCACAAGTTTGAATTTTAGTTGTTTTCATCAATTATTAACTCACTATCTGTTTGCTTTCACACCGAAATAAGCAGCAACAATTAAGAAAATAAATACATTAGTACAAATGTTACAAGACACTCCTAATTTTATACATGCTGGCACAAAATTTCTTTTCTAATTAAGATGTATGTAATTTTATTATTTAAAAAAACCTCAATAAGGCACCAAACCCTACTTTCAGAGGCTCGACAAATTTTTTCTCTGCACTCATTTAATTCAAAAATGCACCCAAACAATGCAACAAATGAAATAAAATGTATGGTACGGGCACAAGAATAAACTTGGTCACGAGAAAGATATCTCTTTCTACTCGGAATCTAATCGCACAGATACCTACAAACCACACGGATCCCTGCAAAACACATATTCATGACTCAACTGCACATGTAACATATTTTACCTAAAAACTAAAACATGAGAAAAAACACAAATGATTCCAAAATCTGTGGTAGTGGGCTTCAAAGTTTTACATATTATAGCTCAGGAGGGATAGACAGGAGGAGGAAGGACAAGATTGCAAGAAAGGAGAGGAGTGGCAATCCTGTCGTCTTATTAGAGCAAGGCCAATGGTACCCTAAAAGCCCTCCCCATCCCTAAATTTCCAGAAACCACTCCCCAACCCTTCCCCATTTCTGGGCCCCACAAAATTATTTTTTTGGCAATTGTGACAATGGAACTGCAAAGTTGGGGTTCCATTTCGCACCGCATCTGGTGGCCCCTCTTTTAAAAAATATTTAATATTTGTTTTATTTATTTTTATTTATTTTGTTTGGATTTCATCTTTTAAACTTCTTTTTAAGTTAACTATTATAGATAATAATTATACCATTGTTAATTTTTTACAAAGATTTTCAAAATGATACCAATATTGATTATCTTCCGGATTCGTTTAAGTTTTAAAATAATAATATAGATTAATTAATTATATTAAAGAGAAACTTAAATGCATAAATATTTGTATGCATTGATAGATTATTTGTATATTCTTTTTCTTACGGGTTTTTTAACGAGGCCATCAATAATTGTATTACCTCTTTTTTAGTAAGTGTATTATCTATTTCTAATTAATTGTATTATAACTTTTAATTATTTTTATTATCTTTTTGCATTGAAAAAATTAGTTTTGTGCACAAAAAAAAATTACAGGAAAATTTTTGAAACCCCAAAATGGGGTACTATTGGAGCACCACATTTGAAACCCAAAATCAAAATGGCATATTCCTTATTCTAAGGAATATGCCTAAATGGAACCCCAAAATGGGGATGGAGATGTGGTTTCATTGGGAATGCTCTTAGAGCAAGAGAGCAAAGGACAAAGATAACAACTGAAGAGCAGGGTCTTACAAGGTCAAGAAAGCAAGAGATGTACGATAAGAGTCGGCTGGGAGATGATAAGCTCAGATAGGATAGCACCATTGCATGGCTAGTAGTAGCTAAGTGGAGGCCATTCTTTCTTGCTCCATTGATCAGAGAAGCAATCTCCCTGAAATCTTTAGCTTTATAAAGCTTCATAGTAGGCACCATGAGAGAGAGTAGGGGTGGGCATCGGTCGGTATCCGACCTAATATGGACCATCCACTACCGATTTAAAAAAGATCTGTTTTTTAATTTTCTCATCCGCAACCAATCCAAGCTTTAATTGGATCGGTTTCCATCCAAGCCGATTAAGCTCGGTTTGGATTGAATTGGATGGTCAGTTTGGTGTGCTACTTTTTATCTCCAACATTATTCACAATTTTGATGATTTTAAAAAATCAAATTCAATCAAATTTAAGAAACAACCTGCTATTTATTGTTCAGAAATGAATTTAAAATGAAGATTAATAAAACCGCAAGTTGCTAATGGATTTTACACTAAATGTTCGAGACGATGACGTTTAAATGAGCGATATACACTGCTTTTTCACATGCATACTTCTGTAATCTTAGTTTTTTTCTCATAAAAGGAATATCAATAAACATATCTAATTGAATTTCAGATACAATAAAAAAGATTTAAATAATAATTTCTGCCTGACTTGATTAAAGTAACTACTAAATGTTGTCTATTAGGCTGAGCCACACTGTAAATCAAGCATTTCTCAACAACATAACTCACATGACTGAAGAATCAAAATATAGGTAGAACAACTGTCCGGTTTGTATTAAAGAAAATTAAAGGAGACTGTTTGTATCTCCAAGAAAATGAGAAATGTTGTTTGTATAATCAAGAAATTAAAGGAGAACTTATTTTTTATGGACTAATGCATAGAGGTTTGGTCAGTTCGGTTTCATCGGTTATTTGAAAGCCCCATCCAACAACCGAACCGATCCAGTTGGTTATTGAAGATCAAGAACCGGTCCAACCCAAACTTGCAATTGGTTCGGTTAAAAACCGGTCGGTTCGGATTGGATTGGTTCGGATTGGTCAGTTCAGATAATAGTTGTCCTCCTCTAAGAGAGAGAGAGGGAGGGGCTAGTCATCTGCCTGGGCTAGCAGTGGGCCCCACACGCAAAAAAAAAAATCCCCCATTCCAGTGGTGGCCTTTTGCCCTAGTATTTGATGGGTCCCACGTCACCTGGCTTGGGATCGGGCAACCCGAGCCCTCGACCCAAACCGGGTGGCTACAGTCACAACAGCTATTTACTGATATTTTTAATTAAAAAAATAAAAAATCCAAAAAATTGGGGGAACACAACTGCTATTTTCGGTACTTTTTTAATTAAAAAAAATCAAACAAAATCCAAAAAATTTGGGGGAAAATCTATAAAAAATTGCCCATAAATATATATCAATATTCTTTACTCTCTACACTATCTATCAATCTTTAATACCCTCCAAAATTATTTCTCTCTCTTTCACTACAACAAATATGACATTTGATAGCATTCATAAAATGCTATAGTAGACCTACGATAGCGTTTTACAAACGCTATCGAAAGGCCCGCTATAATAAATATATAGCGTTTTGCCGAAACGCTATAGATTCTATAGCGTTTCGGAAACGCTATAGAATCTATAGCGTTTCGGCAAAACGCTGTCGATTCTATAGCGTTTCCGAAACGCTATAGAATCCACAGCGTTTCGGCAAAACGCTATAGATTCTATAGCGTTTCCGAAACGCTATAGAATCTATAGCGTTTTGCCGAAACGCTGTGGATTCTATAGCGTTTCGGAAACGCTATAGAATCTACAGGATTTTGCCGAAACGCTATAGTTTCTATAGCGTTTTGTAAAATGCTATAGAATCTATAGCGTTCGGCAAACGCTATAGTTTCTATAGTATAGCGTTTTGTTAAAACGCTATAAAGTTTATAGCGTTTCGACAACGCTATCGTTAGACAATCCAGTAATAGAATCAAACATACATTACATTTTTAAAACGCTATCGTTTTGATATTTGTGGTTTTTTACAACATTTTAGGAACGCTATTTCGTTTTAACTATATACAAAAAAAAATCTACGGATACAAATAAAAATCGATTTATCGAAAATATCAATACACCATTATAACTATAAAAGTTTCGCAAATTTGTGTACAAATATATAAAAACATACCAACATAGAAATATGTACACAATAAACTGATACAAAACTTCATCCAATAAACGAAAAAACTGACGACAAAAAATTCTTGAGAACCAACTTTTCTTACTCATCTTGTTTTCAAGTTTTATTGTAACTGTTATAATTTCCTCCAGTATCTCTTCAATCCTTCTTAATTCTTGGTCTTCCCTGCTTACATAAAAATATCCATAGCTAAAAACATTGTCGTACAAAATATCTCTAGAATCACCCAACTAGCATCTTTAAGCTCTTGAATTAAGAGTGAATCTCCAAGTCAATGAGTCATTGTCAGGATGGTAAAGAAACTGAAGGATTGCAATGGTATCTTATACGAGTCAACCATATCCAAATTGAACTCCGGCACTCAGTTATAGACAAAATAGTGAACTCGATATTCTGACGAGCATATTTCTTGTTTTTTTGGTATCAGCCGACTTGATAGGTGTCTTATATATATAGTCTAAACATTTCCTGCAATTAGGAAAATAGTAAACATTCAGTAATCCATCGAAATCCAATACCTCTTAGTTCTGGTACTTTTTGTAGGATAATGGCTCGATTCTGGTTCAGATTGTTTTGGAGTATCTGCAGCAAATGAAAGTTATAGTATATCAGTCGACTGAATTGGAGGATCAGGCGACTGTCCAGAGAAATTTCAAAGGCTTGTGATACAGCAGCAGCAGTCGACTGCCCTGAACAAGACCAGTCGACTGTTTAGATGACCAGTCGACTGTGTACGGGATTTTGAACTAGAAAAGGCCCAATTCGAAATGGCCCAGTAGTTTTCTTATAAATACACTTGTTAGGGTTTTGTAATCTGTGACGAAAGTTAGAGACCCCTATTCGGTTTTGTAGCCGTCATCATTTGTAAGGGTTTGTTTTCGCCCATTGGTGATTATTTGAAGCAAGAAGAAACCCCAACCGCCCCGTGGATGTAGGCATGTATTTTGCCGAACCACATTAAATCTTGTGTTCTTGTGTTGCTTGCTTTTCTGTGTTTTCTCGCTGTTTCTCTCGTTTGATTGGTTGTTTGATTTGTATTCCGCACAACAAGTGGTATCAGAGCTTTCGGTTCGACCTAGAGGGAGATGGCGGGTGATGCAGATGCAACCAAGGATGTTGTGGGATTAAGTTCGTCCAGAACAACGATTCACAACGCAAAATTTGAAGTTGAAAAATTTGATGGGACAAACAATTTCGGGATGTGGCAATGTGAGGTGTTGGATGTTCTTGTTCAACAAGAACAAGATGTTGCTTTGGAGAAAGAAAAACCAAAGGATATGTCCGAAGCAGATTGGAAGAAGTTGAATCGAATTGCGTGTGGGACTATTCGGCTCTTTATTACGAAGGCTCAGAAGTACGATTTGATGAGGGATACCATTGCTGCGGTGTTGTGGAAGAAGCTTGAAGACAAATACATGAGGAAAAGTTTGGAGAATCGGCTGTATTTGAAGAAGAAACTTTTTCGCTTCACCTATACAGAAGGTATGTCTATGAATGCTCATGTTGAATCATTTAATAAATTATTGGCTGATTTGTTAAATTTGGATGAGCAAATTAAAGATGAAGATAAAGCCCTATTTCTGTTGAATTCATTACCCGAAAGTTATGATCATTTAGCAACAACTTTAATATATGGAAAGGATACTGTGAAATATGAAGATGTTGCAAATGCTTTGTTGAATAATGAAACTAGGAGAAGGGATAAAATGGTTGATAGAGAAACTTCTGAAGCATTGATTGTAAGGGGCAGGACTGAGACAAGATCTGAGTCCAAATCTGAAAAAAAGGGAAACAAATCTCGTTCCAAATCGAGAGGAGTTTCGAAGGACAGGAAAATACCGGCCAAAGATGAATGTGCTTTCTGTCATGAAAGGGGGCATTGGAAAAAGGATTGTCCAAAGCTACGAAATAAGGAAAATTCGACTGCAAATGTGACTGTTGATAATTTAGATAGTGGCGAGGATTTTTCTTTTGCACTTGCTTCTAGTCCCTCACTTTATCAAGAAGTATGGTTTCTTGATACAGCAGCCTCCTATCATATGTCTTGGAAAAAGGAGTGGTTTACTTCTTTGGAGTATATGGATGGTGGTGTAGTTTTGATGGGAAATGATGCACCTTGTAAGAAGGTAGGAATCGGAAAGATTGAATTGCTAATGCACGATGGTCTTATTAGGGAGCTTTCAGATGTATGGTATGTTCCAGATTTGAAAAAAAATTTGATTTCACTTGGTGCTTTGGAGGCCAGTGGATTGAAATTTGCTAGTGAAGGTGGCATTCTGAAGGTGACTAGCGGATCACTCGTGGTGATGAAAGGGCAAAGAAAAAGGAACTTGTTTTTCTTGCAGGGAAAAACATATTTGGGTGAGGCTGCCAGTGTAACTGAAAGGCCTAAACAGGTTGTTCCTGACTCTACTAGGTTGTGGCATATGCGACTCGGGCATGCAGGAGAAAAGGCCTTGCAGGGGCTTGTGAAGCAAGGGTTGCTTAAAGATGCTAAAGGGTGCAAGTTGGAATTTTGTGAACATTGTGTTTTGGGTAAGCAAACTAGGGTGAAATTTGGTACAGCTGTACATCAGACAAAGGGTATCCTCGATTATGTGCACACAGATGTTTGGGGCCCTACTCAGACACCTTCTATGAGTGGTAGACACTGGTTTGTTACATTTGTGGATGATTACTCCAGACGAGTTTGGGTATATACCATGAAGCACAAAGATGAAGTTTTGACATTGTTCATAAGTTGGAAGAAGAAAGTTGAAAATCAGACTGTTAGGAAGATTAAGGTTCTGAGGTCAGATAATGGAGGGGAATACAAGAACGATCCGTTTCTGAAATTGTGTGAAGATGAAGGGATCCAGAGGCACTTCACAGTTAGGAAGACTCCACAGCAAAATGGGGTTGCAGAAAGGATGAACAGAACCTTACTTAAGAAGGTGAGATGTATGCTAGCACAGTCTGGATTGAAGAAGACATTTTGGGCAGAAGCTGTTATATATGCAAGCCACATTGTCAACCGTTTACCATCAGCAGCACTTGAAGGCAAGACGCCTATTGAGGTATGGAGTGGTAAACCTGTATCTGATTATAGTTTTTTGCATATATTTGGATGTCCTGCTTATTTTCATGTAACTGAAACTAAACTTGATGCAAGAGCCAAAAAGGCTATATTTGTTGGTTTTAGTACTGGTGTCAAAGGTTACAGGTTGTGGTGTTCAGAACAGAAGAAGTTAGTAATCAGCAGGGATGTGACTTTTGATGAGACCAGCATGATTAGCTCGGGACAGTTGACTGGTGGTATAGGACAGTCGACTGGTGAGCAGCAGAAGAGTAGGACAGTTCTCCAACAGGTGAGTAGCAGAAGCTCGGGACAGTCGACTGGTGTACAGGAGCAGTCGACTGGTGGTCCAGAATAGCAGAAGAGTGGGAGCTCGGGACAGTCGACTGTTGGCAATTACCAGTTGACTGGTAGGAGAGTTCTCCAACAGGTGGAGTTAGAAAAGTTGTCAGTTGAAAATCCTGTTCCTGTCCAAGATGAAGATGATGTGGTTGATACTGAGAATGATGAAGAAGTTCCTATCCAGCAGGTAGAATCAATTGCAGTAAGAAGGCAAAGAAGAGATATCAAACGACCGTCTCGTTTTACAGATACAGTTGCATTTGCTCTTCCCATTGTGGATGATGAAGTTCCCTCCAACTTCAAAGAAGCTACTAGAAGTTCTGAAAATGCAGATTGGAAAGTTGCTATGGATGAAGAGATGAACTCTCTTCATAAGAATAAGACTTGGGATCTAGTGCAACTACCAAAGGGGAAGAAAGCAATTGGTTGCAAGTGGGTGTATACGAAGAAAGAAGGTCCAAAAGGCAGTGTTCGATTCAAGGCTAGACTAGTTGCAAAGGGGTATGCTCAACAGGAAGGTATTGACTATAATGAAGTGTTCTCTCCGGTTGTTAAGCATCCTTCTATTCGGATTTTGTTAGCATTGGTAGCACAGTTTGATCTTGAATTGACACAGATGGATGTGAAGACTGCATTCTTACATGGGGATCTAGATGAAGAAATTTATATGTTGCAGCCAGATGGGTTTAAGACAGCTGGGAAGGAAAGTTGTGTTTGCAGGTTGAAGAAGTCTCTCTATGGGTTGAAGCAATCTCCAAGGCAGTGGTATTTGAGGTTTGACCAGTTTATGAAAGTGCAGGGATATTCCAGAAGTGAGTATGATCATTGTGTCTACTTCAGGAAGTTGCAGAATGGTTCTTTTATATATCTGTTATTATATGTGGATGGCATGATGATTGCCTCTAAAAATGCTAAGGAGATTCAAAATTTGAAGAATCAGCTGAGTTCTGAATTCGAGATGAAGGATCTTGGTGAAGCCAAGAAGATACTTGGGATGGAGATAGCTAGAGACAGGGCAAAGGGCATAGTAAGTTTGACACAGAAGCAATATCTTTTGAAGGTGCTGAAATGGTTTGGTATAGATGAGAAAACTAAACCAGTCAGTACACCCTTAGCCACTCATTTCAGAATTAGTGCTTCTTAGTCTCCAAGTACAGATGAAGAGAGACAGTATATGGCTAATGTACCTTACACTAGTGTGGTTGGCAGTTTGATGTATGCTATGGTTTGTACTCGACCAGACATCTCTCAGGCGGTGAGATGGTTAGTCGATATATGCATGATCCAGGCAAAGAGCATTGACAAGCAGCTAAATGGATTTTGAGGTACATAAGTGGCACCACAGATGTGGGTTTGAAGTTTGAAAGGGATGACAATATTAGCAGGTTATTGGTGGGTTATGTTGATTCGGACTATGCAGGTGATCTAGATAAGAGGCGGTCTACTACAGGCTATTTGTTTACTATGGCTAGAGCACCTATAAGTTGGAGGTCAAATTTGCAGTCCACTGTAGCATTGTCTACTACTGAGGCTGAATACATGGCGGTTGCTGAGGCCATGAAGGAAGCCATTTGGATACATGGACTTTTGAAGAGCTTGGGAATTCATCGGGAGAAGATGGAGGTACACTGTGACAGTCAGAGTGCTATTCATTTAGCGAAGAACCAAGTTCATCATTCGAGGACCAAACATATTGATGTCCGTTATCATTTTGTGCGTGATTTGATAAAGGATGGTGATATTCATTTGGTGAAGATTGGAACAGCTGATAATCCTGCTGATATGTTGACCAAAGTTGTTGGGGCAGCCAAGTTCAAGCATTGCATGAACCTGGCTAATATTTTGCATGTTTGATAATTTGGCATGGGCGGTTGGGATAGTGCTTTGCTATTGGTTTGTTTAGTATGTGATATCATACTAAGGTGGAGTTTGGTTTTTTGTTACATTTGGTGATGAGCAGTTGCTTTGGAGTATTTGTGGAGATTGTTTGGGCTACTTGGAAGATCTCACCAAGGTGGAGATTGTTGGATACTTGGAAGATCTCGCCAAGGTGGAGATTGTAGGATAATGGCTCGATTCTGGTTCAGATTGTTTTGGAGTATCTGCAGCAAATGAAAGTTACAGTATATCAGTCGACTGAATTGGAGGATCAGGCGACTGTCCAGAGAAGTTTCAAAGGCTTGTGATACAGCAGCAGCAGTCGACTGCCCAGTCGACTGTCCTGAACAAGACCAGTCGACTGTTTAGATGACCAGTCGACTGTGTACGGGATTTTGAACTAGAAAAGGCCCAATTCGAAATGGCCCAGTAGTTTTCTTATAAATACACTTGTTAGGGTTTTGTAATCTGTGACGAAAGTTAGAGACCCCTATTCGGTTTTGTAGCCGTCATCATTTGTAAGGGTTTGTTTTCGCCCATTGGTGATTATTTGAAGCAAGAAGAAACCCCAACCGCCCCGTGGATGTAGGCATGTATTTTGCCGAACCACATTAAATCTTGTGTTCTTGTGTTGCTTGCTTTTCTGTGTTTTCTCGCTGTTTCTCTCGTTTGATTGGTTGTTTGATTTGTATTCCGCACAACACTTTTGTCCACAAAACAAAGGAAACCTTGCATTAAATTCAGTAATAGTATGAAGGATGATCAAGAAGATATAAAGATTTTCAGGGGTTCCTAATATTAGGTAACATATTCAATGTTCAACTTCTAAGTAGTATACTACTGAACATGTGGACAGCGAGGAACCTCCAAGGATTTGGCAAAAACCTCATATTTGACAAATATAAGAAGCAGCCTTGAAAAAAACTATATATGCATAATTACTAGGTGTAAATAAATTAGTTGCATGTACAAATCTTTTATAAATTAGTTGCATGTACAAAATCTTTTATTAGTTGGATGCATCCATCAAGATGTAAATAAAAAAAAGACTTTAATTCAAAAGAAGCCATACACAAACCATGTTATAGAGACGGCACAGTACAAAAATATTTATCAAATTAACTACAATCACCTTTAATAAGATCGGACACCAAAATAATATGAAATGATTCACTTTAGATGCATGTAAAAAAATTACAATTTGAAGAGTAAAACTTGCGCAAACACTTCCAGAAAGATGATAATTTTCATGTCAGAGCTTCTTTGAGTATCGCATGCTTGAAAGGTTGTTTCTTTTAACTTCTATGTGAAATGTGCATGTATATTTGCAATAGTAATGAAATGCATGATGTAATTTCGGTAGGGAGCTTCTCCAAATATGGCATCAATGAAACAACTCAAAAGCATTTATCCTATTAACATTTTGGATACTGTAAATAGTTTCTGAGATAACAAAAGTTTATTACAAAGTAGATAAAAGAAATAACTAGTATATAATATACATAACTGTGCATGCCTATGAAGGACCATTACAGGAATGGTTAAAACACGCATCAGTAAAGATTTGACACTCATCCGAGAACATTATAACGTGTCACACTTACAATAATGATTTCACTCTTCACCCTCAAAACAGTCAGGAATGTATCTGGTGATTGCTACGACAATTACGTTAGGATTTGGATATCGGATAGTAGCCAGCAAAACACAATATGTTTAACAAACATTTTTAACAGAGTAAACATTCAAAGTCATGCAATCGCAAAAATTAAATTATACTATACAATGTTAGGCTAGCCAGGTCACCAACACAAGAATCACGATGAAAAATTACATCAAGGCATATGAGATCCTTCAAATTTTATATATTGTTTGAAAATGTTTATGGTTCCAACTACAACATACAAGAGAACTTTACAGATCATATATGACTATGATGCCATCAACACTAGATCACAAGCAAAAAGAAACAGTTAAATTACTTAATCAAATTATCATAAAAACTTTACGATGATACATCAACGTAATAGCGGGGCAGACCAAGTAAAACTACTCTAGAAGTGTCACACGATAAAAGGGATTCTTACAAACTTAGTCATACATTGAGTTGGAAGTGAGCCATCAACTTTAGAAAAATTCATATATTACATTATTTATTTTAGTGACAAAATGAAATAACCAACATTACATGAAAACATTTCAACTTGGCATCTTACAAGACATAAGGTTTGTTATAGATCGGGTTATCTAATTCATTTGGGTACAACATAACCCTATCCAAACTCTTCGGATTTATTCAGCTAAATAAGGTGAATAAGTCCAATAGGTTTTATTTACTGGGAATCCAATTGGGCACTCTTGCATGTTTTTGGTAACAAACAAAATAGTAGTGTTCATCTAATTTGTTTTAATTTGTTATGCTTCGACATTCTAAGCACTCTTTCCTCTTCCTAATTCCTAAGAGCAAAATGAGATCAGGAGAATATTTGCATACGATTGTCATATTCTTTAAAAATCTTGCTATCCTATTGCAATAAATATACCAATCCAAACAGACAAACGAAAAAACAAAATAAATAAATCCATAAATATTCAAATCCAATTAATCTTTTTAAAAGTAATGTACCTAGTTAGAATCCAACATCTTGATGTGATCGGTCGGCCATGCAATTGCAAGTCCCATAACCTCATCTAGAGTATCTACACCACCACCTCGCCTAAACAACGGTGCTGAAGGTTGTCTTACTTCATCCACCCAAACTTTGGAAGCATTTTGCCCAAGGGGTACACAGTGCACTACCACCTCAGGGTCATTTGTCACCCATCGCCCAATAGCAACCACTTCACTCGGTGCCTCCCAGTTTAACAATTCACACTTTCTACTTCTACGATTATTGCTGCCATTGAGTGACTAACATGAAAACATATAAAAAAAAAGTTATTTCAAGTGTTATATATATATATATATATATATATATATATATATATATATATATATATATTAAAAGTACTAAAGCTGTACTGGGTTACCTGTGGAGTATCAGTTGCATTAGTAGTTGATAATGGATCATTGTTACACAATTTTGAGCGCTTATCCTCATCCTCATCCTCCTCGTCACTATCATCGTCATTATCGTTTTCACCATCAAAATCCACATTATCATCACTATCGCTATGATCTTCTTCATCATCTTCACTATCCTCTTCATCTTGAGCATCACTATCTTCTTCTTCCTCCATATCGTCATCACTATCTTCCTCCTCCAGATCATCCTCACTATCATCTTCTTGTTGAACCATACTCTGTAAAATAACAAACTGAATTATAAATCTATTATGTTTAATCTAATCAACATTCAAATGAAAAATCAATATTCTTACCTTCTAATTTTTCTTATGTTTCTTATGTTTTGAGTAAGAAGAGTTTTTACACTTTGTTTGCTTTTTAAGTAGAGCTGTCAACTCCTTCACTGTTTCAGCAAGTGAATCCACCTTTCCTCTGAGCTCAACTACTTCGGCAGAGGTTGCAATCGAGGCACTTAATTTAGATTGGTTGGCTCCAGCTCCCATCGAGGATAAACGGCCTTGTCGTTCAGGCTTGTTAAATACCCTTGAATATGCATCACCTTCATAACCCGGGCCTACGTGGGATGTCTCGGGTGGCGAAGAAGCTAGTTCTTCTTTCACCTTTTTCTGAAAATAAAAAAACTCAAAATTAATATGAACATATGATTGAACAATAAGAATCTGTATTTAACTAATAGTAAACTATGTGATAAAACAATTTTAGAACCATACTATAAGATCAACATCATCTGGCTTTCGTGCTTCACCGTTCTTTTTTGTATATGCTCGATACCAACAACGAAGCCTAACTTTATCTTGACAAATGGAACCCTCTTCTTTCTATATAGCAAACAGATACAATCAACACAAACATCAAAATTATAAACAACACATTTAATAAATATAATGAAAAAAATTTATAATTAACTCACTACTATTTCAGATTGTATCCGAGCAAATCCCTTTCGACTACCACGGTAAGGGATAGTTTGTTTACTTCTCATTTCCTTGAACTTTTCACTTTTTCCTACAATACAAATTGTACTCTAATATAATTAATTTTATATAAAAGATAAGATATAGCAAGTTAAACAGAATAGTATACATAGTTTTTTACCTTGAATTTTGGGTTGTTTCTTGATTTTACAAATTCATCCCACTCTCTTTGACTTTTGTAAATCGGTTTCTTGTTTAAGCTTGCCCCCAATTTTGCTTTGCATGCCCTGGCAGATCTTCCCATCGCTTGTAGGGTGTAAATTTTTGCTTCTCTATCACGTCCATTGAATGTGAACTTTTGCTGAAGTAATATGTGTATATATAAATTATTATCATAAAAATAAGCACAAAAAATTAAATGAAGTTAACCTTTTGAAGCATTGTGCCTTTGAATCTGAGCTTCATAATCACAATAAACACAAAATGTACTTATACATTAATCCTCAATTGTCCAGAGGATTCTGAGCTTGCTGATGTTATCCCTGTGGTAAAAAATTCAATAGGAGCTTGCTGATGTTATCCCTTTACTAAGACACTTTGGTACTATTATATGTTGTCTCACTATCTGTGTTTTGTTTGTTGACTAGGAAACAAGAATGGACTCCTCCTGCCACATACCACCACTGACCAAGGTAAATTCAGCTAAAATGGGATGAAATATAATTTTTTTTATAGCAAAGTGTTATCATTTTGGTTGTTCAGTTCACTGAAAGATTATTAGTGTGATTTTTATAGTTTTAGTGAAACATATTGTCAATTTAGTGGTCACAACATTATAGCTTAGGCTTGTACCCGTTTAATTTGTAGACTGGAAGGATACTTGTAAGAAGTGACAGAGGAGAGAAAGATTTCTCCACTCCCTTTGCAGGCTTTGAGAACTACAGGTAAGTTACAGGTCCAATAAGAACTGGAATTGTATCAACTCCAAGCTGAACCAGATTGATAACATAAAGGAATGAGGAAATGCAGTTGAATAAAACAAACATACTTTTAGCTAATTAATAAAACAATACAGATGATTTAGTGTATTTAATTCGGAAAAGGAAAAATCAATAAACAGTAACCCATGAAGACATGAATACAGATATTCTGCAATCACAGATGCAATGGGATAAGTGTGATATCAAATCTAACGCATGATAAATATAAATTTCTATTGGGATATTGTAAAAGATGTTTTATATTTAAGTAGTTATGTATTAGGCACCACCTGATAACATTGAGCAAGAAAAAGAAAGATTTTTTTTTGGGGGGGGGGGGGGGGGGGGTGTACTTTAGAGAGTTCTAATCTGCTGATTTAAAAACATATCATTGTCTCATTGTGATTGTGAGAGAAATCAATTATTATTCTTAGTTTCTTAGAAAGAAAAAACATCTAACTATCCGCTCTAAACTGGTATATTAGCTACCAAAATTAGATAAAGAACTTGAAGAATAATGAGATAGAACTTTACAAGTACAGGTAAAAGTTCACCAAATAATGGTGCCAAATAAATTATCATCAGAATACTCAATAATCTTCTAGTTATAAATTGCCATAAGCACATAGAATTCTTACATATTACTATCCACCTATAAATATAGTATCCAACTAGTTATATATCTACACAAAGTTGGAGTCTGCATGAGTCCATTTTATGTGTATGATGCAGAACTTCAAGTAGAAACATAAATGTAATGGACTGTGCCATATCACTTACAAGCTGATCAAAACTGGTATCAAAATTTGAATATTAACCATACTTGAACATTGTCTGTAGACATCCATTAAACCGTAACACCAACACTTGATGAAATTCAAAAGGATATCAAACTAAAGGGAAAGGGAACATGAAAAAGGTGTGTGCACTGAGAAATGAATTTATGTGCGGCATTCACATTGAATTGACCTCATCACACACCATGTATTAAACATAAAAGGGGAAAGTAGTGTGGAAGCTGAAGCAAAGAGGGGAGAGTGAAGGATCAAATCAGCATGATATACCACCTTAATCAAACTTATTTTCATACTTAAAAATTTTAAGATACTGAAGTGCCAAAACAAGTACAGAAACTGAAAGACAAACATTGACACCAAAACTCTAATAATGGCCTAAAATCATAAATAACCAAGTTCTCAAACCATGGCATGACGCTATATATATATCTTACCTTTATTGCCTGCCAATAAAATTCTTTAGTCTCATCAGATATCTTTCTCCAGTCATCATATTTCAGCGGCACCATCTGACGTGCTAAAACGCCTACAAAAGAAGATAGTTTTTTTGAGTTTTCCCCAACAGGTTGACCGAGATCATTTAACGTCACTTCCAACTTTTGTCCGCTGATAGCCGATAAATTACTACAAGTTGTGTGTCCGCGAGTCCTGATCGTGCCTTCTGACTGTTGTGCTTGTTTCGATGTTTCTTCTCTCAATTCATTTAGAGTCGCATCGCCAATGACATTAGAGTCTACATGTTCTGATATACGGATCACATCATTTGATGCCTTCTCTTTCAGTTTTATTCTTCCCTTTTCTTTTTCCTTTTCCTTATCATTTTCCCTTCTCTTTTTCTTTCCCTTCTCCTTTCTCATTTTCTTTTCCTCATCCCTCCTTTTCCTTTTACCTCCTTGTTTTGAGCACTACAAATGATCCAAACAAGAACATGATTGTGAATAATACATAATAAATATGTTATTGTATACGTGGATAAATGGTTGATAATAGTTTTTACCTCTTCTCGAGCCATGTTTGAAAGAAAGACACCTCACTTAAATAGACAGCCAAAAACAGGGAAAAAATGAACATGTTAGAAAGATTCATCATCATAATTAGAAATTTCAACATGCAAATTATCACTAACAAAAATATAAAAATATTGAAGTAAACGAGTGGTCATAGAAATTGTGGCAGAATCAATTATAATAAGTTTCACTATGAAGTTATGATAAAAAATATAAATAGTTGTGCAACAAAACAATATGAAAAATTACACATAGATACCCTCACAGTTCTTTCTTACATACTCATTATCCGCATCATCAGTATTCTTATCAAGTAAGGATACATCTAATGGTCTTGAATAAACACTCTCATTATCCAAATCCAACTCATTAATACCTCTTGGTGGCACCTTTAGAACAACATACCAATTAGATGAATCACTTTCCTTAGAATAAAACACTTGTTTTGCTTGTGATGCTAGAATAAATGGGTCATTTTTAAATTGTTGTTGTCCTTGGTGCAGGTTAACCATAGTAAAACCTTCATCAATTTTGACACCAGTTTTCGGATTAGCCCAATGACCAAATAAAACAGGAATCTGAAAAGTAAAATAGTCCAGTAAAATAATATCTTTGATCACTCCATAATAAACAACTGGTTTGATCTTTTGGTGCTTATCCTTCGAGCTCGATCTGCTAACAGTTGTTGCCTCATATGAAACCCCACTATTTTGAGTTGACTTGAATGCATCTTATATGTGAAAGCGATAGTCATTCACAACAAACCCAGAATAAGAGAGAGCATGCACAGATGGACCTTGTGCAAGCCCTCTTAACGTTTTGGATATGTTATGAGTGGGCATACCATGAGTCTGCCCGTGAATCTGTTTATAATCAATGATACACTATTCGAATTATAGGCAGTAATATATAATAAGCCAAAAATTCAAGGATTATATATATAATTAGACCTTTTCTTTTAACCAGTCTGAGAAT
The DNA here is from genome assembly GCA_017893485.1 of Hemerocallis citrina. Classification (NCBI taxonomy): domain Eukaryota; kingdom Viridiplantae; phylum Streptophyta; class Magnoliopsida; order Asparagales; family Asphodelaceae; genus Hemerocallis; species Hemerocallis citrina. The sequence continues at coordinate 231,553,994 of CM030364.1, read as the reverse complement.
TCTTCTGAATGTCTATCTTGAAGTAAAGTATCATTTTTGACCAGACGTTTGTCCAAACGCTTCAACTCCTTCAAGTGTATCCTAAAATAATTAACAATGGTTACATGCTCTTATGTAAAAACATTATCATTGAAAATTACTTTTCGTACTACACTTACTCTAAATATGGCTCAACCTCGGCCATATTAAACAGTACACATCGATGAGCACTTTGTAGCCTTTGATAATCCAAAGTGATCGATGTTCCTTTGGAAATTGGCCGACCTTCAAGTATCGCATCATTCTCGAAATCTTGATTTCTATTTGGACGATTATCCATATCAGCCACTTGACTCATGCATTTACTGAAAAACTGCATGCACTCATCTAATAAATAGCATTGTTCTATACAACCTTCAGGTCGTGCCAAATTTCTAACATATCCTTTGAATGTCTTCATTTGTCTACAGAAAATAAAATTAATATTTTATGATAAAAACTACATTGTACAAATAGAATTACAAAAAAATCAATTTGTTACCTTTCAAAGGGATACATCCATCTTTGTTGAACTGGGCCACATAATCGGGCTTCTCGCCCCAAATGAATTGTCAAATGAATCATAATATCGAAAAAAGCAGGAACAAAAATCTTTCAAACATGCACAAAGTCTCAACAACATCTGCCTCCAGTTTTAACATTTCCTCCGGGTCAATGACCTTTTGACATAATGCATTGAAAAATGCACATAATCGAAATATTGCATTTCTAGGCCCTTTTGGGAGAAGACCTCTTAATGCAACAGGCAACAATTGTTGCATTAACACATGATGATCATGAGACTTGAGGCCAATAATTTTACACTCGTCCACTGATATACAATTCCCAATATTTGAACTATAACCATCAGGTACCTTAAGGTCAAATAACCGTTTACAAAACAGTTGTTGTTCCTTTTTCGAAAGAGTGTGTGGCGCAGGTGGCAGATAAGTTCTCTTTCCATTTTCCCGTTTTGGATGCAAGCCATGTCTAATTCCCATGTCTTCCAAATCCATACGTGAATTTATCACATCCTTTGTCTTTCCTTTCACATTCAGCAAAGTACTAATAATGCTATCACACACATTCTTTTCAATGTGCATTACATCCAAATTATGATGCAGTACTAAATGCTGAAATTGAACAAAAAGAAAACAATTGAGATATATAAGAAACATAATGTTAACTAATTGCCAAAAAAATATGAAAAACTAGATAATAAGATAAATAAAGTTGGTTATATATTTTACCTCCCAATAAGGCAAGTCAAAAAATATTGACTTCTTCTTCCAAATCTGTACAGATTGCAACTTTCTCTTATTTTTCTTTGACCCCTTTCCAAAATTATTTTCAATATTTTTAATCTCATTCAAAATTCTTGATCCGACCATTAATCTAGGTGGCTCCTCAAGCTCTTGTTTCCCATCAAACCAACTTCTTTTGAACCGTAATGTATGTTTTGGTCCAAGAAACCGCCTATGGTTCAGGTAAACATTTTTTTTACTGTGTTTCAACCATTTAGAATAAGTATTAGTACCACATATGGGACATGCTAGTTTTCCCTTTGTAGTACATCCAGCCAGGTTACTATAAGCTGGAAAGTCATTTATTGTCCACATCAAAATTGCTTTCAAGTTGAAAAATGTTTTGGTGAAAGCATCATATGTTTGTACACCCACATCAAATAAAACTTGCAAGTCATCTATCAGTGGTTGTAAATAAATATCTATGTCATTTCCTGGTTGATGTGGTCCTGAAATCAACAATGATAACATAATATGTTCCTTTCTCATGCATAACCCTGGTGGAAGATTATATATTACCAGCATCACAGGCCAACAACTATGTGAGGAGCCACGGAAGGGATTAAACCCATCTGCAGCCAGACCAAGTCTAAGGTTGCGCGGCTCGGCAGCAAAAGATGGCCATTTATTATCAATTGTTTTCCAAGCCAAAGAGTCAACAGGGTGCCTAATTTTATTATCTTCACTTTTATGATTGTGATGCCACCGTAAATTTTCAGCAAGTTCTGATGTTTGGAACATTCTTCTAAACCATGGAATTATTGGAAAATACCTCAAAATCTTAACTGGCACTCCAATAAGAATCTTCTCAGTCCGACGATCCTTCTTCCACCGTGACTCATGGCACTTCCTACATTCATCATCATCTTTGAACTCACCTCTTAATAGGCAACAATCATTGACGCATGCATGTATGATTTCACAATCAAGTTTAAATGACTTAATTAATTGCTGTGCAGCTCGTGCGGATTCTGGAATTGTATTTTCATCAGGTAACATATCATGTAATATCTCCAAAAGATGATTAAAGCATTTGTTAAAAACACCATACATGGAATTATGCTTATATAGAATAATTGTTGCTGATAGCCTACTGTATTTAGTGCAACCAGGATATAAAGGAATATTAGCATCCTTCAACATATTTGTTAAGTCATCCTCTCCCTCTTTACCATTAGATTCATGAATACCCTCATTATCAACATATGCATCTTCAATTATTCTATCTGGCAATACAGATTCCTTAGTAGAACTCTTCGCATTCAATCCTTCCCCATGCCAAATTCAATTTGTGTAAGTCATATCCATTCCACGCTTGAGCAAATGAAGTAAAAGCATATCCTCATTACCACGACAGAAATTTTGGCAATCTCTGCATGGACATATAATCCAGTTTGGGTCCTCAGTAGTTGACTTTGCAATTTCCACAAACTGATGAACTGCCAATTTATATGCTGTTGTATTTCTATAAATTTAAAATAGTGGTCATAAAAGCATGTAATATCTTAATATCTATTATATATTAAAATATTAATTTAGGTAAGATTTCATTACTTGTTAAGATGAACCCAATCTTTATTCATTGTGATGACACACCAGCTCCTCTGACCTTGAAGAGATGACAACTGAGGAGAAATTAACAAGATAACACCAACAATACACACATCAACAACGTGGATCAAACTTTAATTGATACGATTTTAAAAATATGTTTTTTAAATATGTCATAGCCATTCACTTTTGAACATTGTCATGCAATATGGTCAAACTTTTGAACATACTTAATTTGATCAGGATTGCCACAGAATGTAACATATGAGATGGCCCATCCTGCTAACTTATTGATACAGAACTCAGCAGTAAAGGGACTGTTACACTTATTCAATTCTTGAAAACCCATCGAACCTGTTAACTGTTATAATTTTCAACTTAGATCCGCACTTTCATGTTGGTAAAATTAACCCATTAAAATTCTTGGAAATTCTCTATTTAGGGTTGGTTTTACATCAAAAACCTAAAAAATACGATTGTTTCCAAAAGAAGTTCAGTATTACTTTAATACCTCATAAGAAAATCTACCACCACTTCCTTGGACTCTGGGATTTTTTGGAGGATTGCTGCTTTGTTGCATGAGCTTAAACAGCATGGCCAATACTATATAATTTCCTACCACTAAGTGATGTTCTGGAATACATGGAAGCCATATTTATTCAGTTACAGTAACATACATAACTTAGTTACCACCAGATTAGTGAATGTTTTTATTTTGTCATGCCAATTTTTTTGTCTTTTCTGGATAACTCTTCTAGCTCCAGATAACTCTTCTAGCTCCAGATATGCATTACCCTATTGTGTTTACGTATAAGAAAGACCATTATTTCGTTACAATGGGGAAGAAGAGAAAGGAGAATACGAAGAAAAAAGACACATACTTGTAAACATTTGTTTCTACTTGTATAATTAAGGTTCAAATTAGCAGATGCCAGAATCTTCTCTTCTAAAGAAAATACATGTCAGATGGTGGTGGTTGAGAACATGCCAGTAAATTCAGAAATGTCATGCTCATATATGTTCATAGATATGTCCCGAGTTTGATATCTGTTATTTTCAAGACATGGCTATAATCTACCTCAATATAACTGAGACTGAAGGTAATTTGTATCCGCAATAAATATTATTCTCCAATTTTACAATGAACACTTTTTCTTCGGTTGTTACACTTGTTCACAATCTAGAGAAGATCAAGGGTTGTCCTTGACGACATTTAATACTTATATAAATTGCATTCCCCAGATTAATGATGCAAGGATACTCAAGAAAATGTCATGCATCAGTCAAATTTCACATAACAAAATTAACATGTCATTTTTGAGACTTATTGGAATTCCTTCATATCAACAATAAATTCATAAGATGAGTGAAGCTTGGACATTTCTAGCTATTATGTTAGACAAATGTCTCATAAATGTTACCTAATTTTATTTTGAGTGTTGTTGCGTCGTGACTTACCATGTGTATATTGTGCCTTTTAAACACCCAGATTTTCCTAATTCATATATATGCTCTTTCTAGAATATTTTCTTTATGATCAGAAGCTTGCTCTGCATCTTAACAACAATGAGAAAAAATATTCTCATCCTTCTATGGTTCACAACATTTTCAAATAGGGGGTTTGAGCAAAAAATCCCAAATGTGGTTGCGAGAGAAACCAATGGGGCTCACAAATATTCAAACAAGGACAATTGAAGAAATGAATTAAATCTCCATTCGTTTCTTCTATCACATGGGTCAAAAAAGAAAATTAAAATCAGTATAGAGTAAAGCAAACACAAAATCTTGAATATCCCTAAAATGTGCAGATGAGAACTTGTTTGTATGAATGGAGAAATATTGATGAATAACAGTTAGTATAAAAACAGCCAATAGAAATACAGAATGCGTCTACTATCAAGTACATCAACAAGCTACTTAATGTCTTGATCCATTTAAAAATTTCTTGACATACACTTTCTAAATTACTCCCCTTGAGAACCTTCGGACATCTAACATTAGTTATATACTGAAATGAAAATATGTCGTATGAAGGTAATGCAACTAAACTTTAATTGTTCAATTCTTCAGGTACTTTTATGTTTTGTGATTTATTACTTATTTTGGTCCACGGCTATGTTGGTTTAGTACCCAATTTCAATCACAAATATGCCTTGACATGTTCTGACAGCGGCCATGACCATACATATATATACATTGTATTATGTATAGATTGCATACAGTAATGGGGGACTCTTTGTTAAAACACTATATATATGGTTGGTGGTGAGGCTGTCAAGTACATGCTGATTTACGGTTGATGTGACTTGGTGGTTGTGGCACTTCACCAGAGCCAATAGAAGTATCCTACTTCTTTTCTTTGCCAATATATAAGCAAAATTGCAGTTCTGATGTATTATGTCTTTTACCTATGGTTGTGTAATTTGGTGGTTATTTTCATTTTCCTGGCTGTTCTAATTGGGTATATTTACCTCTGAATTTTAATGATTTTGGTTGTTTGAGAAAGTGACCATTTACCTAATCACCCTGAGGGTAGAACTGAGTACAAAGTTTGAATGTTTTAATGTCACTTTGCTTCACAATTATTTTATATTTTATGTAATGACTTTCTGATAGCAGGAAGCATGCAATAATTCAATTATTTGTCCGTTTCCATGTAATGTTCTCCATTTATTGTTTATCCAATTGTATTTAAGAAACATCACTTGAGTAAATATATATATGAAAAATTGGATTTTCTTTCTGCAGTAAGTTTTGTATGTTTATAATTACGAACATTTGACCTTTACAATTATAGTCATGGTCCTTGAGCCTCACCTTAAGTCTCTACATTACTTAACAGATTAATCAGAAGGAAGTAAGAGGACATTAATGTAGTGGATTTTCAATGTCGTGTTTTTACACTAGCCGAAATCCCTGATCAGGACAATGTCAATAGCTCTTTTGGTATAACAAAATTTTCAGATAGATTTGTACAAAAATAACTAAATCAATGGTCAAACGATATACATTCTCCAATGTCACAGAGATATACAAACACACATTGAACATCAACAGTAAAAAGACCTATATACCATAAATATATGAAGAACAAATACATAATGTAATAATAATAATAATAATAATAATAATAATAATAATAATAATAATAAGTAATTAAGCCATTATATGCTCCTTGATGTCTAATGACGTCCACTAATTTAATTTAATTTATACGAGATATGCGCATTACAAGAAATATCTATCAAATCAGGATCATCTCATCACCATCAAGAATCAGGAAGCATCTTACTTGCACGAATGATGTTCAAACAAAAGAGAAAAGCTTGAAGAAACAATTATCAACTTAATAAGAAGCTACCAGATCGCAGATCTAAATTCCAAACTCTAAAATCTCACCAACTTCATCAAATCACAACTCAAACTCTGAGATCAGAACCCAAAACCACAGTAAATCAAAACTCACAGCAAGTATAAAGTATAAACAAAATTACCTGGAATCGACTAACGTGGGAGATAGCGGGGAGGAGAAGGGGGTGATCCGGTACCGTGACGACGTGGTGGGACTTCGGGGGCGGGGAGGAGAAGATGGTGTTCGGCGACGGCGTGTCTGGCTTCGGAGGGCGGGGAGGAGGATAGGGCTTTGGGCGAGGTGGGTAGGGCAACGGGGAGGAGGATAGGGCGATTCGGGAGGCGCTAAGGGTTAAAAATATGAGGATTTGGGAGGCGCGGTGAATTGAAATTAGGGTTAGATTTCAGTGGGTCGGGAATTATGGAGGCGTGAAGGAATAGAAATCAGGGGGATTCGGGAGGCGCGGATGAATAGAAATTAGGGATAAATTTCGTGAAGGGGACATTTTCGAAACGGGAGAGTAGTTAAAAGGGTTTTGATAGATTTAGATTTTTTATTTAGATTTTTTTTTGCCCATATCTATTTTGTTTAATTATAGATATAATAGCATTTCTAAAATGTTGTAAATAATATAGCATTTTGAAAACGCTGTCATAACTAAGGGTAAATTTCAAAATTAATCAAAGACAGCATTTTCTTTAAAAATGCTATTATTGATCACTTTCAATAGCATTAACATTTAAATGCTATAATAAGTCCGCTGTAGAAAGCCCTATATGTTGTAGTGTTTTCACATATCCTTATTGGTATAAAATTGAAGTTTAATTTTGTTTCAAAATTGTCTTCCGGCGAAGCTGGCACCGCATCGATAGCGGAAGATGTTTTGGTGTGTCAATGTTGAATTAGTGTTTGTCATCACCCGATTGAGGGTATTGCGATGAGGTTGGCGTTAATGTGGAGAAAGTTTTTTTGGAATATTTCAGTTAAGGTCAGGACCACATCGTACAGAACAAGGTCTCAAAAATATATGGAATTTTTGAACAAAGAATAATGCAAATGAAGGGATGCAAAGAAGAAATCACAAGACAATTATCAAAGTGACATAAGGTTAGGGGATGAGGTGAGCCAGTTTGTTTTAGATAATTTAATTGTAATATTTCTTATTTAATTTTATTAACATATATGTGATTAAATTGCAATAATTGTTAAATTTATATTTTTCATTTTTTATAGCTTGTTCAAGCACAAAGGTAGTACAATCAAGCCACTAAAAAGAGTTTCACCTATGAACAATGTTGGAAAGTGGTAAACAAAATTTATTATCAATTTCCCTCTTACAAATGTTTCCATTAATGATACATCCTTACATGATTCACCGACATCAGGATTGGGCTCGACGGAAACTACGCCAATGAATAATACGCCATTGGAATTGCAGTTTGAGGTGGGGTCACCATTCGTGGATTTGAGTAGACCAACTAGAAAAAAAATAAGGCGAAGAAAGCGGCCACATCCACTAGTGACACGACAAAGTACTTGACATAACTAGTGGAGCTGAGAGCAATGCAACTTCAACTGCAAAGCAAAAGAAATGCGGCAGTCATGTTAAGATTTGAGGAATATAGGAGTGCTAGAGAATATGCAAAGAAACAAGACCAAGATAGGATACATCGGTATATTATGTCCATAGTATACCCATCTCAGTCACCAGCTACGCAACAATATTTGAGCGAGGAACGTAGAGATGTGATCAGAAGAAGAAGGCTTTTTCGTGAAGAGGGAAAAAATGGCAACACGCAAGTTAAACCTACAAACAAACATGACAGAACTATCAACACCAATTGGTTTAATGTGGATACTTTGTATGCTACTTATTGTTGTCTTTTATTGAAAACAAGAAATAAGCTTCACTTAAAGATGAGAGTTTCTCAAATTTCAATTGTGCTAGATCAAGTCCTTTTGACGTCTACAGTGAATATAAGAATCTTGTGTAACGGTAAAACTCTTAGGCATCTTATTAGCCCAAAATTTTTCTCTTTCCAAAAGATCGTGCCACACGGGTTCTCCAGTTCTCATTTTGGGAGGATAATAAATTCTTGCCATCCTCATATTCACTGGGTCTGGTTTGTACTCTTCTTCGACATCATCATCAGACTCATCCTCCATAATCATATTGTAAAGTATTATGCATGTCATCATGATGCTCTGAAGCACCTCTTGAAATAAAAAAATGGGAAGCTCCCCTAATAATTGACCAACGGGCTTGAAGGATACCAAAACATCTCTCCACGTTTTTACAGCAATCGACTTGCTTTGCAGAAAAGTATGTTTCCTTATCTGTGAACCGATTTTGAATTATTTTAACAAAGGATGTCCACCATGGGTAAATTTTGTCTGCAAGGTAGTACAGAAACTCGTACATGGGTATTGTTTATTGTGTATGTTATTTGATTTTTTTTCTCCTCTCAACACTTGGTTGAGCCCCAAGGATTGATTGAGAACAATGATGTCATTTTTAGCTCCCATTATATTGAAGATGGCATGCCAAACCATGTATCAAATGATGCAACAACTTGCAGGATGTTAGTTTTATTACTTTTCCTATTTTGATAGTGTCATTGCCATGCGCTAAGATAACTCTTCCACTGCCAATGCATGCAATCAGTGTTTCCAATAATTCCTGGAAAACTGCGGACTTCACCTTTCTGCAGAAGCCTATGGTAGTTTGCAGGCATTAGATTGCGAAGATAATCTGCCTAATACAGAGTTTCAACGACATTATAAAATCTAGTTAAGGACTCTAGGACAGTGGGTTTGCCTATCCTAACAATCTCATCTATCCGGTATGCGGAACAGCCGTATGCAATCATGCTCAAGGGGGTTGTTACTTTCTGCACAGGAAGTAGACCTAAAACGCCTACAACATCACATTTTTGAAGAAAATAACTGTCATAGTTAACAACATTTTGCATAATCTTGTTGTATAAGTGAGGAGCCATTCTAAATCTGTTTCAAAGGTAGGAAACAGAGTACAATGGATTTGGGTTAAAATAGTCCTCTAATAGATTCTTACCCTGGTCGTGTCTTTCTCTATTAGTGTTCGGTGCACGACCTGTGTATGAGCCACCATGTTGTTGTTGCCCTTCTTGATCGATCATAGCCACCACTAGGTTCACTTCATGAGTATGAACATCTCTTGCCCTTGCTTCATCGTTTAATTTTCACCTAAGTTCTTTTTCCTCTCTTTCAATTCTCTCTATGACCCTCAAAGTGTAAAACATTGAAACTAGTAAGATGATAAAAAATTACTGGAATTGAGGGGAATACAACAATTTTGGTGAGGATGAATGAGGAAGTTTGATGCATATTTATGGAGAAATGAGTGGATAGAAAATTGACACCAGGCGTGTTGAGAAACTGGTCAAATTTTATCGAATACCCAAAATCTTATCCACAGTCCTCATCCAAAAAAATTGTATCTGTCCAAAATCTAATAAGATTTCTGTATATAGCCAAAATATTATCAAGATCCCATCCAAATATTTCATATCTGAAAAAATATCTTCAACAAATCTTTTCAAAAATATTATTAATCACAAAACTACAATAATAATAATAATAATAATAATAATAATAATAATAATAATAATAATAATAATAATAATAATAATAATAATTCTGAAGAATAACTGCCAGAGAATTTATTGTTCACGTGGGTGCGAAAAGGTATGAAACTTTGAGAGGTAGTTACTATTCTGAATGCATAGTAACTTCCTGGGGGCCGTTTTACCTTTTGCCTAAGCAACAAGGGTGGAAGTGCTCTAAAAGCTCTTTTAGAAATTGTCCAAATATATTTAGGAAAATATTTTTGACGGTGCTATAGGTAGTTAGAGTTTACCATAGCAAATCCCACCAAATAAATTACCAATTCCACACATTTACAAGTCACCAATGAGCTCTGGTAATGGTAAAAATCACACCAAATCAGGGCCATACGATTCCAGCACGGATCTTAAACCTTCTATAGGCAGATTACAATAACGAGAATCTTTAACATGTCCAGACCTTCTTCAGGCTCGCTAACAAGACACAGGCTGCTTCTAAGCCCATTATAAGCGACTGAGCCTACTAGGAGAGACACCCCGCCCATGAGGGCTGTAAGTCAAATCTTTTATCCCCAACAAGAAAGTAACCGATTCTAACTCTTAATAGGGGGAATCTACAGAAGATATCAAATTTATATCAATTTTTTAATCGATTCATAGGCCTATAAGTACCCCCCCTTCCCTAAGTCATAAGGTAATCAGAAATTTCTCTCTCAAACACTATTTCTTTCTCTATTTCTGAGTTGAGCATCGGAGGGTCTGTCGCCGAAAACAACTCCGGTGTTTTAGGCTTTTTGCAGGTCCAACATCCGCATCAGCTACTGTTAGATTCAGATCAATGTGCTCTTTCAATGATCCTGATCGAATCTCATGAGCTTTAACCATTTTTTACGGCGACGATAAAAAATTAGGTTTTTAGTAGTTTTCTTAAAAAAAATATATAAAATCACTATCTGTTTGGTCCCACACCAAAATAAACAACAACAAGCTCCTACTACGAAACTACACACAAACTAATTTGTTTTTCCCATCTTTTTGTATTATATAATAATTCGAGAAAAGCTAGGATGTATACATATATTCTATTACATGTTTTTCCAAACAAAAACGTAGATTTTGCTAGATAGTAGAGCATGGGCATGGGCTAGATCTTTTGTTGACAAAGATGCAGTAGGTGGGCCAACTTCCTTGTGAACAGAAGGACTAATATGTAAACACATTTAAAAATAGAAGGGCTTTTGTTAAGTAATAATGATTAAAAAAGAAAGACGTGAGGGTGAAGTGTTGTAACACCTCGCAAAATTGAGTAATGACAATTTTGCCGTCGTGTATTATACACATATATTTTGTACCGTTACGAGTAATATTTATAATGTATTTTTATATAAATGTCATACATATCTTATATTTTGGTTATCTATATGTTTTCTGTTTTCTCAAAACACATTTCAATCTTATTTTTAGCCAACTCAATGTGTTTTACGTACATTGCACGTGCTTTCAATACACGTGTCGATTACGTATATTTTTCGTTAAATAAAATATCCGTAACATTATTAAATATACTTGTTTTGTATTTTGACTGCTTTTCGTTCTCTTAAATCATTTTTTTTATATTTGGCACGCGCATTGCACATAAATTTTTATGTGCATTTTATTTCTAAAATTTTCTAAGATGTCATGCATACTTTTCTTCTCATTTTAATTGTCACAAATATATATTATTAAAAACCCATGTGCCCAAAATTCTCTTTTCAAGCCCACTAGAATTTCATTAAAAAGAAGAAGCTCATTAATCTATTATACTTTAAATAAACACTTTCAAATCCTATACTTGTCATATAACAAGTATATACATTTAGGCTATAAACAAATAATTAAACAAATAAATGAGAAGTGTGCACATGTGGGAAATTCAAGGGTTGGCCAATTCAGGAAGGAATGAGAAGAGGTGGGGTTTGTGTAGTAATGGTGAGTGAGTAATTAATTTTGTTAATGAGTATTTATTTTTGGGTAATGGGTGTCTCTTCATTCACCCATTTGACTATATAAATAGCCCATCCTATTTCATGAACAATGCACAAAAAAAAAGAAAGAAAAGAAAGAAAAGAAAGAAAGAGAAGAAAGAGAGAAAAGAAAGAAAGAGTGGCTTGAGTTCTTGCTTGGAGGAAGGAGAGCTTTCGGTGCTTGCAAAGGAGGAGAAGGCTAGCATCTTGTTGGAACTAGGAGCAACATCCAAGGAATTTTCTACCACTTTTCATTCTTCAACTAAGGTGGGTGACTTCTTGAACTTTCTAAAATTTAGTATCATGCATGTGTAGGAAAATTGATATTTAAAATTGTTTTTATATAAGACTAGTGGTTAATTTGTGATGATGATATTTAAATGAAATGCATGCTAATTAAAAGATTATTATCTAGATAATTTGAAATGATGTTGTTTGGGTGCATAGTAATACATTATATGAATTGGATTTAAATTTGTACACGAGATTGCTAATTCATATAAAGAAAAGTTACTGTTTTGAATTTTGTTTGCACATCAGAAAATCGTATTTAATAAAATAGTTTGAATCTGGAACAAAAACTTTTTTGGGAACATCTTGTATGTGTCAGGAACATTCCTTTAAAATTTTATAAGATTTGGAGATCTTTACTATTTTAATAAAATCTAAACTCAGAACTGGTTGCTGAAAATCTGTACACATTTCGGTTTTTGATCAGTTCAGCATTGTAAATGAAGTAATTTGAGAAAAGTCAGAAATAAGAAATTTTAGTAGACTCTTTAACCTTTCTTAAAAGTCTAAGAAATCAAATTTTCACAAAGAACTGAATTTATAATGAAATTTTCAAGATGGTACAATTGATAGTATTTCAGTATTTCGACCCTACTGTATATTTCGAAGAATTCAGGGTTATAGATACAATATTTTGAGGAAAATTTTAACTAAGAAATTGTAGTAGACTTTTGTACCCTTATTTTGATATAAAGAACACAAAGTTTCATAAAGTATATGATTTTTTATGATTTTTACAAATAGCATGAAATGCAGTTTCTGACTTTGAATTTACTGTTTTTGCAAATGATACCTAATGAAGTGATTGAGAATATTTCTCACTTTTTAAGTTGTATTTTGAAAAAATAAAGATCATATTCAAGCTTAGATGAGATGCGAACTCAAGATATATACATATATATATATATATATATATGAGATTAAGGATGTTAAGATTGATTCAAAATGAATTATAGGAAAATGATAAGCTGAATTTTCAGTGATGAATTTTTAAGAGATTATGTTTTATTCTTTATTAACTTGTATTGAGGAGGTTTTGGTGAATATGAAAAGTGTATTGTGAAAATGAATTGTTTGAGATTGTTCTTATTGATGAATAAATAAATGAAAGAATTTGTATAAAATATGAATACATGAAATTGAGATTATAAGTTATAAGGGTATGCGTACCCAAATTGTTGATCATGACAGATGTTAGTCTAGAGACTAGGCGAGACCCTAGTAACCGGCAATATAAATAAAGGAAATTGATAACTTACCAGTGTGGGTTAAGTATCTCTTGAGAAGTAGCCAGCTTGGGCTAACTTTCTCTCGTGTTGATTTAAATCAGGTAGGGTATGCTAGCTCTAGGTTATGATGACTTAAACTAAAACTTAAGGACATGCACTAAGGGGAGATGTGATGAAGTATGGGTAAATATGAGTATGAGGGCTTAAATAGCGCGGTGGGAGGTATCTCCAGAACTACCGGGGTTGAGGCTCGCGGTCAGGGATATTACTGCAGAATTACTGCGATCAAGGCGACCCTCGTGGGGTGTTTGTGTGATGAGGTACCGATGACAGCACAGTGTGAGTTTTGTCTTTAGAATTATCGGGGTGTTAGGCATGATGGCCGATAATCACTCACGATGGGGGAACGACTCTCAAGAATTACCGGGGTCATAGCTCGTGGTGTGAGTATTCGCCTCCAGAATTACTGGGTGTGAGGCAGTGTGTCCAAAATCACTTGAAGTGGGAGTGCGATAGTCAAGAATTATCGTGGTGATACTAGATACTCACAGAATATTTAAAACATACACTAGTCACCATATTAGAAATTCATGGCTAGAGATTAAAACCATTAATGTGGAGTACGTAGGTGCTTGCCCTCGGACCTATGTAGGATGGTGTGCATAGAATCCGAACAAGTATGCATTAGTGTCATTATAGTATAACATCTGCATTAGGCATTAAGTCATATCATACACTGACATATTTAGAATAGTCACTCATTACACTTTTTATATGCATTCAGGTTTGTGATTGTTAAAGTAAAAGATTTCGTTATAATACAGCATAGAGAGGATCACTGTTTATAATATTGCGTCGGGTGTAAGCAACTAACGTGCCCATAGATTTTCAGTACATGGCTTGATTGGATTGTCAAGGACTTAAAGACGGTTGATGATAAAGATTATATTCATGATTAGAGCTTCTGATATTAGAGTTTTATTTCATGTTTTATTTCATTTATCTTCCGCTGTATAACTCTATAATAAATTTTGTTGTGTAATAAAAAGTTTTAATTTCCTTGTAAGATTGTACGAAAAGAAGTAAAAGATTCTGTTGTATACGAATTACATGTATATGCAATTCAAGGTGTTACAAGTGTACAAGGGTCTAGGGATGGCAATCGCACCGATTTGGCCCACCGGTCTGCCCAAACCAGCCCTGTCGGGCCTTGAACCAGCCCACGGGCCTAGGCCAAACTGGGTAAAATACCCCATTCGGTTCAGATCTTGATTTTGGCCACCCTGGCCCAGTCGAACTGGAATGGGAAGCACGGGCCTGCCTGGACTGGCCCGAACCACTGCGGTTCGAGCCTACCTTAGGCTAGCCTGGTGGCCCAAACCTAGGCCGACCGTTGGGCAACGACAGCCTTGCTTGCTGTTTTCTTTATTTTTGTTTTTTTTTCTTTGAAAACTCCATTAACAAAATAATAGCCCCCCCCCCCCCCCCCCCCCACACACACACACCATCACCACCACCACCAAAAACTTAAAAAAAAACTCTATAAACTACTAGTTTTGAAAGGTATTTTAGGAATTTCTATGTTTTTGAAAATTTATAAAATACCCATCCCATTCCATGCAAAATATTCACACCAAACAATTCTTATTCTCTGTACCATACTCTCTCAATTTCAATATAAAATCGAAGCAAACAATTCTCTCAACTCTCAAGCATCTCAAATTATTGCAAATAATTTTTTCAATAAGGATTCAAGAAGAATTCTAGAAACATTCAACTCAACAATTTCTTCTCAAATTACAATTGCAAATCTTTTAGTCCAAAACGGTTTTTTATTTAATTGTTAATTTTTGTTAGTTATACAATTGCAAATCTTTTAGTCCGGTTACGGTTTTTTATTTAATTGTTAATTTTTGTTAGTTATCTATTTCTTTCTTGTTAATTTCTTCCCCAATATTTTGTCATTTCAATTATATCAATTTCATATTATAATGGCATCACACAATTCTTCATGTAGTGACCATAGCCAAAGTGGGAAAGAATCCACAAACACTTCTCGCGCTTGTTATGTTCCCCAATTTGATAGTGATAGTATTAGATATTTTGGGTTTATTTCCGAATTTTAGAGTATACCCGTCCCACACTACGAGAATGAAATTCTTGTAGAAGAGACCAAAACACAAATCCCCAACATTCCAACTCCTTCCTGAAAACATACAAGACAAATTTCCAATGTACACAATCATTTTCCATGGCACCAATCTTCCTCTGATCCAGCCTTTGGGACTATGGTATGTAACAAGTGCCAAAAAGCCTAAAAATGGAAAATGGGTACTGGGAGGGATAAACTAAAGTGCCACCTAGATAGTGCACACCGGGAACTTGCTAAGGATAGTCTTACACAATAGAAAATTAACCCACAGACATGCCATGTAGATAGTCATAGCTATAATCATGAGCTCACACATATGGAAATGGCCAAATTAGTGATAAGGATGAGTTACATTTTTTATATTCCGAGAGTAGGAACCTATAGGAATTTAACCAGACCACTCTAAAGTCTAAACCCCCACTACAAATGAATTGCTATAAATACCCTAAAATTCGAATGCGAAAAATTATTTGCACAAATTAAAGATGTTTTACTTGCTACTTAATTTGTATTGTTTAACATGTAAAATATCAATAACTTGCGACTGTTGGAAAGGTATTAATGATGTTCCAATGATGGACATAACTTTTCATTAGATTTATACTGATTGGATTCTTGAAAGAGGATCATAGCGTATAGATATATACATAGCATCCCCATAGTGGTGCGACTGTTGGAAAAGTATTAATGATGTTCCAATGATGGACATAACTTGTCATTGGATTGATACTGATTGGATTCTTGAAAGATGATCATAGCATATAGATATATAGCATCCCCATAGTGGTGCGAAGATCGCAACACAAATTATTCAAGCATACCTCAAGTTTGGTATTTCTGATAAAATTCTTTGT
Source organism: Hemerocallis citrina (assembly GCA_017893485.1). Lineage (NCBI taxonomy): Eukaryota > Viridiplantae > Streptophyta > Magnoliopsida > Asparagales > Asphodelaceae > Hemerocallis > Hemerocallis citrina. The sequence continues at coordinate 231,537,632 of CM030364.1, read as the reverse complement.
ATTAGCTTTGATAACACCGCCAATAATAAAAAGGCGGTTCTTACATTACTTAATTATATTTTTTCTGTAAAATCCTACAATTTTAAATAATATTTTAGAGTTTATAAATGAATTAAAATGAATTTTTGTGATTTAATAAATATTTTTCTGAAATTTATCTTTTTGCACGTGCAAAACGTGTACAAATATTTATCTTGGGAAACAAAAAGTCAGAAAATCTATTTGGAAAATCTAAAATTTATTAGTAGATATTATTTATAAATTTTCTGAATTTTTATGAATGATTTATGTCATATTTGCAAATATTCAAAAATGAAGGACTTTTGCGCAAAATTACCACTTGGAGTAAAAATGTAACATTTATTAACTTTCCAAACCCTAGTTATCTATTAACCTAACCTATACCTACTCCTTTATCTTACTTTGTTATCTTGTGTTGTTTCTTTCCTTTTGATACTGTTTATTCTCTTTCATGTATTCCATTTGACATCATTGTTTCCCACTTCTTCCTTCTTATTCTGGTGTTGCCACATTTCATTTCTCTCCCTCTAGTTCTCTGTTTTGTTATCCCGATAAGTTTATTTTTGCCTTGTCCAATGTACCACCTAAGCAAATTTCGAGGACGAAATTTTGTTGTAAGGTAGGTAGAATTGTAACCCCTATTAACTTTCCAAACCCTAATTATCTATTAACCTAACCTATACACTAACCCTAACCCTACTCACTCTCAACCCAGCCATCACCCTTCATCCCCTACCTCTCCCTCCTTTGCATCTCCTGAACCCATCTCGCTCATATCCTTTCTCCTCGTCATCCCGCTCATCCCCTACTTCCTAAGCCCTCGTCTCCATTCCGTCGAGCCACCTTCTCGTCGTCTCCATCGAGCCATCATCTTCCTCCTCTGCTCGACTCATCACCACCCCACCGCAACTCGTCATCACCATCCTGCCGCAACCTCCTGCCCAGCCGTCGAGCCACAGTTGACCGCCGAAGCCGCCCCCTGCCGTCTCCACCTTCTTCTCCCCTATTTTCATTTCGAAAACAGAGCTTTCTCGCCTATAATGCTCGTGTTCTCTGTGTGCCACTTGCAATCACCCCGAGCTCCTCCTAAATCGTCGTCGAGCCTCTCGCAGCAACTCCCGTGCACCGTCTTGAGCTCCACCTCCGTCGACAAACACCCTCGCTGTCGCAGAGCATACCTCCCCTGGCTCTATTTGGATGGTCAAGCCATATCAGCCATCGATCTCCTCTTGATCATCTTCATCATCATCAAGCTTTTCTAGCCGTTGATCCTCTTGATTGATCATCAAGTCCATCAGATCTTGATGATTTGAATTCTGACCATCGGATCTACTTCGTGATCATCATCAAAATCTTGATCTTGATCTTGATCTCTTGGATCTAGTTGTCTGATTATGTTCGTGATCATCTTGTTCGAGATCCGTTCATTGGTATTGTATTCGTGCTTGGAAATCCATTCCCGTTATTCTGTTCTTCTCATCGGTTTCGTCGTCTACACCCCAAGGCAAGTAACTTGTATAAATTTTGTTTGCATATACAAGTACTAAATACCCCATATAGTGTAGTTGCTTCAAGATCTAGTCTCATGAAAACCCGTGTTATATCTTGTCTCTATGTGTTGATCCATCCGTAGTTATCTCATTACACACACAACATGAAATAACTTAGAAATAATAAACTCTTGATGTATACATGCATGTTGTTCGTGATTTATGAGGTGTTGTATGATCTTGTATGCTTGATCTGTTGGTAGTACTATGACTTGTTGTAGACTCGTTAAATACCTTATACCATGTTGCTTGGACATCTAGTATATCATATTTTGCATTTTGTTATGACTTGGATGTGTTTCATATGAACTAGTTGATTTTATGCATGAATGATATTTTCAGTTTTTACTGTTATTCCGTTTTTGATCAGTATTTTAGACCCTATTAAGGTCAGTAAATGAAAATTATTTGTGAATATGAATCATAGCTATTGCTGTATATTTTTCAGAATTTCTGACAGACCTCAGTTTCGATTTGTGAGTTGCAAGTTATTGCTGTTTTACTACAGAAGTTAGAAAATTCCAGATTCAGTTTTTGTATGAATTCTGTAGTGATTTATGTTTATACTGATGTTAAAGATAATATTTTGATCTAATAATTTGTTGGGTATAACTATACTTGATTGGGATTAACTCCTAATTTTTATGGATTTAATTAATGACTTTTACAAACTATTCTATGCTTACAAACAACTACTATACTTCCAGAATTTTCATGCTGTTCAGTAAAGAACCTCAATTTCAACCTGATTCTAATTGCTGTTGATAAAAATTTTGTGAATATGAAACGTAGCCTACTGTATCTATTTTATAACCATTTTAAAGGATCTGGATTTCAATTTATATTTTGTAATATATTGCTGTTTTAGTATTGCTGTATCAAGAGTTTCAGATTTACAAATTTGCTGCATCTTGCTGTCTTCTGATTTTATTTGACTTTACTATCCATGTTGGAATATTATGAAAATTTATTTTCTAATACTAAACATACTAGGGAATACCCCAGAATTTCTTGGATTTAATCAGTAAGTTTTTATGCCGTTTTCCTGTTTATGAACACAATCTTGTGATTTCTGGCTGAACATATTTTCTGTATGTAATGTTGTTTTGAACCCTATTTCTGGAATTATTATATGAATTATTTATATTTGTTGGATTCGGTTGAGAGTCTACTTTCCAGATTTTCTGACAGATCCATATTTGCATGTTTGTGGCAACGGGAATCAGATTTGGTGCAGTAGTGTTCTGTTGTCCAGAATTGAAAGTCTCATTGTCCTAGTCTTTTATGAGTTGTCTGTCACCTGTATATGTTTATCTTCCGACCTGAACCTGTTACTTGTTCATACCATATTATTCTTGCCCTATTTTGTGACATGTATATGACTGTTTGATAATAATAACAAATAATCAAGTCGGGATTTAAGAGAAAGATCTAGTAATGGACAATATAGGAGCTTGTACTCGGAAGGAGACTCGTATTTTTCGTGTGACATATTTACCGACAAAGTTACCGATCAAGTTTACCGACCAAGTTAGATATATGTTACCGATCAATTTTACCGACCAAGTTTGTCACATGTTACCTATCAAGTTTACCGACCAAGTTTTGTAGTCCTATGAAAACCCGAGTACATGACTTATAAAATCCCCTAAATCTAAACGCAAACTTGTTTGAATGTAGCAACCATGTGGAAAATAGATGAAACGCATGAAGTGCTACCTAGATTGAAATAAATACAAGACTTGACATAACATGACATCTGTTACATGCTTACCTGTACATGGTACCTTTTTACCTGCTTGCATGATACTTGACATCTGTTACAAGTTACCTGTACCCTGTTAGCATATCATGTTACTTGATTATATTTCCTGATTTATGTTAGTCACTTTATTTTGTTGTTACATCATTTCCATGCTATACTTTCTTCCGTTGTCACTCTATCTTGTTTATCTTTTCTGTACTTGTTGCCTGCACTATAAGCAGCCCGTAACTTGCATTGAAGGACATTTTGTTTCTCTTTTCTTTTCTCTACAATTTGTTAAATTACAGATTATGGTGATCAACTGCCCGATAGAGTAGGTTTTCTGAGATTCTAGTTACCGGAGTTCTTGCTATTATTAATTCCTATCGCTTATTTTGAATAAATTTATTACATGTCACTTGGATTATTTTGTATTGGGCAGTTTGTCTCAGAATTTATAACTTGTTCCAGATCTGGTTTATTTGAGATTATTAAATTTTGTTTCAAGTAAATTCTGTTGGTACATTGATTTATTCATACATGCGTGGTTAGTTCCTCCTTGTTAGCTCTTGATTATTCCTGTGAAATGTCATAAAGATCCTGACAGCTTATGAATGGTGAAAGCCATTCGTTAGACTTAGTCACGTATCCGTATTCCGTAATTTCTTTTTGGGAAGCGGGACGTGACAAAAACAACTCTAGATTTTGGTTTTCTGGGTTGTGCATATTGGCCGGCCAATTCTAGAGAGTAAAGGGATTTAACTTTACTTTATTTTAAATCAATTTGATTAACTAATATTTGGAAGGATCCATATATGTAAAGAAATGATTTTCTTGAGGAGTAATTTGTAAACTTGTGAAACCCTAAAAATTGGAATCCCGACCTATATTAAAGGTAGTAGCAGCCACTGTTTCTCTGTGGTGAACTCAAAATATATTTTTCTCATTATTTGCTGGGAGTTTAAAGCTTGGATCTTGGATTTTTTGCAAAGGAGAAGTAAGGGGATTTTCTTTGTTATTTCTTTTGTGCTTCAATTTAGTCTTCTTTGAGGTGAGTGATATTTCTTACTACTTGTTGCTGTATGATTATAAATTATTCAAGTATAATGCATGAATAGAAGTTGTATGATTATAAAATACGATGAGGAAATATAGACTTTGATGTATGAATAACCACTTAATAACTTTCATGAAGGAATATAAATCTGTGAGTAATTTCCGTGCTTAAATACACAACGATCTTCGCTTTCTTATGCCATGCTTGAATAAATCATGTTTTGAATGGATCTTGAATGTGTATGAGATTGTAGAGATGTTATTTAATTTAGTATTAAACAAATCAGTGCTTGTATGAGGAATTATCGAATTTGTGAGTGTATGAATAGATTGCAATTGGAATAATAACATCTTACATGCATATGGATGAACAAAGAATCTTTAAGTTGCTGTTTTGCTTTTGAATTCACTGTTTTGAGATTAAAGATGAAGATTTATTGTTGTTTTGAATTTGGAATTGAATGAGAAGTGAAAGAACTTGATGTTGAGTTAGATGGATTAAGAAGTTTTGACCAATGAATGTGTATTTCGAGATTTCTCTCAGTTTCAAACATGTTTAAATGGTGTTTTCTGTATGAGAATAATTCTTGACTGCATTTGGAAGTATTTAAACATTCATATAAGAAGTTCTTCAAAAATCTTGATTTTTTTTTGCAATAACATGATTTCGGAATTTTGTGTTCTTTGTGAGATTTATAAAATGTTTGATTTGGCATATGAACTGAATTAATTTGATCAAGAAGTACTCTTTTTGTTGCAAAATCTTCATCATTAGAATTCTTGAAATTTTGTATAAACATATATCAGTTTTTGAAAGAGTTGCAAAATTCTGGCTGTAGCAGATTCAACATGCCAGTCGACCGCAATGCATTTGAAGGCGATGTGGGATTCGACTGTCGTGCCTAGTCTGTCGCCTTTCAATGTTGTGAAGTCAACTGTAGTTGTTCTGCAGTAATTGCCGGTCGATTGCCATTATTGAAATAAGTTTCTTTGTGTACTGACAGTCAACCGCAGTGATTTGTACTGCACTTGTCGGTCGACTGCCATGATTTTTGGGTTTATTGTTTCTTTTGAACATTGTCAGTCGACTGCACTGGTTTTACACTGCATTTGTCTGTCGACTGACATGACTTGATTTTTCGCAACCTGTTTTGCTGAGTTTACTGTTCTTCGAATGATTGCTTATTCGAGTTTGCAAAGTTAATTTATCTGATTTTTAGCAATAATTGAACTTAGATTTCACCACTTTCAGAGGGTATGTATTCTCAAATTTTATCAAGTATTTAAATTATAATTCTCGTGGTTTCGAAAAGTGAACATTTCGTGAATTCCCAAAAGTATTATACTGAATTTATTCTTCACTATTTTGAGAGTATAAAATCTCAGTTTCGTTTTCACTTCGTTTCAGTATTGATAAATTATACAGTGTACTTGGGAAGTATTTGATTTTATTAACTGTTGATTTTGAGGGAAACCTCGTTATGAGTTGGATTATCTAGATTTATGGGATACCAAGAAATGTTGAGTTGATGTTTTAAGTTTTGAGACTCTAGAGGTAGAGTGGGACCCAAACACGTCGACGGTTGATACTTTGTGGATATTTTGGCCAGTGGGGCCGTGTTGTTGAATTAATTGAATTAAGTCCGGCAAGGTACACTAGCTCTAGAGGAGAATCGTAACTTAATAAATAATAACCAACATAAGGACAAGTATTAGTGGAGATATGATAGAGCTTGGAAAATGTAAGTAGAGGGGACCTGTATAGTGGACGGATGAGATCCGGGACTATAGTTGTAGTTGGGCAGTTTGATTCCGAAGGCTACAGTTATCATGCTATCTTTTGAGTTCACACGTTGAGGGACTTTTACAGTTGGGCAGTTTTATTCCGGAGGCTGGGACCTATTCATGGAATTTCGGCCTGGGATGTTCAGGGCGTCACTTACATGATGCTTGCGCAGTGAGGGTGCTAGTCTATCTGGTAGATACCGGGACGTAGGCCTATTCGCGGAGTATTCTAGATCTTGTTCCTATCACCGTAGTAAGATTAGTTGCATAACAAGGGATTAACCGTATAAAGTGGAGAACGATAAGGGCTTGTACCGGACATATGTAGAGTGGGATGTATAGAATCCGACAAGTATGCATTAGTAATCATTATGTGCATTTGTGTTTTCTTGACTTGTATTATGCATGCTTGTTTTCTGTTTCCTTACACTTGACACTTAGCCTAGTTTCACTTGATGATTTATGCTTCATTTATTTTTGTTTCACGTTCCATCTGTATTTACTCTGTTACAATGTTTCACTTGTTGACTTATAATTTTATTCTTTATGTTTTCATTTAAGTTTGTATTTTCTTTGAATATCGCTCACACCATTATGGCTGACCCTTATAGTTTTGGGAGTTAGGGATATCTCTAGCCTTATGTTTTACAGGTAGGTACCATTAGCATGGAGTTGGGAGTATGTGGTAGAATGTTTAATGTTATTGCATGTGTTATAAAAAAAAGACTGATTGTAAATATAAAATTGTAATCCAAGGTGTTTTAATTCTCCTGTGCTTTGTAAAAGAGTAGATGTAATAAAAGTTTTAAATTTCCCTGTATTTTGATGCTATGTTTATGATTACAATTGAGGTTGATTCTGGAATTTGTGCCACGTATTTCTAAGTTTATTTATTAGAAATTCAGGGCTCTACATTTTCCTTCAAAGCCTAAAATTTTTCATATTAAATATGCATGTCATGTCCTTAACTTGTGTGTAAGATGCATTGAAGATAGTAGAACCATGTATATCTGCAATTAAAAATGTGTGCATTATATAAATTTAAGTGGTCCTCGTAAAAAATAATTCAAACAATAATGTAAGATTAAGGGAATAAGATTCAAAAAATTTCCTACAGATGTTCAACACAGTTGGTATTCTACTTTCTACCTACTTCAAGTTGTTAGTGAATATAAAAAGGTTATACTTAGTTTTTGTACTACAAAAAACATGAATGGCTTTGCCGTGACTGAGCATTTTTGGTTGTATGCCGAACATTTGTTGCAATTTTTACAACCTTTTAAAAACACAAAGGAAAAAAAGGCCCTCTTATGACTCCACTTCTAGTAATATTTTTCTTACAGTAGTTAATATGATGACATTTTTCAACTTAATATGCATGACCCTTACAATTCCGATATTGTTCAACCCACTTTTAATAAATTTATGAAAGATTTTCATCCTCTTCCTATGTTGTATTGTATTTGTAGTGTATTTGATCCTTGTATCAAGTTAGAGGGTGCAAAGAATATGATTTCAGTGTTTATGATATGGTTAAACTTGAAGATAGTGATGATTTTGATGTTGATGCATTTAAGGTTAAATTTGAGTCAATAGTATAGAATTTGTATAATACTTAGGATAACACTTTTGCATCTCCTTCTCATAGTCATATTACAACAAGTACAACATCGTTGTTTGCCAAAGGTAAGGATTTTGAGAAAGAAAAGGAATCGCCTGACACCGGAGTCTTTGGAGATGCTAGTGTGCTGTACAGATTGGATGAAAGCGGAAAAGAGGATGCAAGAAATATTAGAAGGCTCGAATGGTAGCAACACTCCAGAAGAGGAACAATGAAAATGAACTATCGGAGCCTGAAGACTAAAAAATTGAAGAATATAGCAGTGGAAGCTCCACTACAACAAAATCATGCTACCCCGACGTTTCTATCCCGGCGTTTGAGTAGAAACGTTGTAGTAGAACCACAGGAAAAAAGGGAAAAATAATTCTTCTCCTATACCGGTGTTTTTATAAAACGTCGGGGTATTTACAGATATTTTCTCTCAACCTCGTATTCCCACTCTCCCAATTTTCATTTTCTCCCTCTCTCTCTCCTGCTCACTCATGAACCCAACCCTCCATCGCCGTCCCCCTCCCCCTCCACCATCTTCGTCGCTGTCCCCTCCCCCTCCCCCGTCGCTCTTCACCATTGTTGTCACCCGCCCCCATCTCCTCGCTCTCTCTGTCTCAACCACAAACCCTAGCCTGCCCCAAATCACCCGACCACCACACTCGTCGCAGTCGTGCCCCCTCCGTCGTCGTCGTCCCCCGCCCCCCGTCGGCGTGCCCCATCACCGTCGTCGTACCCCCACACCCCTTGGTAAATGAATTTCAAATGATTTGGTTTTCCATATTTAGATTAATTTAGATGTGCAGATCAATGTGAACGGTTCGGATCGTCAATGTGAACGCCCGAAGGCCTAGTGCACAACCGAAGCTTTCCCTATATATATATATATATATATATATATATATATATATATATATATATTTGCAAATTGGGCTTCTTTCTCTGTGATAAAGATGTGAACTTTAGAAAAAGATGTGATTTTTATAGAAGACCGAGGTGGGTCGCATTTGCGTTTCTTGAATTCTTTTTAATTGTCATGGAATTAGATGGGTTGGGGGCTGTATTGGGTTAGATCCTGTAGGTTTTTGATGTTTGAGAATGGGAGAATTTGGTGATTTCAAAGAGGAATTTTGTTGTTGCTTAAGAAATTTATGATCTTTCTTGTAATGGGTTTGGTTGTTTTAGGGAATATCTCTGATTATTATAGTAGGAATTTGATCCTAATGTGTGGTATGAATTGAGAAGTGGAATTGTAGGACATAAACATTGTGGATAGGTTTAAATTCTTTCAAGTATGCTTATGGCGAAACTTTTACAGAATTTGATTAGATCAATGAAGTAATGGAAGAATATGCTATATCACTCTGATGCCATGCAATAACTATTAGGATTAAAGCCCAAATTTATTGTTCGACATACATTTAATTGCCTTCTTATTTTTGGCATCAGGCAAGAGATATTCCATGTGGTACTAAAGGTGGTGTTATGATCTGTTTCGATAAGATAGAGGTACATAATTGGTTATTATCAATATTAAATTTCTCAATCATGATGGTTACTCTTGTATTAGTTATAAAGTATACAGTATAACACTTGAGCAATATTAGGATCTTTTTTGTGCAGTTTAGTATATATTGTTGATAATGAGACTTACATCTTTTCCTTTAAGTTATGACTTTCGAAATAATTTAAACTCAGAAAAACGATGATTAAAGCTAAATTCGTCTTCATTATATTTGTTGATATACGGTGAAATTTATTGCAAGTTATGACTTTCGAAATAATAAAACACAGAAAATGATGATTAAAGCTAAATTTTGTCTTTATTATATTTGTTGATATACGAGAAAATTTCTAGATAGATTCTATAATTCTTTGTTAGAGTTGAAATGCCTTTAATTAATAATCATGATTTCTTTTTGTTTCTAAATTTATGTTTGCAGACTAAATCTATGGCATGTTTGGTACAATTTTGATCCCCTCAAGCTTCCCACGGTGACTCCATGGCATGCTTGGTATGAGGACGGTCAGGTATGATCATTAAATGACCCTTTCATCACCAGAACAATAATAATTGGTTATAGCTATTTTATATTACCTTTAAGAAACAGATAAAAGGATACTCTAATAACTCTTCTTTTCCTTTCTAATTAATTTCTCGTGTCCTAGGTCTTGTATTGAAAATAATATTACATGAAAGAAATGTTACTTAACAGTTGGACACCAAAGACTTCCAAACTTAATTGAACACATTTTTTGATTCTTAGCAGAAATAGATAATGAATTCATGTTTGTGAATATATAAATTTAAGTATCTTTTGTTATCGAAGGAAATTTAATTTCAATAAGATGTATAAAATAAATACCTAAAATTTTCATTCAACATATTTCTGAATGATCTTCTTTTATAAGGTACGTAGCTTAGAGCATCTGTAGTCGTTTGCTAAATATCGATAATATGCATATTTAGCTAAAAAATGCGCTGCACTCGTTTGCCAAATATCCATATTATCGATATTTTGCTACAGTCGTTTGCTATAAATGAGAATCGATTTAGCTTTTATTCATATTTGAGCGACGGCACTCGAAGTGCCGTCCCACAAAAAAAATATTTTCTTTTTCGTCAGACGGCACTTCAAGTGCCGTCACTTGATTTATTTTATTTTATTTTCAATTAAAAAACCCCAAATCCCTCGGACGGCACTTCATGTGCCGTCCTTTGATTTTTTAATTTTTTTTTTCAATTAAAAAAAATCCCAAATCGCAGGCCCAAATCCTCGGACGGCACTTGAAGTGCCGTCCGGAGTTTTTTGTAATGTTTAATTTTTTTTTTGCAATTTTTGAAAATGTTTTTGCAATTGTTTAATTTTGTAATTTATTTTGAAAATGTAATTTTGTAATTTATTTTGAAAATGTTTGCAATTTTTGAAAATGTTTTTGCAATTGTTTAATTTTTTTGCAATTTCTGAAATGTTTTTGTAATTTTTTCGTAATTTATGAAATGTTTTTGTAATTTTGTAATTTATTTTGAAAATGTTTGCAATTTTTGAAAATGTTTTTGCAATTGTTTAATTTTTTTGCAATTTCTGAAATGTTTTTGTAATTTTTTCGTAATTTATGAAATGTTTTTGTAATTTTGTAATTTTTTTAAAAACCAAATTCCTCGGACGGCATTTGAAGTGCCGTCCGGAGGTTTTTGTAAATTTCAAATTTTTTTTGCAATTTTATGAAATGTTTTTGCAAATTTTTAACTTTTTTTGCAATTTCTAAAATCTTTTTGTAATTTTTTGTAATTTTTTGGTAATTACTGAAATGTTTTTGTATTTTCCGGAAAAGTGGAAAATGACCAAAATTTTTTCACTTACCTGTTGGACGGCACTTCATGTGCCGTCCCTTCTTTCGACGCTTTTTTTTTCCCTTTCTCCGACGGCACTTCATGTGCCGTCGCTCCAATTATTATTAATATTTTTTTATTTTCGCGCTCGGACAACACTTCGAGTGCCGTGCCACCAAATTTAATGTTTTTTTATTCTGTTTTTCTCCGACGGCACTTCATGTGCCGTCGCTTATTATTTTAACATAGAAAGCTAAAAAATAGCTTTAAACGAGTGCAGAAAAAGTTCGATTTCTATTTCTATTTCTATTTATCCATATATTCATATTTTTACATTCAACGACTACAGATGCTCTTAGTAAGTACAGTGGAGATGTTGCAAAAATCACAAACACTAAAAAGTCCTTGAAATGTTCCTACTAGCTCCTACTTTGAAACTCGGTAGTTGCATTGAAGAAGGTTAAGGAATTTATGAATACATTCACAATTTTCTTGTCAAACGTCGCCAGTTGTATGGGCGAAACTCTGGGTTGTAAGGTGGAGGATTGTGAGATTTATTTTTATATTCTTTGTCATGCCCCACTTCCCAAAAAGGAATACGGAATACGGATACATGACTAAGCCCAACGAATGATTTTCATCATCCATAAGTTGTCAGGATATTTACAATATTTTACAAGAATAATCAGAGTCGGAAGCAAGAAAAGTCAACCAAGCATGCACATATGAATCAAAATACCAACAAGAATACTTGAAACCAAAATATTATAATCTCAAATAATCCAGATCTGAATAAGTCAATATCCTGGGTCATATTGCCCAAATATAAATAAATCCAAGTAATCAAGTACAATTGTTAAAATAAGCAACAAGAAATAAGAATAGCAAGTTTCCAGCACTAATATCTCATATCACCAACTCTATCTGGCAGCTGATCATCCTGGTCTACAATTAAATAAGTTGCAGGAATAGAAAAAAGAAAACAAACACCCGCCAATGCAAGTTACGGGCCGCTTGTAGTGCAAGATACAAGTACATGGAAAGGGATAAACAACATAGCATGGAATAGCCATGATATCAAAATATAACAACTAGCATGGCAAGATGAACAAGTGTAAGTGGCATGTATCAAGTATCAAGTAAACAAGTACCATGTAAACAATTAACAAGTATCAAGTGTCAAGTATCATGTATCATGTATCAAATATCAAGTATTAAGTAATCATGTATCATGTTCAAGTGTCATGGTCAAGTCTTGTAGTTATTACTATCTAGGTAGCACTTCATGCGCCTCAGGTTTTATTATATGATTGCCACATTCAAACAGTTTCGCTTTAGATTTCATAGTGTATCATAGAAGGTAGTGTACTCAGGGACATGTATCAAGTAATCGAGCTCCAAGCTCCAAGTATCATGTATCATGTATCACGTGTCAAGCGTGCAAGTAATCACGTTTCAAGCGTGCAAGAGTCAAGTAATCATGTGTCGAGTTGTGCATGTAATCACGTGTCAAGTATCAAGTATCAAGTCATCACGTAGGATCTGTGGATCTCCTTCCGAGTACACGTTTCTGTATTTTCCACTATTAGATCTTTCCCTTAAACCCTGGCTTGGTTATTTATTATTATTATCAAACAGACATGTGCGTGTACAAAACAGGGCAAGAATAATATGGCATGATCAAGTAACAAGTTCAGGTTGCAAGATAAGCATGTACAGGTGAAAGTAAACACATAAAGGATTAGAACAACGAGAATTCTAGTTCAGGACAACAAGATAGTACTGCACTAAAACAGGGATTCCCGTTACTACAAACATGCAAATCTAGATCCGTCAAAAAATATGGATTATAGACTCCCAGTCGAATCCAGAAAATATATATAAGTCATATAGTATTTCACAAAAATATAACTCAAAACATATTTGAAACCAGAAAACATGTTCAGCCAGAAATCAGAAGATTGTATTCAAAGTCAGGAAAACAGCATGAAAACTCATTAAATAAATTCACGAAAAATCTGAAGTATTCCCCTATATGTGCAGCATCAGAGTATAATGTTTCAAAATTTTCCCATATAAATAGAGTAGTCAAGTAAAATAAGAAAACATCAAGATACAGTAGTTTTGTAAATCTGGAATCACAAACACTGCAGTACGAAAATAGAAATATCTCACAAACCATAAATTGAAATCCAAATCCGTCAAAAGGGTGATAAAATAGGTACAGTAGTATAACTTTCATATTCACAAATTTTTTACAAACAGCAAGTAGAATTAGGTCGAAAATCAGTTTCTTTACTGAATAGTATGAAAATTCTGCATGTATAGTATTTGTTTGGAAAATTCTGCAAGTAGAATTCAGGGTTAATCCCAATCAGGTCTAGTTGTATTGTGCAAAATATTGGATCAAAATAATACTTTTAATGAATAAAATAGATTACTCTTCAGAATTCATTGAAAACAAAATCTGAAAATCTCTCTACACCTCTGTAGTAAAATAGACATAACTCACAAACCATAAAACGAAACTGAGATTTGTCAAAAGGATTGGAAAATAGATAGAATTCTCTACAGTTCATGTTCACAAAATATTTTCAAATACTGACCTTAATAGGGTCTAAAATATTGATCAAAACGGAAAAAGCGGCAAAACTGAAAATATCCTTCTTGACCAAAATCAACTAGTTCACCTAAAACTCATCCAAATTATAACCAAACATGAAATATAGTGTACTAGATGTCCAAACAACATGGTATCTGGTATATCACAAGTCCACAACAAGTCTACCATGAATAACACGAACAAGCACAAGATATCATATGAACAACACGTATATATACAACAAGAAGTGGTCAACCCTAGGTTATTTCATGTCATGTGTGTCGTGAGGCAACTATGGTCAAATCAACACAATAGAGACAATATCAACAGGAGAATTCACTCACAAATTGTCTCTAGAACCCAACTACTTGTATTACACAAAAAAAAGAATATAAGTTACTTGCTTTAACCGATGACGAAAACGACGATGATCAAGAATAACGGGAACAAATTTCTGGAACACGAAATCAATCGAACGAATAACGCAACAATGAACGAACGAACCCACGAACACAAAAACAAACACGAACTACGAACGAGAACCACTCCAATCGATAGGACGAGCACGGGGAAGCGCGTGCACACCACAAAAAAACACGTCAGCAAGAGGGAGAGACGATGGCAGCGGCAGTGACTACCGTTGTTGCTGTTGGTTGTTGTCAGTGCCGGAGGGAGACGAACATAGGGTGGCACTGCGGTGCGCCCTTGCTGTTGCTGCTGACTGGCAGCGGAGCAACAAGAGAGGAGCATGGGGTTGCATCGCTGCAGTCAGGTTCGAGTGCGCAGGGAGAGAGAATGAGCAGAAGAGAAGGAGACCAGGGACAGCGGGGGGTTGCACTGGTTGCGGCAGGGGACATGGAGGAAGGTCGGGTGTGAGAACAGGAGGTCGGGGTTTCGGTTTAGGATGAAGAGGCGGCTGATAGGGTTGGAGGAGAACGGGAGTGCATGGGTTTTATATATATAGGGGATAGGTTTTAGGGTTATGCAGATGGTGTAAATCACCCTAGGGGGGTGAGTAGGGTGATCGTGAGGAATTAAAAAAATTAAAATAAAGTAAAGTAAATGCAAGAGTGATAAGAAAAGAAAACACAGATGACACAGCGATATAACGTGGTTCGGCCCCTAGGTCTACGTCTACACCACCTACTTGTAGCAATTCTCCGCCACAAGCATTCTACTATACTCAAAACCCTTGTACAGTGATTCTCGGATTCAGGCCGAGTGACCTATTACACCCACAGGACTTCTAATCCAAGTCCCATCAATCTCACCGAAGTGGAAAAGAAATGAAAAGAAAACCTCAAGATCGTTAATGATCTTAACTGAAGAATACAACTAAATAAACGCTCACACTCGGATTGATTTACTGAAGGAATAGTTCTCAATAATTTTATCAGAAGTAATTAGGTGAGGAAGACATAATGGATTCATCAATATTAATAGACGGGGAAGAGTATCAGTCCAAAAATGGAAACGATACTTTCCAAGAATATACACAGCGCAATGTGCGGTCGACCGTCATATTGGTGTGGTCGACCGTTCAGCTCTCTGACATAAAGTAGAGAGGTGAAAGGTCGACTGCTTCTTAAACAACTCATGGTTGCGGTCGACTGCGATGCGGTCGACCGGTCACGAAGTGTGGTCGACCGGTCACGCGCTGTTTATTCCGAATCTACCCTGTTTTCTTACCATAAACTAATCCATCTTTAATCAATCTTATACAATTATAATCTCACGAAAATAGAAAGAAAAATTCATATCTTGATATATTCCTCTTTTTCTTGTGAACCAATTAATCAAGAATTCTTTTTGAATATCTCCTCTTTTGCTTGTGTTTGCCATTATTCTTTGTTGCTTTCCTTGTTTGTATATTTGTGAATCTCTCTTGGATCTCTTTTTGATGTTATTTGATCCTGAAAATCTGACACACTAAATTCAAACTTATTTGTATGAGTGAGCACGTTTTGTGCATACCAAACTAAGAGTCAACAGATCGGGGAGTTAACGGGTTGGGTTATAGGTGTTATCGGGTTTGGGGCTTAGGTGTATATGGGTATAAGTGTAAACAGAGTAGGGTTTTGGGTAGGCTTAAATATAAATGGATATGGGTTTATGGATCTTAGAAGTTCTATATGGGTAGTACGGGTGCAAGCAAAGGATAAAAAAACGATCCGAGAATCAAGATAGAGCAAGGAACAAAATAAAAGAGAAGAATAATATGAACAAATAAAATACTGGAGATCAAAATAGGAGTTCAATCGAACAGAGACGATCCAAAAAGAGACAACGGAAACAGGGAGATCAAATAGAAGACGACAAAAACAAATAATGAATATATTGAAAATAAAAATCCAATATGCGGCCCAAAAGAGATACAATGAGAAAAATACAACAAAAAGACAAAATACACCCAAAAATACAAAAAATGGAAAACAGGGGTTACATTCTTTTTCTATAACTGATGTATATTTATATTTTAACGAAGATTATCAATTCATCGATTTGAGCTTTAAGGTGAAAAAGTCACCTGATATATTCAAATTTTAGTTACAATTTTAGGATATTTTACCTTCCTTTCAGCTTGTATATGCATATGTTGGTGTTGGTCACTTAATTAAGAGGTAAAACAGAAAGCTTTGATACCACTTGTCAGAGATATTTACTCCCAACTCGTAGTGCTAATAGCGGAAGAGCACCACAGGTAATAGAAACTCCCAAGAAATAGATGAACTAAGAACAAGCCACCACAATATATGGATCTCACAAGAACACAACCAATATGCAGAGATAACCAATACTTCTTATTCCCAAAGAAATTCAAATATTATAAGAAAGATTACAATTCTCAATCTCTCTCTCTCACCTTTGAAACACTCGGCACAATCTCTCTTGAAGTTGAATAATGATCACGACAGAGGATTACCAAACCCTAGAGTGTACGGCTATATATATAGCCCCCAAGCAAACCCTAAAAGATAAACACAAATATAGCAAATTGGGCCTTTCTTCCGTAAGCCCAAAAGAAACAATTAGCGTCGGTTTCGGTCGACTGCCCCCCAGGCCGGTCCACCGCATCGTGCAACATCAATCAGAGGGCCGACCGATCGACCGCACCCCTAGTGTCGGTCGACCGTCCCCTCCTCTGTTGGATGCCTGCACTCGAAGAACCCCCAGTCGACTGGGTCGGTCGACCGCACCCCTGACCGGTCGACCATAACCCTCCAGACTTCACTTCTTCTTCTTGCTGTTTGTCTTCCCTTGCTTCTTTGTCTCCTCTTCTTCTTCTCCAACTTCAAGTGCCTTGTTCCTACGTGTATTTGAGGCCACAATTCCTAACAATCTTCGATTTGGACCAAATACACCACGCTTTAAAGTTATTACAATCTTTCCTCGCATTATCTCTGCCATCTCCCACTTTCATGGAAGACCCAAGTACCCCCATACTCTCATGAAGAGCACCTCCGTCACTCCACTACGTGGAGTGCCCCAACCACTCCTCATCGCCTCATGAAGGACGTGCTCCACCAATCGCATAGAGCACGAATACCAGAGAAACAATCCCCTGTGTCTGATTCCGTGTTATGAGACTTCCCACCTCGCAAGATCTCCATTAACACCGGACATGGTTCAAAGCCTCTCAATGCACCCTCTGTACTAGAAACCTTTGTGGACGACACCTCCATAAACTCTGCAGACTGTTCAACCCCTACAGTCCCATTTTTGTTACCCTCATCGACATCACCCGCATATCGATACCAGTGCTCTTTATCACACAATAGCAACTTGAAGATTCAACTGCCAATTCGCAAAGTACCATCTCTGCAGCAATGTCTTGCCCACTAGGATCACTTTCAAGGCCAGCAGCTCCTACTAAATTAGTAACATCCCCTCCACAACTAAAAAAACTGGTTGCACCCCACACAACCTACTACTCGATTCCGACTGAGAGTCAACTACAGGAGAAACGCCCCTCACGTCTCTAAGCAAATACAGCGTTCCCTCATGCTTTCCTTTTGCAATCACCCTTGAACCTGCAGCTATGCACCACTCCCCACTAACAACTGTAGTAGACAACCCCTCCTTGTTTAGCCTTCCAATCGAGATAAAATTTTCTTTCAAGTCTGGAACATGCCTTGTTTCCCGCAAGACAACACTTTGATCATCAATGGTATTCACGCGAATAGTACCAACCCCACGTACAGAACACCGGTGACCATTCCCCACGATCACATCTCCAAAAGAACCCTCCTCGTAGTCATCAAATATCTTTCTCCTCGGAGTGCAATGAAAAGAAGCTCCCGAATCAATACACCAATCTTGAGTGCCCAACTCCTCTCGAGCTGATAAGCATAGATTCTCAACAAGCCCCACTTGAGCTTTCTTTGGAGTATCTCTTTTTGGTTTCTCATGCTTCTTCTTCATATAAGCCTTGCAACTGCGCATCATGTGACCTTTCTTATGACAATACCAGCACTCAAGCACATGTCCCCCATCGCTATCATCAGACCCACTCTCAGATGAACTACTCTGATCATTTTTTCGTCGACTGCTCTTAGATCTCCCACGTTTCTTCTCAACGTACATGGCGAAATCTCTAGAAGATGATGATGGATATCTCCCATTTCTTACCCTTCTCACCTCCTCGTTCAGAATGCTACTCACCACATCCTGTAGAGTCGTCGAATCTGTCATAGTGCCTGTAATAGTCTGTTTCACCGTACCATAACTATCGGGTAAAGTAGATAGAAGTAACAATGACTGCCCCCTTTCTGAAAAATTCAAACCTGCAGCTTCCATCTGGTCGTAAACCATACAGTAATTGTTCACATGCTCTGCTACTGAACCCCCTTCCTTCAACTTCATATTAACCAATTTCTTCAGATGAAGAATTTAATTAGATGTCGACGATTTCTCATACATATCCGTTAGAATCTCCATAGACTCCTTTGTGGTCTTTGCCTTCAAGATATGAAATAACACCTTCCTACTCAGCTGCAACTGAATCTGCCCCAGCGCCTTCTGATCCAAACGATTCCACTCCGCCAAGACCTTCACATCCTTGTCTACACCTACTGGCTTCTCATCAAACAACGGACCATCAAGATCTTTCTGATGAAGATACGCTATCATCTGAATCTTCTACATCGCGAAGTCACTCCTATCGAATCTCTCGATCTTCATCTTGTTATCGGCCATATCGAACCAACTGCTCTGATACCACTTGTAAAGCACCGATACCACTTGTCAGAGAAATCTACTCCCAACTCGTAGTGCTAATTGCAGAAGTGCACCACAAGTAATAGAAACTCCCAAGAAATAGATGAACCAAGAACAAGCCACCACAATACTTTGATCTCACAAGAGCACAACCAATATGCAGAGATAACCAATACTTCTTATTCCCATAGAAATACAAAGATTACAAGAAAGATTACAACTCTCAATCTCTCTCTCTCACCTTTGAAACACTCGGCACAATCTCTCTTAAAGTTGAATAATGATCACGACATAGGATTACCAAACCCTAGAGTTTAAGACCATATATATATCCCCCAAGCAAACTCTAAAAGATAAACACAAATATAGCAAATTTGGCATTTCTCCCGTAAGCCTAAAAGAAACAATTAGCATCAGTGTCGGTCGACTGCCCCCCAGGCCGGTCCACCGCATCGTTCAACATCAATCCAGAGTGCTGACTGATCGACTGCACCCCTAGTGTCGGTCGACCATCCCCTCCTCTGTTGGACGCCTACACTCGAAGAACCCATAGTCAAATGGGTCGGTCGACCGCACCCCTAACTGGTCGACCGCAACCCTCCATACTTCACTTCTTCTTCTTGCTGCTTGTCTTCCCTTGCTTCTTTGTCTCCTCCTCTTCTTCTCCAACTTCAAGTGCCCCGTGCCTAAGTGTATTTGAGGCCACAATTTCTAATAATCTCCCACTTAGACCAAATATACCATGCTTCAAAGTTATTGCAATCTTTCCTCGCATTATCTCTGCCATCTCCCACTTTCAAGGAAGACCCAAGTACCCCCCACTATCATGAAGAGCACCTCCATCACTCCCCCACGTGGAGTGCCCCAACCACCCCTCATCGCCTCCTGAAGGATGTGCTCCACCAATCGCATAGAGCACGAATACTGGAGAAACAATCTCCCGTGTCGGATTCCGTGTTATGAGACTCCCCACCTCGTAAGATCTCCATCAACACCAGACATGGTTCAAAGCCTCTCAATGCACACTCCGCACTAGAAACCTCCGTGGATGACACCTCTACAAACTCCACAGACTGGTCAACCCGTACAGTCCCAATTCGGTTACCCCCATCGACATCACCCTACATATCGATACCAGTGCTCTCTATCACACAAGAGCGACTTGAAGCTTCAACTGCCAATTCGCAAAATACCCTCTCCGCAGCAACGTCTTGCCCATTAGGATCACTTCCATGGACAGCAGCTCCCACTAAATTAGTAACCTCCCCTCCACAACTGAAAGAACTCGGTTGCACCCCACACAACCTACTACTTGATTCCGGCTGAGAGGCAACTACCGGAGAAACGCCCCTCACGTCTCTAAGCAAATAAAGCGTTCCCGCACGCTTCCCTTTTGCAATCACCCTTGAACCTACAGCTATGCACCACTCCCTACTACCAACTGTAGTAGACAATCCCTCCTTATCTAGCCTTCCAATCGAGATAAAATTTTCTTTCAAGTCGAGAACATGCCTTGTCTCCCTCAAGACAACACTTTTATCATCAATGGTATTCACGCGAACAGTACCAACCTCATGTACAGGATACTGGTGACCATTTCCCATGATCACATCTCCAAAAGAACCCTCCTTGTAGTAATCAAATATCTCTCTCATCAGAGTGCAATGAAAAGAAGCTCCCAAATCAATACACCAATCTTGAGTACCCAACTCCTCTCGGGTTGATGAGCATAGATTCTCAACAAGCCTTACTTGAGCTTCCTTTGGAGTATCTCTCTTCGGTTTCTCTTGCGTCTTCTTCATATAAGCCTTGCAACTGCGCATCATGTGACCCTTCTTGTGACAATACTAGCACTCAAGCCCATATCCCTCATCGCTGTCATCAGACCCACTCTCAGATGAACTACTCTGATTATTTCTTCTTTGACTGCTCTTAGATCTCCCACGTCTCTTCTCAACGTACATGGTGGAATCTCTTGAAGATGATGATGGATATCCCCCGTTTCTCACCCTTCTCACCTCCTCGTTCAGAATGCTATGCACCACATCCTATAGAGTCGTCGAATCTATCATAGTGCCTGGAATAGTCTGTTCCACCGTACCGTAACTATCGGGTAAAGTAGACAGAAGTAATAATGACTGTCCCCTCTCTAAAAACTTCAAACCTGTAGCTTCTATCTGGTTATAAACTATACAGTAATTATTCACATGCTCTGCTACTGAATCCCCTTCCTTCAACTTCATATTAACCAATTTCTTTATATGAAGAATTTGATTAGATGCCGACGGTTTCTCATACATATTCGTGAGAATCTCCATAGCCTCCTTTGTGGTATTTGCCTTCGAGATATGAAATAATTCCTTCCTACTCAACCCCAACTGAATCTATCCCAGTGCCTTCTGATCCAAACTATTCCACTCTGCCAAGACCTTCGCATCCTTGTCTGCACCTATGTAACGCCCCGAATCCCAAATTACTGGATTCGAGATGTTCTACAGGATCTTTTCGCTTCCTTCACATACAATTTTACAAGGAATTTTAAAACTTTTCTTTTACATCAGAGTTTACAACACATTACATTTGAATTTACACAGCGGAAGCAAAATATACAACATTTACATAAATGAATAACAACATAATGAGATCTTTATGCATCCATTCCTCTTTACATGTAATTTATCCTGCATACAAAACTGTGGGTATGTCAGTTTATTCAACCGACGATAATTATACATGGCCATCATCTCTATGCCAGAAACAGTATAATGAATCTCATTTCTTACAAATCACAAACTTGTTCATAATAAGCATGTAAAATCAAAGGGAACTTTTAGAGATGTCGTGTCGTGATTGTGCACTTAATCCTTAATGCAATTTATTTGGTTAACACATGACACTAATGCACACTTGTTCGAATTCTATGCATCCCATACTACATAGGTTCGAAGGCAAGCCTCTTAATCGTTCTTCATTTTTGTAGGGTTCAATCCCCCGCCATGACTTACTCTATTTCTGTAATTCCAATGAGTATCTTAGATGATTCTATGAGTACAAGCATGTATCCTGGCCCCTGGAGTAGAATTTCGCGCCATGTCTTGACTCGTCAAGCATGCATTCTGCGATAATTCAGCCTCCTCCCTGAACACACTCCTCTTGCAGTCACCAAAACATCCCACAAGCGTGACTAGAGTCCGATCATTACTGAGTTGTGCCCGCGCCATGTCTTGACGCATCAAGCATGCATTCTGCGGCTCACACACCCGCACCGTACCCTAGCTCTCATACTCATGTTTTTCTCTCACCTTCATCACCTCCACACTATGTATTTAAGTTACATTAGAATCATGAATAAAAATCAAGCTCTAGAGTTAGCCTCTCCATCAACCGGACTTATCATTTCATTTCACTTGACCAACCTGGTCTAATTCTCAATATCATTTCATTCACTGCCGGGGAGACTTAGCTACTCCTTCGTTCAATTTCAAATTCACAATATCCAATTGAGCATCATCAGCTCGTAATTCATTTTAGAGTCTCATAGACTTTCTCATCATGATTAGCCTTTCATAATTATTCATTTAGTTCTCAATTCTCATTTATGATTCCTTTCACATAATTCATACAGCCATAACCAGAATCCATCGATAAAAGCATAAAGTTCATCATTACCAACAGTAAATAACATGAATCAAATTATCAAAAGTCCACTCTGTACAGTCGACTTGGAAGAATACCAGTCGACTTATACAGTCACGTATAGCATCATTCATAACCGCTCGGGATAGTCGACTGTTGTACACAACCAGTCGCCTGTCCCGCAACCTTCCATGTTCACAATATTGTCCCCATGACAGTCGACTGTTCGTCCGTCAGTCGTCTGTTCTAGGATTTCAAACAGCACAATTCAAAATCCAGGTCAGTCGACTTGCTACACGCATTCGGTCGACTGGACAGATCCATTTTCAATTAAAAAGAGATTAATTACAGTTCTCACATGCACTTGCATCATGGTGTCAATTTACAGTACGCATAAAGTCATGTTTCAAAAGCAGAGTCTCTTTTTTTTGTTCAGTAGTCTCTCAACATGAATTCTCACTTCACTAGTATACTCTTTCTTTAGGGAAGATATTTTAAACATGCATTCATACATATTCATAACTGTCGTACGAAGATAAAGATATGACTCTCGAATTATCATGCTGAGTCTACATAAAAGAATATCTTAATTCATGAAACTTCCAAACAGGTCGTACTCAAAATACGGTACCAGTCGGCTGACTCATATGGCAGTCGACTGTGCCGATAATTATAATTCACCATTGGTTCTTTTCCATTCATTTATTGCCTTCCCTCCATCATATGTGTCATAGGGAAAATATACATCTAACAATCACACCATCATGTCTACTCACACACATGTTCATCAGTACACTATAAGAAATATTGTCTCGTACCAGTCGGCTGACTCTTGTGGCAGTCGACTGTACCGACAATCTCGTTCTCAACATTAACAGCATGTTCAAGCAATTTCTACGGCAATCAATTCCCTTCCTATAACATGGTATCAATCATAACAATTGTAGTATTATTCCTACATTAGAAGTCCTGAGAAACACCCACCTTTTATGAAGAAAATAACGAAATCCCGCAAAGTCCTTCAATATAGCGCAGCACTTCTTGTCCCTTTGTTCCACACCGGGCTCCTCAGCAATGCTGCTTGCCTCCACAGAAACTCCCACACAACTCACAAATACTCTCTATAATCTCAGGAAATTTTAGTGTAAAAGAGATAAGGAATAGTAGGGGGTATTTATACATAAGCTAGAGTGAGATGGAGGGTGGAGATGCATTCGGAAGTTGGGAGATCAAAGGCTGAGATCAATCCGGAAGTTTGAGAAACTACCCACACCCCAAAAGCAACTACCCATGATCTAAGCCCACACACCCACAATCTGGTCAAGAAATGTGCTCATTGCACGTGTACATAAAGTGCACGTGTACACACAAAACCCCACTATCCTACTCACAATCCGGCCAAAGAAAAGGTGTTCAATGCTCGTGCATGCGGAATGCACGTGCATGCACACCCACTAATAAAGTTGTACTAAAATATAATGTATAAGAAGTGTTACACAAAAATAGGCTTAAATTCATTTGGGCACAATAAAAAGAAAATGAATAAAGCGACATTGGGCTTCAAGGAAAAATACTCATAGGAGAAAATATTAGTCAACATGCTATACCAGAACACCATATGAATAAACAAATAATCTTTAAATAAAAGATCGGGGTATTACATCACTCCCTCCTTAGAATTGTTCCGTCCCCGGAACTACAGCCAAGAGCGAGAACAAAAAACATAACAACAAGAGATACAAAGATATAAAGATACAAAATACAAAATACAATCAACAAGACAATCAAGCAAAAAGCTCAGGATAGTCCTTCAACATCTTCTCCTCAGATTCCCAAGTAGCCTCTTCAACCAAGTGGTTTCTCCAGACTACCTTGACCATCGGTATCGTCTTATTCCTCAAGACTTTCTCCCTACGGTCAACGATCTCAACAGGAGTCTCGATGTAATTCAGGTCTAACTGCAAACCCTCCGGCACTTCAGGCAAATGATGACTCGGGTCTGGAATATAACCTCTCAACATAGACACATGAAAGACATTGTGCACCTGAGACAACTCTTCCGGTAATTCAAGCCGGTAAGCAGTTTTCCCGATCCTTTTCAATATCTTATATGGGCCTATAAATCTCGGGGCTAACTTCCCGCCTTTGCCAAACCGAACCACACCTTTACTGGGTGATGCCTTCAGAAAGACGAAGTCACCAACCTCAAACTCAAGGTCCCTTCTTCGGTTGTCTGCATAGCTTTTCTGCCTGCTCTGAGCTTCCACCAACCTCTTCCTGATCAGATCAATCTTCTCAGAAGTCAGCTGTACAAGCTCAGGACCAAACAACTGACGCTCCCCAACCTCATACCAACACACAGGAGTCCTGCACTTCCTGCCATACAAAGCTTCATACGGCGCCATCCCGATGCTAGCCTGAAAACTGTTGTTGTAGGCAAACTCTACCAAAGGTAAATGCCTTTCCCAACTGCCTCCGAAGTCTAGTATACAACACCGAAGCATATCCTCAAGAATACGGTTGACTCTCTCGGTCTGCCCGTCGGTCTGTGGATGAAAAGCAGTGCTGAAATCTGTCTTGGTACCCAAAGCTGCCTGAAGACTCCTCCAGAAATGCGAAGTAAACCGCGCATCTCGATCAGACACAATAGTCGAAGGAACGCCATGAAGTCGGACAATCTCACCAACATACAACTCAGCCAACTTGTCCATCGAAGCCGTGAGTTTCATTGCCAAAAAGTGAGCGGACTTGGTAAGTCGGTCGACTATAACCCAAATAGCATCATTGCCTTTAGAACTCTTAGGCAATCCCGTGATGAAATTCATACTGATGTTATCCCACTTCCATTCTGGAATAGGTAACGGCTGTAATAGACCTCCGGGTCTCTGATTTTCGGCTTTGACTTGCTGACAAACCTCACACCTCGCGACAAATTCGGCCACATCCCGCTTCAAACCTGACCACCAGAAATGCTGTTTTATGTCTTTATACATCTTAGTACTCCCAGGATGTACTGACAAAAGAGTAGCATGCGCCTCCTGAAGAATACTCTCTTTCAGGTCTGCCTGATCTGGAACACATAGCCTATCTCCGAACCACAGCACTCCATCCCTGGTCTGAAATCCGGGCAACCTGCCAGCACCAACCTGCTCCTTCATCTCCAAGATATCAGCATCAACTTCCTGACTTGCAATGATCCTTGCATTCAAAGTAGGCTGAAGCTTCAACTGGGATAAAGATGCTCCCAATCCTTGCAAGACAACCTCAATACCTGCTCGATCCAACTCCTCAATCAGATGCCTCTGAGTCATAATCAAGCTGGCCAAACTGCTCTTGCGACTAAGTGCATCAGCAACAACATTAGCCTTTCCAGGATGATACTTGATCTCAGGTCGCATATCCTCGAGCACTTCCAGCCATCTCCGCTGTCTTAGATTGAGATCCCTCTGCTGGTATATGTACTTCAAGCTCTTATGATCCGTGTACATGTTCAACTTCTCACCATACACGTAGTGCCTCCATTGCTTCAAAGCAAAGATAATCGCAGCCAGCTCTAGATCATGAGTTGGATAATTCTTCTCATGCGGTCGTAGTTGCCTAGACCCATAAGCGATTACTTTACCCTCTTGCATTAAGACACAACCAAGCCCCCGATGTGAAGCATCGCTATAGACGTCATACTCAACTCCTGCTCTAGGCAAAGCCAAAATAGGTGCAGTAGTCAGTCTATCCTTCAACTCCTGAAAACTCGCCTCACATTGCTCGGTCCACTTGAAGCTCACATTCTTCTTGGTCAACTCGGTAAGCGGCACAGCTATCTGAGCATAACCTTGAATGAATCTCCTGTAGTATCCAGTCATCCCAAGGAAACTTCTGACTTCCTTCACTGTAGTAGGCCTAGCCCAATCTCTCACTGCCTCTATCTTCTGAGGGTCAGTTGCCACTCCCTCCTTAGAAAGGATGTGACCTAGGAATGCCACTTCAGATTTCCAGAAATCGCACTTGGATAACTTGGCATACAACTGTTGCTCTTCCAATTTCTGCAAAACTGCTGCCAGATGCTCGGTGTGCTCCGCCTCAGACTTGGAGTACACGAGAATATCGTCGATAAACACCACGACGAAAGAATCAATAAACGGCCTCAGAACTCTGTTCATCAAGTCCATGAAGATTGCGGGTGCATTCGTCACTCCGAATGGCATAACTAAGAATTCGTAATGCCCATGCCGAGTTCTAAATGCAGTCTTATGCACATCTTCAGCTTTCACTCGCACTTGGTGATATCCTGATCGAAGATCTATTTTGGAGAATACAGCTGCTCCTTGTAGACGATCCAACAAGTCATCAATTCGAGGAATCGGATACTTATTCTGAACAGTGACCTTATTCAGCTCCCGGTAATCGATACACATCCTCATCGATCCATCCTTCTTCTTTACCAAAAGCACTGGTGCTCCCCAAGGTGACGCACTAGGTTGAATAAAGCCTTTTCCCAATAGTTCCTCAATCTGCCGTTTCACTTCATCCTGTTCCACTGGAGCCATCCTATACGGTGCCTTAGAAATGGGTGCACTGCTGAACTCTACATCATGGTGCGGAGGTAACCCAGGATAATCTTCCAAGAACACAGTCGGATAGTCCCGAACCACAGGAATCCCTTGCAATTCCACAGGAGTCTCTTCCTTGCGGATAGTTTCCACCAGCTTAGAACACTTCAACTTCCCTTGGAAAGTGACTTCAGGTCCACCAGGAGCCTTCACTGTTACGGTCTTGGTCTTGCACTCGATGCTTGCACTGTACACCGACATCCAATCAATGCCAATGATAACATCGACTCCCAAGATAGTCAGCTCGATCAGATCAATGCCAAAGATTCGATCCCCAATCACTATTTCGCAATCAGCATAGTACCGAACAGTGGTCAAAGTTTCCACTGATGGCGTAGCTACTGCTAAGATCTTGCCTGGAAAAATCTTCGGTTCAACTCCCAACACTTTAGCAAACTTTGGAGACACAAAAGTATGAGAGGATCCAGTATCAAACAACACCACAGCTTCCTTTCCATTAATATAGAGTTCTCCTGTTACATAACATACATCATTACATAACAGTTTCACGCTATGAACGGGAAGAAGAAATGAAAAAGAAACCACACTAAACATCAGCCCTCGTACCAGAGATGACCTGATCCGCCTCCTCAGCATCAGCTTCTGTCAAAGCAAATACTCGCCCTGACTGGTACAGCCTCTTCCCAGCCTGCTGTATTGGCACATTGTGATTGCCAGCCCGTGGTTTGAGACATCGAGATTGGTAATGTCCCACTTCACCACAGTTAAAGCAAGTGACTGCAGAAGGTCTCCCTGCATCGTTTCCAGGTCTTCCAGCTACACTGACGGCGTTCGCCCCTGTCGGTTTGAACTTCTGTGCAGATGGTTGCCCCTTGAAACTCCCCGGTGGCGCGGGCCTCTTCCCGGATTGCCAGTTGCTCTTCTGGTGCTGAGCAACATGGAACTGCTCCATATCCGCCTCCGTTGCTGTCGCCCTCTTCACCAGCTTATCGAATCTCCTGATACCAAGAGGTATCATGCGAGACCTCAAGCTCGGCCTCAGACCATGCTCGAACTTGCGAGCCTTCTTCGCCTCATCCATCACCAGTTCTGGAGCGTATCTGGAGAGCTGAGTAAACTTAGTCTCATACTCCCTCACTGACATGCTGCCTTGCTGAAGTGACAGAAACTCCATGGCCTTTTTCTCCTGGACGTCGGAGGGGAAATAATGGCTGCGGAATTCTTCCAGAAATTCCTCCCAGCCAAGCAACAAGCCGCCCATAGTCCTCTTCATCGACTGCCACCAAACAGCCGCATCCTTCTCCAACTGCAAAGTCGCCAACTTGACCTTGCTGCCCTCCGGTGTTTCCAACACCTCGAAGATTGTCTCCACTTGCCGAATCCAGTTATCGGCCGCATCCGGGTCTGACTTTCCCTCGAACACTGGTGGTTTCATTCTCTTGAACGATTCCACTAGCTTAATTGCCTCGGGTACTGGATTCACCGGTCCCCTTCCTTGGTTTGCAGCCACTGCATTCAGCGTCTGGTAAACCCTTGCAAACTCGGTCTCCAGGTCCAAACCTTCACCATTCCTGGCTCCCCTTCTCGCCATATTCTGATGCAAAAGATCCATTAAATTCGAAGTATAAAACAAGAATTTAAACCAACTTCCATTTCATTGAATTTCAAAGTTTATACATTCGAATTAAAACATTTCTTAACATCAGAATAGAAGAAAATAGAAACTAGGATATCTAATCTCTACGGGTCCTCTTCGCTGCTCGAAGTTCATCCCGCAGTTCATCCACCTCATCCTTCAGCACATCAGTTAGGTTCTTTTTCTTCTCAAGTTCCCAAATCCGATGGCTAAGAACAGAATAGTCAGCATTCTGCTTCTCCATCTGAGCCTCCAAAACTCAAACTCTATACTTCAGGGTATCCACTTGCCTCTGCAGAGAAGCCACAGCACTACCCAGAGCTGGTCCCTTTTCTTCATCGGAAGAAGAAGAATCGTCAGCTGAGTTCGGCGGTGGGGTGATCTCTCGAGATTCAGGGTACTCCTCATCATCAGAATCAGCTTGCCCGGGGTGATACTCGTCCTCAGAATCAGCCTGTCCAGGATGGTACTCTTCCTCAATAATATGCCAGTCGTCGCCTCCAGCAGGGTCGAAGTGATCAGCTATCTTAGAATAGAGAGGAAGAAGCATAAATCATAGAGCAACACAAATGTAAGTCACTTACATTTAAATCTCTAAATCCAAACACACACTCTAATGTCCACATCTAGGGTGTCGTTCCTTATAAATTTGTACAAGTGTGAAAGCATAGAAAGCGTGGCTCTGATACCACTCTGTAACGCCCCGAATCCCAAATTACTGAATTCGAGATGTTCTACAGGATCTTTTCGCTTCCTTCACATACAATTTTACAAGGAATTTTAAAACTTTTCTTTTACATCAGAGTTTACAACACATTACATTTGAATTTACACAGCGGAAGCAAAATATACAACATTTACATAAATGAATAACAACATAATGAGATCTTTATGCATCCATTCCTCTTTACATGTAATTTATCCTGCATACAAAACTGTGGGTACGTCAGTTTATTCAACCGACGATAATTATACATGGCCATCCTCTCTATGCCAGAAACAGTATAATGAATCTCATTTCTTACAAATCACAAACTTGTTCATAATAAGAATGTAAAATCAAAGGGAACTTTTAGAGATGTCGTGTCGTGATTGTGCACTTAATCCTTAATGCAATTTATTTGGTTAACACATGACACTAATGCACACTTGTTCGAATTCTATGCATCCCATACTACATAGGTTCGAAGGCAAGCCTCTTAATCGTTCTTCATTTTTGTAGGGTTCAATCCCCCGCCATGACTTACTCTACTTCTGTAATTCCAATGAGTATCTTAGATGATTCTATGAGTACAAGCATGTATCCTGGCCCCTGGAGTAGAATTTCGCGCCATGTCTTGACTCGTCAAGCATGCATTCTGCGACAATTCAGCCTCCTCCCTGAACACACTCCTCTTGCAGTCACCAAAACATCCCACAAGCGTGACTAGAGTCCGATCATTACTGAGTTATGCCCGCGCCATGTCTTGACGCTTCAAGCATGCATTCTGCGGCTCACACACCCGCACCGTACCCTAGCTCTCATACTCATGTTTTTCTCTCACCTTCATCACCTCCACACTATGTATTTAAGTTACATTAGAATCATGAATAAAAATCAAGCTCTAGAGTTAGCCTCTCCATCAACCGGACTTATCATTTCATTTCACTTGACCAACCTGGTCTAATTCTCAATATCATTTCATTCACTGCCGGGGAGACTTAGCTACTCCTTCGTTCAATTTCAAATTCACAATATCCAATTGAGCATCATCAGCTTGTAATTCATTTTAGAGTCTCACAGACTTTCTCATCATGATTAGCCTTTCATAATTATTCATTTAGTTCTCAATTCTCATTTATGATTCCTTTCACATAATTCATACAGCCATAACCAGAATCCATCGATAAAAGCATAAAGTTCATCATTACCAACAGTAAATAACATGAATCAAATTATCAAAAGTCCACTCTGTACAGTCGACTTGGAAGAATACCAGTTGACTTATACAGTCACGTATAGCATCATTCATAACCGCTCGGGATAGTCGACTGTTGTACACAACCAGTCGCCTGTCCCGCAACCTTCCATGTTCACAATATTGTCCCCATGACAGTCGACTGTTCGTCCGTCAGTCGTCTGTTCTAGGATTTCAAACAGCACAATTCAAAATCCAGGTCAGTCGACTTGCTACACGTATTCGGTCGACTGGACAGATCCATTTTCAATTAAAAAGAGATTAATTACAGTTCTCACATGCACTTGCATCATGGTGTCAATTTACAGTACGCATAAAGTCATGTTTCAAAAGCAGAGTCTCTTTTTTTTGTTCAGTAGTCTCTCAACATGAATTCTCACTTCACTAGTATACTCTTTCTTTAGGGAAGATATTTTAAACATGCATTCATACATATTCATAACTGTCGTACGAAGATAAAGATATGACTCTCGAATTATCATGCTGAGTCTACATAAAAGAATATCTTAATTCATGAAACTTCCAAACAGGTCGTACTCAAAATACGGTACCAGTCGGCTGACTCATATGGCAGTCGACTGTGCCGATAATTATAATTCACCATTGGTTCTTTTCCATTCATTTATTGCCTTCCCTCCATCATATGTGTCATAGGAAAAATATACATCTAACAATCACACCATCATGTCTACTCACACACATGTTCATCAGTACACTATAAGAAATATTGTCTCGTACCAGTCGGCTGACTCTTGTGGCAGTCGACTGTACCGATAATCTCGTTCTCAACATTAACAGCATGTTCAAGCAATTTCTACGGCAATCAATCCCCTTCCTATAAAATGGTATCAATCATAACAATTGTAGTATTATTCCTACATTAGAAGTCCTGAGAAACACCCACCTTTTATGAAGAAAATAACGAAATCCCGCAAAGTCCTTCAATATAGCGCAGCACTTCTTGTCCCTTTGTTCCACACCGGGCTCCTCAGCAATGCTGCTTGCCTCCACAGAAACTCCCACACAACTCACAGATACTCTCTATAATCTCAGGAAATTTTAGTGTAAAAGAGATAAGGAATAGTAGGGGGTATTTATACATAAGCTAGAGTGAGATGGAGGGTGGAGATGCATTCGGAAGTTGGGAGATCAAAGGCTGAGATCAATCCGGAAGTTTGAGAAACTACCCACACCCCAAAAGCAACTACCCATGATCTAAGCCCACACACCCACAATCTGGTCAAGAAATGTGCTCATTGCACGTGTACATAAAGTGCACGTGTACACACAAAACCCCACTATCCTACTCACAATCCGGCCAAAGAAAAGGTGTTCAATGCTCGTGCATGCGGAATGCACGTGCATGCACACCCACTAATAAAGTTGTACTAAAATATAATGTATAAGAAGTGTTACACAAAAATAGGCTTAAATTCATTTGGGCACAATAAAAAGAAAATGAATAAAGCGACATTGGGCTTCAAGGAAAAATACTCATAGGAGAAAATATTAGTCAACATGCTATACCAGAACACCATATGAATAAACAAATAATCTTTAAATAAAAGATCGGGGTATTACAACCTACCAGCTTCTAATCATACAACGGACCATCAAGATCTTTCTGACGAAGATACGCTATCATCTGAATCTTCCACATCGCAAAGTCACTCCTATCGAATCTCTCGATCTTCATCTTGTTATCGGCCATCTAAACCAATTGCTCTGATACCACTTGTAAAGCTCTGATACCACTTGTCAGAGAAATCTACTCCCAACTCGTAGTGCTAATAGCGGAAGTACACCACAAGTAATAGAAACTCCTAAGAAATAGATGAACCAAGAACAAGCCACCACAATATATAGATCTCACAAGAACACGACCAATATGCAGAGATAACCAATACTTCTTATTCCTACAGAAATACAAAGATTACAAGAAAGATTACAACTCTCAATCTCTCTCTCTCAACTTTGAAATACTTAGCACAATCTCTCTTGAAGTTGAATAATGTTCACGGCATAGGATTACCAAACCGTAGAGTTTACGGCCATATATATAGCCCCCAAGCAAATCCTAAAAGATAAACACAAATATAGCAAATTGGGCATTTCTCCTGTAAGCCCAAAATAAACAATCAGCGTCAGTGTCAGTCGACTGCCCCCCAGGCCGGTCCACCGCATTGTGCAACATCAATCTAGAAGGCTGACCAGTCGACCGCACCCCTAGTGTCGGTCGACCGTCCCCTCCTCTGTTGGATGCCTGCACTCGAAGAACCCCCAGTCGACTGGGTCGGTCGACCGCACCCCTGATTGGTCGACCGCAACCCTCCAGACTTAACTTCTTCTTCTTGCTGCTTGTCTTCCCTTGCTTCTTTGTCTCCTCCTCTTCTTCTCCAACTTCAAGTGCCCCGTGCCTACGTGTATTTGAGGCTACAATTCCTAACAAAAACTTGTGAAGTATGTAATGGTTCAACAACCACAAATTCCATATGTATGGACCTTTGTGAAGTATGTAATGCCGGAGCATATTTTGAGTTAGAAGCTGATTTCGTCATGCACATTGAAACCATCGGTAGACTCTAAGACAATCGAACTAGGTATCAGTATCAGACACTATTTTTATGATATGCTTGATACAGTTACTTTTTTCTAATATTTTACTCAGTTATTCTTCAACAACATAAACCACTGGTTGCTGGAAACAACACAAAAATATGGCACTTATGCTTCAAATAAGCTTTTAACATATTGAATGATTGACTAGGAACAAAGCTCATGCAAATGATTCTGGGATATATGTGCAAGAATTTGTACTATACTTTGGTGCAGAATTTTCTGGAATTGTGTGCAAGTGGGTAGTATGCTGTGACTAGCTTTGTGTGCAGAACTTGTACTGTAGCTTTATGCTATGACTTTTTCTTCAGATATTTTGCTTCAGAATTTTGCTGTGACTATTTCTTTATATATTTTGTTTGACTGTGACTCTTTTTTTATATACATTTTGCTTCAGAATTTGAAAAAAATAAAAAAATAAAAATATATATACCTACACAGGCGTTTTTGAAAGCACCGGAGTAGATTTTACTCAAAATTTAAAAAAAACCATTCATCGGCGTTTTAAAAATGCCGGGGTAGGTATTGTAAGAAAAAAATAAGCCAAATGAATATACCCCTATGGTGGCGTTTTAACAACACCGGGGTAGGTTTTCATCTATACCGGCGTTTTCTAAAAACGCCAGTACAGAACCCGACTCTACCGCGACGCTCGCTTTCCCGGCATATATACTGGCATTTTCAAAAATGCCGTTAGGGGCTCTGTGGCGTTTATAAACGCCGGTGTATCCAAAAAGAAATGCTGAGTCAAGGGCTTTGGGTTGTAGTGCTCATTATAAAATTTTGGGCGATGAGATCCTATGTTTAGGTTAAGTAGAGGTGCACAATAGTAGTCCAATGTCCTCTCTTCAATCTAACTCGAGGATGTCTCAAACTTTGAGTTACCCTCTTACCATGTAATATTATACTTTGTATGTATTACATTTTTCGTAATTTATATGACTTTTCTACATCAAAGATTTGAGAATAATAATACACACACTACAACAGACAAGCTATTCACCGGCGTTTTTTAGGTCTTTACTGGCGGTTTTTTACGCCGGTGAAAGTACTTTCACCGGCGTTTATAAAAACGCCGGTGCAAATGCCACCGAAGCGAGCATCGCGGAAAGGTAGAGGTATACACAGGCATTTCTATTGGATGCCGGTGTATCTTGAAAATACACCGGCAGTCAGAGAACACCGGTATATGGGGATTTCTGAGTGCCATTCTTTTCCCCAATATACATTCACCGGCAGTCACATAACGCC
The DNA here is from genome assembly GCA_017893485.1 of Hemerocallis citrina. Lineage (NCBI taxonomy): Eukaryota > Viridiplantae > Streptophyta > Magnoliopsida > Asparagales > Asphodelaceae > Hemerocallis > Hemerocallis citrina. Next base: position 231,503,049 of record CM030364.1, on the reverse strand, counting down.
GGTATATATCTATTCACCGGCGTTTGTAGAAACGCCGGTGTATGTGCATTTCTGAGTGTCCTATTTTCCCTACTTACAAGCACCGGCGTGTTGGAAAAATGCCGCTGTAGTGAGGTTCACCGGCGTTTTCTAAAATGCCGGTGTTTCTTAGTGCTGTTGCAGCTTACGGGTACACCGGCGTGTGTGGGAACGCCTCTCTATCGAACTTTCCAACTAATTAATTGGATACACCGGAATTTTATGAAACGCGGGTGTATGATCATTTGTTTTTCCTGATCCAGTTTTTCATTCGGTTTCAATTCACAATTTCATTTAAAAAACCTGTAAACTAATTCACAACTGATTTAACCAATTTCAGGCATATTAATGCGCAAATCACAACCAAACACAAGAATTAAAGATAATAAAGTTTCACACATAGTCCATTAATCGTCCAAATTCACCGCAAAATTAACACAGTGTCATAATTAACAAATACAGTAATTAACATTCCAAATATCTCAACAATTACTTAAAACAACAATCCAGGACATAACAACAACAAGGACAACATAACAACAGCAACTAGAGTAGGCCGACCACAGATTCATACCCCTCGAGTCGCTTCAGTTCTGATCATCAGAATTTCCTTGATCTGGGAGACTCACATTTGATTGATTGATCGGACCGCTCTGTAGAAAAAAAACAATAAATTAGTTCAATACTAGACCACAATACAGAATATACATATTTTTTGAACTTGCAAAAAGATCTACCAAATTCTTAAATTCTAAGATCAAAGTGCCAATTGCAAATAGAATTGTTAATGATATATAGAGAGGTAAAATAATTATATTACAGTGCTAAAAAGCTAGTACTTATTTTTGTTTTTGAATATATCTAAAACAGTGAAACAAATGAAAATCAAGTACCTAACTTGAAACCTTTATAATCTCCTCTGATTGGGAATATCCACTATCTAAAACAGTAAAACAAATGAAAATCCAGTATCTAAACATGTCTTTCATGGATTGTTCAAACAATCCATGAAACTGTCATCGTTGAAGAAAACCAAATATAAGAAAAATAAGAAAAATAGGAAGGGGCTCATATCAAGTGTAGTTTTAAGGAACGGTCATCGTGGAAGGAAACCAAATATAGAAGCCAGAAATGGAAACAGAAAGAGGAATGGTAGAGAATGAGGATACACCAGGCTAACATAGCGGCATTTTCCTCATCTCTCTCTCATCCCTTCTTTCTCTTCAAGACCCGCACACAAAGAGACATCAGTAACAACAGCAAGAGCAACAACAACAACAATAATAATAAATTATAATAAACGAGATATCTCTATATGGGTTTCCAGATCTCCACTCGAGCCCTCTCTTTCTAATCACAGCCGAATTAAGAACATAGACGACATCCACTAAACAAGCATGCTAAGATGACAATCAGATGGCTAATATCCAGCATCTTTAACAGTAAAAGAAAATGAAAATTTCCAGTATCTAAGCATGTTTTTCTATTAATTCTTCATCCCAACTAAATCATGATGTTTCCGGCTCAAAGAGAAACCTGCACACAGGTTTGTTTAGCCCAATTTTTTTGCACAGATTTGGATTTTGGTATACAGCATCCTTAGATGACAGTTAACCCATTTTGGTAAAAAAGTATGCTAAGATGACAATCAGATGGCTAATATTTAGCATCTTTAACAGTAAAAGAAAATGAAATTTTCCAGTATCTAAGTATGTTTGTCTATTAATTCTTCATCCCAACTAAATCATGATGTTTCCGGCTCAAAGAGAAACCTGCACACAGGTTTGTTTAGCCCAATTCTTGTACAGATTTGGATTTTGGTATACAGCATCCTTAGATGACAGTTAACCCATTTGGGTCAAAAAGCATGCTAAGATGATAATCAGCTGGCTAATATCCAGCATCTTCAACAGTAAAAGAAAATGAAAATTTCCAGTATCTAAGCATGTTTTTCTATTAATTCTTCATCCCAACTAAATCATGATGTTTCCGGCTCAAAGAGAAACCTGCACACAGGTTTGTTTAGCCCAATTTTTTTGCACAGATTTGGATTTTGGTATACAGCATCCGTAGATGACAGTTAACCCATTTTGGTAAAAAAATATGCTAAGATGACAATCAGATGGCTAATATTTAGCATCTTTAACAGTAAAAGAAAATGAAATTTTCCAGTATCTAAGTATGTTTGTCTATTAATTCTTCATCCCAACTAAATCATGATGTTTCCGGCTCAAAGAGAAACCTGCACACAGGTTTGTTTAGCCCAATTCTTGTACAGATTTGGATTTTGGTATACAGCATCCTTAGATGACAGTTAACCCATTTGGGTCAAAAAGCATGCTAAGATGATAATCAGCTGGCTAATATCCAGCATCTTCAATAGTAAAAGAAAATGAAAATTTCCAGTATCTAAGCATGTTTGTCTATTAATTCTTCATCCCAACTAAATCATGATGTTTCCGGCTCAAAGAGAAACCTGCACACAGGTCTGTTCAGTCCAATTCTTGTACATATTTGGATTTTGGTATACAGCATCCTTAGATGACAGTTAACCCATTTTGGTAAAAAAGCATGCTAAGATGACAATCAGATGGCTAATATCCAGCATCTTTAACAGTAAAAGAAAATGAAAATTTCCAGTATCTAAGCTTGTTTGTCTATTAATTCTTCATTCCAACTAAATCATGATGTTTCTGGCTCAAAGAGAAACCTGCACACATGTTTGTTCAGCCCAATTCTTGTACAGATTTGGATTTTGGTATACAGCATCCTTAGATGATAGTTAACCCATTTTGGTAAAAAAGCATGCTAAGATGACAATCAGATGGCTAATATCCAGCATCTTCAACAGTAAAAGAAATGAAAATTTCCAGTATCTAAGCATGTTTGTCTATTAGTTCTTCATCCCAACTTTGCCAAAGATGTTTTCGGCTCAAAGAGAAACCTGCACACAGGTTTTTTCAGCCCAATTCTTGTACAGATTTGGATTTTGGTATACAGCATCCTTAGATGATAGTTAACCCATTTTGGTAAAAAAGCATGCTAAGATGACAATCAGATGGCTAATATCCAGTATCTTCAACAGTAAAAGAAATGACAATTTCTAGTATCTAACCATGTTTGTCTATTAATTCTTCATCCCAACTTTGCCAATGATGTTTCCGGCTCAAAGAGAAACCTGCACACAGGTTTTTTCAGCCCAATTCCTGTACAAATTTGGGAATTCTGAAGATTTTAGATCCTGGATGACAAATTTTGATTGGGCTTTGATTGGAGATTCTAGTCATAGATCTATTCTTTGGAGACCGACTTTCTAAAGAAAATGCCATTTGGAAGTATGCGGGTACATGTTTGTTGGATCACCAAAACTCCTATTTTTATTGAAGAAAAATAAGAATAGGGCTCATATCAAGTGTAGTTTTAAGGAAGTGTCATCGTGGAAGGAAACCAAATATAGAAGCCAGAAAGAGGAATGGTAGAGAATGAGGATACACCAGGCTAACATAGCGGCATTTTCCTCATCTCTCTCTCATCCCTTCTTTCTCTTCAACAAACACACACAAAGAGACATCAGCAACTACAGCAAGAGCGACAAGAATAACAATAATAATAAATTATTATGAACGAGATGTCTCTATATGGGTTTCCAGATCTCCAATCCAACTCGTCTCTTTATGCCGATAAAAGTGGAACAAATAGCTACTAGCAAACAATTCAATATATTCTCAAATTAACAAATTCCCAAATTCTATACTTCACAAATTAACACATTCTCAAATTCTCAAATTCTCAAATTCTCTACTTTCCAAATTCTCAAATTCTCAAATGAACACACACCTCTTCCTACACATACAGAGTTATTAATTAACGATATTCAAACCTTTCCTAACATGTACGATCTGAGAATATAAAGAGAGGGAAAGACAATGAATCAATATCCTCCATTTTTCTAGATAAACTTGTAGAAGAGTAGCTAATATTCTACCTGTGAGCCAAATTGAATCTTGAAAGAAAGTAAAATAGGAATTAGATAGAACATGCTGGATGCTAGATATGTGTGAATTGTTAGATGACAATCAGATGGCTAATATCCAGCATCTTTAACAGTAAAAGAAATGAAAATTTCCAGTATCTATGCATGTTTGTCTATTAATTCTTCATCCCAACTTTGCCAATGATGTTTCCGGCTCAAAGAGAAACCTGCACACAGGTTTGTTCAGCCCAATTCTTGTACAGATTTGGATTTTGGTATATAGCATCCTTAGATGACAGTTAACCCATTTTGGTAAAAAAGCATGCTAATATGGCACTCAGATGGCTAATATCCAGCATCTTTAATAGGGAAAAGGAGGAGGGACTACAAAATCAAGAGAAATTTCCGAAGATACCGTTTAAAGGAGGAGGGAGATGGCTCGGCGACTTGAGAGGTTGAGGAGGTGTTGTCACGAAGCTTGAGACGACGGGGTCAGCGACGGTGGACAACCGCGAGCTGGCGACTGAATAGGGTTAGGTTTCAGGTTAGCAGGGAGGGAGGGGGAACTTCATGCGGTGGCATAGGGGAGAGAGAGAGGGGGGCGACAAGCGGTGGCGTAGGAGAGAGAGAGGGGGGGGCGACAAGTGGTGGCGTAGGAGAGAGAGAGAGCGGTGGCGTAGGGTTTTCGTTCCCAAAGCGTGCGAAATAGAGAGAGGGAGGAGGGAAAACAAAGGCGGGCGAAATGGGTTTGTGAAATTAGCGAGCAAAATGTTAGGGTTCGCGAGGATTCATCCCAGTTAATTTACCGGCATTTGAAATTACAAACGCTGGTGAATGTATCTGCATATTCGTCGGCGTGTTTTATTAAAACGCCGGTGAATAATACCCTTCACCGGCGTTTTTAAAGAAAATGCCGGTGAATATCATGATTTCCCGGTATTTTATAGAGGCCGCCAGTGTATGACCATCCAATCTGATGCCCCATTCCTGGTCATTCCCTACCCCGGCGCGAATGGTAAAATGCCGGGGAATATACGCCGGTAAATCGCACATGTGTTGTAGTGACATATTTTTTAAATTTAATTCTTCTACTTTCGAAATTCAAAATATATTAATATTGTTATATATTTTGTATTTATTTTATATGTCACGCACCGCTTTCCAAAATACGGAATACGAGTACGTAATGTAGGCCCAGTGAATGATGTAAATACCATCCATAAGCTGTACCAGACTAACTCAGAAACAAGAACAACAAAGTACAACCACGCAAGAAATATAATCACATGAATCAAAGATAAATTCCAATAATAAACGAAATAATCCAACAATATAAATATCCAACATCTGGAATCAAAACAAACTATGGTTCATAAAGCCCAAAAACAAAGTACAACTCATAACAATGTTCAAGAAAATAAATCTAGCATCAAATAAAACTATGCAGCGGAGACTGGTTCCATCTCTAGAAACGTTTCTCACCAATTTCTTCAGGAACAGATCCTTCAGTACCTATTAAATCTTGTTCTAAAAGAAAGAAAAGAGTGCCCTTAGAGCAAGTCGTGGGCAGCAAGTAGAGAAAACAGAGAATAATAGGAAAGCATGAATATCAAAGGAAAGGAACATGGTCAAAGGACAAAATAAAGATTAGGCCATAATATCAATGGTATACAATAATCACGCATGTAATGAGTGATGTCAAGTCAAGATCAAGCATGAAATGCAGGTTATTAAGTATTTTATTAATCTATCTAGTGCACGTACTACTGCGTCCCATTCCACAGGTTCGGCGCAAGCACAGTGATCGTTTTATACCGATGGTGATTTCACGAATCGTGTACTCGGCATTGAAAACAATAAATTACATGCAAGAATTAAAAATTAATCACTGCAATCAATGCTCCTTCTTCTATGTCAAGTATTCGTGCGGCGAGAAGGCCTTACTGAGTACATTTCCCGATCGTTCACTACTAAGTCTACCCATAATACCCCGGCTTGTTAATAGTTTATTTTCATCCTACGTGAGCATGCAAGAGGGTGTCAATATTGTATAATACAAAGTGTGTCTAATTCTATGCGCTACAGACAAAGCAAGAGGCAAACACATCAAATAAGCACAATTTACATAATTAGGACAGCATGACCTTGCTATACTAAAATACAGGTTACAGCCACTACAAAATAGAAAATCTGAATCCATCCGAAGGACTAGAAAGTAGACTTCCACACGGTTCTAGCGAGTATAATTAAGGCATATAAAAGATACGGGAACTAGGGTGAAAACTCAATTTTATTCAGATTTTATGTTCAGGCAGCATGCAGTGGGTTGTGTTCAACTAGTTATTTCAGGTCAGAGTACTCATTAATAAAATCTATAAAAATTCAGGGAAGTAGCTATACATGTCTAGGTCTAGCCTAGTTTATTTCAGATTTTTTGTTTATAGTTAACAGGTTCAAATAAAATATAGAACCGTAGGATACGCATGAAATTATGAATTTGGAATTTCTAACATGGCTGCACTAAAATGTCGATATCTTGCAAATTACACATCGGAACTTAGATCCGTCATAGGAATGTTAAACTAGACATTAGAGGATAAAAATTCATGTTTGTAAAGGCAATTCAAATTATGATATTATCATTGGTGAAAATTTAATTCAAAGTAAACAACTAACATTTCAGAAAATTGTCCTAACATGAATAGGCAAATAAATAAATCATATGTTCACACATAGCATGCAAATTGGTAATCAAGTGATCCTAGGTGTCAACATGCAAATTCTAAGGTTTAAGATACAATTATCACAGGCATGGTAGTATTTCATCAATCAAATTCAATCTAGCACGTTCAATTTAACATGTCCAACTTATCAAGTAGTCCTATGCATGAATCTAGTTATTTAAATGTGTATATGCATGAAACAATGGGAACTAGATTTTAGATCAAAGAGATAGCACGATGTTAAGAGTATGTCAGGATAGCTCGTGTAAACCCTCGATAAACTTAACCGAATTGTCAAAAGCAGTATCATAACGAAATGGACGGGATCTACTTGCAGGAGATCAAATAAACTTGAACAGAATAAAATGCTAGTTCAAGAAGAGACTTACCTATTATATTGTAGATTCAAAAAATAAGAATAACAGGATCAGAATCCTGGGCAAAAACTCATGAAGACACGTGCGAAATCCGTGCAAAGAAACCCGAGCAACAAACAACAACTTTGTGAAATCCCCACACCAGATCGGACAGAACACGGGACAGCAACTCTCGGATCAGATGTGCCCAAAACACAGAATAGCAAAATCAACCAATGGGAGATCTCTCCACGCCGGATCTGGACCGAACATCAAACAACGGGATCGGATCCGCTGTGCACGGAACACCAAACAGCGGGGCCGACCAATGGGGTGCCTTCTTCAACCTCGGCAAGGAGAGAGAGAGAGAGCACGGCGGACGGTGGCGGTGACTGCGATGGCACGACACTGCGGCGGGGCACCATGGCGATGATGTCGGCACTACGGTCGGGAAGCGACGGTGGCGACAGCAGCCTCGATGAGCGAGCTCTATTTTTCGGTTGGAAACAGAGAGTGATGACGGCAACGACGATCGGGGCTCGAACGACGATGCTAGGCCTTCGGTGGGTCGGCGAGGGACGACGGGACAATGGCGAGGTGCACGGAGAAGAGTTGGGGCAATGGTGATGGGTTAAGGCGATGGCGAAGGTTCAGTGGATTGGGTTCGACGAGGAGAATGGGGGGGGTGATCTGAGAGCCAACGGGGGTATAGGGGTTTTTGGTTTGGGTTTGGGGTGCAACAAAAACAGAGAGAGAAGGATATGGGATCGGGGTGAAAGAAATGGTGGAGAGAGAGAGAGAGAGGGAATAAATTTAGGGTTATTTTAATAAGATATATTATATAGGGAATCCAGAATATTGTTTTGGGTTAAGATTATGTGGGTTCTGGGTATCGATTTTGGCTCCAAAAAGAGAAAAATAAATGCAATGAGATGAGATGAATACTAAGGAGAACAAATCAGACTCAAAATTGAAAGAGCAAAATTGCAAAGAGAACAGAATCCTACCAAAAGAACATAGATCGATCAATAGAGAACAAAAGAACCCAAGAGAAGACAAAATACACTATAACAAATGAATCCCAATACAGAGTTCAAAAGAAAACAAAATATATCAAAATCGAAAATATGGCTTACAAATCCTACCCACCTTACAAGAAGAATTTCGTCCTCGAAATTCATACAAGAGGTACATAGGACAAATCCCGAAACAAACAAAACAAACAAAGCAAAACAAGCACTACTCAAACAAATGAGGGAACCTCTCCCGAATCTCTTCCTCTAACTCCCAAGTAGACTCCCCTGGCGAGCAAGGATCGCAAGAAACTCGGACCAACTTGATGACTCTATTCTTTAGCACCTTCTCTCGATGGTCAAAGATAGAGACGTGTCGAATTTTATAGGACAAATTCGGCCTCATAGACAAGTCTGAGTAGTCAACCACATGATTGTCATCTCTGATGTATTTCCTAAGCTGAGAGACATGGAATAAATCATGGACACCCGCTAAAGCTGGCGGTAGCGCGAGCCTGTAAGCTGTCTTGCCCACACGTTCCACAATATCGAATGGACCGATGAATCAAGGACTCAACTTGCCTCCACCGCCGAAACAGATAATAATTTTCCAAGGCGATACCTTGAGGAACATATGCTCACCTGCCTCAAACTCTAAAGGTCTCCGACAACAATCAGCCCACCTCTTCTGTCGATCCTGAGAGGCTTGAAAATGCTTGCGGATCTGAACCACGACATGAACTGTCTTGTGATCAACGCAGGACTTAAAAGCTTTCTCTCACCGCCAACAGACCGACGATCTACACTTGCGCCCATACAAAGCTTCGAATGGAGCAGCCTTGAGACTCGCCTGGTAACTGTTATTATAAGAAAACTCGGCCAAGTGAAGATGATCCTCCCACCAACCTCCAAACTGAAGAACGCAGGATCTCAACATATCTTCTAGGGTCTGAATTGTCCTTTCTGACTGCCCATCCGTCTGAGAATGGAACGCTGTACTGTAGCTCAAGTTGGTACCCAAGCTCCTCCGCAAACTCTCCCAGAACTGAGACCTGAATCTTGTGTCTCTATCCGATACGATGTTGACAGGAAATCCATGCAGACGAACAACCTCTTGAACGTACTGCTCGGCCAAACTCGCCGTGGACTGACCCACACGGAAAGGAATGAAGTGAGCACACTTCGTCAGCCGATCCGCTATCACCCAGATAGTATTATGACCTTTAGGACTCATCGGCAAAGCTGTCACAAAGTCCATTGTGATATTCTCCCACTTCCATTCAGGGATAGGATGGGGTTGCAAAAGTCCTGCGGTCCTCTGATGCTCCGCCTTCACCTGCTGACAGATTAGGCACTGGGCGACGAATCGAGCCAAATCCCGCTTCATACCATGCCACCAGAAATGCTGTTTCAAGTCCCTGTACATCTTGGTACCACTAGGATGAATAGAATACGGGAACCGATGAGATTCATCGAGTAGCTTTCGCCTGACTTCTCCTCTAGGTATGCACAACCTAGATCTAAACTGAAGCAACCCATCAGTATGGACAACCAAATCAGATCTCAAACCAGCTTCTACGTCACTCCGAAACTCTTGCAATTGCTGATCACTCCCCTCAGTTGCCTTGATATGCTCTACCAAAAAAGTCTGCAACTACAACAACAGAAGTTGCCGATCTGATCCGGGAAGCAACACATCCAACTCTAACCTCCTCATGTCCTCCACTAGCTCCTTCTACTGAGTGAGGAACATAGCAGCAAGCCTCCGACTCAAAGCATCCTGCACCGAATTTACTCTGCCTGGGTGATACTACAAATTGATGTCAAAATCTACCATCAATTCCAGCCATCTCCTCTGCCTCATGTTCAACTCCTTCTGCGTGAACACATACTTGAGACTCTTGTGATCTGTGAAAATCTCAACTCTATCCCCAAGCAAATAGTGCCTCCACAACTTCAAGGCAAAAACCACAGCTGCAAGCTCCAGATCATGCGTAGGATAGTTCTTCTTATGAGGTCTCAACTGCCTCGATGCATAAGGGACAATCCTGCCTCGTTGCATTAGCACTGCTCCAAGAACTCTCCTCGAAGCATCTCAATGGATCACAAAACCACCCGAACTATTGGGTATAGTCAGCACAGGTGCTGACGTCAACCGATGCTTCAACTCGGCAAAAGCTCCATCACAAGCTTCATCCCAGACAAACTTATGCCCCTTCCTGGTCAAACTGGTCAAGGGTCCAGCAATTTTGGAGAAATCCTGAACAAACTTCCGATAGTAACCAGCCAAACCAAGGAAACTCCGCACCTCAGGAACAAACTTCGGGATAGGCCGTAGAAACCTTCGACGGATCCACAGAAACACCAGCACCCGAAATAATGTGGCCAAGAAAAGCAACCTGATCGAGCCAGAACTCACACTCTTGAGCTTCCCAAATAGCTGGTTCTCCCTCAAGGTCTACAAAACTACCTTCAGTTGCTCAGCATGATCTGCCCTGTTATGCAAGTACACCAATATGTCTTCGATGAAGACCACAACAAACTGATCCAAGAACGGTGAAAACACACGGTTCATCAAACTCATGAACACAGCCGGTGCATTAGTCACTCCGAAAGGCATCACCAAGAACTCGTAATGCCCATACCTCGTTCAGAAAGCCATTTTCGGAACATCCTCTGACTTCACTCTGACTTGATGATACCTAAAACGCAGATCCAACTTTGAGAACATCGAAGCACCTCCCAGTTGGTCAAACAAATCGTCAATCCTCGGCAATGGATACCGATTCTTGATAATAACATTCTTCAACTCCTTGTAGTCAATGCAAAGCCTACAGCTTCCATCCTTCTTACTGACAAACAGAATTGGGGCTCTCTAAGGCAAAACACTAGGTCCGAAAAAACCCTTATCAAGCAGCTCCCGAACTTGCACCTTCAGTTCTGCCAATTCAACCGGCGCCATACAATACGGACTCTTGGAAATAGGGGCCGTACCGGGCTGAACATCAACGCTGAACTCCACATCTCGGACTCGCGACAAACCGGGCAATTCCTCGGGAAACACATCAAGAAAGTCCCGCACAACTAAGGGTGCAACAACCCCATCAGAACCCAGCGACACAAGAGAAAGAACCTTGGGGTCCATCGAGTTCTTGACACGCCCAGACAGTGTCTCACCTGCATGCAAAACTAACTCTGGTTGACCAGAGAGCCTAAAAGTCACATTCTTCTCCCGACAATTAATCACGGCACAGAAAACACCCAACCAGTCCATGCCCAGAATGACATCGAAACCAGAGTTGGGAATGACAATAAAATCAGCCGAGAACACCACACCACCAATCAGCAACGAGCTCTGCTTGCAAACCCTAGAACAGACAACGACACCTCCACCTATGGTAATGTCCCAAGCTGTAGGCATAGCATCGCTAGCCAAACCATACTGATTGACAAAGCGAGAAGAAATGAAAGAGTGGGTAGCACCCGAATCAAACAACACATGAGCTGGAAGAGAGAAGACAAAAATCACACCTAGAAGAAGATCAAACAAAGAATAAGGTGCTGGCAGGATATATACATGAATAATTGTACAAAGGAGGGAAATCAACAACATGCAAAAAACTGAAAGAAAGAAAAGAAAGTACACCGACTGCGATATACCTGCAACCACTCCAACAGCAACTTCCGCTTCCTCGGCTGTCAGGTTATAAGCATGACCATGACATCCAACCAGGCCTTCTCTAGGAGACACACACTTCTGATCAAAGACTTGCCTCTGCAGAAGAAGAGACGCCCTGCCCTGACCACGCGTCGTGCTCTTAGCTGAGCAGCACCAGCAATCGGCGCAGGAGCTCTGTTCTTCGGACAGTCACGAACCATATGCTTACTGCTCCCACACACTAAACACAGTCAGTTGGCCATCATGCAGTCTCTGTAACCCCTGTTTTTTTCCTTTTGGGTATTTTTGAGTGTATTTTTAATTTTGGTGTATTTTCCGCTTTGTATTCCTCTTGTATTTCTTTTGGACCATATATTGGACCTTTTGCTTCAATATATTTATTTTTATTGGTTATCATATTTTTATTTGAATTCTTAATCATGTGGTCTCTTTTGTTCGTCTCCATTTGATCGAGCCATTATTTGTGATCCTCTGTATTTTATTTATTCATGCCCTATTTTATTCTTTATTTTTTTGTGCCGTCGCATTTTTAGTATATCTATTTCTTGATCACCATATTTCCTTAATTTTAATTTTTCTTCAACCCAATCTAATATCCACATTACCTATTAATATTACCCCTAGATCCATTTTAACCAAACTAATTACCATACCCTAATCATCAAATCCCCATTATATACCAAATATATACTATACTACTTTTGTATCAACCTCAACCTATCGCTATATTTAATTTTATCCTAATACTATCTGTTTACCTAACCTACCCAACCCGGTTATGCTCCTAATCCCCTACCCGTTCTCTTTGTATGATCAGACCCATCAAACACTATAGCCCATCCAATTAACTACCCATGTGTACACCTCCTCCCTTCCTCTGGGTATTTAAAACCCATGCAACCGAAGGACCCGACCCTTTCTAACCCCCTGTGCCGCCTCTCCCAGGATCTCAACCCTAATTTTGCACCTATTTATACCTAATTTTCACCCCTGTTCACCCCCCGTCACCCCAGCCACCTCCTACCTCTTCCAAACACCCCATCTCCCGGCTCCTACTTCCTGCTATCACCCTAAACCACTCCCCCAGCCCGACACACCATCTCTCTTTCCCATCCACCGTTCTCTCTCATTCTCTTCCTCATGCTCTCGGGGTTTAGTGTGTGTGCGTGGTTATTTCGTTCGTGATTGGTTCGTGGGTTCGTTGCTTGTTCGTGGATTTTCGTTTGTTGCCTGGGAATTCGTTCCCGTTATTCTTGGTGTTCATTTCATCTCGGTTAAGGCAAGTAACTTGTACTCTAATTTCTTTGTTTGATACAAGTCAAAAATACAGCTTATAGTGTAGTTGGGTTCTAGAGATAATTTGTGTGTGAATCCCCTTGTTGATATTGTCTCTATAGTGAAAACTTGACCATAGTTGCCTCACGACACATATGACATGAATCAACCTAGGTTTTTTCCATTCTTGATATGATGTATATGTGAAACAATTGTGAGAAATTGTGTGATTTGTGAGATCCATGTGATATACTTGTTGTGGACATATTGTATACCCTATTTCATGTTTTTGGGACACCTAGTAGACTCTAATTCATGTTTAGTTATGTTTCGATCAAGTTTTGTGTGATTCATGTTTGTTTTGTTCCTAAAGGAAATTCCGTGTTTTCTCGATAATCTATCTTGATCAATAATTTAGATCAATTTAAGGTCAGAATCTTAATTTCAGTATAAAACATGAGTTTTAGAGGAATTCGTCTTCTTTATAACCCCTCAGACCATGCTCGATTTTGTTTTCGTATGTGTGAGAAATGATTATTTTACTACAGAGATGTAGATCAATTCCAGATTTCATTTCTTGATGATTTTGATAACTAAATTATTTTGATGTTTGTGCTAAAAATATTATTTTGATCTGAAACTTTTGTCAGTACTTCTATATCTATCTAGGGATTATCCAGAATTTTGGTGGATTTTATTGATGAGTGTTATATGCCGTTTCATGCTTGTTTATGAAAGCTATACTTGCTAGATTTTGCTCACTGTTCTGTAAAGAATTGTATTTTCACCCTATTTTTTTCTACTGTATGGAAAATTTTTATGAAATATGAAAGTTAGGTTAATTTTTCTATTTTCATCTCCCTTTGGCGGATTTGGATTTCGTTTCACGGCTTGCGAGATATTTCAGTTATCGTACAACAATGTTGGGAATTCCAGATTTGCCAAACTATCAGTTCTTGTTGTTTTCTGATTTTTGTGGCTAAACTAATCTTACTGAAAATTTATGAAACTTTATATTCTGATTCTAGATATATAAGGGAATACCCCAGATTTTGTCTGGATTTATTTTAGGAATTTTAATGCTGTTTTTCTGACTTAGAATTTGTTTTACTGATTTCTGACTGGACATATTTTCTGGATTCAAACCTGTTTTGAGTTATGATGTTGTGAATTACTATATGACTGATTTATATTCTCTGGATTCGATTAGGATTCTATTTTCCACATTCTTCGACGAATCTAGATTTTCATTTTTGTAGCAACGGGATTCCCTATTTTAGTACAGTAGGGTCTTGCTGTACAGAATTAACATTTGAATGATTCTATTCCTTTATGAACTGTATATCATCTGTAACTGTTTATCTATCATCCTGAACCTATTACAGGTTTATACCATACTATTATCACTCTGTTTTCTGCATATACATGTCTGTCTGCTGATAATACTAAAATGACTAAGCTGGGATTAAGGGAAAGATCTAGTAGTGAAAAATATAGAAATGTGTATTGAGAAGAAGTCCCGTGTTCCCTATCTTTTACGTGTTCATGGTTACATAATTCACGACTCTGTTATCTGATCCTGTGTACATTACTTCTTATAGGAAGGTGTAGAGAAGAAGAGAACCACTAGGTTCTATCAATCTGTCTGATCTGATTATCTGATATCTGTTTGTCTGAACACTGAGTACACTGCCCTATGGACTCCACTATGAAATCTAAAGCGAAACTGTTTGAATGTAGCAACCATGTAAGGTGGACTGCATGAAGTGCTACCTATATAGTAATCACCCAAGACTTATAAGAACATGACATCTGTAATCAGTTATCTGTATCTGTTCATCTGATATTTGTTATCTGATTATCTGTTATCTGTCTGACTATCATCTGACAGTACCATCTGTATATCTGTCTGCATACCATCTGACACTTGACACTTGATACATGTTATTTGTATCTGTTAGTATACCATGCTATCTGATTTGTACTCCTGTTTCATGTTAGTTATCACATTTATGTTGACACACTACACCATGCTATGTTGTTCTATTTTTATTTGTTATCTGTTATTAGTTAGTTTTCCCCATGTAGTTGTATCCTACGTTATAAGTGGCTTGTAACTTGCAATTGATGGGTACTTGTTTTCTTTTTTCTTCTCCTGCAAATTATTGATTGAAGATCAGGATGGTCGTTTGCCCGATGACATTGGAGAAATGTAATATTAGTGCTGGACTTATTTTGTTATTATTATTATTTGTTTCTTTGGAACAATTGTATTTGATACTTGGATTTATTTATGTTTAGAAAAGTGACCCAGGATAATATTAACTGTCCAGGTTTGATTTATTTAAGATTATATTATATTTTGGATTTCAAGTAAATTTCTGTTGATCTATTTGATTCAGTTGTGCATGATTGGTTATTCTTTTGCTTCCGACTCTGATTATTTTGGTGAGATGTTGTAATAATTCCTGAATAGCTTATAGATAATGAAAATCATTCGCTTGGCTTAGTCACGTATACGTATTCCGTATTTTCATTTTGGAAAGCGGGGCGTGACAAGGTTTTTAGTGGTATCAGAGCCCAGGTTTGGCTAAGGTATTAGTTTTACTAATATATTAGACAAGCTTGGCTCGAACTTGGATCAGCTCAATATTTCACCAACTATGCATGCATAAATAAATTAATTATTATCAACCTTGACCTGGATGCTGATTGTTTTGGTTTTGTGCAGACTATGGCTCGTAGAGGTTCTATTTCTCAGTCGCAGGTTGATCCAATTGAGGCTGTCACTGCTGTGCTTGAGAGGATGATTAATCAGCAGTAGAACCATAGTGATTTGGTGATGGCTGCTCTGGAAGCCACTCAAGTTCCTCCGCCCATTGCGCCTAGGTAGGATGTTCTTCCTCCCCATTCGGGTACAGTCATGGACTTCATGAGGCTGCATCCCGACAGGTTTTTAGGCACTGAGACGCCTTTGGATGCTGAACAGTGGTTGATTCGGACAGAGCAACTGCTTTTAGCAGCTAGAGTTGCAGATGCAGATCGGGTGGACGTGGTTGCCATTCAGCTGGTGGACTTGACACATATTTGGTGGAGGTCCGAGTTCGAAAGGCTCGAAAGACCGATCAATTTGGCTACTTTCACTAGGGGCTACTTGAAGAAATTCTTTCCTAGTAGCACTAGAGTAGAGATGGAGCAGTAATTCTTGGCCCTGAAACAAGTTGGTCGTTATTTCTAGTAATAGAATTTTGTTATATATTGTCCATGCACTGTTGTAACATCAGACTTTCTTGAAACAGGGCTCTAGGTCTGTGGACGAGTACGCAGCTGAATTTACTAGACTCAGTCGCTTCGCAGCTGTTCTTGTGGCGAACGAAGAAGATCGGGCTCGTAGATTCATTTTGGGGCTTGAGCAATAGATTAGGGTGCAGCTTGTCTCCCTTCGCTTGCGCACTTATGCAGAAGCTCTTGAGGCAGCTCATGCTCAGGAGCAGGCTCGTGGTAGTTTGGCTCTTTCTCAGTGGACTGTTCTACACTCCTCTGCTGTTGTTAGGCCTTCTGGTGGTCCTGCTCGGAGGCCTGTTCCCACCCGTCATATCAGGACAGCTCCGTACCCTTCTGCTGGGTTCCCGGGGGGTGGTTTTTGCGACTTCTGCCAGGTGTCTGGGCATGAGTGCAAGAACTATTTTTGTGCCAGCCGTCTGTGCTTTATGTGTGGCTCTACTGATTACTCAGTTCGGGATTGTCCTCAGCCGCAACAGCAATTGGTTCTTCCATCCAGGGGTCCCATTCAGCAGGTTGTCCCAGCTCGTGGTCCAGTTAGGCCATCGCTTCCTCCTCAGCTCCAGATTTTCGGTCAGAGGACCACTGTTCCGAGGAGAGGTCAGACTTTCAACTTGACTGCAGCAGATGTGGTCGGCTGAAGGGATTGTGGAAGGTATATTTTTCTTTTATTGTTTTGTTGTTTTGTTGTCTTTCTTTGCTTCTTTTCTTTTCTCTTGCATTTGTTTCTTCCATTTTATCTTTCTGCATTTGTTTTCCTTAACCATGTTCAACCATCCTTTTTCTTTTGTCTTTTGATTCTATCTTAGGTTTCATCCTTGTTTGCTCTTTCCCTACTCATGTTCTTTTTGATTCTGGGGCAACCCATTCTTTTGTCTCCTCTTGATTTGTCGCTCACCATCAGTTGGAGTGTGGCAACATGTCAGAGGATTAGAACATTTTGACAGGTGGTGGTGTTGTCACTTGTTCCCGTGATGCAAATTTCAAAGCCAACCTGATTATAATTGGAAATTCTGGATTCGACATCATTCTCGGTATGGATTGGTTGGGTGAAGCCCATGCCATTATTGATTTCCGTGCCAAGAAAGTTGTCTTCAGAATTCCAGATCGAGCAGAATTTGAATTCTATGTCGGAGAGTCATTCCTTGGCCGAGCAAAGACTACCATTGAACAGGTGGATTGTGCGATGGAATTGCTCTCAGGCTGTGAGGCTGCGCCTCTAGTAGTTCAAGATTTCTTGGATGTTTTTCTAGATGAGTTGCCTGGCTTACCCCCAGATAGGGAAGTAGAGTTCGGTATTGATGTTCAGCTTGGAACAGCACCGATATCAAAGAGTCCCTACACGATGGCACCGGTTGAGCTAGCAGAGCTTAAGGTGTAGATTCAGTAGTTGCTTGATTTGGGTTTCATCAGACCTAGTGTTTCACCTTGGGGTGCTCCGGTCCTTTTTGTCAAAAAAAAAGATGGGGGTCGTCGACTGTGCATGGATTATCGGAAATTGAACAGAGTTACTGTGAAGAATTGGTATCCATTGCCAAGGATTGATGATTTGTTTGATCAGTTGAGTGGGGCTGCTGTTTTCTCGAAGTTGGATCTTCATTCTAGGTATCACCAAGTCAAGGTAAAGACTGCAGATATACAGAAGACTGCTTTCAGGACCAGATATGGCCACTATGAGTATCTTGTGATGCCGTTCGAGGTCACGAATGCGCCGGCTGTATTCATGAGTCTTATGAACCGGGTTTTCTCTCAATACTTGGATAGATTTGTGGTGGTCTTCACTGATGACATTCTGGTATATTCTCGAAATTGAGAAGATCATGCCGAGCATATTAAGTGGTTTTGTAGACTTTGAGAGATAATCAGCTCTATAGGAAACTCAGCAAGTGCGAGTTTTGGCTCGACAAGGTTTCTTTCTTGCGGCACATTATTTCTGGCGATGGTCTTTCTGTGGATCCTTCTAAGATTGAGGTTGTGAAGGATTGGCCTATTCCCAAGTCAGTTTCAGAAGTCAGAAGTTTTCTTGGTCTCGCTGGCTATTATCGGAAATTCGTCCAAGATTTTTCGAAGATTGCAAGGCCATTAACCAAACTGACAGGAAAGGATAAGCAGTTTTGTTGGTCTGATGAGTGCAATGAGGCTTTTGTTGAGTTGAAGAACAGATTGACATCAGTGCCTGTGTTGACTATTCTAGATGGTTCAGGCGGATTTGTAGTTAACTGTGATGCTTCTGGTAAGGGTCTTGGAGCAGTTCTTATGCAGAAGGACCGAGTCATTGCATATGCATCGAGGTAGTTGAGGCTGCATGAGAAGAACTATCCGACTCATGACTTGGAGTTAGCGGTAGTGATCCATGCTTTGAAGCTGTGGAGACATTATTTACTTGGAGACCGAGTGGAGATCTTTACAGACCACAAAAGTCTCAAGTACATCTTCACCCAGAAGGAGTTAAATATGAGACAAAGGCATTGGTTGGAACTTATGGTTGATTACGACATCAGTTTGCAATACCATCCTAGTAAAGTAAACTTGGTGCCTGATGCTTTGAGTAGGAGACCGGCAGTGATGTTCTTGACTCAGCAGAGGGATTTGACTGAGCAGATGCGAAGGTTGGAGCAAGATGTTGTGTTGCCGAGTTCTGGTTGGAGTTGTTTGGCTCTCTAGCAGCATTCGTCTCTTATTGATCAGATTAAAGAGGCGTAAGCTGGTAATGCACTGTTGCAGAGATTTCGAGCTGAGGTTGAGTCTGGGGCTAGGACAGACTTGGTTATTCATGCTGATGGATCGCTTCATTTTGGGTCCAGATTATGTGTTTCGGAGAGTGAAGTTCGTCAGAGGTTGCTTGAGGAAGCACACCAGTATTTGTATTCTATCCATCCTGGCGGTACTAAGATGTATCGGGATTTGAAGCTTCATTTCTGGTGGCAGGGTATGAAGAGAGCTGTGGCTCAATTTGTTGCTCAGTGTTTGTTCTGCCAGCAGGTTAAGGCAAAGTATCAGAGAACTACTGGACTTCTTCAACCGCTTCCCATTCCAAAGTGGAAGTGGGAACATATCACTATGGATTTTGTGATCGCTTTGCCGAGGAGTCCTAAGGTTCATAATGCTATTTGGGTGATTGTCGACCATTTGACAAAGAGTGCTCACTTCATTCCTTTTCGTGTCGGACAGTCTACTGAGAGTCTAGCTGAGAGGTACATGCAAGATATTGTTAGACTTCATGGGGTTCCAGTTAGTATTTTATCCGACAGGGATACGAGATTCAGATCTCAGTTCTGGGAGAGTTTTTAGAACAGTTTGAGAAATAAACTAAAGTAAAACACCGCTTTCTGTACCCAGACTGATGGACAGTCAGAGATGACTATTTAGATTCTTGAAGACATGTTGAGGTCCTGTATGCTTCAAATTGGTGGATCTTGGGAGGACCATTTGCATCTCGTAGAGTTCTCGTACAATAACAGCTTTCAGGTCAATATTAAAGCTGCTCCATTCGAGGCACTCTATGGGAGGAAGTGTAGATCGCCAGTGTGCTAGGATGACATTGGTGAGAGGAAGTTTTTGGGTCCGGAGTTGATCACCAGGATAATTGATGCTGTGGTTCAGATTAGGAAGCATTTTGCAGGCAGCTCAGGATCGGCAGAAGCGATGGGCTGATGTACATTGGAGAGCTTTGGAGTTTGGTGTTGGTGACTACGTTTTCCAAAAGGTATCGCCGTGGTTCGATGTCATTCGATTCGGTGGATAGGGCAAGCTTAGCCCGGGGTTTATTGGA
Organism: Hemerocallis citrina; assembly: GCA_017893485.1. Taxonomy (NCBI): domain Eukaryota; kingdom Viridiplantae; phylum Streptophyta; class Magnoliopsida; order Asparagales; family Asphodelaceae; genus Hemerocallis; species Hemerocallis citrina. The sequence continues at coordinate 231,482,958 of CM030364.1, read as the reverse complement.
CCGTTTGAGATTTTGGAGCAGGTAGGCAAGGTGACCTATCGTCTTGCATTGTTGTCGGCATTATCAGGAGTGCACGATGTTTTCCATGCCTCACAACTCAGGAGATATATCCAAGATGAGAGCTACGTGATCGACTATTCTGAGTTGACCGTTAGCCCGAATTTGACTTGTAATTTTCTGCCAGTTGCTATTGTGTATCAGCGAGAGAAAGTGCTTAAGAACAAGGTCATCAAGCTGGTTCATGTTGCTTGGAATCCTCACTCGCCTGGTGAGTTGACATGGGAGCTGGAGGAGGAGATTCAACAGAAGTTTCCTCATTTGTTTGAGTAGTTTTGTTTTGTTCTTTTCTTTTCTTTTGGGGTTACCCTATGTATCTTCTTGTTTGATTTTCGAGGACGAAATTCTTTCTGTTAGGTGAGTAGGATTGTAACCCCTGTTTTTCTCATTTTGGATATTTTTGAGTGTATTTTTCCTCTTTGTATTCCTCTTGTAGTTCTTTTGGACCGTATATTGGGCTTTTTGCTTCAATATATTTATTTTTATTGGTTATCTTCTTTTTATTTGAATTCTTGATCCTGGGGTCTCTTTTGTTCGTCTCCAATTGATCGAGCCATTATTTGTGATCCTCTGTATTTTATTTATTCGTGCCTTATTTTATTTCTCTATTTTTTTGTGTCGTCTCATTTTTAGTATATCTATTTCTTGATCACCATATTTCCTTAATTTCAATTTTTCTTCAACCCATTCTAATACCCACATTAGCTATTAATATTACCCCTGGATCCATTTTAACCAAACTAATTACCATACCTTAATCATCAAATCCCCATTATTTACCTAATATATACTATATTGTTTTTGTATCAACCTCAACCTATCTCTATATTTAATTCTATCCTAATACTATCTGTTTACCTAACCTACTCAACCCGGTTATGCTCCTAATCCCCTACCCATTCTCTGTGTATGATCAGACCCATCAAACACTATAGCCCATCCAATTAATTACCCATGTGTACACCTCCTCCCTTCCTCTGGGTATTTAAAACCCATGCAACCAAAACCCTGTACACCCATGCAGACCCGGCCTGTTCTAACCCCCTGTGCCGCCTCTCCCATGATCTTAACCCTAATTTTGCACCTATTTATACCTAATTTTTCACCCCTGTTCACCCCCGTCACCCCAGCCGCCTCTTACCTCTTCCAAACACCCCATCTCCCGGCTCATACTTCTTACTATCACCCTAAACCACTTCCCCAGCCCGGTACACCATCTCTCTCTCCTGTCCGCCATTCTCTCTCCCTCTCTTCTTCTTGCTCTCGGGGTTGAGTGTGTGTGCATGGTTATTTCGTTCGTGGATTGTGAGTTGGATCTCGGGTGATTGCGGTGTGGGTTTTCGTTGGTTCGTTGAGTTCGTTCGTTCGTGATTGGTTCGTCGGTTCGTTGCATGTTTGTGGATTTTTGTTTATTACCCGGGAATCCGTTCCCGTTATTCTTGGTTTTCATTTCATCTCGGTTAAGGCAAATAACTTGTATTCCAATTCCTTTGTTTGATACAAGTCAAAAATACCGCTTACAGTGTAGTTGGGTTCTAGAGACAATTTGTGTGTGAATCTCCTTATTGATATTGTATCTATAGTGAAAACTTGACCATAGTTGCCTCACGACACATATGACATGAATCAACCTAGGTTTTGCTCGTTCTTGATATGATGTATATGTGAAACAATTATGAGAAATTGTGTGATTTGTGAGATCCATGTGATATACTTATTGTGGACATATTGTATACCCTATTTCATGTTGTTTGGACACCTAGTAGACTCTAATTCATGTTTAGTTATGTTTCGATCAAGTTTTGTGTGATTCATGTTGGTTTTGTTCCTAAAGAAAATTCTGTGTTTTGTCGATAATCTGTCTTGATAAGTAATTTAAACCAATTTAAGGTCAGAATCTTATTTTCAGGATAAAACATAAGTTTTAGAGGAATTCATCTTCTTTCTAACCCTTCTGACCTTGCTTAATTTTGTTTTCGTATGTGTGAGATATGACTATTTTACTACAAAGGTGTAGATCAATTTCAGATTTCATTTCCTGATGATTTTGATGAGTAAATTATTTTGATACTTGTGCTAAACATATTATTTTGATCTGAAACTTTGGTCAGTACTTCTATATCTATCTAGGGATTACTCAGAATTTTGGTGGATTTTATTGATGAGTTTTATATGACGTTTCTTGCTTATTTATGAAAGCTATACTTGTTGTATTTTGCTCCATGTTCTGTAAAGAATAGTATTTTCACCATATTTCCTTCTACTGTATGGAAAATGTTTATGAAATATGAAAGTTAGGTTAATTTGTCTATTTTCATATCCCTTTGGTGGATTTGGATTTTGTTTCACAGCTTGCGAGATAATTCAGTTTTCGTACAACAGTGTTGGGAATTCCAGATTTGCCAAACTATAAGTTCTTGTTGTTTTCTGATTTTTTTGGCTAAATTAATCTTACTGAAAAATTATGAAACTTCATATTCTGATTCTAGACATATTGGGGAATACCGCAGATTTTTCCTGGATTTATTTGAGGAGTTTTAATGCTATTTTTCTGACTGAGAATTCGTTTTATTGATTTCTGACTGGACATGTTTTCTTGATTCAAACCTGTTTTTAGTTATGATGTTGTGAATTACTATATGACTTATTTATATTCTCTGGATTCAGTTGGAAGTCTATTTTCCAGATTCTTTGACGGATCCAGATTTGCATTTTTGTAGCAACGGGATTCCCTATTTTAGTAGAGTAGTGATATTGCTAAAAATGGGGTTTAATCGGAACCGTCCAGATCGGGCACGAATCTTGAAGCTCAGGGGTAAAACGGTAATTTCACCCACCAACGGGTCTGAAGCAGGCACTGGATCTCCCCTCCACAGATCCAATAACCTGCAAACGGATCCACTGCAACTGGGTACGGGTTCCGACCCGAGACAAACCCAGACCAGCAAGAGAAAATCAGGGTCTCTGATTTGACTAAATCAACGGGCCTGATCCACAGTTATCATCTCACCGGGAATTAGGGATCAGTTTCCTAAACTGATTATGAGGACTTTACTCCTAACAGAATCACAGGAAATCAGATCCCTAATCAACTCCCCATGGCGACTATAAATACCTCCAACCTACCACTATTACAAGGTAATCACTCTTTTTCCAATTAAAGCTCTTTCTTAATCATATCACTGGTTACTAACAAGAGCGTCGGAGGGTGCGTCGCCGGGATCAACCCCGGTGTATCGCACTTCCTTGCAGGTGAACGGCGGGAGTCAGCAGCCCGATTCCAACGAACAAGCTTGGATTTGCTATTCAGGTTTTTCCACGAACCCACAAATTCTATCTGTTTACCCCCACACCAGATTCAGCGGTAACAGATTGGCACCGTCAGTGGGAAGCCATACGAATAGCCCCCGCCTCTTTCTCGTCGACTAGCTCTTCTCTAGTCATGCCTCCTAGAAAGGTCAGGTCTAGGGGGTCCAACCGTGGACCCAACCCCACCGATCAGCAAGAGGAAGTCCCCGTGCATCCTGCTCCGCAGCCCGAGCAACTTCCTTCCCCAGTCCAAGACCATTTCCAACAGGGCCAACACCCTCTTCTGAATCAAAAACCCCCTAATGGTCCCACTGGTCAGAACCAGCGGAAGCAGAAGCAACCTCTCCACCCAGACCATGTCTCAGTGCACAATGCCTCCTTGGATTCTATGGCCACCCATAATCCCCGAGCTTCCGACCTCCGCAACACCGTTCTAAATCGGCAGAAGGATGAGGACCTTCGCTGCCGCCTAGATGTGAAGCGGGCCCGAGAGGGAGTCTCCCGCCAACATCAGGGTGAGCGATCTCCTCATCGCCGAGAAGGCAGGAGGTCTCCGGACCGAAGAGGACGGAGGGAATCTCCCGAGCGTTGTAGAAGGAGGCCACATTCCCCTGCTGATCGACATCATCCCAGGAACGATGAGACACCCATCACTCGTGCCGAGTTCCAACAATTCCAGGCAACGGTGTTGCAGGCCCTCAACCTTCGCCCCAACAACAATAATGCCCAAAGGGTTCCAACACCCCCAAGGGTCCCAAGTCCTCGCCACCGATCCATTACTCCTCCCCCGGCTCCTAGTCATCAGCAACACAATCATAGTCCTCACCTATCCCAGGACTATCGTCGCCGCAGTCCCCGCTCCCCTTCCTTTGAAGACGAGTCCAGGGGATCGTTTGACTACCACCGGAGGGACGATGCCCTCTACCGCCGTCTCCACGAGATGGAGAGGCGCCTCGGTCGAATGGACAAGGAAGAGGAATCGAGAGGAAGGACCGTCCGCCCCAGTAGACCCCCCTTCTCTCGGACTATCATGGAGGCTCCCATCCTGAGGGGTTTCAAGCCTCCGCAGTTTGAAACGTACTCGGGGGAGTCAGACCCTGTTGATCATGTCGAGAGCTTCAAGACCTTGATGCTAATCCACCAAGCTTCCGACGCCATGCTTTGCAAAACTTTTCCCGCCACTCTCAAGGGTTTGGCGCGGGAATGGTACTCCCGGCTCGTTCCTTCTTCCATCTTCTCTTTTGAGCAGTTCGAAATGCTCTTCATAACCCACTTTGTGAGCAGCAAACGAACGGAGAAGACCAGCCTCTCTCTACTCCACCTCCGACAGGAGAGGGGAGAAAAGTTGAGGGACTATGTGAGGAGGTTTACTGCGGAGGTCAGGTCCATCGCCTCCCTCGACCAATCAGTGGCGACCGTCGCATTCCAATCCAACGTCCTCAACTCTAACCTTCGGTCGTCCCTCGCCAAAAAGCCCCCGCACAACTTCGCCGACCTTCTCCTTAGATGCGAGAAATATATTTGGGCGGAGGAAGCCAAGTGCTTCCCGGGTTTCGGAGGATCCGCTTCCGGGTCGAAGAGAAAGGCAACAGAAGAGGAAGGGGCCAAGAAGCTACAGAAGGATAATAGCGGTCAACGTCGTCCTCCTCCCAAGTTTGAAAAATTTACTCCTCTCACTACCAACGTCTCCACCATCCTGATGGAAGTCGAGAAGGAGGGAGTTATACCTCCCGCTCCTAGGATGAACACCCCAGCCAAGAAGAGGAACAAGGAGAAGTGGTGCCGTTACCACCGAGATCATGGCCATGACACCAACGACTGCTGGGCGTTGAAGAACGAGATAGAGGCCCTCATCCAGAGGGGGCAGTTGGCTAAGTTTGTGAGAACAAATGATCGGGGAGATCGCACCACCCCTCCGCCTCGGGGGGCTAACAAGCGCTCCGAGCGACGCGATGAAACCCCCGAGTTCGAGGAGGAGCGTGTTCTGCACCTTATCCACGGAGGTCCCATGGGGGGCTCTTCCAACTCCTCTCGGAAGGCTTTCGTCCGAGAGGTCAATTCAGTTCACGGCGCCCCTCCCCCTAAAGGCCTCGGCGTCCCAATAACTTTCTCTGATGAAGACCTCGAGGGGGTCCGCACTCCCCACTGCGACGCACTTGTTATCGACCTCCGCATGGCGAACTTCAAAGTGCAGAGGATCCTGGTAGACAATGGGAGCTCCGTGAACATCCTCTTCCTCTCGGCCTTCCGAGGGCTGCAACTATCCCGGGATCGCCTCAAACCGGCTGGCTACACGCTCCACCGGTTCACGGGGGTGCCAGTAACTGTCGAAGGGTTTATCACCCTGGACGTAACTACTGGGAAGACCCCTACTACCCGGACAGAGCCGATGGACTTTATGGTCGTCGATGTCTCGGCTGCATACAATGTCATCTTGGGCCGACCTGGCCTAGCTGCCCTGGAAGCCGTTTCTTCGGCGTACCACCTCAAGATGAAGTTCCCCACCCGGGCGGGAGTGGGAGAAGTCAAGGTCAGCCAAGAGACGCATCGGAAATGCTACATGACTTCCACTGGGGGTCCGGTGCTCTCCCTCGAGTCTATAGAGATCCCCGAGCCGAACGTCCGACCAACGTCCGAGCCGACGGACGATTTGGAAGATGTACTCTTCTCGGACAAGGACCCGAGCCGAAAGTTCCTCATCAGCAATTCCCTACCAACTGCCCTATGTTCCGACTTGGTGCAGTGCATCCGGAAGAACCGCGACCTATTTGCTTGGTCCGCTGCGGATATGCCCGGAATTTCCGAGGAACTTCTAGTGCACCGCCTCAGCGTCGAACCGGGGTGCAGACCGGTTCAGCAGAAGAGGCGTAAATTCGCTCCCGAGCGACAACAAGCCATCAAGGAGGAGGTGGACAATCTCCTAAAAGCTCGGTTCATACAAGAGGTGAACTACCCCGAGTGGCTCTCCAACGTCGTCATGGTTAAGAAGTCTAATCGTTCCTGGAGGATATGCATCGACTTCACAGACTTGAATAAGGCGTGTCTGAAGGATCCGTTCCCTCTCCCGAATATCGACACCCTCATCGATGCCACCTCAGGCCATGAGCTCCTCAGCTTCATGGACTCCTTCTCCGGTTACAACCAGATCCGAATGTTCCCCCCGGACATTTCGAAGACTTCCTTCATTACCAACCAGGGCCTCTACTGTCATAGAGTTATGCCGTTCGGATTGAAGAATGCCGGAGCCACTTACCAGCTCCTCGTCAATAAAGTCTTCCAAAGCCAGATTGGCCGCAACATGGAAGTATACGTCGACGACATGCTCGTCAAGAGCATCCGAGGTACCGACCACGTGGCCGACCTCCAGGAGGCATTCGGCGTATTGAGAAGGCACAACATGAGGCATAATCCGAACAAGTGTGCGTTCGGGGTCTCGCCAGGAAAGTTCCTCGACTTCATGGTCAGCCAGCGAGGGATCGAAGCAAATCCTGAAAAAATTAAATCCATACTTGTAGCGCCCCGATTTCCAATACTGGGAAAACCGAGACACGAGCAAAGATCTTTTCTTCAATTAGTCACAATACACAGAAAAACAGGAGAATTTAAAACTTTTTATTCAACACCCAACGTATTACAAGTCTGAATATTATACAACTGCAATACCTTACAATAGAGTTACAATATTACCTTTACATTCCCGAGTATTATAACCTTCAACATATTACATCAGAGTACAAGGAATGAAGAACAACACTTGGTAACTCTCACTTGAGATAACAGCACACATATTACAGCGGAACTAAATAAGAAATTAACTCCTTGCTTTCCTCGCCTTGAGTCCTCCTGAATCTCGCCCTTGTACTTCGGCGATCCAGTACCTATGGAAGTGGGGACGTCAGTATTCACTGACGCTTAAAGGCTGATAACAAAGCAGCGAATCTCCCAAACAACATACAAAACATGGCAATGGTGTTGGTGTAGTTTAAATGTTCGTGAGTGCTAGGACTAGACTCTAATGCGATATTTAATTAGAACTAGGATGCTTCCTATTCTAATGTCAGCAAGTCTCCGAAGCAACATGCATCCCATACTACATGCGACCCCATCTCAAGCCGTTTCTCCATATATAGGGATTTGAACCCGCGTTATGAATTCTAATTGTACACAACCTGTTCCTGACAGATACAACGTGACTGATGATGTTGCAGACATGGTCAAGTCCCACTAATGCAGTTCGCCAGTGGTGTCCATGTTGCCACTGCTATCCGGCTTACCGGACCTAACTCAAAAACCTGACGAACCGTCGGGGATACTGCTAACAGGGGAGCCCCCTGCCGCCTCCTGGTCGGACCGTAGTCCATGGCCTGTTCGCCTTCTTGGCATAGGACCTGACGGAGTTTCGGGGGTCCATCCCCCCTAGCTCCGCCCGCCTTATCATGACACTTCAGGAATTAACAATCAGGATATGCAACCCATGTCCCCAACTTGTGAGAAGGCATCGTATGTATCCCTTTTGACAGGAAGGTGCAACCCAATAGCACCACCTATGATCTGCCTCAAGGGACGAGTTAGTCGTAAGGTGCCCCCTACAACCGACTCCTCTCTCCCGGCAAAGGGTTTAAGCAATGATCTTTATACGTCACTACCCTAATAATGTCCCTAATCCTGAACACTCCTAGGGAAAGCAATATTATAACCACAACATGCTAGGCCTTAATTTAGACTTCGCAAGACAACTCTACTAGGCTGCTCAACCTAGACTTACCAGAACCCTTCAGGATCCGGTTCGTGGCTTATCGATCCAAGACCTTGGCAATGCGAATATATATGCATGCCACTACCCTGAACTTGGATTCCGTCTATACTCCGGTCCTCGATCAACCTAAACAGGTTAAGATCCGATGGTACCCGAGGAGTGACACCTCCACAGTTTCTTAGGGTAAGAAAACATATGTCTTGATGGTCGATAGCCCTAGGGTAATGATATTACCCTAGACGAGCACAACAACTGTGTACTAGCTAATAAGCTACACACGGTAACTAACCACATACGAGCCAATAAGCTACGTATGATGACAACGTACATACCAGCCAAATAAGCCGCGTATGAGACCAATAGCTACGCACGGGCCGGTCGAGCCGCGTACGAGACAACAACCTACATACGAGCTAAATAAACTACGTATGAGACCCACAGCTACATACGGGCCAGTCGAGCCACGTATGAGCACAACCATATGCAAACAACCATACAGGTAATCAACCTTGAATCAACCAAACGTGCTTACTAGCAAACTTTATCTTCTATTATTAGAAGCAACAGAAGAATCTACTAATAGTCCATGATCGGTATTCTACCAATGAAAAACCGAAGGCGACATAACAACCTTTATCAAACTAACTATTACTAGTGATCTTCCCGATCCTTATTACCCCTACGGATGAGGAATGTCCCCATGATAGGGTCTAATTCTAATTTGAACCTCTTGCACTAGAACTCACGGTTTCCTTACAAAACGAACTAGAACAACATAGAACCTACGTTCGTTCAATATTCCACTAGGATGCTACACTATACTCTTCAAGCACGTGTGGGCTCCCTACTAATATTAACTACAACAAGGTAGTCGTCATTACAATTTCAACATGATTCTTTCCTTATTACTCCAACCTATAGCACTTTAAGCATGGCATACAATTGCAAGCGTCTACTTACGACAATCTAATTATGATACATAACATAACCACCCACCACAATACTCCTAAGTACGAATATGATTTAAGCATGTGCTTATACCAAGCTTAAACATCAATAATCACCATGGTCTAAATATGAAGTTTACTACAGTCAAGCATAAGTTACAACTTGAGCGTGAATACTTACTACTTTAGAGTATGTATCTCTACTGTCACCTTACACATGGATCTTCATTACTTAACGCATGATTAATTACTATGATCTAATCACGAAGACAACTTAGTAGAATATATACTATTACGATCTAGTATGGGTAGAACATAAACATAGAATTTCTACGACTAAGCATGATATGTATTCCAAGTAGAGACCTACAACATTCTAACCATAGTATGATAATTCCTACTATGTATGTACAACCTAACCATGGTTCTTTTCTACATTAAACCAACAACATGGCATACACCATAAGCATGGTTCCTACAATTATTTAAGCATAAGTGTCTACCATCTTTAGCATGAGTAATGACTAAGCATGATCATCTATTAACTTGGCATGAATAATGATTAAGCATAATCATCTACTACTTAGCCGGAACAATCATTAGCATGGTCATCTACTAACTTAACATAAACAATCATTAGCATGGTCATCTACTAACTTAACATAAACAATCATTAGCATGGTCATCTACTAACTTAACATAGACAATAATTAGCATGACATCTACTAACTTAGCATGAATAATGATTAAGCATGATCATTTACTAACATAGTATGAACATATACTTATCTAAGTATGGATATCATGTAAGCATGAATATTTATTTGATCTAGCATGGTATATAACTTTCCTATAAGCATGTAAACATGTGTAATTTAATCTAGCATGATATACCACTTTCCTACAATTATCTAAGCATAGATAAACTAATCTAGCATGGTATACAACTTTCCTATAAGCATGTAAGCATGGATAAATTAATCTAGCATGATATACCACTTTCCTACTATCATCTAAGCATAGATAAGTTAAACTAGCATGGTATACTACTTCCCTACAATCATCTAAGCATAGACAAATTAAGCTAGCATGGTATACTACTTTCCTACTATCATATAAGCATAGACAAATTAATCTATCATGGTATACTACTTTCCTACTATCATCTAAGCATGAATCTTATTAAGCATGAATAACTACTAAGCATGAATATCTTACTAAGCATGGATAACTACTAGTATGAACATACAACATTCCTAAGTATATATATATACTTCTAAACATGGTAAGTAATTTTAGTATTTATCCTACAACATTCTAAGCATGTATGTCATTCCTAAACATGATAGATAATTTTAGCATGAATCCTACAACATGTATATCATTCCTAAACATGATAGATGATTTTAGCATTAATCCTACAACATGTATATCATTCCTAAACATGATAGATAATTTCAGCATCAATCCTACAACATGTATATCATTCCTAAACATGATAGATGATTTTAGCATTAATCCTACAACATGTATATCATTCCTAAACATGATAGATAATTTTAGCATGAATCCTACAACGTGTATATCATTCCTAAACATGATAGATGATTTGAGCATTAATCCTACAACATGTATATCATTCCTAAACATGATAGATAATTTTAGCATGAATCCTACAACATTTTACTACTACTACTACTTTATTTTAACCATGAACATAACATAAAACATCTACAACTATCTACTACTATTACTACTTTATTTTAACCATGAACATAACATAAAGCATCTACAACTACTTCTTTTAATCATCTACTACTACTACTACTTTATTTTAATATGAACATAAAACATCTACAACTACTTCTTTTAATTATCTACTACAACTACTACTACTTTATTTTAATATGAACATAAAACATCTACAACTACTTCTTTTAATTATCTACTACTACTACTACTACTTTATTCAACCATACTACTACTACTTTATTTTAACATACTACTACCACTTTATTTTAACATACTACTACTTAATATTTACTAAATCTTTATTAGCACCGATTTCTTATTATTACTAGTGATCATAAAAAGAGATCTTTTTGATCATTCTACAACTAGTTATTTTATATTAGTTTCTTTTTCATATCTACAATGAGTTCTTTCTTACTTAAGATTATAAAAGAAAATAACAATTATAAAAATAAAGTAAGAACCTTCATTTGGTTCAACCAACCATATGCATTCTTTCTAGTCCAAGTTCAAGTTTATGTTCTACAACCACAAAGTGGTGTATGCACTATGTCATATGATTATGTATGAGTCCTCATTCAAGTCCTACAACCAAAAATGGTTGTATATGCCAAGTCCATGTGTATGTATTTATTTTAGTCCAATCCATAACACTAAAACAACAATTACAACTATAAAGATTTAATCTTTATGTCTATTTAGCACTCCCATTTGTTTCCTTTTCATTTTATGTGATTATTACCTTTAACATTTACAAACATACAAAACAAGAACCACATACAACAATACTATCACAACAACCATCCCAAAAAGAACCAAAGAAAACAAAACAAGGAAGACAAGAAGAAGAAGAAGCCAAAAAATTAACAACTCAACAAAGAAAGTGGAGAACCCCCACATAGTTTCCTTTGTTGGAAGAACTTGCTAGCTTAAACTTCTCCTTCCCCTAAGCTCTTAGAACTCCTAGGAAAAACCTACATGAAAAACTCTCAAGTTAGAATGAGGTTCTCTCTTTCTTTTCCTTTCCTTTCTTTTGTTTTGTAAAAATGAGACAAGTGGAGAAGGAGGGGGTATTTATAGGTGGAGAGAATGGTGGAGAGTGCAAAAGTGCACTCAACATTATGCACAAAACCCCCCAAGAAGAAGCAACCGGCCATGCTTGTAGGAGGGTAGGGGTGAGGTGTAGGGTATGGCCTAGAAATGAGGTGGAAGCATGGTAAAGGGATAAGGTTTCTAGAAGGGGTTTTTACTTAATCTCCTCATGCATACAAAAACCCTAGATTAAGACTCCTAATCAAACCCTAACCATCTAATTAAGTTGTCATGACAAGGATGAGTACATTGTCCAAGAGTACATACTATATATTTTGTATAATGTACTAAGTATAATACAAATGTATGTATATGTATGTGTATGTGTATACCAAAAATTCTTATATAATCCTCATAAAATAGTTTAATTTGAAAATAATAATAAAATAAGTTTTATTATCAATTTGGAGGATCACGCTACCAATTTGATGTACTTCGGATGTACACCGACTGATATATGCACGTCGACAATGTTTATGGACAAACCGGCGAAAAATCACCAAAATAATTTAATTTTGGAATTAAAACAAAATAATAATAAAATATTAATTTATACGAGGTAATATCCGTCCGGGATATTACATTACTCCCTCCTTAGAATAGTTCTGTCCTCAGAACTACATTAAGTTAGGAAAATGAATCGACAAATACGAAATAGCATAGTCATAGAACAAGAGATGAACAGAAATTTTCCTTTGAACAACCATTGAATGGGTTACACCTATACATACATACCTACTGGGTTACAAAAGTGTCACATCTTCCTAAGCAATATCCTTCCTACCTATATATCACAGAAGTAGGAGTCAAGATCACAAAACAACAAAACAGTCTACATAAACCTACTTGGTTACAAAACTATCACATCTTTCCTAAGCGACATCCTTCCTACCTATATATCACAGATGTAGGAGCCAAAATTACAAAATAACAAAACAGTTTCTGAGTACCCGACCGCCTAGTCAGTTGATGAACTCAATAATAGTCATTTTTAGGAGCAATAATCTTAGTGCAATTAGACATTTTAATGCTCTATATGTGGTATTTTACTCTTCTTTTCTCTTTTCCATAGGAAACAGCCTGAAAGCAGCAAACGAAGCAGATTCCAGAATAATACAGACTGAGAGGATGATATACAGGGAACAGCAGAGATCAGTCGACTGATTCTTCTAACAGTCGACCGGACAGAGAGTTTGAAGGGGCTCGGCACAGTCGACTGCTTCCAAAGACAGTCGACTGGTCGTGGCGGAGTCAGAAGATAAGAGCAGATGAAGAGGCATCCTCATCCAAACCCAGGTCGTCTGCATGTAACAACTCGTCATTAATTAAGAAGGTGGACTCAGTCTTATGCGTTAAAAGATAAGAAATCAGGAACTTTGCAAATAAGGAAGGAAAGAAGAAAAGAGAAAGAAATAAAACGCAGATCAAATAAAGGAGGAATTAAATAAAAAAGAAGAGGACCTTTCTATAAAAGAAAAGTGCAAACCCTAATTCCCTAGCCGTGTTCTATAAATATCAACTAAGAGGCATTGTGAAAAAGGGGACTTAAGAGAGAAGGCCGGATCCATCAACAAGGAATTACCATCGACAGCAAGCATCAAGAAGGAGAACAAGTCGACTGCTGATTGGGCTCAATTTCCACATCATACAAATCAGTGTTCTTCTGTTCTTCCTTTGAGTCTTATTTCTATTGTAGTCATGAATTCTATTTTATCAATCAATAAAAGTTTTATTATGTGAAACTAATTTCATAGTTGGGTAGATTGAAACCGTAGTTATGTAATGCTTATATTCTTCTGAATACTACTCTATTACTTATTGATTAAACCTGAATGAATTGGAATAGATTTATAATAATCAAACTTGTTCAGAATTCTAAAGGGCAGTCGACTGAGGTGACAGCAAGTCGACTGATGTATAGAATCTGAGATTATCAAGTTTGTGCAGTGTAGATCTGAATCTGTTATATGAGCATATTGAGATGACCCGTATCTCGTGCTCGTAACTTGTAACAAAGGAATCTTTCGGGGTTCTTGGTTTAATCAACTTGAAGGATCTAGATCTGATACCAATTTCTAGAACTTTGAGTGTTTGTTCGTTTCCATTGTTCTTATGTTTTCTTTAAGTGCAACTTAGTAGATACCATGCTAAATACTTAAGGGAAGAAACGAATTAGAGTAGATACCATGCCTAATTCTTGGCCTAGGGAAACATTAACTTTAAGGAGTAGATACCATGCCCTTAGAGGAACAAACGTGAGTAATTGGAGTAGTACACACTTAGCATTATTGACTATAGGTGGAAATCAATGCCCAACTACTTTAAATAGATATTTGTGACTCAATTTATGATGCTACTTAAGTTAGATTTTTATCTCTTTTACTTCCTTTCAATCAGGCTTTTAGAACAAAACTTATGATTTGCATTTTATGTTGTTTTATTGATTAGTGAGTTAAGTACTACAATCTCTGTGGGATCGACCCTTGCTTGCCACTACGCTTCTATAAACGATTCGTACACTTGCGAGGTTTTAATTTGTGTCTAGTTTATCTATTTATTTAGATCATCTAGATTGCACAACAAGTTTTTGGCGCCATTGCCGGGGATTGTTAGTATTTTGACTTACAAGTTATTAAAATTCTTTTTCCTTTTTATTTTATTTCTTTTTTTTCTTTTATAACATTTTCTTTCAGGATACATTCTGCACAGATTCAGATCAGTCGACTGTCTCCACGGACCAGTCGACTGTACAGCGAAGAATTCAGAAAGCAACAATGGGTGAGAAATTATTAAATCGAGTACCAATGCAAGACAAATTCACCCCGAAAAATATTGTGCAACCTTCTTGCATAGCTTTTCAACCTAATGTCACAGAAAATATGCATCTATCACCCCAATTACTTAGCATGGTTCCCCAATTCAATGATAGACTAGATGAAGATCCGCACCTACATCTGCAAGATTTCTTTGATCTCTGCAGGACACAAAGCATCCAAGGGCTTACCCCCGAGCAAATTAGGTTAATCTTGTTTCCTTTTTCTTTAAAACTTAATGCTAAGTTGTGGTATAATTCCTTGGAACCAGGATCAATTAATTCATGGGAGCAATTGGCAACAAAGTTCTTGAAAGAGTTCTTTCCAGCCCAGAAAACCAGACAACTAAAAAGGGAGATTCTACTCTTCCAACAAAAAGATGACGATTTGTTTTTCGAGGCATGGAAGGACTTTAAGAACAAGCTTCTCAAGTGTCCTATGCACAACATACCTAAGGATGATTAGGTACAATCATTTTATAAGGATTTAAATGACACTAACAAAGCAATTGTTGATTCAGCGTGCAATGGAATGTTGATGAGGAAGAGTGCTGAGGAGGCCATCAAATTATTTGAAGAACTCAGCGAGAACTCACAACAATTCTCAACAAGGAGGGGCCTTTCGAAAAAACAGGGAGTATACGAAATTTCTCATAATAATAACATGCAATTAGAAATGGAAACCATGAACAAAAAGATTGATATGCTTGTGAATTCAACATTGGGTGGCATAAAAAGCCAACCAAAAGAAATTTGTGCAATTTGTTTTCATTCTAATCATACAACTAATTCATGTCCCATGTTTTCTTTCGCAGATCAGGAGCACACAAACTACATAGAACAGGGAATGTACCCGCCCCAGAACAACCCTTTTTCAAACACGTATAACCCAGGGTGGCAAAACCATCAAGACAATCAATTCGCACCAGGGCATACGCAGCAATTCCAGGGTGGGAATGGGTATGATAGGCCAGCACAAGAACAGAAGAAGTTGGATTTCAAATCAACCATTCTTCAATTACTCCAACAGCAACAGCAAACAAGCAATCAACAAGGACAGACCATTCAAAAATTGAAATTTCAAATTGGTCAAATTGCTACGGAGTTAAGTGAAAGAAGGACAGGAGAATTCCCATCACAAACCATACCTAACCCTAGAGGACAAGAACAGCTCCAATCAAGGACAACACTAGAGGAAGAGATTGAGTGTAAAATGTTTGCTGCACCACAATTTCCATACGATGATCATGAATGTTATAATGTTGATGTGGTTCAGAAAAGTTGTGACCAAATATTGCAGAAACATAGTGTTGATCCATTACAAGAAACAATTACCCATCCTCCACTACTATCTCAGGTTGAAATGAAATACAATGACTGGAGGATTGCAGAGACAGTACATCACCTTGAAACTCCAAAGTCATATTCAGGTAAGCTTGCACCTGCATTTGAAAAGTTGGTATCTGATAACACTTGTGTTTTCCAGGATAAGTTGACTGGTGAACAGGACAAGTCGACTTATGAACAGGACAAGTCGACTGCTACCAGGACACCAGATGAGGAGCTGAAGCCACTACATGAATATTTGGGGAAAAACCAGACATTACCTGTGACAGCTACTGAAAAATTAAGCATGCATGAAGAAGCGAGGCTGCAGGGAGTCTTGCAAGAACACAACGGTGCATTAAGGTGGACCATTGTAGATAGGCTTATGTCAAGATGGTACGGTCCATAAATTGTTGCAAAGGTTTCCCCCACATGGAGCGTTGGAGAAAAATCAAACATTCAAGGTGAATGGGCAAAGGGGGAAACCTTATAATAAGATGAGTTGTGAGCCGCGAGACATGAAACACATTGCACAACTCATCAAGTCTAGCTGAAGACATGAAACACAACGCTTATTGGGAGGTAACCCAATTTTTCAGGGGAGTACTTACACTCTCTACTTATTTTATTTCTTTAATCATTTCTTCATTTCTTTATTTTCTTTCCTTCAAACTAGTTGGTAACACATGCCTATATTTTAAGTTTTGTGCAAACATTGAGGACAATATTCCATCTAAGTTTGGGGGTATTAGTTAGTTATATTTGGAGTCTTTTGATTTTTTTTAGGATAAACAATTTCTTATAAAGTAAGAGGAAGGATACTTATTTACTTTAGGATTGTTGAGTTTCATAATGCCTTACAAAATTATATGAGTCATGCGATTATACATACATAAAAAAAAAAATTGTGATGCTTTTTCTAGTGATTATTCCCTTTGATCTAGTCCTAAACAGAGTTTAAGTAAATAGAGTAAAAATGAAAAGAATATATATATGAATAAAGTCAATCTACTCCAATGTTTTGAGTGCTTAGTAACTAGGGGTATTCATCACCAATGTTTACCTTTACGTCAAACGGCAACTTGAAATATGAGTATGCAAAGCACTAAAAGTTTGTGACTTGTTGAGTAACCGGGTGGATTCATCACAAATATCTTGCACTCGCGTCAAAAGGCAAGTGACGACTTAAAGAAGAGACTAAAAAAAAAAAAAAAAAAAATAACTCTAGTTTGCTACTCGGTTTGTAGTAGAGAAAATGGATAGTCACAGATGGAGTGTTACATACTATAACTATAAGTAATTGCATGACAAGTGGGGTTGAGTTTGGAGTTATGAATAGACAATTGCACTAGAGAAAGTGGGTATGCTTGTTTTTACTTTATTTGCAATTGTTTATATTAAAATTTTGATACTTGCATAATGAGAACTCTTGGTGTGATGGGTTGAGTCTACTATTATTTTCCCTTTGTTCATAAATTCACTTTTTGCTTGAGGACAAGCAAAATCTAAGTTTGGGGGTATTTGATGAACTCAATAATAGTCACTTTTAGGAGCAATAATCTTAGTGCAATTAGACATTTTAATGCTCTATATGTGGTATTTTACTCTTCTTTTCTCTTTTCCATAGGAAACAGCCTGAAAGCAGCAAACGAAGCAGATTCCAGAATAATACAGACTGAGAGGATGATATACAGGGAACAGCAGAGATCAGTCGACTGATTCTTCTAACAGTCGACCGGACAGAGAGTTTGAAGGGGCTCGGCACAGTCGACTGCTTCCAAAGACAGTCGACTGGTCGTGGCGGAGTCAGAAGATAAGAGCAGATGAAGAGGCATCCTCATCCAAACCCAGGTCGTCTGCATGTAACAACTCGTCATTAATTAAGAAGGTGGACTCAGTCTTATGCGTTAAAAGATAAGAAATCAGGAACTTTGAAAATGAGGAAGGAAAGAAGAAAGGAGAAAGAAATAAAACGCAGATCAAATAAAGGAGGAATTAAATAAAAAAGAAGAGGACCTTTCTATAAAAGAAAAGTGCAAACCCTAATTCCCTAGCCGTGTTCTATAAATATCAACTAAGAGGCATTGTGAAAAAGGGGACTGAAGAGAGAAGGCCGGATCCATCAACAAGGACTTACCATCGACAGCAAGCATCAAGAAGGAGAACAAGTCGACTGCTGATTGGGCTCAATTTCCACATCATACAAATCAGTGTTCTTCTGTTCTTCCTTTGAGTCTTATTTCTATTGTAGTCATGAATTCTATTTTATCAATCAATAAAAGTTTTATTATGTGGAACTAATTTCATAGTTGGGTAAATTGAAACCGTAGTTATGTAATGCTTATATTCTTCTGAATACTACTCTATTACTTATTGATTAAACCTGAGTGAATTGGAATAGATTTATAATAATCAAACTTGTTCAGAATTCTAAAGGGCAGTCGACTGAGGTGACAGCAAGTCGACTGATGTATAGAATCTGAGATTATCAAGTTTGTGCAGTGTAGATCTGAATCTGTTATATGAGCATATTGAGACGACCCGTATCTCGTGCTCGTAACTTGTAACAAAGGAATCTTTCGGGGTTCTTGGTTTAATCAACTTGAAGGATCTAGATCTGATACCAATTTCTAGAACTTTGAGTGTTTGTTCGTTTCCATTGTTCTTATGTTTTCTTTAAGTGCAACTTAGTAGATACCATGCTAAATACTTAAGGGAAGAAACGAATTAGAGTAGATACCATGCCTAATTCTTGGCCTAGGGAAACATTAACTTTAAGGAGTAGATACCATGCCCTTAGAGGAACAAACGTGAGTAATTGGAGTAGTACACACTTAGCATTATTGACTATAGGTGGAAATCAATGCCCAACTACTTTAAGTAGATATTTGTTACTCAATTTATGATGCTACTTAAGTTAGATTTTTATCTCTTTTACTTCCTTTTAATCAGACTTTTAGAACAAAACTTATGATTTGCATTTTATGTTGTTTTATTGATTAGTGAGTTAAGTACTACAATCTCTGTGGGATCGACCCTTGCTTGCCACTACGCTTCTATAAACGATTCGTACACTTGCGAGGTTTTAATTTGTGTCTAGTTTATCTATTTATTTAGATCATCTAGATTGCACAACATCGGTACTGCGGGCGCCCTCTGGTGGGTCGGTTTAGTCAGTAGCGCTAGCAACTGTGCGATCTGAACATGGAGCTCTGCGCATCGGCGCTCCATGCGCTCGAACTGTGCCCTGTAGCTACGGTTCAAGATCACCATCCTGCGCTGGGCTCTTGCATTGGCGCTCCTCAACCTCTTTACTTCCTTCGCATGGTGGAAGTTCACGAACTCGCACGAGTCCATCTTGTTCTCCAGACAGACGTGGGACCAGGTCAGCGTCGATATGTCCTGGAAGACCTGCTGGAAGGCCTCCTCCACGGGGGTAAGCTGGGGAGGTGGCGGTACTGGAACCTGACCCCCAAAAGGAAATGCCCCTGCTGTGGCAGCTGTGGGGGCCCCGTTGGCCAATCCGGCCTCCACTGGTGACTGAACCCCCTCGAAGATAGGCTCTATGTCTGAGTCTATCTCAATCACATCCCCCTGACCCCACCCACTTCCCGTGGGAAACGCTCTGTCCGTCATCCAGCAAGGAGTGGATACAGAAATTAGCATCGATATAGAAATATTATAAAACATAAGTTGAAAGAACAACAATATGAGTTATAATTGTCTACAACTAGCTAAAACCCAATCTCCTAAAAAGGCAACCAAGTTTAATTTTCCTATAGTGTTGGACTGTAAATTGAAGTTAGCTCTGATACCACTCTGTAGCGCCCCGATTTCTAATACTGGGAAAACCGAGACACGAGCAAAGATCTTTTCTTCAATTAGTCACAATACACAGAAAAACAGGAGAATTTAAAACTTTTTATTCAACACCTAACGTATTACAAGTCTGAATATTATACAACTGCAATACCTTACAATAGAGTTACAATATTACCTTTACATTCCCGAGTATTATAACCTTCAACATATTACATCAGAGTACAAGGAATGAAGAACAACACTTGGTAACTCTCACTTGAGATAACAGCACACATATTACAGCGGAACTAAATAAGAAATTAACTCCTTGCTTTCCTCGCCTTGAGTCCTCCTGAATCTCGCCCTTGTACTTCGGCGATCCAGTACCTATGGAAGTGGGGACGTCAGTATTCACTGACGCTTAAAGGCTGATAACAAAGCAGCGAATCTCCCAAACAACATACAAAACATGGCAATGGTGTTGGTGTAGTTTAAATGTTCGTGAGTGCTAGGACTAGACTCTAATGCGATATTTAATTAGAACTAGGATGCTTCCTATTCTAATGTCAGCAAGTCTCCGAAGCAACATGCATCCCATACTACATGCGACCCCATCTCAAGCCGTTTCTCCATATATAGGGATTTGAACCCACGTTATCAATTCTAATTGTACACAACCTGTTCCTGACAGATACAACGTGACTGATGAGGTTGCAGACAGGGTCAAGTCCCACTAATGCAGTTCGCCAGTGGTGTCCATGTTGCCACTGCTATTCGGCTTACCGGACCTCACTCAAAAACCTGACGAACCGTCGGGGATACTACTAACAGGGGAGCCCCGCCCCCTGGTCGGACCGTAGTCCATGGCTTATTCGCCCTCTTGGCATAGGACCTGACGGAGTTCCGGGGGTCCATTCCCCCTAGCTCCGCCCGCCTTATCATGGCACTTCAGGAATTAACAATCAGGATACGCACCCCATGTCCCCAACTTGTGAGAAGGCATCGTACGTATCCCTTTTGACAGGAAGGTGCAACCCAATAGCACCACCTATGATCTGCCTCAAGGGACGAGTTAGTCGTAAGGTGCCCCCTACAACCGACTCCTCTCTCCCGGCAAAGGGTTTAAGCAATGATCTTTATACGTCACTACCCTAATAATGTCCCTAACCCTGAACACTCCTAGGGAAAGCAATATTATAACCACAATATGCTAGGCCTGAATTTAGACTTTGCAAGACAACTCTACTAGGCTGCTCAATCTAGACTTACCAGAACCCTTCAGAATCCGGTTCGTGGCTTATCAATCCAAGACCTCGGCAATGCGAATATATATGCATGCCACTACCCTGAACATAGATTCCGTCTATACTCCGGTCCTCAATCAACCTAAACAGGTTAAGATCCGATGGTACCCGAGGAGTGACTCCTCCACAGTTCCTTAGGGTAAGAAAATATATTTCTTGATGGTCGATAGCCCTAGGGTAATGATATTACCCTAGACGAGCACAACAACTGTGTACTAGCTAATAAGCTACACACGGTAACTAACCACATACGAGCCAATAAGCTACGTATGATGACAACGTACATACCAGCCAAATAAGCCGCGCATGAGACCAACAGCTACGCACGGGCCGGTCAAGCCGCGTACGGGACAACAACCTACATACGAGCTAAATAAACTACGTATGAGACCCACAGCTACATACGGGCCAGTCGAGCCACGTATGAGCACAACCATATGCAAACAACCATACAGGTAATCAACCTTGAATCAACCAAACGTGCTTACTAGCAAACTTTATTTTCTATTATTAGAAGCAACAGAAGAATCTACTAATAGTCCATGATCGGTATTCTACCAATGAAAAATCGAAGGCGACATAACAACTTTTATCAAACTAACTATTACAAGTGATCTTCCCGATCCTTATTACCCCTACGGATGAGGAATGTCCCCATGATAGGGTCTAATTCTAATTTGAACCTCACGCACTAGAACTCACGGTTTCCTTTCAAAACGAACTAGAACAACATAGAACCTACGTTCGTTCAATATTCCACTAGGATGCTGCACTATACTCTTCAAGCACGTGTGGGCTCCCTACTAATATTAACTACAACAAGCTAGTCATCATTACAACTTCAACATGATTCTTTCCATATTACTCCAACCTATAGCACTTTAAGCATGGCATACAATTGCAGGCGTCTACTTACGGCAATCTAATTATGGTACATAACATAACCACCCACCACAATACTCCTAAGTACGAATATAATTTAAGTATGTGCTTATACCAAGCTTAAGCATGAATAATCACCATGGTCTAAACCTGAAGTTTACTATAGTCAAGTATAAGTTACAACTTGAGCGTGAATACTTACTACTTTAGAGTATGTATCTCTACTGCCACCTTACACATGGATCTCCATTACTTAACGCATGATTAATTACTATGATCTAATCACGAAGACAACTTAGTAGAACATATACTATTACGATCTAGTATGGGTAGAACATAAACATAGAATTTCTACGACTAACATGATATGTATTCCAAGTAGAGACCTACAACATTCTAACCATAGTATGATAATTCCTACCATGTATGTACAACCTAACCATGGTTCTTTTCTACATTAAACCTACAACATGGCATACACCATAAGCATGGTTCCTACAATTATTTAAGCATAAGTGTCTACCATCTTTAGCATGAGTAATGACTAAGCATGATCATCTATTAACTTGGCATGAATAATGATTAAGCATAATCATCTACTACTTAGCATGAACAATCATTAGCATGGTCATCTACTAACTTAACATAAACAATCATTAGCATGGTCATCTACTAACTTAACATAAACAATCATTAGCATGGTCATCTACTAACTTAACATAGACAATAATTAGCATGACATCTACTAACTTAGCATGAATAATGATTAAGCATGATCATCTACGAACATAGCATGAAGATATACTTATCTAAGCATGGATATCATGTAAGCATGAATATTTATTTGATCTAGCATGGTATATAACTTTCCTATAAGCATGTAAACATGTGTAATTTAATCTAGCATGATATACCACTTTCCTACAATTATCTAAGCATTGATAAACTAATCTAGCATGGTATACAACTTTCCTATAAGCATGTAAGC
Organism: Hemerocallis citrina; assembly: GCA_017893485.1. Classification (NCBI taxonomy): domain Eukaryota; kingdom Viridiplantae; phylum Streptophyta; class Magnoliopsida; order Asparagales; family Asphodelaceae; genus Hemerocallis; species Hemerocallis citrina. The sequence goes on along the minus strand of CM030364.1, from coordinate 231,459,932 downwards.
ATGAATAAATTAATCTAGCATGATATACCACTTTCCTACTATCATCTAAGCATAGATAAGTTAAACTAGCATGGTATACTACTTTCCTACAATCATCTAAGCATAGACAATTTAAGCTAGCATGGTATACTACTTTCCTACTATCATCTAAGGATAGACAAATTAATCTATCATGGTATACTACTTTCCTACTATCATCTAAGCATGAATCTTATTAAGCATGAATAACTACTAAGCATGAATATCTTACTATGCATGGATAACTACTAGTATGAACATACAACATTCCTAAGTATATATATATATATACTTCTAAACATGGTAAGTAATTTTAGCATTTATCCTACAACATTCTAAGCATGTATGTCATTCCTAAACATGATAGATAATTTTAGCATGAATCCTACAACATGTATATCATTCCTAAACATGATAGATGATTTTAGCATTAATCCTACAACATGTATATCATTCCTAAACATGATAGATAATTTTAGCATTAATCCTACAACATGTATATCATTCCTAAACATGATAGATAATTTTAGCATGAATCCTACAACATTTTACTACTACTACTACTTTATTTTAACCATGAACATAACATAAAACATCTACAACAATCTACTACTATTACTACTTTATTTTAACCATGAACATAACATAAAGCATCTACAACTACTTCTTTTAATCATCTACTACTACTACTACTTTATTTTAATATGAACATAAAATATCTACAACTACTTCTTTTAATTATCTACTACTACTACTACTACTTTATTTTAATATGAACATAAAACTTCTACAACTACTTCTTTTAATTATCTACTACTACTACTACTACTTTATTTAACCATACTACTACTACTTTATTTTAACATACTACTACCACTTTATTTTAACATACTACTACTTAACATCTACTAAATCTTTATTAGCACCGATTTCTTATTATTACTAGTGATCATAAAAAGAGATCTTTTTAATCATTCTACAACTAGTTATTTTATATTAGTTTCTTTTTCATATCTACAATGAGTTCTTTCTTACTTAATATTATAAAAGAAAATAACAATAATAAAAATAAAATAAGAACCTTCATTTGGTTCAACCAACCATATGCATTCTTTCTAGTCCAAGTTCAAGTTTATGTTCTACAACCACAAAGTGGTGTATGCACTATGTCATATGATTATATACGAGTCCTCATTCAAGTCCTACAACCAAAAATGGTTGTATATGCCAAGTCCATGTGTATGTGTTTATTTTAGTCCAATCCATAACACTAAAACAACAATTACAACTATAAAGATTTAATCTTTATGTCTATTTAGCACTCCCATTTGTTTCCATTTTATTTTATGTGATTATTACCTTTAACATTTACAAACATACAAAACAAGAACCACATACAACAATACTATCACAACAACCATCCCAAAAAGAATCAAAGAAAACAAAACAAGGAAGACAAGAAGAAGAAGAAGCCAAAAAATCAACAACTCAACAAAGAAAGTGGAGAACCCCCACCTAGTTTCCTTTGTTGGAAGAACTTGCTAGCTTAAAGTTCTCCTTCCCCTAAGCTCTTAGAACTCCTAGGAAAAACCTACATGAAAAACTCTCAAGTTAGAATGAGGTTCTCTCTTTCTTTTCCTTTCCTTTCTTTTGTTTTGTAAAAACGAGACAAGTGGAGAAGGAGGGGGTATTTATAGGTGGAGAGAATGGTGGAGATTGCAAAAGTGCACTCAACATTATGCACAAAACTCCCCAAGAAGAAGCAACCGGCCATGCTTGTGGGAGGGTAGGGGTGAGATGTAGGGTATGGCCTAGAAATGAGGTGGAAGCATGGTAAAGGGATAAGGTTTCTAGAAGGGGTTTTTACTTAATCTCCTCATGCATACAAAAACCCTAGATTAAGCCTCCTAATCAAACCCTAACCATCTAATTAAGTTGTCATGACAAGGATGTGTACATTGTCCAAGAGTACATACTACATATTTTGTATAATGTACTAAGTATAATACAAATGTATGTATATGTATGTGTATGTGTATACCAAAAATTCTTATATAATCCTCATAAAATAGTTTAATTTAAAAATAATAATAAAATAAGTTTTGTTATCAATTCGGAGGATCGTGCTACCAATTTGATGTACTTCGGATGTACACCGACCGATATATGCGCGTAGACAATGTTTGTGGACAAACCGGCAAAAAATCACCAAAATAATTTGATTTTGGAATTAAAACAAAATAATAATAAAATAATAATAAAATAGTAATTTATACGAGGTAATATCCATCCGGGATATTACAATACTGGACATGGCCCCACCCCGGAACGTCAAGGAAGTGCAGAGGCTTACGGGTCACCTCGCCGCTATTGGGCGATTCCTTTCGAAGTCTGGAGAAAAGTGCCTCCCTTTTTTCAAGGCTCTCAGGGGAGCCAAGGTTTCGAGTGGGGCGAACTTCAACAGGAGTCGTTCAACCAGCTGAAAGCCTACTTGGTCAATCCTCCCCTGCTCAGCAAGCCCGTTCTAGGGGAAACCCTCTTCATCTACTTAGCTGTTTCCGAGCAGACCCTAAGTGCTGTTTTGGTGAGGGAAGAAGACCGGGCTCAGAGGCCCATCTACTATGTGAGCAAGGTTCTTCGGGACGCCGAGCTCCGCTACCCGAAGATAGAAAAGATGGCCTACGCCCTGACTATGGCGGCAAGGAAGCTCCGCCCATACTTTCAGTCCCACTCGGTTGTGGTCCTCACCGACCAACCGCTGAAGCAGATCCTCCACAAGCCGGAAACCTCAGGTCGGCTTATGAAATGGTCCATCGAGCTGAGCCAACACGACATCTCCTACCAGCCCCGGACTGCAATCAAAGCTCAAGCCCTCGCGGACTTCATCGTCGAGACCAACATTCCCAAGGTCAGCCATGTCCCGAACGGACCCCCTATTTGGACGGTTTTTGTGGACGGTTCCTTTTGCAACGAGGGATGCAACGCCGGTATCATCCTGACGGGTCCAGATGACTTCGTCCTCCAATATGCCCTCCGCATGCATTTCAAGGCCTCAAACAACGTAGCAGAGTATGAGGTACTAATCGCCGGCCTCGGACTTGCCCGAAGTGCCGGGGCGCAGCGCCTCTGAATCCATAGTGACTCTCAGCTGGTTGTGAACCAAGTCTTGGGCAATTACGAGGCACGAGACGAACGGATGGCGAAGTACCTTGCCAAAGTCCGAACCCTCATGGCTCGGTTCGAAGAGGCACTCATCCAACGAATCCCTCGAGAAGAGAATTCACAAGTCGATGCCCCCTCCAAGTTAGCATCATCCTCCCTCCAAGGTCTCGAGCAGACCATCTTGATCGAGGTCCTGTTGAAACCAAGCATCGAAGGCAAAGCCTCCGACTCAGTGGAGTCACTGCCGATCCTGCTGCAAGACAACTGGATGAAACTGTTAGTGGAATTCCTAAGGGACGGGCTCCTCCCCGAGGACCCCAAGGAAGCGCGCCGAATAAGAACCAGGGCCGAGCGGTACGTCCTGGTCGAGGGGATCTTGTACAAGTGCTCATTCCCGCAGATAGACGGCCGACCATACCTGAGATGCCTTTCCCCGGAACAAGCCGACTATGCCTTACGGGAGCTCCACGAAGGCATCGGCGGGGCACATTCAGGGTCTAGGTCTTTAGCTCGGAAAGCTCTGAATTACGGATACTTCTGGCCGACTCTCCTCCAAGACGCCGAGTGACACATTCGGCAATGTGGCTCTTGTCAGAGACATTCCAACATTCGTTGCCTCCCCCAAGCTAACCTCGCCTCCCTATCAAGTCCTATCCCCTTCGCAATATGGGGGATGGATTTACTAGGGCCATTCCCTCCAGCTCCGGGCCAGTTCAAGTTCTTGGTCGTAGCCATCGACTACTTTTCGAAGTGGATTGAGGCCGAGCCCCTAGCCACTATCACCGAAAACAAGGTACTTCAATTCTTTTGGAAGAACGTCATCTGTCGGTTCGGCGTTCCCCGTGTCCTCATAACAGACAATGGAACTCAGTTTACTGGGGCCGCATTCCGAACTCTATGTGAAGACCTTGCCATCCAACAATGCTTCTCCTCCGTCTCCCACCCACAGTCGAATGGCCAGGCAGAGAACGCTAACCGGCAGATCCTCTCTGGTATCAAGAAGAGACTGGACAGGTGTTCTAAAGGCTTGTGGGTCGACCAGCTCCCCAACGTGCTGTGGAACTACCGCACGAACAAACGGACCCCCACAGGAGTGTCCCCGTTCAACCTCACCTATGGGTCCGAGGCAGTGATACCTCTCGAAGTCGGAATACCTTCTCTTCGCATGGCAGCCTACAACGAGGAACAGAATGCCAGAGAACTCCGGGCGAACTTAGACCTGGTGGATGAACTGAGGGAAAGGGCGTCCATCCGCCAACAGAACTACCGAAGGAGGATCGAGTTGTCGTACAACAAGAAAGTCCGACCCACCGATCTCAAGGAGGGCAACTTGGTCCTCAGAAAACTAGCCATCTCCTTCCCCAATCAGAAAAGCAAACTAGCTCCAAATTGGAAAGGACCTTACAAGATCGCAAGGGTAGTTCGGCCTCGAGCTTATCGTCTAGAAGACCTTGAAAGCAGGGAGATTCCGAGGACCTGGAATGCCGACCACCTTTTAAAATACCAAGAAAGCGCCCCGGCGCCTCTCTGAGTATCACAGGGTGTCGAACCGTTCCTCTCCTCTAACTTGTAATTCCTCTCTTAAGTTGTCATATGTAAAAACGGCTCGCCGTCAATTATCAATAAAGAATGCTTTTTCGTACTTATAAAATTGCTTGTGTCTCTCCGCCTTTATTCTTTATTCAATCAATGGTTCGGAGTCCAATACCTGGCTCGATTCTACTCCGCAAGCTCGCTTCTAAGCGGGCTAGGAGTGGGTCGCCATTCGGAATTGCTCCCACAACCGTTGAACTCTAATGATGGTTCTGGAGTCCAACACTTGGCTCGATTCTACTCCACAAGCTCGCTTCTAAGCGGGCTAGGAGTGGGTCGCCATTCGGAACTGCTCCCACGACCATTGAACTCTAACGATGGTTTCGGAGTCAAACACTTGGCTCGATTCTACTCCGCAAGCTCGCTTCTAAGCAGGCTAGGAGTGGGTCGCCATTCGGAATTGCTCCCACGACCGTTGAACTCTAACAATGGTTCCGGAGTCCAACACTTGGCTCGATTCTACTCCGCAAGCTCGCTTCCAAGCAGGCTAGGAGTGGGTCGCCATTCGGAATTGCTCCCACGATCGTTGAACTCTAACGATGGTTCCAGAGTCCAACACTTGGCTCGATTCTACTCCGCAAGCTCGCTTCTAAGCGGGCTAGGAGTGGGTCGCCATTCGGAATTGCTCCCACAGCCGTCAGACTACTCTCACGGTGGCCAGCGAGCCCACTATTAGGTAAGGCTCGGCCCATCTCGCAAGTTCACAAGATTAGGAGACCAAAGCGCTGCTCGGCACCACTGGCCGAGCGAGCAAGAGGTCGGCTCAGAGACCTCGGCGCGATGAACACAATCACAAACAAAACGACTACACAAAGTTACAAAGGACATGCGAGTTTGAAAAAGAAATTTTATTAATAATTGGGATACAGTACAAAGCGACTCTTCCGTACAACAAGGTCACAAGGCCTTGAAGTACAAAAATTACAATGCCGACCCACTACACTTCGGTGCGTCGACCTCGGCCTTCAGCTCGTCCCGCTCGGTCGTCAGTTTGGCCACCTCGGCCGCCAGTCCCTCTCCCTCCATCCGAAGCTCCGCCTCTACAGTCTGCAGGTGACAGATCTTGGAAAGCAGATCGTCCCTCTCCGCTGTTATTTTTGACAAATTGTGCCGAACACACTGGATCCGAAGAGTGTTGCTAAAGGCGGTCGCCGAACCTTCGTCCTCTCCTACGGGGGTCATCTCGGTGATCCTGCTCTCCAGACGCCGTATCTCGATGTCCCACTGACCTAGGACGAGCTGAAGATGGTTCCGCTCGCTTTTGGCTCGGCGCAATCCCAGCTCGACTTCGTAGAGCCGCTCTCGGCACCTCCCCAAGCACGGCCTCGTCCCCCCTGAGACAGCCTCGGCTCGAGGGTTGTCATCCGACCGAGCAGGCTGGGCGTCTTCGGCCACCACCACAAGCTGAAAAGAAGAAGAGTCAAACAACAAAATTTCAAACACTGCCGAAGCCCAACACTTCAAGAATTTTCAATCAGACTTTCAAACTTTGAGTAAGTTGTCAGAGATCGGAAGTTACACAGAAGCAAAGCAAAGGTTTTTATTCAAATAAAGTAGCCCTACATACAACTAGACCGACGCTACAACAGGGTTTTACAATAACTTAGAGAGACATAATACAACATGTTTAGCGCTTCTTCGGAAGGGGAACGCTCCGGTTCAAGGAAACCCGAGGTCGGCGATGCCTGACCTCTGAGCTCAACTCCAAACCAGCGAAGCGAGATCCCCCTTCGCCGCTAACTCTAACTGCGGCGCCAACTGAGGCGCCGCTAGACGAGACAGCTACACTACTCTGAGCGTCAGCAGGACTCCGCCTCACCGTAGGCAAACGAGTTGCAAGTTCGTAGAAAGTAATCCCTTTCTCGCTCTCTTCGCGAGTACACGACGTACTACGAACGTTGGCCCTCTCAGGCAGAGGCTTGAGCGACGCGATCTCTTCCTCCAGCTCGATAATCCTATCTCTCAGAACATCATCCTTCGACGACATCTTCAAACGAGGAGGTCTCGACGAGCCCGCCACATCGGCACTATCGGTCGCAAGACGTCGATAATGTGTGACCTCGATCTAACAGTATTTCTATCGTAATCCTCCTAAGCTTGTCGACCTTCGCCAACAACTTTTGGCGCTCGGATGACAACTTCTCCAACTCGGAGGCTAACTCCTCTTCTTTCGCCGAACGTTCTTTCTCTGTTACCTCCAAGTGACGGACCTCGGCCAAGAGCTCGCTATTCTTTTGCTCGGCAACCAAAAGCTCCCTGCGAAGCCCCACTGTCTCGCCTTCGAGACGAGAAGCTTGGGGTTACTTCCGTAGTTGCTTTAACTCACGACAATACCCCCTCGCAGCCGCCTTTATCTCCTCCAGCTTCAAGAGCATATAAAACCGCCTCTCTCGGCTATGAGAAAGCGCTCGCTTCGTCTCTTTTAGCTCCTTACGAAGATACGAAACCTCCGTGATCGGACCAAACTTCACCTGAAAAGCAAAGATAAATCCGAGGCCCAACACTTGGAGAAATTTTGCAACTAGTCAAACATAAAATCCGAGCTCCAACACTTGGAGAATTTTTGACCAAACAAAAAGTATTTTCATTCAAAACTCAAAACGCATTACAAAAGCGGTGGCCAGTCCGCAGTCAGGCTTTCACATAAAAAGAAAAAAAAAAAGAGGACTAAAGACGAAACCAAGTCAGGGGTCGACCTTTTTGTCGCTCGGATCTGCCGACCCCCCGACGATTCCCAAGTCCTCGTCCACGTCCTCGTCCTCGAAGCTGTCCTCCTCTTCATCTTCAGCCTCGGTCTCGCCCGTGCCTTCGACACCCTCGGTTTGTCCCTCGGGGCCGAGCATTACCGAAAGGAGCTCTTCCTCGCCATCCACAGGGTCGTAGAAGTGGTAGGAGGAGGTGTCGAACCCCGGGTTCCGAGCTGCGATATGAAGCAGGGCTCGACCGTACGCATCCTCCATGTTCTTGAACATGTGCTCCTCGGCCTCTTGCTGGACAGCCCTCTTCGCCTTCGCCACCTTCGACTGGTGCTTCGCCCTGATCCACTCGGTCTCCTTCCGAGCTTTCTCCGCCTCCGACCGGGCTTTGGCCAGCTCCTCCTTAAGCTCGGCATTCCCCTTCTCCGAGGCTGCCTCGTCCTTCGACCGCTGAATGGCTTCGGCCAGCTGCGCTTCCAACCCTGCCACTTCGGCACCACGTTTTGTCGAGAGGAGTTGCTCAGCATCGAGCAGCTTCACAGCTTTTGCACGCTCCGACCTCTCCTGGTCGTACTGCGCCGTCAGCTCTTGTTCTTTGCTCGCAAACTCTTCGAGCAAGAAGTTGAAGTGGCAGAGAGTCTGAAAAGAGAACAAACAGTTAAGGTCCGGACCTAGAAACTTAGAAAATTTTAGAAAAAATGCTTCAAGAAGAAAGTGTTCGGTCCACTTACCGACATCGTGTTCCGAGCAATCTGCATTGTGGCGTCCCCGACCTCCCTGGACTTAAGTGCCACTCGGTCCTTTGGGATCGGCAGGTGCTTCACCACCTGCATACAAATGTTGTCGTCCCCCAAAAAACCGTCGACCTTCATTACTTGCCAGTTGGGGATGAAGATCTGCTTGTGCTCCTCGGTCAGAATCTTCTCCGCTTCGGCAGTGAGGGGCGGAACTTGGAGGGATAACACCTTGCTCACGTTGAACGTGCCGCTCGACGAGCCGGGAGCATCGGTCTTCACCGGTGGAGTCGGCGCATCCGAGGAAGGGAGATCGGAGGCCGCGACCTGGTCGTGCTCGGGATCGGCTTCTAGGACCTTGACCACCGGCAGGTCGGCTGTCTTTGGAACGGAAGGTATCTTCGGTGCTCGGCCGCCCTGAGGCCCCGTCGAAGGTCTCTTCTTCTTCTTCGCCTCCTGCTCCCTAGCCGCCTTGGCCTTTGCCATCAACGCCCTATAGTCCATCTTGGAATACTCTGCACAAATCGAATGAAAAAACTTAGAAAAATTTTCAAGAACTTCAAACAAAAAAGTAAAAATACCAGAAGCATACTGGGGTCGATCGGACTGAGACCCCCTCGGAACAAAGCCTCCTCGGTAATGTCTTTCCAACTTAGCGTCGACAGGCCGAGGAGTTTTTTGAGGACTTCCGTCGCCTCGTCACTCAGCACCAGCTCCTTCTTCGCTCGCTTGGGCAGGCCTTCCCTCGACCAAGCTATCGGAATTGCCCAGGGTTCGTGAGCTCGGACAATGAAATACTTCTTCTTCCAATGCTTGATCGAGTCCGGGTTCTCGATCAACTTCACGCCTGTCCGCGGCGAAAGGTAAAACCTCTGCTCATTCCTGTTCGGCTGACAAGGGCGGTAGAGGCTCCGAAGGAGGAACAGACTTGGCTCGGCACCGATCTCTTGACACTGAAGAACAAACGCCAAAACGTGACTCCAAGTGTTCGGCATCAGCTGGGCGGGGCACAGGCCGTACTAATTGAGGACCTCGGCAATGAACGAATGCAGCGGAAAGCGAAGCCCGGCGGCCAAGGAGTCGACCGGAAAAATGCACGCGTCGGCCGAAGACGACGTGCAGGCTCGGAAACCAGGCCCCGGGAGAAGCAGCCCATATTCGGCAGGGATCTAGAATCCAGTCCGGATCCGATGCAAATCAGCCTCCGTAAGAACCGAAGTTATATGGTCCACCTCGGACAACTCTCTCGGCTCGTTCTCCTCTACCGACTTGGCGGTGCCCTGGGTCACCTTCTCCAACATCTCTTCGGAATAGCTCCGAACACCCCCCATGCTCGACAGAACGATCGGCTGTCGACCGAACTCCCCTGCCGTCTTCGGCTGCTCTATGATCGTAACCACTCCCTTACCCTTCTGGGACTTCGCCACAACCTCCTGGAGTGGCTCGGCGACCTTGCCACTCTTGCTCGGCCGAACAACGGTCTGCTCGGTCGGCTCTACCACCTCCTTTCCTTTACCCGCTCGGCTAACGACTTGGTCCGAGGCGGAGGTCTCATCCGAAGAAGTAATCTTAACCATTTTTTCTAAAGAGAAAGGAGAGAGACTGACCTTGAAGTGACTGTTACAGTCGGAAAAGTTCGCCGGAGCAAAGAAACGCCTTGCCGCGACAGCTAGCAGCGCCACCCAGGAGCTAAAAACTTCGATGGTGAAAAGTAAAAATTTGAGAGAGAAAGTAAAAGTGAATAATGAGATTTGGGGTGGGGGAGTGAAGATTTATAGTAAAAGAGAAAGTCTCTTAGGCTTCCTAACTAAAGGGCGCGACTCTTGAGCGGCTTTTGAAGCGTTACGAAAGCCCAAACGACTTTGTACCCGAGCAGCAACGGTTGGCAAAAACGCAAAACTTTTCGATACAAGTCAAATAGCTCGACACACACGGGATCACTCTTTTTCCAATTAAAGCTCTTTCTTAATCATATCACTGGTTACTGACAAGAGCGTCGGAGGGTGCGTCGCCGGGATCAACCCCGGTGTATCGCACTTCCTTGCAGGTGAACGGCGGGAGTCAGCAGCCCGATTCCAACGAACAGGCTTGGATTCGCTATTCAGGTTTTTCCACGAACCCACAAATTCTATCTGTTTACCCCCTACCAGATTCAGCGGTAACAAGTAGGGTCTTGTTGTCCTGAATTAACATTTGCATGGTTCTATTCTTTTATGAACTGTATATCATCTGTACCTGTTTATCTGTCACTCTGAACCTGTTACATATTTATACCATGCAATTATCACTCTGTTTTCTGTGCATACATGTCTGTTTGCTGATAATAATAAAATGACCAAGCTGAGGTTAAGGGAAAGATCTAGTAGTGGAAAATATAGAAATGTGTACTGAGAAGAGGGCTCGTATTCACTATCTGTTATGTGTTCATGGTTACATGATTCACGACTCTGTTATCTGATCCTGTCTAGATTACTTCTTATAGGAAGGTGTAGAGAAGAAGAGAACTACTAGGTTCTATCTGTCTGTCTGATCTGATTATCTGATATCTGTCTGTCTGAACCCTGAGTACACTGCCCTATGGACTCTATTATAAAATCTAAAATGAAACTGTTTGAATGTAGCAACCATGTAAGGTGGGCTGCATGAAGTGCTACCTAGATAGTAATCACCTAACACTTATAAGAACATGACATCTGTACTCTGTTATCTGTATCTGTTTATCTGATATCTGTTATCTGATTATCTGTTATCTGTCTGACTATCATCTGACACTACCATCTGTATATCTGTCTGCATACCATCTGACATTTGACACTTGACACATGTTATCTGTATATGTTAGTATACCATGCCATGCTATCTAATTTGTTCTCCTGTTTCATGTTAGTTATCACATTTCTGTTGACACACTACACCATGCTATGTTGTTCTGTTGTTAGTTGATATCTGTTATTAGTTAGTTTTCCCCATGTACTTGCATCCTACATTATAAGTGGCCAGTAACTTGCAATTGACGGGTACTTGTTTTCTTTTTTTCTTCTCCTGCAAATTATTGATTGCAGATCAGGATGGTCGTTTGCCCGATGGCATTGGAGAAATGCAATATTAGTGCTGGAATTCTTTTGTTATTATTATTATCTGTTGCTTTGGAACAATTGTATTTGATTCTTGGATTATTTGTATTTGGGTAATGTGACCCAGGATATTGTTAACTGTCCAGACTTGATTTATTTGAGATTATATTACATTTTGGATTTCAAGGAAGTTTCTGTTGATCTATTTGATTTAATTGTGCATGATTGGTTGAATCTTTTGCTTCCGACTCTGATTATTCTTGTGAGATGTTGTAATGATTCCTGAACAGCTTATGGATGATGAAAATCATTCGCTGGGCTTAGTCACGTATCCGTATTCCGTATTTCCTTTTTAAGAAGCGGGGAGTGATAGTCTCGCTGTGAATGCCTAGTCTTCTGGCAGTAGCCACAAGTCTCAACATTCCTCAAGACAACAGGTGCGTACGGCTGTGCTCTCGCGGGAGGGGGCAGAATTGGCCTATGAATAGGTCCTCTGGAAGGCCGAGCTGCAAAAGGATGCGAAACAGTCCTCTGAGGAACACTAGACCTGCTGAGAGTCTACTTTTCGACCCGAGCCGCATCCAGAACATCGGAATAAGCACGAAGCCGAAGAGCAGCCAGACGGTCCTGGAAGGGAAAGCTCAAGCCTGACTGAAATCGACTAGCCCGAGCCTCATCAGTGGCAACAAGGATAGGGGCGAAGCGACTGAGCCGAGTAAACTCTGCAGCATACTCGTCCACGGAACGGTTTTCCTGATTAAGATAATGCTCAAATTAATACCGTCACAAGTGAAGTAGGCAACAATAAATGACATTTAAGAACATTATCTAGCTGACCTGAGTTAGGGAAACAAACTGTCACTCCATCTATGCCATGGTGACACTGGGAAAGAACTTTGCCATGAAGCTCTCAGAAAAAGTGGCCCACTCAATGGGTTGCGGCATCCTTTCGGATTTAACCCGCCACCAGATATGAGCGAGATCCACCAACTGGATGCAAACCACATCCACACGATCTTCCTCGGCAACATGAGCGGCGACCAGCAGTTGCTCCGTCCGGATAAGCCATTGCTCGGCCTCCAACGGCAACTCAGTACCCGAAAATTTATCCGGGTGTAGCCACATGAAATCCGCTACCGTACCAGGTGTAGGTCCAGCGACATTCCTATTGGCTGCCAAAGTGGCTTTCATCAGCTCATTGTGCTCCTGCTGAAGAGCCATCTTCTGCTGGATCGTCTGGAGAATAGCAGCGTTGTCCGGCTGCCCATCCCCCGAGCGAGAAGAAGAATTCCCACGAGCCATAGCCTGAAACACGATCAAAGATAGTTAGTACCCAGATTATATGTTGGTTATTATACAAGTATTCATGTGATTATCGTGGTGTGCAAATCACTGAGTTAACCCGGCTAGAGCCAAACTCGACTAATATATCAATCAAAGCCAAACCTCGTAAAGATAGTCATGTTTGATTGATATATTACTCAATCCTGGGCTCTGATACCACTAAAAACCATGTCACGCCCCGCTTCCCAAAATACGGAATACGATTACGTAACGTAGGCCTAACGAATGATGTAAACACCATCCATAAGCTGTACCAGACTAACTCAGCAACAAGAACAGTAAAGTACAACCATGCAAGAAATATAACCACATGAATCAAAGATAAATTCGAATAATAAACAAAATAATCCAACAATATAAATATCCAACATCTGGGATCAAAACAAACTATGGGTCATAAATCCCAAAAACAAAGTACAAGTCAGAACAATGTTCAAGAAAATAAATCAAGCAGCAAATAAAACTATACAGCGGAGACTGGTTCCATCTCTAAAAACGTTGCTCACCAATTCCTTCGGGAACAGATCCTTCAAGACCTGTAAAATTTCGATCTAAAAAGAAGAAAAAGAGGGCCCTTAGAGCAAGTCGTGGGTAGCAAGTAGAGAAAACAGATGATAATAGGAAAGCATGAAAATTAAAGGAAAGGCACATGGTCAAAGACAAAGGAAAAAACAAAGAGCAGGCCATAATATCAAAGATGTACAATAATCACGCATGTAATGAGTGATGTCAAGTCAAGATCAAGCATGAAGTGCAGGTTATTAAGTATTTTATTAATCTATTTAGTGCATGTAATACTGCGTCCCATTCTACAGGTTCGGCGCAAGCACAGTGATCGTTTTAGACAGATGGTGAATTCACGGATCGTATACTCAGCATTGATAAAAATAATTTACATGCAAGAATTAACAATCAATAACTGCAACCAATGCTCCTTCTTCTATGTCAAGTATTCGTGCGGCCGAAAAGGCCTTACCGAGTATATTTCCCCGATCGCTCACTACAAAGTCTACCCATAATATCTCGACTTGTTAATATTTTATTTTCATCCTATGTGAGCATGCAAGAAGGTGTCAATGTTTTATAATACTATGTGTGTATAATTCTATGCGCTACAGACAAAGCATGAGGCAAACACATCAAATAAGCACAATTTATATAATCAGAACAACATGACCTTGCTGTAGTAAAATACAGGTTACAGCCACTACAAAAGAGCAAATATGAATCCACCAGAAGGACTAGAAATTATACTTCCACATGGTTCCAGCGAGTATAATTAAGGCATATAAAAGATACGAGAACTAGGGCAAAAACTCTATTCTATTCAGGTTTTATGTTCAGGCAGCATGCAGTGGGTTGTGTTCAACTAATTATTCCAGGTCAGAGGACTCATTAATAAAATCTATAAAAATTCAGAGAAGTACCTATACATGTCTAGGTCTAGCTTAATTTATTTCAGATTTTTCTTTTACTGTTAACAAGTTCAAATAAAATATAGAACAGCAGGATACGCATGAAATTATGAATCTGGAATTTCTAACATGGCTACACTAAAATGTTGATATCTAGCAAATTACACATCGGAACTTAGATCCGTCAAAACAATGTTAAACTAGACATCAGAGGATAAAAATTCATGCTTGTAAAGGCAATTCAAATTATGACATAATCATGGGTGAAAATTTGATTCAAAGTAAACAACTAACATTTCAGAAAATTGTCTTAACATGAATAGGCAAATAAATAAATCATATGTTCACACATAGCATGCAAATTGGTAATCAAGTGATCCTAGGTGTCAACATGAAAATTCTAAGGTTTAAGATACAATTATCACAGGCATGGTAGTATTTCATCAATCAAATTCAATCTAGCATGTTCAATTTAACATGTCCAACTTATCAAGTAGTCCTATGCATGAATCTAGTTATTTAAATGTGCATATGCATGAAACAATGGGGACTAGGTTTTAGATCAAAGAGATAGCACAATGTTAAGAGAATGCCAGGTTAGCTCGTGCAAACCATCGATAAACTTAACGGAATTGTCAAAAGTAGTATGATAACGAAATGGACGGGATCTACTTGCAGAAGAACAAATAAACTTGAACAGAATAAAATGCTAGTTCAAGAAAAGACTTGCATGTTATATTGCAGATTCAAAAAATAAGAATAACGGGATCAGAATCCCGGGCGAAAACTCCCGAAGACAAGTGCGAAATCCGTGTGAGGAAACCCAAGCAATAAACAACAACTCTGTGAAATCTCCACACCGGATCGAACAGAACACGGGACAGCAACTCTCGGATCCGATGTGCCCAAAACACAGAACGACAAAATCAACCAATGGGTGATATCTCCACGCCGGATCTCGACCGAATAGCAAACAGTGGGATCGAATCTGCTGTAGCGCCCCGAGTTCCACACACTGAGAGCTCGTGACACTTACCCAGAATCTTTAGTTCAATGAGTACACAACACAGAAAAATTACAGGAATTTAGAGACTTACATTGCACAAGGAAACTATGTCCTGCACTTGGTTGCTTTCCGCAGCTCGAGTTCCCTGCTCCACGATCAGCTATCCAGCATTAGCAAACTGTGGGCATGTCAGTTGAATACAACTGACGCATCACGGATGAAAACCACACACCAAAATTCTCAACAATCAATATTTGATGGAGAAGAAAAATGTGAAAGTCAAACCATAAGTGTCGGTGTATGTTATGATCTAGATTTTAATGCACAATTCATATGGACATCATGCTCTTAATCTAATGGAAACTTGATTTGGAAACGTATGCATCCCATACTACATACTTCCCAAATCGAGTTCGTATCCTCCAGATAATAGGGTTCAATCCCTCGTCATGCATCCTACTCTTGTACTCTTTCCTGTTTCTGACATTCATCTAGTGACTGATAGAGTCTGCAGCACATGCGGTCCATTTCCGCTCCTGCAGTCGGATCGGGGTCCTTCTCCACTCTGAACGGCAGTGATCACCCTGTTCGTTCAGATTATGGTCCTTCTCCACTCCGACAGGATCGTGGTCCCTCTCCATTCCCGGTCAACCGGTGATCATCAGCTCTGCCAGAGTCATGTTTTTTCTCCACTCCTGTCCCTACCAAAGTTATCATGAACATAAGGCGAATCGATATGGCCACCCCTACTCTGCCTAGAGACTTAGAGTTACACTCTTGCTCCATGTTCGTATTGAACAACATAGAACATTAGGTGGATTAGGATGGTCCATTTCCTAATTTCCACCATACGGTCCTTATCACTAAATCTCAGAAATTAACAGACGAGACCACGCCGCACGTGTCCCAGACGAGACCACGCTGCATGTGTCCCCTTGACAGGAGAGTACAACGCCCAACTAGTGTATGTCCTTACCAATCATGAGTCACACTACTTAGGGCTAACACCCTTACTCAATTTAGGTCAAAACTCATCCGTTTAATTCCGTCATTGATCACCACTTAGTTTTTAGGTGAAATTATCAGTACTCAAGGTCATATTGTTCACATTTACAATAAAATATCACAATAAAATATCCCTAACTAGGTTCAAAGTGAATCCAACCTAGTTGAATCTCAACAAGTCTCATCTAGATTTAATTGGGTTCAACTTAGCTTCCAATCATGCTAAGAGATTGGCCCAACATGCACCACACTCGTGCACTAAATGTGCACAAAACATTACCATATGTAAATATTCAAGTATGCATACCCGCATACACAAGCATACCGTATTCCATCAATCACCGTATTCATGCCTACAATCTCTTCTATGCAACCAATAGTTCTTTACTACAATCTACTCAACTTTATCATGAGTTTCTAATTAGCTAAGCATGCAACTACAACCACTAAGCATATTGCTACAAGTGTATCATTTCATGCAATCACATCAATTTAAGCATTCGAGGAGTAATCTTTTCTACTACATTATAACTAGGCTTACTAACTCATTGGTAGCTTACTAATACAAAGTTAGTAGCTTACTAACATAAAACTAGTAGTTTACGAACAATGTATGCTTACTAACCATAAACAATTGGTTAACAATTGGGTTACTACGAGGTCAAGTCTACATTTCTAACTTTCTAACTTCTCACTATCATGGCGTTCTAGCATTCTATTCTACTAATTCACTAGCACACTAACATATTATCTTACTAACTTACTAATCATTTCAACTAAGCTTACTAACATTATTAGTACAATGCTAGTAGCTTACTATCAATGTAAACTTACTAATCATAAGGACTTTTAGCATTTAAAAATGAAAATTTAATTAAACAATTACCGCACAAGACATCACAAAATCACATCTTTACACTTATACTATCATTCTTAACACAAAGAACAAATTTTTATTTATTCACTAGTATATTTATGCATATAATATTCACATAAGTAAACACTCACGACAATTTCTAGCAAGCATTAATTATTCATTCCATATATGAAGAAAAATAATAATAATAGTAACACAAGAGGTATGAAGAATACCCACTTTGATTGCTTGCAAGCTTGAAGTTGCTACTTCTCCTCCTTGCACTTTTAGTCTTCTTGACTTCTTGCTCCAATCCAAAAGTAGTAGTAGCTAAGTCGTTGAAATAGTAGCAGTAGCTAAGTAGTAGAAATAGTAGTAGTAGAAGTGGTAGTAGTAACAATAATAGCAGTTGAAGAAGTAGTAGGTGGTAATAGTTGTTGAAGAAGTAGTAAAGTAGTAGAAAATATATAGAAATGAGAGAGAGGGAAAGAAAAACTGTTGCTGCTGTGTTGTCGGCAGTAAGGAGAAAGAGAGAAGGAAAAAGTGTAGTAAGTAGTAGTAGTAGTGAGTAGTAGTAGTATTAATTAGAGTAGTAGGGGTTAATATATAGAAAAAGAGAGAAGAAAAAGAAAGCTGCTGCCTATCTGCAGAAAGAAAGAAAAAGAAAGAAGGAGAGGTGTGTGGAAGGGTGTACAATAGCTTAGGTGTCCTCACCTTTTGCACATAACCCCTTATACTTTATGTAATTGCACTTAAGCCCTAAATCTTATTGGATTGGGCTTAAGAAAGAAAGTGTTGGGTTTTTTAAAAGAAAACATATTGGGTTTTTTTAAAAATAACCATACTAACAAAAACAAAATAATAGTGTCACTACAAAACAGACTCGATTTTCCGGCGTTTTTTTACGTCTTTGCCGGCATTTTTTTACACCGGTGAAACCTTCACCGGCGTTTATAATTGCGCCGGTCCAAATGCCACTGAAGCGAGCGTCGCGGAAAGGTAGGGGTCTACACCGGCGGTTTTATTGGACGCCGGTACATATTACAACTACACCGGCGGTCAACGAACGCCGGTGTATGGGGGTCTCTGAGTGCCGTTCTTTTCCCCCAATATACATTCACCGGCGGCCATAAACCGCCGGTATTTATCCATTCACCGGCGTTTATAGAAATGCCGGTGTAGATTGAAAGTATACCGGCGGTCGTACATCGCCGGTGTATGTGCGTTTATGAGTGCCGGTTTTCCCTACTTACAAGCACCGGCGTGACCAAAAAATGCCGGTGTAGTTAGGTTCACCGTCGTTTTATAAAACGCTGGTGTTCCTTGGTGCCGTTACAGCTGGCGGCATACACCGGCGTGTGTGGGAACGCCTCTCTATCGCACACTGCAACTAATTCATTAGATAGATCGGCATTTTATAAAACGCCGGTCTATCTATGCCGATTTTTTTTCGTGCTCCAGTTTTCCGTTCGATTTTAATTCACAGTTTCATTTATAAAACCTGTAAACTAATTCACAACTGATTCAACCAATTTCGTTGCATATTGATGCGCAAATCACAACCAAACACAAGAATAATTAAAGATAATAAAGTTTCACACGTGTCATATCATCGTACAAATTCAACAGTTTCAGCGTCATAATTAACAAATTAATATAGTGACGAACATCCCAAATATCCCAACAAACCAGTTTGACAACAATACAAGACATAACAACAGCAAGGAGGACATAAGAACAACAACCAGACTAGGCCGACCACAGATTCATACCCCTCGAGTAGCTTCAGTTCTGATCATCCTAACTATTTCCTTCAACTGGGCGACCGCTCTGTGAAAAAAAAACAATAATTTAATTCAACAGTAGACCACAATACAGAATATACATATTTTTTGAACTTGCAAAAAGATCTACCTGTATCTTAAATTATAAGATCAAAGTGCCAATTGCAAATGGAATTGTTAATGATATATAGAGAGGTAAAATAATTACATTGCAATGCTAAAAATCTAGTACTTAATTTTGTTTTTAAATATATATAAAACAACAAAACAAATGAAAATTCAGTATCTAACTTGAAACCTTTATATTCTCCTCTGATTGGGAATATCCACTATCTAAAACAGTAAAACAAATGAAAATTCAGTATCTAAGCATGTCTTTAATGGATTTTTCAAACAATCCATGAAACTGTCATCGTGGAAGGAAACCAAATATAAGAAAAATAAGAAAAATAAGAAATGGCTCATATCAAGTGTATTTTTAGGGAACTGTCATCGTGGAAGGAAACCAAATATAGAAGCCAGAAATGGAAACAGAAAGAGGAATGGTAGAGACTTTGGATACACCAGGCTAACATAGCGGCATTTTCCTCATCTCTCTCTCATCCCTTCTTTCCCTTCAGCACACGAACACAAAGAGACATCAACAACAACAGCAAGAGCGACAAGAACAACAATAATAATAAATTATTATAAATGAGATGTCTCTATATGGGTTTCCTGATCTCCACTCGAGCCCTCACTTTCTAATCACAGCCCAATTAAGAACATAGACAACAGCCACTAAACAATCCAATCACAGCCCAATCAAAATTTGCCATCCTGGATCTTAAATCTTCAGATGCATGAATTCAGCTTCTTTAACAGTAAAAGAAAAATTATAACATAGCGGCATCTAAGCATATATGTTTCTCTATTAATTCTTCATCCCAACTAAATCATTGATGTTTGTGGCTCCAAAAGAAACGCCCACAAGGTTTGTTCAGCCCAATTCTTGTACAGATTTGGAGAATTTTGGTATACATACAGCTAGCATCCTTAGTTCAAAGTGAACCCATTTTGGTAAAAAAACCCAGTTTTGGAGGATTTTGGTATACATACAGCATACTTAGTTTGGAAGTGAATCCATTTTTTGTTAAAAAATCATGCCAAAGATGGCAATCGGGTTCTTTAACAGTATCTGAAAATGAAAATTTCTATTATCTGAGCATATATGTTTCTCTACTAACTCCTCAGCCCAACTAAATCATGACCCAATTGTTGTACAGATCCGGAGGATTTTGGCATACAGCTAGCATCCTCAGTTCACAGTGATCCCATTTTGGTCAAAAAACATGCCAAGATGACAATCATATGAAATAAGCTTCTTTAACTGTAAATGAAAATGAAAATTCATACAGCATCCTTAGTTTGAAAGTGAACCCATTTTTTGTTAAAAAATCATGCTGAAGATGGCAATCAGGTTCTTTAACAGTATCTGAAAATGAAAATTTCCATTATCTGAGCATATATGTTTCTCTACTAATTCTTCAGCGTAACTAAATCATGACCCAATTGTTGTACAGATCCGGAGGATTTTGGCATACAGCTAGCATCCTCAGTTCACAGTGAACCCATTTTGGTCAAAAAAACATGCCAAGATGATAATCATATGCATGAAATAAGCTTCTTTAACAGTAAAAGAAAATAAAAATTCATACAGCATCCTTAGTTTGGAAGTGAACCCATTTTTTGTTAAAAAATCATGCCAAAGATGGCAATCAGGTTCTTTAACAGTATCTGAAAATGAAAATTTCCATTATCAGAGCATATATGTTTCTCTACTAACTCTTCAGCCCAACTAAATTATGACCCAATTGTTGTACAGATTCGGAGGATTTTGGCATACAGCTAGCATCCTCAGTTCACAGTGAACCCATTTTGGTCAAAAAAACATGCCAAGATGACAATCATATACATGAAATAAGCTTCTTTAACAGTAAAAGAAAATGAAAATTCATACAGCATCCTTAGTTTGGAAGTGAAACCATTTTTTGTTAAAAAATCATGCCAAAGATGGCAATCAGGTTCTTTAACATCTGAAAATGGAAATTTCCATTATCAGAGCATATATGTTTCTGTACTAACTCTTCAGCCCAACTAAATCATGACCCAATTGTTGTACAGACCGGAGGATTTTGGCATACAACTAGCATCCTCATTTCTCAGTGAACCCATTTTGGTCAAAAAAACATGCCAAGATGACAATCAGATGCATGAAATAAGCTTCTTTAACAGTAAAAGAAAATGAAAATTAATACACCATCCTTAGTTTGGAAGTGAACCCATTTTTTGTTTAAAAATCATGCCAAAGATGGCAATCAGGTTCTTTAACAGTATCTGAAAATGAAAATTTCCATTATCAGAGCATATATGTTTCTCTACTAACTCTTCAGCCCAACTAAATCATGACCCATTTGTTGTACAGATCCGAAGGATTTTGGCATACAGCTAGCATCCTCATTTCTCAGTGAACCCATTTTGGTCAAAAAAATATGCCAAGATGACAATCAGATGCATGAAATAAGCTTCATTAACAGTTAAAGAAAATGAAAATTCATACAGCATCCTTAGTTTGGAAGTGAACCCATTTTTTGTTAAAAAATCATGCCAAAGATGGCAATCAGCTTCTTTAACAGTATCTGAAAATGAAAATTTCCATTATCTGAGCATATATGTTTCTCTACTAATTCTTCAGCCCAACTAAATCATGACCCAATTGTTGTACAGATCCGGAGGATTTTGGCATACAGCTAGCATCCTCAGTTCATAGTGAACCCATTTTGGTCAAAAAAATGCCAAGATGACAATCATATGCATGAAATAAGCTTCTTTAACAACAAAAGAAAATGAAAATTCATACAACATCCTTAGTTTGGAAGTGAACCCATTTTTTGTTAAAAAATCATGCCAAAGATGACAATCAGGTTCTTTAACTGTATCTGAAAATGAAAATTTCCCTTATCAGAGCATATATGTTTCTCTACTAACTCTTCAGCCCAACTAAATCATGACCCAATTGTTGTACAGATCCGGAGGATTTTGGCATACATCTAGCATCCTCAGTTCACAGTGAACCCATTTTGGTCAAAAAAACATGCCAAGATGACAATCATATGCATGAAATAAGCTTCTTTAACAGTAAAAGAAAATGAAAATTTCCAGCATCTAATCATTTATGTTTCTCTATTAATTCTTCATTGATGTTTGTGGCTCCAAAACAAACCTCCACAAGGTTGGTTCAGCCCAATTCTTGTACAGTTTTTTGGTATACATACAGCATCCTTAGTTTGGAAGTGAACCCATTTTTTGTTAAAAAATCATGCCAAAGATGGCAATCAGCTTCTTTAACAGTAACTATAAATGAAAATTTCCAGTATCTAAGCATATATGTTTCTCTACTAATTCTTTATCCCAACTAATTCATGATGTTTGTGGCTCCAAAGAAGATTTCAGATTCAGGATGACAAATTTTGATTGGGCTTTGAATGGAGATTGTAGTCATAGATCAATTCTTCATTGAAGAAAAATACGAATAGGGCTCATATCAAGTGTAGGAGTAAGGAACTGTCATCGTGGAAGGAAACCAAATATAGAAGCCAGAAAGAGGAATGGTAGAGAATGAGGATACACCAGGCTAACATAGCGGCATTTTCCTCATCTCTCTCTCATCCCTTCTTTCCCTTCAGCACACGAACACAAAGAGACATCAGCAATAACAGCAAGAGCGACAAGAACAACAATAATAATAAATTATTATGAACAAGATGTCTCTATATGGGTTTCCAGATCTCCACTCCAACTCGTCCCTTTCTAATCACAGCTCAATTAAGAACAATTGTTCACAGTCACTAAACAATCCAATCACAGTTCGCCCTCAAAATTTGTGATCCTGGATCTAAAAACATACATAATTCCCAAAAGACGTATAAGAATTGGGAAGAACAAACCTTGTGCAGGTTTCTTTTGGAGCCAGAAACATCAATGATTTAGTTGGGATGAAGAATTAATAGAGAAACATATATGCTTAGATACTGGAAATTTTCATTTTCAGTTACTGTTAAAGACGCTGATTTCATGCATCTGATTGCCATCTTTGGCATGACTTTTTAACCAAAATGGGTTCACTGTCAACTAAGGATGTTGTATGCATATCAAAATCCTCCAAATCAGTACAACAACACGGATGAACAAACCTTGTTTGCAGGTCATACAATGTCATCTAAGCATGTTATGTGCTAAAGTGGGGTTGGTCATACAATGCATGAACGACACGTATTAGTTGTTTGTGAGTATGCAGTAGGGTGCAGCTATGAACAGGTCTCATATCAAGTGTTGTATTACGGACTGTCATCGTGGAAGGAAACCAATTAAATATAGAAGCCATATATGGAGCCAGAAAGAGGAATGGTAGAGAATGAGGATACACCAGGCTAACATAGCGTCATTTTCCTCAACTCTCTCTCATCCCTTCTTTCTCTTCAACACACGCACACAAAGAGACATCAGCAACAACAGCAAGAGGGGGTGGTCCAACAATAAGTATAGATTATAATAAACGAGATGTCTCTATTTGGGTTTTCAGATCTCCACTCTAGCCCTTTCTTTCTAATCACAGCCCACTTAAGAAACATAGACGAAATGCTTATAGACGACAGCCACAATGCAGACTCACAAACACTAATACGTGTCTTTCATGCATTCAAGACCATAATCTCTTTAAAAATACCAATTTAAAGAATTACCCATGTTTGACTGCCACTATTATGTAGTGGCTGCTCATCCCCATGGCTCTCGTTGCCATCATTTATGTTTATCCTTTTTCCACGCCTCGACATGTTGTACCTGTCAAGAATTCAATAACTTCATTAGAGATGCAAATTTAATTAATAACATGTTTATAATAACTATCATAAAATTTGTACTTTAGTAGGATTAACAAACCAACATAATTATAAAAAATTAAAAAATGGGATTTGTAACAAATTCAATTACAATGATAGTTTGATTCAAATGATACTAAGCATAGTTTAATGTAAATAACACCAAGCAGTAGAAAATAGAAAGATAATTAAACCGGTGTATTAAATTCACATTCAACATATTCGGAATTACAGACCTAATATTACAACAAGATTTAAGACACGAAAATTACAGACATATAATATTGAGATTGAAAATCAAGTAAACTACAATATAGTCTCCCCTGTATTTGGCTTTCCGTTCAAGGAGATGATGAGGGCAAAGGGTATTTGCTGAGGAAGAGGAATTGGACGAATAATGAGGGCGTCATGCTGTAAATACGGTAACAAGAAGATCTGATGACTCATGAACTATTCTGTTCATGGCTACTAATAATCACTTACTTATCTCATAATAATAATAATAATAATAATAATAATAATAATAATAATAATAATAATAATACTAAACAAAAGAAACTAATATGGCCAGCATATATGTTTCTCTATTAATTCTTCATCCCAACTAAATCATTGATGTTTGTAGCGCCAAAAGAAACCTGCACAAGGTTTGTTCAGCCTAATTCTTGTACAGATTTGGAGGATTTTGGTAAAAAATATGCCAAGATGACAATCAGATGCATGAAATCAGCTTCTTTAACAGTAAAAGAAAAATGATAATTTCCAGTATCTAAGCATATATTTTTCTCTATTAATTCTTCATCCCAACTAAATCATGATGTTTGTGGCTCCAAAAGAAACCTCCACAAGGTTTGTTCAACCCAATTCTTGTACAGATTTGGACGATTTTGGTATACATACAGCATCCTTAGTTCACAGTGAACCCATTTTGTTAAAAAAAACATGCCAAGATGGCAATCAGATGCATGAAATCAGCTTCTTTAACAGTAAAAGAAAATGAAAATTTCCAGTATCTAAGCATATATTTTTCTCTATTAATTCTTCATCCCAACTAAATCATTCATGTTTGTGGCTCCAAAACAAACCTCCACAAGGTTTGTTCAGCCCAATTCTTGTACAGATTTGGAGGATTTTGGTAAAAAACATGCCACGATGACAATCAGATGCATGAAATCAGCTTCTTTATCAGTAAAAGAAAAATGATAATTTCCAGTATCTAAGCATATATTTTTCTCTATTAATTCTTCATCCCAACTAAATCATGATGTTTGTGGCTCCAATAGAAACCTCCACAAGGTTTGTTCAACCCAATTCTTGTACAGATTTGGACGATTTTGGTATACATACAGCATCCTTAGTTCACAGCGAACCCATTTTGTTAAAAAAAACATGCCAAGATGGCAATCAGATACATGAAATCAGCTTCTTTGACAGTAAAAGAAAATGAAAATTTCCAGTATCTAAGCATATATTTTTCTCTATTAATTCTTCATCCCAACTAAATCATTCATGTTTGTGGCTCCAAAACAAACCTCCACAAGGTTTGTTCAGCCCAATTCTTGTACAGATTTGGAGGATTTTGGTATACATACAGCATCCTTAGTTCACAGTGAACACATTTTGGTTAAAAAAACATGCCACGATGACAATCAGATGCATGAAATCAGCTTCTTTATCAGTAAAAGAAAAATGAAAATTTCCAGTATCTAAGCATATATTTTTCTATTAATTCTTCATCCCAACTAAACCATTCATGTTTGTGGCTCCAAAAGAAACCTGCACAAGGTGCGTTCAGCCCAATTCTTGTACAGATTTGGAGGATTTTGGTATACAGCTAGCATCCTTAGTTCACAGTTAACCCATTTTTGGTTAAAAAAACATGCTAAGATGACAATCAGATGCATGATTTCAGCATCTTTGAGTTTGAAAAAGAAGGAAAATCAAGAGATGTTACCGAAGAGAGAGAGAGAGAGAGCGGGGCGACGATGCGGGGGCGTAGGAGATAGAGAGAGCGGGGCGACGAGCCTCCAAATAGAGAGAGCGGGTTTCCGATCGCAAATTCACCTCCAAATAGAGAAAGGGAGGAGGGAAAACGAAAATGACGAAGGGACGAATGGACGATGACGAAGGGTCGGGTGCTGTCGAAGATGACGAAGGGGCGGAGGCAAAGCGCGTGAAGTAGAGCGAGGAAGGAGGGAAAACAAAGGCGCCCCTTTTTTTTTGGGGTTTGGGAAATTGGCGAGCGAAAGATTAGGGTTCGCGGGATTTATCTCAGCTAATTCACCGGGGTTTTAATAAGAAACGCCGGTAAATGTTTCGGTATATTCACCGGCGTTTCTTATTAAATGCCGGTGAATGATACACTTCACCGGCGTTTTTAAATAAAACGCCGGTGAATAAGCAGATTGCCCGGCGGTTTAAAGCGACCACTAGTATATAACCATCCCATCTGGCGCCCCATTCCTAATTGCACCCTACCCCGGCGCTACTGGTAAAACACCGGGAAATATACGCCGGTAAATCGAGTCTGTTTTGTAGTGTGTAGTGTATGAAGAAAATAATAATGTCAATGCATGTATATATATATATATATATATATATATATATGTAGATGTATATATATATATATGTATATAGATGTATATATATATATATACATCTACATATATATATATGTAGATGTATATATATATATACATCTACATACATATATATATATATACATCTACATATATATATATATATATATATATATATATATATATATATATATATATATATATATATATGTATGTATATGTATATATATATATATGTATATATACATCTACATATATATATATATACATATACATACATATACATACATATATATACATCTACATATATATATATATATATATATATATATATATATATATATATATATATATATATATATATATATATATATATATATATATATATATGTATGTATATATATATGTAGATGTATATATATATATACATCTACATATATATATATATCTTTACATATACATACATATATATATATATATATGTAGATGTATATATATATATATGTGTGTGTAGATGTATATATATATATATATGTAGATGTATATATATATATACATCTACACATATATATATATATATATATATATATATATATATATATATATATATATACACACACACATTACACTATATATATATATATATACACTACACTACTATATATATATAGTAGTGTAGTGTATATATATATATATATATAGTGTAATGTGTGTGTGTATATATATATATATATATATATATATATATATATATATATATATATATATATATATAGTGTAGTGTAGTGTATGAAGAAAATAATAATGTCAATGCATGTATATATATATATATATATACATATGTATATGTATATACATATTGTAAGAATTTAGGGGTATTACATCACTCCCCCCTTAGAATAGTTCCGTCCTCGGAACTATACTAGTGAAGAGGATCAGACACCCAGAAAACATCATAACATACCCATCTCAAAACAAAGCATAATATTTAATTTAACACTTATCATCCAAGTACATACGGAGTACATATAGAATCTTTTGTACTTCTAGTCACAGCCAAAACATATCATTTTTAGTAGCACAACAAATTACATTTCATCCTTCAGTACCTGTGATGACCCACATCTTCCTTTTCAGCATCCACTTTAGTCAATCCGAAAACATGTCCCTGACGGAAGGGCTTCT
The DNA here is from genome assembly GCA_017893485.1 of Hemerocallis citrina. Classification (NCBI taxonomy): domain Eukaryota; kingdom Viridiplantae; phylum Streptophyta; class Magnoliopsida; order Asparagales; family Asphodelaceae; genus Hemerocallis; species Hemerocallis citrina. Next base: position 231,432,562 of record CM030364.1, on the reverse strand, counting down.
TCTCTTGATCATTATTCTTCTGTCCTGGACCACTGTTGTTCTTTTGCAGTTGTGGGCATTTTGGTCTGACGTGCCCAACCTTTCCACAATTGAAACATATTCATTCACTATCCTGAATCTTATTCCCTGGGCATTGGGATTTAACGTGTCCTCGCTCTCTACAGAGGAAACACTTCACTGACTTGACGGCTTCTGTACTGGTATTAGACTTCTGGAATTTCTGGTTCGGACCTTGCTCCATGAAATCTGTGGCTAGAACAGATCGCTTTCCTTCATTCTGATTCCCGTTCTTCTCTTGCGGCTGCTTGTTTTGGATCATATCCATCTCCGTTACTGCGGCTCGTCGAACTAGCTTATCAAACCTATACATATGCATAAAGGCACCATCCTTGACCTTAGTCCAGGTCGAAGACCCTGCTCGAACCTTTAGCATTCTTAACTTCATCCTGAACCATTTTCTGGGCGTATCGAGATAACTATGTAAACTTGGTTTCATATTTTCGTACTGTCATACTGCCCTGCCTCAAATTGATGAACTCCATAGCTTTTTCTTCTTGGACGTCCAGAGGAAAGTAGTGTTGTCTGAATTCTTCTAAGAAGTCTTCCCAGGCAATTGGTCCATCACCCATGCCCCGCTTGACTGATTGCCACAACACTCCTGCGTCTTTTTCCAAAAGGATAGTCACCAATGTAACTTTGGTCTCTTCTGGGGTTTTAAGTACTTCAAACGCAGTCTCCACTTGAAGAATCCAACCATCGGCTGCTGTTGGATCTGTTTGGCCTTCAAATACTGGTAGTTTCATTCTCTTAAAAGACTCCCCCCATCTTGACGTGGTTAGTAATGGCATCGTCTACAATCCTTTCTTCGGTTCCTGGTGGTGGTGCGAAATTTCGACTGGCCTCCATAAAAGTTTCCATTATTCGATATAATCGTGCAATTTCCGCTTCGATATTGAGATTGGCGTGATTCACTCCACTTCCTTCACCTTCAGTCCTCATGCTGTTGCCACCTCTGTTCTTTTGATAGACTCTTCCTTCACCCTCGGTCCTTCCGTTAGTGCTATCTTCATTTCTTCCTAACATCCTTCAAAAATATGAAAACATAGATAGGGGTTAGTTCTGGATATAGGGAGATTATAAACATAGGCTGTATGTACAACAATATGAATCATGATCGTCCTATTATCCAAACTAAACCTGCTCTAACTGGGACATCCAAGTCTAATTTCCTGTTGTGTTGGTACTATAATTTGAAGTTTAGCTCTGATACCATTTTGTAGCGCCCCGAGTTCCACACACTGGGAGCTCGTGACACTTACCCAGAATCTTTACTTCAATGAGTACACAACACATAAAAATTACAGGAATTTAGTGTAATACCCCGATTTTCATTTACGAAAATTATTATTTTATTTTTGCATGTATCGTGCACGTGCAATTTTTTGTAGTATAAAAATCTTATAATCTTTTTCATTATGGATAATGTGTATATATATATATATATATATATATATATATATATATATATATATATATATAAGTATATGTGTTCTCTAACTGTTTTTATAAAGGCCCATTTTCTTCAAATAAACATAAGTCCTTTTTAGCCAAAATCTAATTTATTTTTGTAAACCATTATTTGGCCCATTAAATAAAGCCCATGAGCTATTCCCTTTATTACAACTTGTAATGTAGACTACTTTTATAAGATTATTTTTATAAAAAAAAATAATTAAATGTACAACTTTTTATATGGAGAACTAATGAATGCACGTGCATTGCACGTACACGTGCATGAAGCACACTTTGGGGCCGGTTTTGAATGTGAGGGAAAAGGAAAAAGAGAAGTGGAGTTGTGTGTGGTAGTTATTTGGATCATGGTTGGTTACTACAACTTCCCCTTAAATCCTAGCCTTTTATCTTTAACTCTTAGATTAATCCTAGCCCTTCATTTGCTCCAAATTTTAGTATAAATACCCCCCTCTAGCCTAGTTATTCTTGCACTCTTCATTCTCCAAAAACCTATAGTAGAAAATACATTTGTTAGTAGTACATTATTAGAAGGAAGTGAGATAAAAGATTGAGAGTCTGAGGGTGAGTGTGTGCTTGCAATCAAGGAAGGCCGGCATCACCTAGGAGGGCTTGGGATTGCACCTTTGAAGGCTCGGTTTTGCACATCAAGGAGGAGGAGGAACACTCTTTTGGTAAGCTCGCGAAGGACTCTTTTGTTTAGGAGGTGTTGCAAAATCTTTTCTCTCCAAATAAGGTGGGTTATTTTCTATATTTCTAATTAGATATCATGCTAAGGTTGATTGAAACGATAATGCATGAAAGAAACTAAGAAGAATACACTTAACTGAAAAAAGGGCTTATTAGTTGATTGAATTGATGCTAAATAGATTGCATGTTATTCCGTCATGAATCTTAAGTTGTATGTGAATTGTTTGTAGCGATGGAATGCATGAATTAAAATTTGTAGTTAGTATCAAAACTAAGTACAAATGCTAGTAGATAAAATTGTTGATTTATATGCTTAGATGGACTTTCGTAATAATGTTTAGAATGAGTAACTTAAAATATGTTTTTGAGTTTATAAAAGGAAGATAAATAGGGAATTAATATTGGAAGTATTAATATTAAGTCGTATGAGAAATGTCAAATGAGATATGGTAGTAGTAGTATACAATTTAAATTAATTGTATGAAAAATATGTGTTTAATTACTGGAAAAATTATTTTTAAATTACTGGAGTATCAAATATTGTTTAAATAGATATTCTGGAGATTTATAGAAATTTTAGTGAAAGCAAAACTAAAATAAGAGTTTTTGAACATCGAAATGTTCTAATTGAACAGAGAATTGATTGAAATAAAATACGAGTTGTAGTCAAGACAACTTAAGCCTATAGCTCAAGTGGTCGGTGGGCTATTTAGCTCTACAGTGGTGCGGGTGTATGTGGTCGAGGTCGCTGGTTCGATACTTGAGCACACCATTCTTTTATATGTGTTTTGAAATTTAATCAGTTTTCAATCCGAGAATATTTAACTCCCTGACCTCTATTTATATGGATGAGCACAAGTAGCCGAGTGCCTAGTGCGTGCGGTTGGGTTCCTTTGGGTCGTTGGTTCGAATCCTAGCTTGGCCAGAATATTATTTTTTTTATAAAAAAGTGATTTTTGGGTTTCTTGATGTGTAAAAATTTCGAAAAAAATACTATTATTATTCTAAATTCATGTGTGACTTATGAAAATTAATTGGGAGTTATTGGAATGAAATAAAGTATATTTTGGGAGTAAAAGTGAAATTGGAACTATAGTTTTACACTCGTATATTTTGTAAAAATGTGTTTTGCGAAGAAATTGAGATAAGTATTAGGAAAGAAAAATTTGAAAGAAAGAAAGTATATGTTGTGAAGTTTGTATGAGTTATTCTTATCAAAGAATAGTGTGACAATAGTGAGTGGTGAATATTTCACATTGACTAAATAATTTGTGATATGATTTTAATGTGGAAATACATGTGGATTAAGAAATGTATGATGTATAATTGAACTTCAAGTATGATTATTGACTCATGAAAAGATTGGAAATCATGTGATTGAAAAAGAGAAATGTTCTTGGGTTTGACAACTCAAACATGTGAATTTGTGAAATGAAATTGAAAATTAGGGTGTAGCCAAAACTCACATCGGCAAGTGAAAACTGATGAAATATGATTATTGACATTGAAAAGACCAAGTTTTGGTCATTGTGAAATGAAAGAAATAAGACAGGTAGTAGTGAGAGGGCTAACTCTAAGAGATTGATTTTTTTCATGATTTCATTAAGAATTAGTACATAGTGAAGATGTGATGAAAGTGAGAGAAAAACAAAAGTATGGGGGCCTCGAGTCTACGATGTGGGTGTGATTCACAGTTTGTCTTCACGATGTGTCGTGACATGACGTGGGCACTACTCCAAAATTATCGGGATCTTGGCGACGCATGTGGGGTGTTTGGTGACTGCAAGAGGATCGTGTGCCATGAAGGAGGCTGAATTGTCTATAGATAGTCTTCACGATGCGTCGTGACATGACGTGGGATTCCCCTCCAGTTTATCTGTACATGAGCTCGTACTCATAGGACATCTAGGATACTTACCTTAGTTACAGTAGTAGATTAAGTCATGACGAGGGACTGAACCCTGCAAGATGAAGAACGATTAAGAGGCTTGACCTCGGACCTATGTAGTATGGGATGCATATAATCCGAACAAGTGCGCATTAGTGTCATGTAATATAAATAACTGCATTACGGACTAAGTGCACAATCACAACACGACATCAATAGGGTATTCCCTTTAGTTTGATATGTGACAAGTTTGTGTTTGTTAAATATGGAAAATCAGTTATACTGTTTCTGGCATTGAGAGGATGGCCGTGTATAATGTTCGTCGGTTGAATAAACTGACGTACCCACAGTTTTGTATGCAGGGTAAATGACATGATAAAGATTAAGGTGAAATGATTCTTAGCGATTATTCTAATGTGGATGTACCTTTATATAAATGTTGTAAATTTACTTCCGCTGTAAAATGTAAAGTGTAAAGATTTCTTGTAACTCTGATGTAAAGTGAAAAGTTTTAAATTCCTTGTAAAATTGTACGAAAGAAGTGTAAAGATCCTGTGGAATCTCGAATTCAGTGTATTTTGAAATTCGGGGTGTTACAGAGACAGAGTGGTATCAGAGCCATGCTTCACACTAGTACAAATTTATAAGGAACGACACCCTAGAAGTGGACATTAGAGTGTGTGTTGTGTCTAGAGATTTAAATATAAGTTACTTCTATTTGTGTTGCTCTATGATTTATGCTTCTTCCTCCTTATTTCTAAGATGGCTGATCACTTCGACCCTGCTGGAGACCACGATTGGCATATCATCAAGGAAGATTACTATCCTGGATAAGCAGATTCTGAGGAAGAGTACTACCCAGGGCAAGCAGACTCCGACGGAGAGGAATGGCCTGAGTCCCGAAAGATCACTCCACCTCCAAATTCATCTGATGACTCTTCTGACGAAGAAAAAGAAGAACCAGTTCCAAGTAGTCTTGTGATATCTCTTCAGAGGTAGGTAGAAACACTGCGGGAGAGAGTCGGATTATTGGAGGCTCAGTTGGCAAAGCACAAGGATGATTTTGCGGTTCTCAGTCATTGTGTATGGGAACTCGAGAAGAGGAAAAACATGATCGATGTGCTGAAGGAAGAAATTGAAGAACTACGGGGAGAGCTTCTTGAAGCCAAGAGGAACTGTAGGAGTTAGAACATTGTATCGTCTACTGGTTTCATTTTGATGTCAAAAATATTTTAAATTCGAATGTATAAAGTTTGAAATTCAATGAAATGGAAATATTGACTTAAAAGTTCATGTTTCCACACTTCGAATTTAATGGATCTTTTGCATCAGAATATGGAATAAAAGCTGTTGTTTTGATCGATATTGGATTCTCTCATACTTTTGTCTCCTAAATTTGCTAAAGTGTTGGGAGTTGAACCGAAGATTTTTCCAGGTAAGATCTTAGCAGTAGCTACTCCATCAGGAGAGACATTAACCATTGATCGGTACTATGCGGATTGCGAGATTATGATTGGATACAGAATCTTCAGAATTGATCTAATCGAGCTGACTATCTTGGGAGTCAATGTTATCATTGGCATTGATTGGATGTCGGTGTATAGTGCAAGCATCGAGTGCAAGACCAAGACAATAACAGTGAAGGCTCCAGGTGGACTTGAAGTCACTTTCCAAGGGAAGAAGAAGTGTTCCAGGCTGGTGGCAGCTATCCGCAAGGAAGAGATTCCTGTGGAAGTGCAAATGATTCCTGTGGTTCGGGACTATCCGACTGTGTTCTTGGATGATTTTTCTGGGTTACCCCCGCAACGTGATGTAGAGTTCAGCATCACCATTCAACCGAGAAGTGCACCCATTTCTAAGGCACCGTATAGGATGGCTCCAGTAGAACAGGATGAGGTGAAACGGCAGATTGAGGAACTGTTGGAGAAAGGCTTTATTCAACCTAGTGCATCGCCTTGGGGAGCACCAGTGCTTTTGGTAAAAAAGAATGATGGATCGATGAGAATGTGTATCGATTATCGAGAGCTGAATAAAGTCACTGTTCAGAATAAGTATCATATTCCCCGAATTGATGACTTGTTCGATCGTCTACAAGGAGCAGCTGTATTCTCCAAAATAGATCTTCGATCAGGATATCACCAAGTTAGAGTGAAAGCTGAAGATGTGCACAAAACTGCATTTAGAACTCGATATGGGCATTACGAATTCTTAGTTATGCCATTTGGAGTGACGAATGCACTCGCAATCTTCATGGATTTGATGAACAGAGTTCTGAGGCCGTTCATTGATTCTTTTGTTGTGGTGTTTATCGATAATATTCTCGTGTACTCTAAGTCAGAAGAGGAGCACACTGAGCATCTGGCAGCAGTTTTGAGGAAGCTTGAAGAGCAGGAGTTGTATGCCAAGCTGTCCAAGTGCGATTTCTGGAAATCTAAAGTGGCATTCCTAGGTCACATCCTTTCTAAGGAGGGAGTGGCAACTGATCCTCAGAAGATAGAGGCAGTGAGAGATTGGGCTAGGCCTACTACAGTGAAGGAAGTTAGAAGTTTTCTTGAATTAACTGGATACTACAGGAGATTCATTCAAGGTTATGCTCAGTTAGCCGTACCGCTCACTGGTTTGACCAAGAAGAATGTGAACTTCAAGTGGACTGAGAAATGTGAGGCAAGCTTTTAGGAGTTGAAAGAGAAGCTGACTACTGCACCTATTTTGGCTTTGCCTAGAGCAGGTGTTGAGTATGACATTTACAGTGATGCTTCACATCGTGGGCTTGGTTATGTCTTAATGCAAGAAGGAAGAGTAATCGCTTATGGGTATAGGCAACTACGACCGCATGAGAAGAATTACCCGACTCATGATCTGGAGTTGGCTGCGATTATCTTTGCCTTGAAGCAATGGAGACACTACGTGTACGGTGAGAAATTGAACATGTACATGGACCACAAGAGTTTGAAGTACATATACCAGCAGAAGGATCTGAATTTGAGGCAGCGAAGATGGTTGGAAGTGCTTGAGGACATGCGACCTGAGATCAAGTATTATCCTGGGAAAGCTAATGTTGTTGTTGATGCACTTAGTCACAAGAGCAGTTTATCCAGTTTGATTACAACTCAGAAGCATCTGATGGAAGAATTGGATCGATCAGGTATTGAAGTTGTCTTGCAAGGATTGGGAGCATCTTTAGCTCAGTTGAGGCTTTCAGCCTACATTGAATGGAAGAATTATTGCAAGTCAAGAGGTTGATTTTGATATCTTGGAGATGAAGGAGCAGGTTGGTGCTGGCAGGTTGCCCGGATTTCAAATCAGGGATGGAGTGTTGTGGTTCGGAGATAGACTATGTGTTCCAAATCAGGCGGACCTAAAAAAGAGTATTCTTCAGGAGGTGCATGCTACTCTTTTGTCAGTACATCCTGGGAGTACTAGGATGTACAAAGACATCAAACAGTATTTCTAGTGGTTAGGTTTGAAACGGGATGTGGCTGAATTTGTGGTGAAGTGTGAGGTTTGTCAACAAGTCAAAGCAGAGAATCAGAGACCCGAAGATCTATTACAACCGTTACCTATTCCAGAATGGAAGTGGGATAACATCATTATGGATTTCAACACGGGATTGCCCAAGAGTCCTAAAGGCAATGATGTTATTTGGGTTATAGTCAATCGACTAACCAAGTCCACTCACTTCTTGGCGATGAAACTCACTACTTCGATGGACAAGTTAGCTGAGTTATATGTTGGTGAGATCGTCAAGCTTCATTATGTTCCGTCAACTATTGTGTCTGATCGAGATCTGTGGTTTACTTTGCATTTTTGGAGGAGTCTTCAGACAGCTTTGGATACCAAGACGGATTTTAGCACTGCTTTTCATCTGCAAACCGATGGGCAGACTAAGAGAGTCAACCGTATTCTTGAGGATATGCTTCGGTGTTGTGTACTAGACTTTAGAGGCAGTCTGGAAAGGCATTTACCTTTGGTAGAGTTTGCCTACAACAACAGTTTTCAGACTAGCATTGGAATGGCACCGTACGAAGCTTTGTATGGCAGGAAGTGCAGAACGCCTATCTGTTGGTTTGAAGTTGGGGAGCGTCAATTGTTTGGACCTGAGCTTGTGCAGCAAACCTCTGAAAAGATTGATCTGATCAGGAGAAGGTTGGTAGCGGCTCAGAGCAGGCAGAAGAGCTATGCAGACAACCAGAGAAGGGACCTTGAGTTCGAGGAAGGTGACTTCTTCTTTCTAAAAGTATCACCCAGTAAAGATGTAAATTGATTTGGCAAAGGCGGGAAGTTAGCCCCGAGGTTTATAGGCCCGTACAAGATATTGAAAAGGATCGGGAAAACTGCTTACCGGCTTGAGTTACCGGAAGAGTTATCTCAGGTGCACAATGTCTTTCATGTGTCTATGCTGAGAGTTACATTCCAGATCCGAGTCATTATTTGCCTGAAGTGCCGGAAGGTTTGCAATTGGATCTCAATTACATCGAGTCTTCTGTCGAGATTGTTGATCGTCGAGAGAAAGTCTTGAGGAATAAGACAATACCGATGGTCAAGGTAGTCTGGAGAAACCATCTGGTTGAAGAGGCTAAATGGGAGTCTGAGGAGACGATGTTGAGGGATTATCCTGAGCTTTTTGCTTGATTTGTATTTTGTATTTTCTTGTGCTTGTTGTGAGTGTTTTGTTTCTCGCTCTTGACTGTAGTTCCGGGGACGGAACTATTCTAAGGAGGGAGTGTTGTAATACCCCGATTTTCATTTATGAAAATTATTATTTTATTTTTGCACGTATTGTGCACGTGCAATTTTTTGTAGTATAAAATCTTATAATCATTTTCATTATGGATAATGTGTATATATATATATATATATATATATATATATATATATATATATATATATATATATATATATATATTTATAAGTATATGTGCTCTCTAACTGTTTTTATAAAGGCCCATTTTTTTCAAATAAACATAAGTCCTTTTTAGCCCAAATCTAATTTATTTTTGTAAACCATTATTTGGCCCATTAAATAAAGCCCATGAGCTATTCCCTTTTATTACAACTTTTAATGTAGACTACTTTTATAAGATTATTTTTATAAAAAAAATAATTAAATGTACAACTTTTTATATGGATAACTAATGAATGCACGTGTATTGCACGTACACGTGCATGAAGCACACTTTGGGGTCGGTTTTGAATGGGAGGGAAAGGAAAAAGAGAAGTGGAGTTGTGGGTGGTAGTTGTTTGGATCATGGTTGGTTACTACAACTTCCCCTTAAATCCTAACCTTTTATCTTTAACTCCTAGATTAATCCTAGCCCTTCATTTGCTCCAAATTTTAGTATAAATACCCCCCCCCCCCCCAGCCTAGTTATTCTTGCACTCTTCATTCTCTAAAAACCTATAGTAGAAAATACATTTGTTAGTAGTACATTATTGGAAGGAAGTGAGATAAAAGATTGAGAGTATGAGGGTGAGTGTGTGCTTGCAATCAAGGAAGGCCGACATCACCTAGGAGGGCTCGGGATTGCACCTTTGAAGGCTCAGTTTTGCACATCAAGGAGGAGGAGGAACACTCTTTTGGCAAGCTCGCGAAGGACTCTTTTGTTTAGGAGGTGTTGCAAAATCTTTTCTCTCCAAATAAGGTGGGTTATTTTCTATATTTCTAATTAGATATCATGCTAAGGTTGATTGAAACGATAATGCATGAAAGAAACTAAGAAGAATACACTTAACTGAAAAAAGGGCTTATTAGTTGATTGAATTGATGCTAAATAGATTGCATGTTATTCCGTCATGAATCTTAAGTTGTATGTGAATTGTTTGTAGCGATGGAATGCATGAATTAAAATTTGTGGTTAGTATCAAAACTAAGTACAAATGCTAGTAGATAAAATTGTTGATTTATATGCTTAGATGGACTTTCGTAATAATGTTTAGAATGAGTAACTTAAAATATGTTTTTGAGTTTATGAAAGGAAGATAAATAGGGAATTAATATTGGAAGTATTAATATTAAGTCGTATGAGAAATGTCAAATGAGATATGGTAGTAGTAGTATACAATTTAAATTAATTGTATGAAAAATATGTGTTTAATTACTGGAAAAATTATTTTTAAATTACTGGAGTATCAAATATTGTTTAAATAGATATTCTGGAGATTTATAGAAATTTTAGTGAAAGCAAAACTAAAATAAGAGTTTTTGAACATCGAAATGTTCTAATTGAACAGAGAATTTATTGAAATGAAATACGAGTTGTAGTCAAGACAACTTGAGCATATGCTCAAGTGGTCGGTGGGATCTTTAGCTCTACAGTGGTGCGGGTGTATGTGGTCGAGGTCGCTGGTTCGATACTTGAGCACACCATTCTTTTACATGCGTTTTGAAATTTAATCAGTTTTCAGTCCGAGAATATTTAATTCCCTGACCTCTATTTATATCGATGAACACAAGCAGCCGAGTGGCTAGTGCATGCGGTTGGGTTCCTTTGGGTCGCTGGTTCGAATCCTGGCTTGGACAGAATATTATTTTTTTATAAAAAAAGTGATTTTTGGGTTTCTTGATGTGTAAAAATTCCGAAAAACTACTATTATTATTCTAAATTCATGTGTGACTTATGAAAATTAATTGGGAGTTATTGGAATGAAATAAAGTATATTTTGGGAGTAAAAGTGAAATTGGAACTATAGTTTTACACTCGTATATTTCGTAAAAATGTGTTTTGCGAAGAAATTGAGATAAGTATTAGGAAAGAAAAATTTGAAAGAAAGAAAGTATTTTTTGTGAAGTTTGTAAGAGTTATTCTTATCAAAGAATAGTGTGACAATAGTGAGTGGTGAATATTTCACTTTGACTTGATATTTTGTGATATGATTTTTAATGTGGAAATACATGTGGATTAAGAAATGTGTGATGTATAATTGAACTTCAAGTATGATTATTGACTCATGAAAAGATTGGAAATCATGTGATTGAAAAAGAAAAATGTTCTTGGGTTTGACAACTCAAACATGTGAATTTGTGAAATGAAATTGAAAATTAGGGTGTAGCCAAAACTCACACCGACAAGTGAAAAGTGATGAAATATGATTATTGACATTGAAAAGACCAAATTTGGGTCATTGTGAAATGAAAGAAATAACACCGGTAGTAGTGAGAGGGCTAACTCTAAAAGATTGATTTTTCCATGATTTCATTAAGAATTAGTACATAGTGAAGAGGTGATGAAAGTGAGAGAAAAACACAAGTATGGGGGCCTCGAGTCTACGATGTGGGTGTGATTCACAGTTTGTCTTCACGATGCGTCGTGACATGACGTGGAAACTACTCTAGAATTATCGGAATCTTGGCGACGCTTGTGGGGTGTTTGGTGACTGCGAGAGGATCGTGTGCTATGAAGGAGGCTGAATTGTCCATAGATAGTCTTCATGATGCGTCGTGACATGACATGGGATTCCCCTCCAGTTTTTCTGTACATGAGCTCGTACTCATAGGACATCTAGGATACTTACCGTAGTTACAGTAGTAGATTAAGTCATGACGAGGGATTGAACCCTACAAGATGAAGAACGATTAAGAGGCTTGCCTTCGGACCTATGTAGTATGGGATGCATAGAATACAAACAAGTGCGCATTAGTGTCATGTAGTATAAATAACTGCATTAAGGACTAAGTGCACAATCACAACACGACATCAATAGGGTATTCCCTTTAGTTTGATATGTGACAAGTTTATATTTATTAAATATGGAAAATCTATTATACAGTTTTCGGCATAGAGAGGATGGCCGTGTATATTGTTCGTCGGTTGAATAAACTGACGTACCCACAGTTTTGTATGTAGGGTAAATGACATGATAAAGATTAAGGAGAAATGATGCTTAGCGATTATTCAAATGTGGATGTACCTTTATATAAATGTTGTAAATTTGCTTCTGCTGTAAAATGTAAAGTGTAAAGATTTCTTGTAACTCTGATGTAAAGTGAAAAGTTTTAAATTCCTTGTAAAATTATAAGAAAGAAGTGTAAAGATCCTGTGGAATCTCGAATTCAGTGTATTTTGAAATTCGGGGCGTTACATTTAGAGACTTACATTGCACAAGAAAACTATGTCCTGCACTTGGTTGCTTTCCGCAGCTCGAGTTCCCTGCTCCACGTTCTGCTATCCTGCGTTAGCAAACTGTGGGTATGTCAGTTGAATACAACTAACACAATGCGGATGAAAACCACAATTTCCAAAATCCTCAACAATCAATATTTGATGCAGAAGAAAAATGTGAAAGTCAAACCATAAGTGTCGATGTATGTCATAATCTAGATTCTAATGCACAATTCATATGCGCATCATGCTCTTAATCTAATGCAAACTTGATTTGGAAACGTATGCATCTCATACTACATATTCCCCAAATCGAGTTCCTATTCTCCAGATAATAGGGTTCAATCTCTCGTCATGCATCCTACTCTTGTACTCTTTCTTGTTTCTAACATTCATCTAGTGACTGATAGAGTCTGCAGCACATGCGGTCCATTTTCGCTCCTGCAGTCGGATCGCGGTCCTTCTCCACTCTGAACGGTAGTGATCACCCTGTTCGTTCAGATCATGGTCATTCTCCACTCCGACAGGATCGTGGTCCCTCTCCATTCCAGGTCAGCCGGTGATCATCAGCTTTGCCAGAATCATGGTCCTTCTCCACTCCTGCCCCTACCAAAGTTATCATGAACATAAGGTGAATCGATAGGGCCACCCCTACTCCGCCCAGAGACTTAGAGTTACACTCTTGCTCCTTGTTCGTATTGATCAATATAGAACCTTAGGTGGATTTGGAGTTTCCATTCCCTAATTTCCACCATACATTCCTTATCACTAAATCCCAGAAATTAACAGACGAGACCACGCCGCACGTGTCCCAGACGAGACCATGCCGCACGTATCCCCTTGACAGGAGAGTACAATGCCCAACTAGTGTTTGCCCTTACCAATCATGAGTCACACTACTTAGGGCTAATACCCTTACTCAAATTAGGTCAAAACTCATCCGCTTAATTCCTTCATTGATCACCACTTGATTTTTAGGTGAAATTATCAGTACTCAAGGTCATATTGTTCACATTTACAATAAAATATCACAATAAAATATCACTAACTAGGTTCAAAGTGAATCCAACCTAGTTGAATCTCAACAAGTCTCATCTAGATTTAATTGGGTTCAACTTAGCTTCCAATCATGCTAAGAGGTTGGCCCAACATGCACCACACTCGTGCACTCAATGTGCACAAAACATTACCATATGTAAATATTCAAGTATACATACCCGCATACACAAGCATACCGTATTCCATCAATCACCGTATTCATGCCTACAATCTCTTCTATGCAACCAATAGTTCTTTACTACAATCTACTCAACTTTATCATGAGTTTCTAATTAGCTAAGCATGCAACTACAACCACTAAGCATATTGCTACAAGTGTGTCATTTCATGCAATCACATCAATTTAAGCATTCGAGGAGTAATCTTTTCTACTACATTATAACTAGGCTTACTAACTCATTGGTAGCTTACTAATACAAAGTTAGTAGCTTACTAACATAAAACTAGTAGTTTACGAACAATGTATGCTTACTAACCATAAACAATTGGTTAGCAATTGGGTTACTACGAGGTCAAGTCTATATTTCTAACTTTCTAACTTCTCACTATCATGACGTTCTAGCATTCTATTCTACTAATTCACTATCACACTAACATATTATCTTACTAACTTACTAATCATTTCAACTAAGCTTACTAACATTATTAGTACAATGCTAGTAGCTTACTATCAATGTAAATTTACTAATCAAGATACTAACTTACTAATCATAAGGACTTTAAGCATTCAAACATAAAAATTTAATTAAACAATTTCCGCACAAGACATCACAAAATCACATCTTTACACTTACACTATTATTCTTAATACAAAGAACAAATCTTTTTTTATTCACTAGTATATTTATGCATATAAAATTCACATAAGTAAACACTCACTACAATTTCTAGCAAGCTTTAATTATTCATTCCATATATGAAGAAAAATAATAATAGTAACACAAGAGGTATGAAGAATACCCACTTTGATTGATTGCAAGCTTGAAGTTGCTACTTCTCCTCCTTGCACCTTTAGTCTTCTTGACTTCTTGCTCCAATCCAAAACTAGTAGTAGCTAAGTTGTAGAAATAGTAGTAGTAGCTAAGTAGTAGAAATAGTAGTAGTAACAATAGTAGTAGTTGAAGAATTAGTAGGTAGTAATAGTTGTTGAAGAAGTAGTAAAGTAGTAGAAAATATATAGAAAAGAGAGAGAGGGAAAGAAAAACTGCTACAGCTATGCTGTCGGCAGTAAGGAGAAAGAGAGAAGGAAAAAGTGTAGTAAGTAGTTGTAGTAGTGAGTAGTAGTAGTATTAATTAGAGTAGTAGGGGTTAATATATAGAAAAAGAGAGAAGAAAAAGAAAGCTGTTGGATGTCTGCAGAAAGAAAGAAAAAGAAAGAAGGAGAGGTGTGTGGAAGGGTTAGAATAGCTTAGGTGACCTCACCTTCTGCACATAACCCCTTATACTTTATGTAATTGCACTTAAGCCCTAAATCTTATTGGATTGGGCTTAAGAAAGAAAGTATTGGGCTTTTAAAAAGAAAACATATTGGGCTTTTTCAAAAAAAACCATACTAACAAAAACAAAATAATAGTGTAGTATGTGAAAAAAATAATAATGTCAATGCATATATATATATATATATATATATATATATATATATATATATAGATATATATTCATCAATATAATAAAACACAAAGAAAGCTATCAAGTGGCTCTCCTTCAATCCCCCCAAAATTAAAGGCCCAGATCTAACTTCACAAAACATATTTTTCCTCCCAAAAGTTTTCCCCCAAAACTCAAATTCAAATCCCCCCCCCCCCCAAAACAACTCTTATATTTATTTAATTTTTTTTTCTCTCTCTCTCACCTTCCTTCGTCTGTTCAAAAAATTGAGAAAATAAAAAAATTTAAAATTTTTTAAAATTAAAAATTAAAAAAATTAAAAAATTAAAAACTTTAAAAATAATTCAAAAAAATCATATAATATATTTTTTGCTCTATGTTTGCTACTTCAATTAATTTGCTGGACCTCTAAAACTATTTTATATGATCAAACAACGTGCACCTTGCCGAAGACGTGCCGTAGGCACGTGTCAACGGGCAAACCTAGTATGTATATATATAACAATGTGTATATATATATATATATATATATATATATATATATATATATATATATATATATATATATATTGTAAGAATTTAGGGGTATTACATCTGTTGTGTGCCGAACACCAAACAGCGGGGCCAACCAATGGGGCTCCTTCTTCAACCTCGGCAAGGAGAGAGAGAGAGAGAGAGAGCACAGCGGACGGCATCAGCGACTGCGACGGTGCGACACTACGGTGAGGCACCACAGCGAAGACGTCGGCATCACGGTCGGGAAGCTACGGCGGCGACGGCATCCTCGACCAGCGAGCTCTGTTTTTCGGATGGAAACGGAGAGCAACGATGGCAACGACGATCGGGGCTAGAACGACGATGCTAGGCCTTCGGTGGATTGACGAGGGACGACGGGACAATGGCGAGGTGCACAGAGAAGGGTTGGGGTGACGGCGATGGGTTAAGGCGATGGCGAAGGTTCGGTGGATTGGGTTCGACAAGGAGAACAGGGGCTGATAGGAGAGCCAACGGGGGTATAGGGGTTTTCGGTTTGGGTTTGGGGTGCAATGAAAACAGAGAGATAATGATATGGGGTCGGGGTGAGAGAAACGGCGAAGAGAGAGAGAGGGAATAGATTTAGGGTTATTTTAATAGGGTATATATAGGGAATCCAGAATTAGTGTTTTGGGTTGTGATTATGTATGTTCTAGGTATCGGTTTTGGCTTCAAAAAGAGAAAAATGAATGCAATGAGATGAGATGAACAAAAAGGAGAACAAATCAGACTCAAAATAGAAAACGCAAAATTGCAAAGAGAACATAATCCAACTAAAAGAACATAGATCGATCAAGAGAGAACAAAAGAACCCAAGAGAAGACAAAATACACTATAACAAATGAATCCAAATACAATAATCAAAAGAAAACAAAATACAGCACAGCCGAAAATAGGGCTTACATTATATGTGAAGAGAATGAGAGGAAAAATAATAATTATACAACTTAACCAAAAAACACAATTAAACCCAAAAAAAATTCCAAAAAACAAAACAACTTAAAATAGTAAAACAAAATTAAATAACTTTTAAAAAATTAAAACACAATTAAACACATTTAAAATTAAAAAAATTCAAAAAACACTAATTAAATTAAATATAACACAATTAAACCTGAATAATATTGTTTTAAAAAAAGCACAACTTAAATTAAATAAAACACAATTAAACAACTTTTGAAACATTAAACACAATTAAATATTTAAACATAATAAAATAAAACCAAACTTAAAAAAATAACCAGGCCCGCTCGACCCGGCCCTGTCTGGACCAGGACCGGGTCTACTAGGTCGGGGGGTGGGTCCGGGTCGGGTTTCTCCGCTTTGAGCCCAGACTGGCCCAGCTTGAGAAAGGGGTGGCTCCGGCCTGGCCCGCCTGCTACAGGGGCGACCCTAGCCGGTTATGGCCCGGTTGCCACCCTTATAAGTGTTAATTATTAGAGCTAACCAGAAGAGACAGAATAATCTTGCTCATAAGGGTAAAAATCATAACCACACGATCCAAGCACGCGTCCCAAAGATTCCATTAGTTGTACAATAATTTCACACCAGCAGTAAGCCTACTAGAAGAGCTTGGGTCGTTTTTCTGTCCCGTTTGCTAGACCAGATCCACAATTATGGTTTACAGCTAATTACTGCTTTCAGTCAAATCCCCCCATATTAGAAATTAAATATTAATTCTATTTATTTACTATGGCAATCTCCAACTAAATCCCAAAATATATATTTTCAGGTCAATCTTCTAAAACTAATTCCTACCTTATAAATACTCTTTCCCATCATTCAACGAGAGGTAGTCAATCTTTCTCCACTAAAAAACCCTAAACCTTATTTTGGGTTGCTGACTTGAGCATCAGAGGGTCTTTCGATGGTGCCACCTCTGGTGTTAAGACCTTTTACAGGTTTCTCGGGCGATCCCAGCCGTCCAGGTTTAGATCGAAGACGTCTTCAGCCCTCAAGATCAAGATCAAGGCTTTTTTGGCCATCCAGATCCAAATCTTAATCAGCATTCCAGATCATAGTTTGTTCCCTCAATAAAAGAATAATTAGCTATTTGCTCCCACACTAAAATCAGCAACAACAGATTGGGACCGACCGTGGGAAAGCCATAGATCTTTCTCTCGAATCATATTCATCAACCAACAACTACTATCAACCATGGCCCCTTGAAGAAATACAATAGCAGATGTTGCCAGCCGCCAAGTCGAACCTACTTACCAGCAATCGCAGCATCCTCCCAGTTGGGCTTCTTCAGCAGGTTCCCAACTCAACCATCCCAAATCCCATCTAGTCGGGAACTGGGGGTCGGTCCGCACGTACACTCCCTTCATGGTGCACCATGTGCAATCAGACCTCTGTGAAATCATCAACTCCCACTCTGAAGGAACTGACCTCCTAGGTGAGAGGCTCTCCTAAGATAGTGTTCCCCACCTGAGAGCCAAAGGATTCATTCACTCTAGTGGCAGATATCATGTCCAATGCCCTCGCCATGAAGATGAAAATGCAAGAGTAGCTCGACTCCAATCAGTCGGTGAACTCCCAGGAACCACAGAGAAGAAGGGGCACCTGTGACCCGGGCTGAGTTCCAGAACTCCAGTGCATTCCGAATAAGGACTTCTCGGTGAGTGGTCCGCCCCAGGACTCAACAAGAAGAAGAATCTCCCAGGTCAACGTGAACCGAGGAACTAGAAGATGTGGTGCTCCGTCGCCTCCGAAAGATAGAGAACAACCTTGATCAAATCAATTAAGGGGATGGACACTGAAGAGGAGGATACCGCCCTATCTGACCTCCTTTCTCTAGAGCCATCCTTAAAGCCCCAGTCCAAGAGAACTTCAAACCTCCCAACCTTTAGTCATACAACGGTGAAACCGACCTCGCAGATCACATTGAAAGTTTCAAGACTGTCATGATGATCCATAAAGACGTAGTCCTCTGCTGAACTTTCCCAGCTATCCTAAAGGGATCAGCACATGAGGGGAACTACCGCCTCCCTCTGGGATCCATATCCGTATTCCATGAGCTTAAAGAACTCTTCGTCCAGTACATCAGCAACCACAAAATCAAGAAGAAAAGTATTTCCATGTTGGAGTTAAAGCAGAGGGCAGGGGAGTCCCTCAAGGACTTCACAGACACTTCATGGTCGAGTCTTGTCTATCCCTACCGCATTCTAACACAATGTCTGCGACTCCTAACTCAAAACATCGTTGGCCAAGAAGCCCCCACGAGACTTCTCGGAGCTCATGCAGAGGTATGGCTAGTACATAAGGTCTGAGGAGGTCCTCTATACTTTGGACCAAAGTGATGCCTCGTCCAAAACAAATGAAAATGTGCGAAGATCCCAAGAAATCCCAAAAGGACGGACCTGACCAACATTGCCCTCCTCCGGTTCATCGCTTCGACAAGTTCACCCTCTCAACACCAACATATCAACCATCCTTAAAGAGATCGAGGGATACGGGTTACTCCGCCCCCCTCCTAGATGATCCCGACAAAAAGGAGGAGGGACGAGTCGATGGTCTTGGTTCTACAAGGTCCATCGACACGACACATGAATTGGTGTTGAGCCCTCAAAGAGAAAATCGAAGATCTCATTCGCCATGGTCACCTCTCCAAATTCACTATGAAGGAAATGATCGATCCCCTATCAGCTTGAGAAGCCAACAAGCATGCAGAGAAAGATCATGAGGCCTAAGACTCTAAGCCTTTGGACATTCTCCATCCATACATGGAGGTCCAATGAGAGGGGAGTCTAACTCCTCCCTGAAGGCATTCATCATAGAAGTCTACTCGGTGCGCAACATCCCTCTGCCAAGAGCTTCGGAGTTCCGATAACCTTCTCAGAGATGGATTTTGAAGGCATTTTCACCCCTCACTATGACACACTGGTGATCAGCCTTTCTATGGTGACCCATTGGGGATCTATCCTCCCACACTACAAGAAAAAAACATATCACAGACCATGGTAGAACCCAAAAAAAACAACTAAAAACTTAAAAGTTTCCTCCCTTATCCTAACGTTTTCACTTAAAATTGTTGTGGTAGATCATGAGATTTGATCCCCCCTCTCTCTCCAATTTCACTTTCCCAATTCTTTTTTCATGCTCCTTTTTCCTCCCGCTCGTCGTCGTCCCCTTCCCCTGCCGTCGCCTTCTGTTTCCCGCCGCCGTCACCTCAATCTCCATCTCACTTTTTGCATTGCCCTCCACCCCTCTCCCTCTCCATCTCCACCTTCCTCCACTGTCCAAACCCTAGCTCCACCATCAATTTCCATCACCACCTTCCTTCACTCCAAACCCTAGCTCTGTCATCCCTTCTCATTCTTTACTACTAAAGATATTTACTCACCGATCTCTGATGTTTGGCACAGTAGAAACCACTATCGATGCAGAGCGAACGACATTCCGAAAGGTAGAGAATGTAAAAAGAAAAAGAAAATGCCTTTTTCCTATGATGATATATTGGGGTAGTGGTATGCAATTCGAGCTCTACAAAACATAGGCCCCAAAATGGAGGTATTTGATTTAGAAATTGTAAAGCCCTAAACCAACAATTCCTTCCTTCTAGGGTTTCTTTTCCGGTCCAATTTTTAATTTAATTTATTTTTTTTGTTTTTGTTTTGCAAGAGAAAGCAATTGGAGAAGGAGACAGATTTGTCGGACTTCTTGTAGTCTAGAGAAAAAGAGTAAGTTTTCGAAGTATGGAAAGTTTGAGGGACTGTTTTAGTACAATTTTATCCGGTCCAATTTTTAATTTATTTCAATTTTTTGTTTGTTTTATTTTGAGTCCTGGTATTCACCTACCATTTTCTAGCTCACCCCTCATTCTTAAGTTGCCGTTTATAAATTAAAATTTCCAGACATATCCTTTTTACGTTGTGGGGGGTAACTGTTTGCTCACCCCACCTTCCTTCCCAATTGCTTGGTGCCGCTCTCCCCATCCAAAACTTCCCATCCATCCACCTCAATTTTTTTTCATCTTTCTCCCCTTATTGTTTTTTCCAATCACGTGGACTCTTCATCTTTATGCAACTCTCTAATGGAAGAAGTGGAAGAAGAAGAGGCACTGAGAATTCAAGAAGAATCTAATCAAATGGATTTTCAGTCACTTGAACTCAGTGAACATCTGGGTTTTGGCTGTTGATTCTTGATTTTGATGATTACAACACAATGCAAAGTTATTGTTCTACTTCTTAAATATTACAGGATATACAAAGGCACAATGTTCTAATAAGCTTTACAAGGTTCTTAAAGCAAGTTGATAGAGCAAAGCTACAAACAAAGCTCTTATAGCTAATTGATCAAGAAAGCTACAATGTTGCCAGCTTACAAGAAAAAGACGAAGGCTAAAAGCTCCATCTCAAGACTCAAGACAAGACCTATGCTTCAATTTATTGTATTAAGTGTCTTGAAACAATTGTAACTTTTTTATTTTCTTTGAGTCTTAGAAATTTTGTAAAAGCCTTGTCACGCACACACTCACACATTATCTTTAAAATAATTCAGTATTTTTCAAACTTAAAAAGATCGAAACAGGATTGAAAAAGCTTAGCTGTTAAGTACCAGTCGACTGCCATAAGGCACCAGTCAACTAACCTAGTACGAAACTAACTGAACTTATTCAAACTCTGACCAGTCGACTCATAACGGCAACCCAGTCTAATGTTCAAGTCGTTTCGACAGTTTACTGATTTCAAAACTTGATTTTTCGAATTCAAAAGTTTTATTTCCGTTGGTTGACAGTTGGTACAACTTCTTCTCAACGTCCAGTGAATCTAACTCTATAAATAGAGTATAGAATTCACTTGGAAAAGGTTAACAACTTATTTTTCCAACCTTTTTGTTTCTCAAGTTCTCAAGCTTTTGGTTTCAACAAGAAAAAGCATTCAAAAGCATTCACTTTCTAAGTCTTGGTTCTCTGAAATCAATCTAGCATAACAGTGATTTCGTTTTAGACTGATTTCGGAAGTTGACCTAATAGCCATGTATAAAATCACACCTATAATAAGGCTATAGGTTGATTGTAAACTTTTTGTTATTGTTCTTGAGAGTGGTTCCTCTCGGGTTGTGAGAGTGGTTCCTCTCAGTTGGAGAGTAGGGCTCTAGGGTGTAGAGCCAGGTTTTCACTCTTAGTGGAAGGGTGGGTTGCTTTCTCTAGTTGTGCGAAAGGACTACGGGTTGGACAAGGTTGTTGTCTAATGCCATAGGGTATTCTTGTAATTTTTTCAAGAATAGTGGAAAATCTCAAGTGGGTTGCTTGGGAACTGGATGTAGGTCGGGAGGACCGAACTAGGATACATCGTGTGTACTCTATGGTTGTATCTCTTTGAACTTGCATTTCATTTTCTTGCTTTTAAGTTCTTTGTGAAACCTGTCTGGACAGTCGACTGTGTCTATTTGTAAGTCGACTGGTCAGACTTGTACTAATTTCTCTCTGAAAACTTGTGTGATAAGTCAACTAGCTCTTCTATAAGTCGGCTGATCAGACTCGCTTTAAAATACTCTTCTTAACTGTCGCCCCAGTCGACTGGTTTATCTTTTCAGGTCGACTGGTCAGAAAAACAGTTTAATTTTGCAATTATTTTTTATAAAACACTATTCACCCCCCCGCTAATGTTTCTTGCCTTGCCTACATGATGCAACACTTGGTATCAGAGCCTGGTTGAGTGCAATGGCAACTACTTCTAATGCAAATTAATACCATGAAGGCCAATCTACACAAAGACCACCTCTCTTCGATGGAACCAATTACAACTATTGGAAGTGTAGAATGAGATCTACCATCAGTCCATCAACAATGAAATATGGAACATGATGGAGACCGAGTACACCGCTCCTACCTTTCCATATGCACAAAGGAACGACGACATGAAGAACCAAACAATGAACAATGCAAAGGCAATGAACGCGCTATTTTGTGCCCTTACAAAGGAGGAGTTCAACCGTGTGTTCAATGCAACAACCACACATCAAATTTGACACACACTCGAGGTAACTCATGAAGGAACAAACAAAGTAAAAGAATCTAAAATATCTGTTCTTATTCACAGGTTTGAAATGTTCCGGATGAAGGAGAATGAGAATGTGTCCAAGATGATTACAAGGTTCACAAACATTACAAATTCACTTGTGGCACTTGGAAAGACATACACTCAAGATGAGATGGTGAGAAAGGTACTTCGTGCACTAACCATCGAAAGGGAGAAGAAGACAACCACCATAGAAGATGCCAATGATTTAACACAACTTTCTCTTGAGAATCTTGTGGGAAATCTTATGGCTTATGAGGTACAACTTGAAGAGCGCAAGAAGGATGCCGAACCACAACAATCAAAGAAAAAAACATTAGCATTCAAAGCCATGTCGGACTCCGAGGATGAAGAAGAAGATGAGGAAGAGATTGCCATGTTCACGAGAAAGTTCAAAAAGCTCCTAAGAAAAGGTAAGTTTAATTCAAAATCTAAGAAATCTAATGAACCTCCAACTTGTTTCAGGTGTAACAAGACTGGCCATATGAAGAAGGATTGCCCACTAGAGAATGCAAAATCTAAGTGAAAGACATCCAACTTCAAGAAGGATAAGTACACAAAGAACAAGTTCGTGAAGAACAAAAAGGCATACCAATCAACTTGGGATGACAGCGATTCTTCGTCGGAAGAAGAAATTGATGATACAAACGAGGTTGCAAACGTGTGTTTTATGGCATCACAAAATCAATTAAGTAGTGAGTATGATTCTAATGATTTACTTGATGCTTTCAATGAATTTTTTCAAGAACTTAAAAAAGAAAAGATTAGAGTTAAGAACTTAGAGAAAGTTAATCAAATCCTTTCATAAGAGAATCTTAACCTTGATAAAGAAGTAAAATCCTTAAATTCTCGTATTTCTAGTTTAGATACGGATCTTGAGTCTCTAAAGAAAAATTATGAAGAGATATCCAAGAACGTATCTAAATTTTGATAAAGGAAAAGAGAATTTAAATGATGTTCTTCAAAATTAAGTGAAATCTAGTCAAAAGTTTGGACTTGGTTTTAAAAAGTCCCTTGAAAAATCTCATTCTTCTAAGAACACTAGTGTAAATAAACCTGTATCTATTTCCAGTGTTAAGCATAAACTTTATGAGTTCTTTGAAAAGCCTAAAACTGTAAGTTTTCAGGATAAAGAAAAATATAAAATTCGGCCAAGTCGACTGCACCCATCCAGCAGTCTCCTGTCCAGAGGTACTGAGTCTCATTCAACGAGAAAAATACCTCAGATAAGTCGACCTATACTACCACCCAGTCGACTGATTAATAGTAAAAGTTGACTGAAAGGTGCTGTAAAGTCGACTGGACAGAGCAAATATGTATGGGTTCCAGTCAACCTGAGTTCGAAAGATAGAATTGCTTATATTAATTCATATATGCTTAATGTATGTAATTCTGCTAATTTCATTTCTGCTTATGGTGGAAAAGCAAACTCATCATGGGTTTGGTTTCCCACAAACTAATCTATTTTGGACCCAATAAAAAGGGTATCATATTCACATTGAATATTTTATAGGTACCTAAGAAAGATCGTTAGATACTTGACAGCGGATGCTCGAAGCACATGACTGGTCATGCCAACCTCCTATCTTCCATACAAAATATTGATGGAGAAACAGTTACATTTGGTGACAACAATAAAGGAAAGGTCATAGGAATTGGTATGGTCAGTAAGCATACTAACCACTCTATAGAAGATATCTTATTAGTTAGTAGACTTAAGCATAACCTGTTAAGTATTAGTCAACTTTATGGTAAGGGTTAGAAAATAATGTTTGAAAAAGACGCATGTTTAATTTATGATTCTACCATGCAAAATATAATTTTTCAAGGGTTTAGGAAAAATAACATTTATGAATTGTGTTTGAAAGCATATGAGTTTTCGAATGATTTTTTCTTAGTAGCTTCTAATAACGATTCTTGGCTTTGGCATAGGCATTTTGGCCATGTGAATATGAAAAATCTCTCTAAATTGTCTAAGTACAACCTAGTTAAAGGGCTGTCAAGACTATCCTTTAAAAAGGATAAGTTATGTGATGCATGTCAACTAGGTAAACAAATTAAATCTACTTTTAAAACAAAAGAAGTAATTTCTACTAGTAGGCCGCTCGAATTAATTTACATGGATTTATTTGGCCCTACTAGAATTGCTTCTTTAAATAAAAGTAGGTATGTTTTTGTTTTAGTAGACGATTTTTCACGATTCACTTGGACTTTCTTTTTAAAACATAAGAATGATGCTTTTGAAGAATTTGCTAATTTTTGTAAACGAATTCAAAATCAAAAGTTTCTAACCATAGTCACTATTAAAAGTGATCAAGGTGGAGAATTTAAAAATGAGACGTTTGTAGAATATTGCAACATGAATGGTATAACTCATTCAATTGCATTTCCTAGAGCTTCACCACAAAACGGAGTGGTTGAAAGGAAGAATAAGACTTTGCAAGAATGTGCACATACCATGCATGTTGAAAGCAATTTACCTAAGTATTTTTGGGCTGAAGCTGTTGCTATAGCTTGTTATGTTTTAAATAGAATTTTGATTAGGCCTAAGCTAAAGAAAATATGTTATGAGCTATTTTTTGATAGAATTCCTAAGGTCTCTTACTTTAAAATATTTGGATGTAAGTGTTTTATTCTGAACACTAAGGATAATTTAGATAAATTTGATCCTAGATTTAATGAGGGTATCTTTGTAGGATACTCAAATTGGAGTAAAGCATATAGAATCTTCAACAAGTCAACAATGACTATTGAAGAATCCATGCATGTTGCATTGGATGAATCTCTGTCTTCATCGACTTTAATTGAAGATGATGAAACTAATTCATCACCCTTAAATAAAGTAATTACATCTTTAGAACAAACTAGTCTTGCGGATAAGTCGGCCGATAAGGAAGTCAAGTCGACTGCTGTAAATCAGTCGACTGATCCTGTTGTGATATCTCCAACTTTACCAAAGTCTTTTGTTGAAGTTAGAGATCATCCTTATGAATTAATAGTTGGTGACATTTCACATGGTATTCAAACGAGATCACATGTTAACATCTCACACAGCTTTCTTGTCGGATTTTGAACCGAAGAATATACAAGAAGCATGTGAGAATGAATTTTGGATGAATGCCATGCAAGATGAGTTAAACCAATTCATAAGGAATGATGTATGGGATTTAGTTCCACGACCTCCTGGTCATACTATAATTGGTACTAAATACGTATTCAAGAATAAGTTAGATGAATCAGGACAAGTTGTTAGGAACAAAGCTAGACTAGTTGGTCAAGGGTATAATCAAGAAGAAGGCATAGATTTTTGATGAAACATATGCTCCTGTTGCAAGATTAGAATCAATTCGCATCTTATTATCTTTTGCTTGTTTTATGAATTTTACACATTTTCAATTGGATGTTAAAAGAGCATTCCTTAATGGGATTATAAAAAAAGATGTTTATGTTAAACAACCACCAGGTTCTGAACATGAACAATTTCCAAACCACGTTTTTAAATTGAAAAAGGCTTTGTACGGTCTTAAACAAGCACCTCGTGCTTGGTATGATCGATTGAAGACTTTTCTTTTAAAAACAGGTTTTGAAATAGGTAAAGTAAATACTACTTTGTTTATTAGAAAAATTAAGAATAATATTTTAATCATACAAATATATGTTGATGACATAATTTTTGGTTCTACTGATAGTAATCTATGTCAAGAGTTTGCTAACACCATGAAAAATGAGTTTGAGATGAGTCACATGGGTGAACTCAATTATTTCCTTGGACTACAAATTAAGCAGTCACATAATGGCATATTCATTAATGAAGGAAAATATGCCAAGGAATTACTCAAAGGGTTTAACATGGATAGCATGAGTAGTAAGACCACACCTATGGCTACTACCACTACCCTTGACAAAGATGAATTAGGAAAGAGTGTCGATCAGAAACTCTATCGAGGTATGATTGGCTCACTCTTATGTATAATTACTAGTAGACCGGACATTATGTTTAGTGTATGTTTGTATGCTAGATATCAGTCAAGTCCTAAAGAGTCTCACTTAAAAACTGTGAAACGCATTTTAAGATATATTAAAGGCACGTCTGATTTTGGTCTATTTTATCCACGCACCGACAATTTTCAACTTTTTTCATATAGTGATGCGGATTTTGCTGGTAGTAAAACTGACTGCCAGAGCACAAATGGGACATGTCACTATTTGGAACATTCACTAGTCCCTTGGTGCAGTAAGAAGCAAAATTCGGTATCCATATCTACTACAGAAGCTGAATATATCACTGCATGTTTGGCTTGTGCCCAAATTTTGTGGATGAAACAAACCCTATTAGACTATGGTATTTCATTTGAAAAACCTTCAATAATGTGTGATAACACCAGTGTCATTAACTTATCTAAAAATCCGGTTCAATACTCACGTAAGAAACATATTGATATTCGACATTATTTTTTACGTGATCATGTTTTAAAGGAAGACATTTTTTTAGACTTTATTTCTACTGATAAATAAGTAGCTGATATTTTTACCAAACCCCTTAAAGAAGACACCTTTATAACCTTAAGAAGAGAACTAGGGATTTGTAGTTTTCATGATGTTGGTAAGTCGACTTACAAATATTGTTCGGTCGACTGTCAAGTTTCTTTTTCTAAATTTTGTCTGATTTTTATGCTCTAGACAGTCGACTGTGCATAGTACCCAGTCGACTGACCAGTTGTACTAATATTACGTTCAATTTTCTATTTTGACTCTCGACTAAGTCGACTGCCTCCTAATACCAGTCGACTGTCGCGACTCAGATTTTCTTCAAAATTGAATTTTGGCACATCGTTTGAGGCAATTTTTTTACCCTTTGACCGATTTGAGCCTTTGAAACTCTCTACCTTCATCTCAGTCGTCCATTCAACATAAAAACCCTAACTCTTTCCCCTCATTCTTTCACTTTTACCCTAACTCTATCTCTCTACCAAAGTTCAAGTCGGCTGCTGCTGCTGCTTGGGGATTTCAAGGATTTTGAAACCCAGAATGAAGATCTCTTGAAGTTCTTTACTTCTCTTTGCTACTTCCTTGTTGGTATATCTTCTTAGAACTTTTTCATCTCTTGATTTTTAGGATTTCTCTTTATGGCTCCTAAACGATCAAAAACATCTCATGTAGAGGAGGTTTCATCTTCTAGGGACTATATTCAATATCTTAGAAGTCCCGACCTTGTTGAAAAATGGTACATAATATGTTCCATTATGATTTTTCCGGGTCGGTTTGTAAATTTTTCCGATCTTGATAGGTTTAATCTCATGTCTTTGTTTCAACATTGTGGTCATTATGAGTTTTTGTCTTTAGAAAATCAACCCTACTACTACCCTCAACTCATCTATTTGTTTTATACAAATATGAAGGTTGTCCAATCGGATGATGGTAGTGAGATTTTCATCTATACCTCTGTCAAAAATAAGAAGATGAAACTCACCTCCGAAAGAATCAACCTTATTTTGGGTTTAGATGATGAAGGGCTTGACTTAGGAGAAATTGAGATGGATGATGCCACTACTTTATCTAGAATTTATTTACCAAATCATGGACCCCCTATGTCAAATAGGTCCATTACCCCTGTTGCAAAACTTGTTGCACGAATACTATCATACAATATCATTCCCAAAACAGGAAGTTATGATCAGTATTCCATGGAATTACAACAAGCCGTTTATGCAATATTCGGCAAAATTAATCTAAATTGGGGTCGTATCATCTTTTCTATGCTTCATAAGGCTCATACTTCATTTCTTCCTTTTGGTGCCCTTCTTACTCGAATCTTTTGTGCTTATGATGTTGATCTCGATGCAGAGACCAATGTAGTAAAGCACTATGAGTCTTTTGATCGTGCAAGTCTAGCACGCATGAAGGTTCTTTCTTCTCCACCTAGGTCTACTTCTAGGACTTTCCCTCTTGTTCCTTTAGCTACTTCAGCTCGTCGGTTTTCTGCTTCTAGTTCCTCTCGTCCTCGAGCAGATTTTGATGATCCTCGCAGTATTTATCATGCTGTCAATTATACCATGGATCGTCAAGATATTCTTGAGTCACATATTTCTCATCTTACCCACCTATCCACCACTCAATTTCCTCCTCCATCTCATGATGTCCAAGATGAAGATGATGAAGATTGATGAGTTACTATTTTCATATTTTTTCTATGTATTTTCCTACTTATTTTTGCATTTTCTATCTATTATGTAATCGTTTGAATGAAGCCTAATTTTTTTATATGAATGACATTTTGTCTGTATTATTTTTTTGTGAGGATTATTTTTTCCATTTTTGTTGATGACAAAGAGGGAGAAAATATAAGCTCCAATTTTTATATTGCTTTGTGTGTTATGTTGTGGTGATACATATCTTTGTACATGTTTTTCACTTGTGCGTGCTTTCACACCTATGCATGTTGTACATTTGATAGGGGGAGCATGTAAGCACTTGTAATATTTATTCCCTTTATTGTAAGCTATTGTGTTGTCATCATCAAAAAGGGGGAGAATGTTGATTCTTGATTTTGATGATTATAACACAATGCAAAGTTGTTGTTCTACTTCTTAAATATTACAGGATATACAAAGGCACAATGTTCTAACACGCTTTACAAGGTTCTTAAAGCAAGTTGATCAAGCAAAGCTACAAACAAAGCTCTTATAGCTAATTGATCAAGAAAGCTACAAGGTTGCCATCTTACAAGAAAAAGACGAAGGCTAAAAGCTCCATCTCAAGACTCAAGACTCAAGACAAGACCTATGCTTCAATTTATTGTATTAAGTGTCTTGTAACAATTGTAACTTTTTTATTTTCTTTGAGTCTTAGAAATTCTTTAAAAGCCTTGTCACACACACACTCACACATTATCTTTGAAATAATTGAGTGTTTTTCAAACTTAAAAAGATCGAAACAAGATTGAAAAAGCTCAGCTGTTAAGTACCAGTCGACCGCCATAAGGCACCAGTCGACTGACCTAGTAAGAAACTAACTGAACTTATTCAAACTCTGACCAATCGACTCATAACGGAAACCCAGTCGACTGTTCAAGTCGTTTCGGCAGTTCACTGATTTCAAAACTTGTTTTTTCGAATTCAAAAGTTTTATTTCTGTTGGTTGACAGTTGGTACAACTGCTTCTCAACGTCCAGTGAATCTAACTCTATAAATAGAGTATAGAAATCACTTGGAAAATGTTAACAACTTATTTTTCCAAGCTTTTTGTTTCTCAAGTTCTCAAGCTTTTGGTTTTAACAAGAAAAAGCATTCACTTTCTAAGTCTTGGTTCTCTGAAATCAGTCTAGCATAACAGTGATTTCGTTTTAGACTGATTTCGGAAGTTAACCTAATAGCCACGTATAAAATCACATCCATAACAAGGCTATAGGTTGATTGTAAACTTTTTGTTGTTGTTCTTCACTCTCGGATTGTGAGAGTGGTTCCTCTCGGTTGGAGAGTAGGGCTCTAGGGTGTAGAGTCAGGTTTTCACTCTTGGTGGAAGATTGGGTTGCTTTCTCTAGTTGTGAGAAAGGACTACGGGTTGGACAAGGTTGTTGTCTAATGCCGTACGGTATTCTTGTAATTTTTTCAAGAATAGTGGAAAATCTCAAGTGGGTTGCTTGGGGACAGGATGTAGGTCGGGAGGACCGAACCAGAATACATCGTGTATACTCTGTGGTTGTGGTTGTATCTCTTTGAACTTGCATTTCATTTTCTTGCTTTTTAAGCTCTCTGTGAAACTTGTCTGGACAGTCGACTGCGTCTATTTGTAAGTCGACTGTCAGACTTGTACTACTTTCTCTCTGAAAAACTTGTGTGATAAGTCGACTAGTTTTTCTATAAGTCGGCTGACCAGACTTGCTTTAAAATACTCTTCTTAACTGTCGCCCCAGTCGACTGGTTTATCTTTTTAAGTCGATTGGTCAGAAGAAAAGTTTAATTCCGCAATTATTTTTTATAAAACACTATTCACCCCCCCCCCCCCCTCTAGTGTTTCTTGCCTTGCCTACAGGATCCAACATTGGCAACTCACCAGCTACGATATGTTAAAAATTCATCTTTTTAAGATTTATGATTCTAATCAACAGTCAAATTTTTTAGGGTTTGTTAAAATCCTAATGTAGATTAAATGAAACTTGTTAAATCTTAGTCAATGATGATTATCCACTTAAAAATGCAATCTTTTTTAGGGTTTTGTAAAATAAATTGTGTGTATGATAAGAATTATGGGGGGTGCGTTACTAATTGGGTGCGCGCTCCAGATTTTCTGTTTTTTTACGGGGGAAGAGAACTGAATGGGGGGAGCGGCTAGAAAACGGGAGGTGAATACCAGGTTTGTTTATTTTTTGCAGAAGAAGCAGTTGGAAAAGGAAACAGATTTTTGGGACATCTTGTAGCCTAGAGAAAAAGAGTAAGTTTTCTAGGAATGGAAAGTTTGAGGGACTGCTTGAGTAAAATTGTAGGTAGTTATTGTAGCTTGAGTAGAGATGTTCCTATAATTGTTTGATTATCTCAAATCAGAATTTAGATAAAATTATCTTTTACATATGTGCGTAGAATCAATATTTGGTTAAGTGATAATTCTTCAATAGGCCCCTTTCCATCCCATCCATTAGATTTATTGGAAATTAAGATTAACCCTTTGTGTAATTTATTGGTAATCCACAGCTCCTAGCCCCTCTCGCAAATCATATGTAACCTTCTCTCATTCAATTTGTAACTACCACAGGAGCATTTTATCCCGGAGGGTTTAGGAGAAAATTGTTGTGAAGTATGTATAACAATGTCATGCACTGCTTCCCATTATACGAAAACACGAGCACGTAACTCAGGCCCAGCAGATAATTTAAGTTTTCAGCTCATATCATCCATAAACTATTCAATACCAGCAAGTTCAACAATACAATAATAATCACAGGAATAAGAATGTAATACAATAACCAATATCTGAGATACAAGAACTTATAATAAGTCCGAGAATACACAATGCAATAATAGTCTGTCGAGTTCTTCCAGTAACCCGTCATCTGGACATGTATAACATTTACTCAAAAGAAAGATAGATGGTACCCATTAGAGCAAGCTACGAGCCGCAAGTAGTAACAAGCAGAATAGGGACAAGAAACAAAGCATAACCGGAAATCAATAAGAACTGGGAATTCAAATACGGAACAAACATGATAACGAGAAACAATATACATAACAAGAAGGAAATAAGAACTGAACAAGTCTCAATATATAACTAATCGGGAATAGGGAATCATGTAACGGGAAATATATCATATAAACTTATAAATAGGAATCATGCAACTTGTAGACCGGAATCGTGTAATCTTGTAACAGGTAACATGTAACTGGAATCATGAGTCATGCATGTGTTCAGTGTTAATCTCAAGTTTAACAATCTTTTATAAATCCTAACAAATGCACGCCATCCTGCGTCCTATACCACAGGTTCGGGTGCATACAGTCAAGTTAACGTTTAGATTCTAATGTTGAATTTTATAGGATCATGTACTCGAGTCTTCCAGTGACATTAACAGTAATCATATCATATAATATAATCATATCATATCATATTGTAACGCCCGGATTTTCGGTAACTGGAAAACCGTGATATAAGCTAGAATCGTTTCTTCAATTAGTCAAAATACACAGAAATACAGGAAAATTTAAAACTTTTTAATCAACACAATGTATTACAAATCTGAATGTTAAAAAATTGCAATAAATTACAACGGTGCTACAATAATACCTTTACAATCTCAAGTGTTACATCTTTCAACATATTACATCAGAGTATAATGAATAAAGAACAACACTTAGTATTCCACTTGGATGCTTTCTAACAAATAAATAATTTATAGCGGACTCTAATGAAATCGACTCCTTGCTCTCTCGCCTTGAGTCCTTCTGAAACATGTACCTGTACTTCTGCAATCCAATACCTGTACTTCTGCAATCCAGTACCTATTGAAGTGGGGACGTCAGTATTCATGACGCTTTAAGGCTGATAACTAGCAGCGGTCTCAACTAAAGCAAACAGATTAATGAAAAGAGAAATGTGTATATATATTTGAAGTGTCAGTGTATGCTATGACTTAGACTCCAATGCAAGATTAACCAACGCAATGATTCACTTATTCTAATGCAAGCAAGACTCTGGAACAGTATGCAGCCCATACTACATACGC
The DNA here is from genome assembly GCA_017893485.1 of Hemerocallis citrina. Classification (NCBI taxonomy): domain Eukaryota; kingdom Viridiplantae; phylum Streptophyta; class Magnoliopsida; order Asparagales; family Asphodelaceae; genus Hemerocallis; species Hemerocallis citrina. The sequence continues at coordinate 231,399,916 of CM030364.1, read as the reverse complement.
TCTATCTCAAGCCGTTTCTTCATATATAGGGATTTGAACCCGCACCATGAATTCTACTTTTGTACCCATCCTGTTCCTGACATAATAGTACATTACTGGCGACTATTGCCCGGCGTACTGGACCTCACTCAAAAGCCAACACGAACTATAAGATACTTGTTAACCTTCTTCCGTGCCCTCAACTGGTCATGAGAAGGCATAGAACCTACCGGAATCGTATGGTCTATTTTCCTAGGAAACCCTCTCGTTCTTATCATGGCACATTCAGAAATTAACAATCAAGATATGGAACCCGTGCTCCCAACTTGACATGAAAAAGCACCGCTTGTATCCCTTTGATAGGGGAATATATCCTGATAACACCACCTAGTGTCATCCTAGAGGAGAGGTTGGATTATAGGGTATCACCCCTAACACCAACTCTCAGCCTTTGGCAATTTATAGATAAAAATGGTTAAGTAACTGTTACTACCCTAACAATGTCACTAGCTCTAACCAAACAAGCGAGACATGCCACTGTGCATCCAACTTGATATGAAAAAGCACCGTGCGTGTCCTTCTAACCAAACAAGTGAGGCATGCACTGTGCTTCCAACTTGACATGAAAAAATACCGTACGAGTCCCTCTTCTAACAGACAAGTGAGACATGCACTGTGCTTCCAACTTGACATGAAAAAGTACCGTACGTGTCCCTCTTCTAACTAAATAAGCAAGGCATGCACTGTGCTTCCAACTTGACATGAAAAAATACCGTACGTGTTCCTCTTCTAACTAACAAGCGAGACATGCACTGTGCTTCCAACTTGACATGAAAAAGCACCGTACGTGTCTCTCTTCTAACTAAACAAGCGAGGCATGCACTGTGCATCCAACTTGACATGAAAAAGTATTGTACGTGTCCCTCTTTTAACTAAACAAGCAAGACATGCACTGTGCTTCCAACTTGACATGAAAAAGTACCGTACATGTCCCTCTTCTAACCAAACAAGCAAGACATACACTGTGCTTCCAACTTGACATGAAAAAGTACCATATGTGTCCCTATTCTAACTAAACAAGTGAGGCATGCACTGTGCTTCCAACTTGACATGAAAAAGTACTGTACGTGTCCCTCTTCTAACTAAACAAGCGAGGCATGCACTATGATTCCAACTTGACATGAAAAAGTACCGTACGTGTCCATCTTCTAACCTAACATGTGAGGCATGCACTGTGCTTCCAACTTAACATGAAAAAGTACCGTCCGTGTCCCTCTTCTAGAGAGTGTAACAATTTTGTCGACACATTTAACCAAGTCATAATCTAGACTTCTCAAGATCTCCTCGGATCCACTCACAGCCTACCTATTCAAGATAATACCTACATACGATCCCAATAAGCTTCGTACGAGACAATAACATACATGCGTGCCAAATAAGCTACGTATGAGACCAACAACTACATACGGGCCAGTTGATCCGCATATGAGACAATAATATATATACGAGTCAAATAAGCCATGTATGAGACCAACAGCTACATACGGGCCAGGCGAGCCGTATATGAGACAATATACATACGAGCCAAATAAGCTACGTATGGGACCACAACTACATACGGGCCAGTCGAGCCGCGTATGAGACAACAATGTACATACGAGCCAAATAAGCTACGTATGGGACCACAGCTATATACGGGCCAGTCGAGCCACGTATGAGACAATAACGTTCAAACGAGCCAAATAAGCTACGTATGGGACCACAACTACATACAGGCTAGTCGACCCGCGTATAAGCAAGACCACACATAAAACAACCCTACAGGTAATCAACCTAGAAGCAACAAAGCGTGCTTACTAGAAAAACTTGATCTTCTATAATTAGGAGCAATAGAAGAATCTACAAACAATCTAAAATAGGACTTCTACCAATGAGAAGCCCCCAAGCGACATAAAAACCTTCCAACAGCCTAGAAGCAACCAGTGCTACGCTTATCGGATTTTAACAGAAATATACTTTTTAGAAAGGTATGATTATCTGCCACAACTCTCTAGTGGAACACTATCTTAGATTCTGTAAGGAATCCAAAATTTGGTCCATCGAACACGCAAACAGTTTAACCCAACTGTAGATTTTCAACAAAAGTTGAAACTTCACAAGATGGTAACTTTTGCGCCACTCGTCGGAATCTAACGAAACTGGACAATTTGAAAAGGTGGGAATATCTACTAAAACTTTCTAGTTGACCAGTTGCTCAGATTCTGTAAGGAAATCCAAGTTTCAACCCGTCGAACATACGCAAACAGTTACCACACTACCGATTTTCAACAAAAAGTCGAAACTTCCGCAGCGTGTTACTTTTGCTCCACTTATCGGAATCTAACAAAACTGGACAATTTGAAAAGGTGGGAATATCTAATAAAACTTTCCAGTTGACAAGTTGCTCAGATTCCGTAAGGAAATCCAAGTTTCTACCCATCGAACACAATTGGTGACACAAGCAGCCGACTTAACTAAGGAAAACTGAACCTTTCTAAACCCATAACTTCTACTCCACTTATCAGAATCTAGCTCGAGAGGCCAATTCGGAAAGGGGTGAACGTCTACTACAACTTCTCTAAGGGGTCGGCTCCTCAGATTCATCAAGCAAGACCGTCAGAAATGACCAAGAAGTTAAACAGCAAGAACCTAGTTTAAACAGCTAATTACTGTATTTTGCAAAGGGCATAACTCCCTCTCCGCTTATCGGAATTTAGCTCAAGAGGCCAATTCGTAAAGGGGAGGATGTCTACTACAATTTCTCTAATGGGTCTCTACCTCAGATTCAACCATTAAGACCCTCAAAAATCACAATGAGTCAAAACAGTACCTTCTCTGTCAGACAGCTTTTTGCAGTAATTTCCAAGGGCCATAACTCCTACTCTGCTTATTCGAATTTAGCCTCAGAGGTTAATTCGGAAAGGGAAGAATGTCTACTACAATTTCTCTAAAGGTTCTATACCTCAGATTCGACCATTAAGAGGCTCAAAAATAGCAATCAACCTAAACAGTGAGCAACTCAGTCAAGTTGCTGCCGTGATTTTGTAATGACTGTAACTTTTTCATCTCTTATCCGAATTTAATGCACGAGGTCAATTCGGAAAGGGCATGATGTCTACTAAAACTTCACTACAGGGTCCGAACTTCTAATTCCACAAGGAAGACCAATTAAAAGCTACTTGAACCTATGCGACACTAACCCAAAAACACAGTTTTCTGTTTTGGGCGAATTCCTCGCTGTTTTGGGGAAACAGCTCGTTTCACCCACCAAATCTATTCCAAAAAATATATAAAATTTAGAGAACACTAATAACACCTAGGAGAAGCTCCCACAAAAATATTGGGTCAAGATTCTACCTATAACATATGTAAACAAAATCAACCCTACAACTTTAAAAACCGATTCTTCATGCCTCCAATTGGTGTTCTACCACTTCAAATTTCACATACACTCTACTCTAGCCTATATGCACATGAAACCACTTCAATACAATAACATACAACCAAAAATATACCTAATAATAACTAAAAACAAACATGAGTTAAGAAACCCCCACCTTAAGACTTGTAGGAAGGGCTTACTTGCAACTTCTCCTCCTTGTTCTTTCTCCTTGTTCTTACTCCTCTCAAGAACATCTCCATGAAATGGAACCCATGAAAAACTCTACACTTTTCCTTTGATCCTCTCTTCTTTTTCTTTCTCAATCTCTTCTAAAACCAAAAACTAATAAGGAACAAGAAGTAGAAGAAAAGGTGGAGTGAGATGAGATTGGGAAGGGGATGGAAACACAAGAAAAAAGGTTTCTAACCCTAGAATAAGGTAAGGCCGACCATGGGGTAATTGGGGGGGGGGGGGGGGGGGGGGGGGGGGGGGTGTTATATAGGAAGGGGGGGTGAAGGTTTATGGTGGAAATGAAAGCCACATGTCATCTCCTTTGTGGTTAGAAATATTTGGGGTTTAATTTGCAATGAATCTTACAATCAAGCCCTAAACCAATCTAAACCCTTAATCTCATGATGATTTATCAAAAATGAAATAAAATTTTCAAATCACATACTACACGATTTGTTCAAACGCCCAAAATCGACACAGTTCGATTTCGTACATATATCTGATTATACAGATATTTTTCATTAGTAAAAACGAACAAATCTGTACAAAAATAATTTTATTCTAAAAAATAAAATAAAATAATTTTATTACTGGCTCGGAAGATTTCAGTATCAATTTGATACAAAACACTCGTATACCAACTAGTATATATACATAGATAATATTTATTAACAAAACCGGGCGATGTCCACCAAAATATTTCAATTCCGGAAATAAAGTTAAATAATAATAAAATAATAATTTTCAGTATCCGCCCGAGATTTTTCAGACGTTTTTCTCAAAAAAAGCATTTTTCATGATTTTGCACAAGTGTACAAAACTGATACAATACCTGTATATACTTACTAGTATATATATCCAGGTTACTTTTTATTTGAAAAACCAAGTAATTTCCAATTAAAATATTTTAATTTCAAAAACAATAATTATATAAATATAATATCCGTCTGGGATATTACAATACTCACTCCTTAGAATAGTTTTGTCCTCAAAACTACGTTAAGTTAGAAAAACAGACAAACATCCATACACTAAATAACTTGGGGAAAGAAAGTTTATACGGCTTTTCGGCTCCCAAGTGACTCATCCACGAACTGGTTCTCCAAAGAACCCAAACTTGATCCCAAAGCTGCCTGAAGAATCTGCCAAAGTCGGGATGTAACTCTCGAATCTTGGTCAGAACTACTGACGTTGGTGCTCCATGTCGCTTCCTTATGCCTTCAGTGTGGACTCCCGCTAATTTCTCTAGCGATTAAGTCATCTTCATTGGAAGAAAATATGCGGACTTTGTCAACTGGGTTCCATAACCCAAATTGTGTCATACATTTTCGAACTCCTGGGTAATCCTGTGATGAAGTCCATATTGATATTCTGATATTTTCCTTCATCATCATGCCGTTTCGGTGCTTCGGTCCCTGCATCTCCTGCGTAAGCCTTCTGACTTGCCCACTTAGACTCAGCTGCAGCTTCCATCGTGCCAAAACTGAGCTTGAATCTTGAGTAATCACTATAATATTGGGTTGACTGATCTCATCATCTTGCTTCTTACTTCCTTCGTGGTCTTCGGCTGAGGCCAATTCTTTATCTATCTCAATCTTTTGCACTTCGGTAGCCACTCCCTCCTTAGAATAGGACATGGCCTACGAACGCCACATCAGACTTCCAGGATTCTCTCCTGTAATTTGCCAATCTGGAATCAAAGTATTCCTGCTCTTCTACTAGGCTTGCTAATATAGTTCTGCAAGCATCACCCAGTTTCTTAGCTTGATGACCTTTCCTAAACCTGGGCTTCCTCAGCTTCTTCATTTCCTGATGTATGCTGGATGCCGCCGCTGTGTATTGATCCATACTTAGTTCCTGCAGTGGAGAAATCTCCTTCGGCTCCTCGCTCAAGGTCATCGGATCCTCCATCGAAATCGGCTCACTCTCTTCTATAAACACATCCCCGGTTAGGATATCCTCGAACACCATTCATGTGTTTTAAGTATGGTAACACATATACTGGAATTAGTATAGATATAGAAAAATTATAAAACATAAGTTAAAAGAAACAACAATATGAATTATAATTGTCTATAACTAGCTAAAACCCGACTCCTAAAGGCATCCAAGTTTAATTTTCCAACTGTGTTAGACTGTAAATTGAAGTCGGCTATGATACCACTCTGTAACGCCGCGATTTTCGGTAATTGGGAAACCGTGACATAAGCCAGAATCAACCGTGACATAAGCCAGAATCTTTTCTTCTGTTAGTCACAATACACAGAAATACAGGAAAATTTAAAACTTTTTATTCAACACAGTGTATTACAAATTGAAATGTTATAAAATTGCAATATATTACAACGGTGTTACAATAATACCTTTACAATCCCAAGTGTTACATCTTTCAACATATTACATCAGAGTATAATGAATAAAGAACAACACTTGGTATTCACCTTGGATGCTTTCCAACAAATAAATAATTTACAGCGGAAACTCAAATGAAATCGACTCCTTGCTCTCTCGCCTTGAGTCTTCCTGAAAACTGTACCTGTACTTCTATAATCCAATACCTGTACTTCTGCAATCAAATACATGTACTTCTGCAATCCAGTACCTATTGAAGTGGGGACGTCAGTATTCACAGACGCTTTAAGGCTGATAACTAGCAGCGGATCTCAACTAAAGTAAACAGATTAATGAAAAGATAAATGTGTATATATATTTGATATATCAGTATATGCTATGACTTAGACTTTAATGCAAGATTAACCAACGCAATGATTCACTTATTCTAATGCAAGAAAGACTCTGGAACAGTATGCAACCCATACTACATATGCCCCATCTCAAGCCGTTTCTTCATATATAGGAATTTGAACCCACACCATGAATTCTACTTTTGTACCCATCCTGTTCCTGACATAATAGTACATGACTGGCGACAATTGCCCGGTGCACCGGACCTCACTCAAAAGCCAGTACGAACTACAAGATACTTGTCAACCTTCTTCCATGCCCTCAACTGGTCATGAGAAGGCATAGAACCTGCAGGGATCGTAGGGTCTATTTCCCTAGGAAATCCTCTCGTTCTTATCATGGCACATTCAGGAATTAACAATCAAGATACGGAACCCGTGCTCCCAACTTGTCATGAAAAAGCATCGCCCGTATCCCTTTGACAGGAGAATACATCCCGATAACACCACCTAGTGTCAGCCTACAGGAGAGTTTGGATTATAGGATATCACCCCTAACACCAACTCTCACCCTTTGGCAATTTATAGATAAAAATGGTTAAGTAACTGTTACTACCCTAAAGATGTCACTAGCTCTAACCAAACAAGCGAGACATGCCACTGTGCATCCAACTTGACATGAAAAAGCACCGTACGTATCCCTCTTCTAACCAAACAAACGAGGCATGCACTGTACTTCCAACTTGACATGAAAAAGCACTGTACAGGTCCCTCTTCTAACTAAAAAGCGAGACATGCACGCTGCTTCCAACTTGACATGAAAAAGCACCGTACGTGTCTCTCTTTTAACTAAACAAGCGAGGCATGTACTGTGCTTCCAACTTGACATAAAAAAGTACCGTATGTGTCCCTCTTCTAACTAAACAAGTGAGACATGCACTGTGCTTCCAACTAGACATGAAAAAGCACCGTACATGTCCATCTTCTAACCAAACAAGCGAGGCATGCAGTGTGTTTCCAACTTGACATGAAAAAGCACCATACAGGTCTCTCTTCTAACTAACAAGCGAGACATGCACTCTACTTCCAACTTGACATGAAAAAGTACCATACGTGTCTCTCTTCTAACTAAACAAGCGAGACATGCACTGTGCTTCCAACTTGACATAAAAAAGCACCGTACGTGTCCATCTTTTATCAAAACAAGGTAGACATGCACTGTGCTTCCAACTAGACATGAAAAAGTACCGTACGTGTCTCTCTTCTAATCAAACAACCGAGGCATGCACTGTGCTTCCAACTTGACATGAAAAATACCGTACGTGTCCCTCTTCTAACTAAACAAGCGAGGTATGCACTGTGCTTCTAACTTGATATGAGAAAGCACCGTATGTGTCTCTCTTCTAACTAACAAGCGAGGCATGTACTGTGCTTCGAACTTGATATCAAAAAGCACCGTACGTGTCCCTCTTCTAACTAAACAAGCGAGGCATGCACCGTGCTTCCAACTTGACATGAAAAAGTACCGTACGTGTCTATCTTCTAACCTAACAAGTGAGGCGTGCACTGTGCTTCCAACTTGATATGAAAAAGCATTGTACGTGTCCCTCTTCTAGTGAGTGTAACAATTTTGTTGACACATTTAACCAAGTCATAATCTAGACTTCTCAAGATCTCCTTGGATCCACTCACAGCCTACCTATTCAAGAAAATACCTACATACGAGACCAATAAGCTTCGTACGAGACAATAACATGCATGCATGCCTAATAAGCTATATATGAGACCAACAACTACATACGGGCCAGTCGATCCGCGTATGAGACAACAATATACATACAAGCCACATAAGCCACGTATGAGACCAATAGCTACATACGGGACAGGCGAGCCACGCATGAGACAACATACATACGAGCCAAATAAGCTACGTATGGGACCACAGCTACATACAGGCCAGTCGAGCCGCTTATGAGACAACAACGTACATATGAGCCAAATAAGTTACGTATGGGACCACAGCTACATACGGGCCAGTCGAGCCGCGTATGAGACAATAATATAAATATGAGCCAAATAAGCTATGTATGGTACCACAGCTACATACGGGCCAGTCGACCCGCGTATAAGCAAGACCACACATAAAACAACCCTACAGGTAATCAACCTAGAAGCAACCAAGCGTGCTTACTAGAAAAACTTGATCTTCTATAATTAGGAGCAACAGAAGAATCTACAAACAATCTAAAATAGGCCTTTTACCAATGAGAAGCTCCCAAGCGACATAAAAGCCTTCCGACAGCCTAGAAGCAACCAGTGCTACGCTTATCGGATTTTAACAGAAATATACTTTTTAGAAAGGTATGATTATCTACCATAACTTTCTAGTGGAACACTATATCAGATTCTGTAAGGAATCCAAAATTTGGTCCATTGAACACACGCAAACAGTTTAACCCAACTGTAGATTTTCAACAAAAGTTGAAACTTCGCAAGTTGGTAACTTTTGCCCCACTCGTCGGAATCTAACGAAACTGGAAAATTTGAAAAGGTGGGAACATCTACTAAAACTTCCTAGTTGACCAGTTGCTCAGATTCCGCAAGGAAATCCACGTTTCTACTCGTTGAACATACGCAAACAGTTACCAAACTACCGATTTTCAACAAAAAGTCGAAAACTTCCGTAGCTTATAACTTTTGCTCCACTTATCGGAATCTAACAAAACTAGATAATTTGAAAAGGTGGTAACATCTACTAAAACTTCCCAGTTGACCAGCTTCTCAGATTCCGTAAGAAAATCCAAGTTTCTACCCATCGAACACACACAATTGGTAACAAAAGCAGCCGACTTAACTAAGGAAAACTGAACCTTTCTAAGCCCATAACTTCTACTCCACTTATCAGAATCTAGCCCGAGAGGCCAATTCGGAAAGGGGTGACCGTCTACTACAACTTTTCTAATGGGTCGGCTCCGCAAATTCATTAAGCAAGACCCTTAAAAATGACGAAGAAGTTAAACAGCAAGAACCTAGTTTAAATAGCTAATTGCTGTATTTTGCAAAGGGCATAACTCCTACTCCGCTTATCGAAATTTAGCCTGAGAGGCCAATTCGGAAAGGGGAGGATGTCTACTACAATTTCTCTAATGGGTTTCTACCTCAGATTCAACCATTAAGACCCTCAAAAACCACAATGAGTCAAAATAGTACCGCTCAGTCAGACAGCTTTTTGCTGTATTTTCCAAGGGCCATAACTCCTACTCTGCTTTTTCGAATTTAGTCCGTGAGGTCAATTCGGAAAGGGAAGAATGTCTAATACAATTTCTCTCCCATTTCTGTACCTCAGATTCGACCATTAAGAGGCTCAAAAATAGGAATCAACCCAAACAGTGAGCAACTCAGTCAAGTTGTCCTATTTTTGTAATGATTGTAACTTTTGCGTCTCTTATCCGAACTTAACCCAAGTGGTCAATTCGGAAAGTGCAGGATGTCTAAAACAACTTCTCTACAGAGTCCAAACTTCTAACTCCACCAGGAATACCAATTAAAAGCCACTTGAACCTTCTACGACACTAAGAACACCTAGGAGAAGCTCCCACAAAAATTTCGGGTCAAGATTCTACCTATAACATATGTAAACAAAATCATCCCTACAACTTTAAAAACTGATTCTTCATGCCTCCAATTCGTGTTCTACCACTTCAAATTTCACATACACTCTACTCTAGCCTATATGCACATGAAACCACTTCAATACAATAACATACAACCAAAAATAAATCTAATAATAACTAAAACAAATATGAGTTAAGAAACCCCCACCTTAAGACTTGTAGGAAGGGCTTGCTTGCAACTTCTCCTCCTTGTTCTTGCTCCTCCTCACAAGAACATCTCCATGAAATGGAACCCACGAAAAAATCCACTATTTTCCTTTGATCCTTTCTTCTTTTTCTTTCTCAATCTCTTCTAAAACCAAAAACTAGTAAGGAACAAGAAGTAGAAGAAGAGGTGGAGTGAGATGAGATTCGGAAGGGGATGGAAACACACTAAAAAAGGTTTCTAACCCTAGAATGAGGTAAGGCCGGCCATGGGGTAATTGGGGGGGGGGGGGGGGTGTTATATAGGAAGGGGGGTGAAGGTTTGTGGTGGAAATGAAAGCCACATGTCATCTCTTTTGTGGAGAAACATTTGGGGTTTAATTTGCAATTAATCTTACAATCAAGCCCTAAACCAATCCAAACCCTCCATCTCATTATGATGGATCAAAAATGAAATAAATTTTCAAATCACATACTACACGATTTGTTCAAACACCCGAAATCGATACAGTTCGATTTCATACATATATCTGATTATACAGATATTTTTCATTAGTGAAAACGAACAAATCTGTAGAAAAATAATTTTATTCTGAGAAATAAAATAAAATAAAATAATTTTATTACTGGCTCGAAAGATTCCAGTGTCAATTTGATACAAAACAGTCGTATACCGACTAGTATATATACATAGATAATGTTTATTAACAAAACCGTGCGATGTTCACCAAAATTATTTCAATTCCGGAATAAAAGTAAAATAATAATAAAATAATAATTTTCAGTATCCGCCCGGGATTTTCCAGACGTTTTTCTCAAAAAAGCATTTTTCATGATTTTGCACAAGTGTGCAAAACTGAGACAATACCTGTATATGCTTACTAGTATATATATCCAGGTAACTTTTATTTGAAAAACCAAGTAAATTCCAATTAAAATATTTTAATTTCAAAAATAATAATTATATAAATATAATATCCGTCCGGGATATTACACATATCGAATCATGTAACCAAGAATCATATCATATCATGTAAACATATACAAAGTCACTCTTACGAGAAACACGGAACTCCTTCCGAGTACACACTCATATATTGTCTACTACTAGATTCTTTTCCTTATTACTCCTGCTTGTTATTCTTTTATAATAATCAAACATGAACAAGCAACAATGAGAACGAGTATCAGGACAGGAATAAGGAGCATCAAGGATATGCAATGCATGATATGAAAGTTTAATTAATTAAATGCAATAAATAATTATATTTACAATCAAGGATATGAAGTTACAATTTTGATCTGCAATACGTTGCTGTACAAAAATCCACTTCTCAGTTACCACAGGAAAGCGAATCAGGTACCATCAGAGGTTCCAAAAAATAGACTTCATGTCGGTCTCATAGAATATACACACAATACATTATAAATACAATAGCTAGGTTAACCGGATAGTTCTTTCCTGGACTACTGTTCAGGTAGTACCTCAGAGCCAACTTCTTATATATATAAATCAAATGCATAATCATTTTAAAATATCATATAAACTATAAAGGGACTCCTAATCATGTCTAGTAATAATATGGAAAATCTCAAGTCTTTATTTTACTGTTACCACAATGTTTTGGTCAATAAATCATGGAAGTATACTTCAAATCAGTAATCTGGAAATTAGAAACCATACAGTACTAATAGTGCGATACCTTGCAGCCTACAACCGGAATCTAGACCCGTAATAAGTTCCAAAAACTAGATTCATAGGGCTACAACAATCATTTATAAAGTTCTAATTGATTTAAACTGTAACTATGTCAAAATCTCGCTACGAGTCAGAACAAACAATAGGGCAGGAACATAAAAATTGATATTTATGATCTTTTGATGGGCATCGAATCACAGAGGCAAATAGATTGATTCAATTAAATATATAACGACTGATTTAATCATTGAAAGATTGCAAAGCATGACAATATGATGGTTCAATCAATCAAAATTTATAAAGAATATTTTTCATGAACATGGACGGTAATGTGTTTCAATCACGATAACCAATTTGAATACTAATTGCGAGATGTCAAATAAAATACTTGTACAGAACAATAAAAATGTACAAGATACTTGCCTTATAGATGATTATTCCGAATATGAATGAAGATGATATTAGAAGATCTTGACAGTGGCAACACGTGCAAACGATGGAAACAACACGTGCAAATGACGGAATAGCATGTGCAAAAGCAACTGCAACAACAACAACGAAAGAAACAGCGAGAACAACGAAAGACAGCAAAAGCCACAACGAGAAGAACAAGAGACAGCAAAAGCAACTGCAACCACGCGCGACAGCACATGCAAGCGACAGGAAAACAGTAGCACCGGGGACTTCGGCAGTTGACGGAGAATGGTGTCGCAATGGCAGTCGTTGGTGACTACGGGGGTGATCATTGGGGGTAGCAGCAGTGGAAATGATGGAGCTGTGGGTGGTGGTCACGTGAGGGAGGAGCTCGTCGTCGAAGGTGATGACGACGGTTGCTGTGGCGATGGAAGAGGTTGGAGTTGGGTCAAGTTCGAAGGAGGTCGCTAGGTAGTGGAGGTGCTGAAGCAATGGCAGCAGGGTCGAGGGTGTTGCAGCTGCGGCGGTGACGCTGGGGTGGTCGGAGATGAGCAACAGAGGACTACAGGTCGCTCAGGGGGGTGCAGGGTGGAGTGGCTGCGAGGATTGTCGGGGCTTCAAGTTAGCTGTAAAAGGTGGAGGTGTTCAGGATTCAGTGGTGGTGATGTCAGAGATGAGATGGCAGAGGATAGCTGTGATGACTACAGCGAGGGCACCAGAATGGAGGTTGGGAGCAGCCAGGGGATGGCGATGGGGGAGGCACTGCGGTAATGGTGAGGGGAAGGAGGCAGGAGATCGAAGGTGGCGATGGGTCACGGGATGTCGAGTGGGTGAAGGAGGGCGTCGAGTGCAGGAGCGACGGGGGTGTGAGCGGTTGTGTAGTCGAAGCTCACAGGAGGTTGATGGTGAGGTGAGGAGGGCAGGGTGATGATGACAAGGGCAGGAAGTGACAGCTTGGAGGGAGTTGGGCTCGATGACGAGGAAGGAGATGGGGTGCGATCGAGGGTCTATTGACAGCTGCAAAGGTGGATGGCGAAAGGCAGAGGTGGTGGCAGTGGTGCAGGCAGGGTGCGAGGTGGAAGATGATGGAAGGGGGAGCGACGGGGGTTGGATGTCAGGTAAAAGAAGAAGAAGAAGGAGGATTAGTAGAGGGTTTAGATTAGGAGATAGTTAGAGATAATGGGAAAGATTAGTGGGGGAGATAACGAGATAATTAGGTAGTTAGTTAAGAGATTAGTGGGGTATGGGGTAGTTATGCAGGTAGGAGGGAATTCGGGTAGGTTTTAGATAAGAGTTAACGGGTTTGGGTTAGGGTCCAATATGATTTGTCTAATAGTATGGGCTTGAATTAACGGGCTCGAATTCAATTAAGAAATTAACAATAGAATGACATTGGGCTTCAAATAAAAGTAATAGAAATAATAAATTCAATAATATTGGTAGGGCTTCACAAAAAGGGATCAAACATTAATAAAAATAGTATGCATTAAAATTGGGCTTTCACAAAATAATACATAATCAAGAGAAATATTGTAGAATGGAATATGATTTGTGTTCGGGTTTGGGCCGGGCTTTGAAAAGTTAACAAATAATCCAAAGAGAAGGAATAGAATTTTGCCAAAATATAAAATCAGGCTAAAAGAAGTATAAGATTGTAGAACAAAATAAGATTTTGGGTTCAAGAGAATAGAGGAATTTATATACGGGCTTGGGATCGATCAAATATGAGATATATATAACAGAATTTAAAGAAACAATTTATAAGAAAATTGGAATACAAGAATACGAAGAAAAGAGAAATGAAAATCCGTATAAACGGGAATGGGGGTTACAATTCTACCCACCTTACAACAGAATTTCGTCCTCGAAATTTACTTAGGCGGTACATAGGATATAACCAAAGCAGAGCTTAAAAGGTAAAGAAGCAGGAAAATAGAGGGAGGAAACGTGGTGGTGGCAGCACCGGAATAGAAAGAACATGGATAAAATGATATCAAATAATGAATCGATGAATGGTGACGAATGGAATGGATGGATTAGGAAGTGAATAGTACCTGTAACACTCCGAATTCCAAAATACAACTGAATTCGAGATTCCACAGGATCTTTACACTTCTTTCGTATAATTTTATAAGGAATTTTAAACTTTTCACTTTACATCAGAGTTACAAGAAATCTTTACACTTTACATTTTACAGCGGAAGCAAAATTACAACATTTATATGAATGAAACAACATTTGAATAATCTCTAAGCATCAGTTCTCGTTTAATCGTTATCATGTCATTTATCCTGCATACAAAACTGTGGGTACGTCAGTTTATTCAACCGACGAATATTATACACGGCCATCCTCTCTATGCTGGAAACAATATAATTGATTTTCCATATTTGACAAACACAAACTTGTTCACATATCAAACTAAGGGGAATATCCTATTGATGTCGTGTTGTGATTGTGCACTTAGTCCTTAATGTGGTTATTTATATTATATGACACTAATGCGCAATTGTTCAGATTCTATGAATCCCATACTATATAGGTCCGAGGGCAAGCCTCTTAATCATTCTTCATCTTGTAGGGTTCAATCCCTCGTCATGACTTAATCTACTACTGTAACTACGGTAAGTATCCTAGATGATCTATGAGTACGAGCTCATGTACAGAAAAACTGGAGGGAAATCCCACGTCATGTCACGACGCATCGTGAAGACAACCTATGGACAATTCAGCCTCCTTCATAGCACACGATCCTCTCGCAGTCACCAAATACTCCACAAGCGTCGCCAAGATCCTGATAATTCCGGAGTAGTGCCAACGTCATGTCACGACGCATCGTGAAGATAAACTATGAATCACACCCACATCGTAGACTCGAGGCCCTCATACTTGTATTTTTCTTTCACTTTCATCACCTCTTCACTATGTACTAATTCTTAATTTAATAAAATCATGAACAAAATCAATCTCTTAGAGTTAGCCCTCTCACCAATACCGGTCTTATTTCTTTCATTTCACATTGACCCAAACTTGGTCTTTTTAATTTCAATAATCATATCTCATCACTTTTACTTGCCGGTGTGAGTTTTGGCTACACCCTAATTTTCAATTTCAATTCACAAATTCACATATCTGAGTTTGTCATACTCAAGAACATTTCTCTTTTTTCAATAACATGATTTTCCAATCTTTTCATGAATCAATTATCATATGTGGAGTTCAATTCTAAACCGTCCATTCCATAACCAATATTTATTTTCACATTAAAGTCATAATACGAAACATTTATTCAAAGTGAATATCATCTAGTCAAAAGACTATTCATAATATCATCATTGTCAAGCTACTCTTTTAACAAAATAACTCATAAAAATTCACATTTATATTTTCTCTCACCAAATTTCCTTTTTAATACTTATCTTATTCACCTCGTGAAATCACATTTTTATGAAATTATACAAGTATGGAACCATAGTTTCAAACACAAATTTTACTTCAAAAATAACTTTAATTCATTCCAATAACTCCCAATTAATTTTCATAAGTCGTATATGATTTTAGAATAATAACGGTATTTTTTTCGAAATTTTTACACATCAAGAAAACCCAAAAAAATCATTTTTTTTAAAAAAAAAACATTCTGACCGCGCCCAGAATAGAACCCGCAACCTCAGAGAAGACAACAGCACAAGCTAGCCACTAGGCCGACTGTTCTCAATGATATGAAAAGGAGACAGAGGGTTTTATACTCTCTGTTCGAGATCTGGGTTAATTTTTAAAAAACAAATAAAAGAAGGTGGCCACAAGTATCGAACCAGCGACCTCAAGACACACACGCCTGCGCTACTGTAGCGTTAAAGGGCTCACCGACCACTTGAGCTATAGGCTCAGGTTGTCACAACTACAACTTGAATTTTATTTAACTCGACACTCTGTTTTATTAAAACATTTCGTTGTTCAAAAGCTCTTATCTTTGTTTTGCTTGCACCGAAAATTATATAAATCTCCAGAATGTATATTTTTACTTAAAATAACACCCCAGTGTTTTTAAAATAATTTTTCGGTAATTAAATACACATTTCACATGCAATGATTTAATTTGCATACTATTCTTTTCATAATTCATTTTAACATTTCTCACATACAACTTGGTATAAAAAGATTCACATTAATACCCTGTTTTCCCTCTTTCATAAACCCAAATACAAAATAGGATAATTTTATTCATTAGTAACAATATCACGATAGTCCATTTAGCACATAAAGGATAATTTCATCTACTAGCATTTTGCACTTAATTTTGACATTATCAACAATCCCAATTCAATATTTCCATAACTACAAACAATTCGCACACAAAATTAAGATTCATAACAAGTTATCCTACAATCTTATCAAGCATTAATTTAATCAACTAGTAAGTCCATTTTTACAATTAAGTGTACTCTTATTAGTTTCTTTCATGCATCGTTACTTCAATCACTCCTAGCATGGTATCTAAATTAGAAATATAAAAAACCACCCACCTTATTTGGAGAGAAAAAAAATCACACAACACCTCCTAAACGAAAGAGTCCTTCTCCTCCTAGATCGAGCTTGCCAAACGAGTACTCCTCCTCCTTGCTTGATGTGCAACCCGAGCCTCCAAAGTGCAACCCGAGCCCTCCTAATGGTGATGTAGCTGGCCTCCTTGATGCAAGCACACACAAATCCGTCTCTCTCAATCTTTTATTCTCACTTCTTACTAATAATCTACTACTAATAATTGTATTCATTCACTATAGGTTTGGAGAATGAAGAGGGCAAGAATAACTAGGCTAGGGAGGGTATTTATACTAAATTTTGGGACAAATAGAGGGCTAGGATTGATCTAGGAGTTAAGAAACAAAGGCTAGGATTCAAGGGGAAGTTGTAGTAACCAACCTTGATCACGAAAACCACCTCCCACAAACTCCACTCTCTTCTTTTCCCTCCTAATCCCATCCGGCCTCACATGGTGCACAAAACACTTGCACGTGCAATGCACGTGTCTCCAGTAGCCCCCTATTTTAAAAGTTGTACATTTTATTCTTTATAAAAATAATCTATAAAATTTCTCTACATTACAAGTTGTATAAAAAGGAAAATAAACTCATGAGTTTTTATTTAATGGGCCAAATTATTCTACATTTAAAATAAATTAAGTTGGGCTCAAATTAAAAGAATACTCATATTTGTTTAAAAATAAGCTTTAATAAAAATAATGGAAAAAGCATATATATATATGTATACTCATTTGTCTATGTAATGAAAATAATTATAAAAGTTTATATCACAAGATTGCACGTGCACATAACGTACAAAATAATAATAATACAAAATAATAATTTTTATAAATGAAAATTCAGGGTATTACAGTACCAGAAGGAAAGAAACAACATAAGACTTGTTAGAGAACGAAGCAAGAAGATGAAGGAGTAGGTATAACTGAAATCGAAGAGAGAATGGATAGAGAAGAATTGAACCAAACAATGATTCGATCAATAAGGATGAATGCAGGGGATGGAGGGAATCAAACAATGCAAAGAAGGAGAAGCAACATGATAATCCTGGGACCTATGGGTTATGGGCCCATCACACTTCCGCTGCGGCACTCTGATCGGGAAATCTCTGTCATCAGCGTCCATTAACTCCAGCAATCTGCCTCGTGGCTCACCATATCCTTGGCACGTCCAAACGATATCTTTCTCGCATGATATTCGAACTCCTGGCGACTTGGGATTCTGAACACTTCCTAAGATCCTGGGGCTCTGCATGCACCCCTTAGATCAACGATAATGCCTTTTGTTGTTGTGATGTTCCAAGTCGCTGATATGTCGTAGAGGATTAGACGATGCCGATCGACGAATCGAGAAAAAAAATAAAAAGGAATAAGGCAAGTATCCAGATTAAAGATGGTTATTATATGTTCATGTGATCAATGCGGTGTGTATATTGTTGAGCTTAAAATGATTCAAACCTGGCTAGAGTCTAACCGGTTAGGGCCTAAACTTAACCTGGCTAACACATTAGCCTAACCTGGCTCTGATACCTCTAAAAACCTGTCACGCCCCACTTCCCAGTATACAGAAATAAGGGCATGTAACTGAGGCCCAGCGAATGATATAGATTTCCAACTCGCATCATTCATAAGCTGTACAATACTAGCAAGCTCAACAATACAATAATAATCACAGGAACAAGAATGTAGTACAATAACCAATATCTGATATACAAGAACTTACAATAAGTCCGAGAATACACAATACAATAATAGTTTGTCGAGTTCTTCCAGTAACCCATCATCTATACCTGTATAACATTACCAAAAGAAAGATAGATGGAACCCGTTAGAGCAAACTACGAGCTGCAAGTAGTAACAAGCAAAATAGGGACAAGAAACAAGGCATAACCAGGAAAGCAATAAGAACTGGGAATTCAAATACGGAACAAACATGATAACGAGAAACAATATACACAATAAGAAGGAAATAAGAACTAAATAAGTCTCAAAATATAACCAATCGGGAATAAGGAATCATGTAACGGAAAACATATCGTATAAACAAGAATCTTTTAACTTATAAACATGAATCATGCAACTTGTAGACCAGAATCATTTAATCTTGTAACAGGTAACAAGTAACTGGAATCATGAGTCATGCATGTGTTTAGTTTTAATATCAAGTTTAGCTATCTTTTATAAATCCTAACTAATACACGCAATCCTTCGTCCCATACCACAGGTTCGGGTGCATACAATCAAGTTAATATTTAGATTCTAATGGTGAATTCTATAGGTTCATGTACTCGGGTCTTCCGGTGACACTAATAGGAATCATATCATTTCATATCATGTCATGTAACCAGGAATCATATCATATCATGTAAGCATATAAAAAGTCACTATTACGAGAACACGGGTCTCCTTCCGAGTACACTCTCCTATGTTATCCACTATTATATTATTTCCCTTATTACTCCGGCTTGTTACTCTTTTACAATAATAAAACATGAACATGCAACAATGAGAACGAGTATCAGGGCAGGATCAAGGAGTATCAAGGCTATACAATGCATGATATACAAGTTTAAGTAATTAAATGCAATAAATAAATATATTTACAATCAAGGACATGAAGTTACAATTCTGGATAGCAATACATTGCTGTAAAAAAATTCATTTATCTGTTGCGATAGAAAAGCGAATCAGGGACCGTCAGAGGTTCCATAAAATAGACTTCATGCCGGTTCCAAAGCATATTCACATGATACATTATAAATGCAATAGTTATGTCAACCAAATAGTTCTTTACTGGACTACTATTGAATATATAACGACGGATTTAATCATAGAAAGATTGCAAAGCATGACAATACGATGATTCAATAAATCAAAATTTATAAAGAATATTATTCATGAACATGGACGGTAAAGGGTTTCAATCAAGATAATCAATATGAATACTAATTGCGGGTGGTCAAATAAAATGCTTGTTCAGAACAATAAAAATGTACAAGATACTTGCCTTAAAGATGATTATTCTGAATATGAATGAAGATGATATGAGAAGATCCCGGTGGCGACAACACGTGCAAACGATGGAAATAACACCTGCAAATGACGAAATAGCACATGCAAAAGCAACTGCAACGACAACGGCGAAAGCAACAACGAGAATAGCAAAAGACTGCAAAAGCAACAGCGACAACAGCAAGAGACAACAAAAGCAACGACAACCACGCGCGGTAGCACGTGCTAGCAATGGGACAGCGGCAACACTGGGGACTTCGGCGGTTGACGGCGAATGGCATCGCAATGGAAGTCAGTAGGGACTATGTGGGTGATCGTCAGAGGTAGCAGCAGCGACAATGATGGAGCCATGGGTGGTCGCGCAAGGGAGGAGCTCATCGTCGAAGGTGATGATGGTTGCTATGGCGATGGAGGATATCGGAGTTGGGTCGGGTTCGAAGGAGGTAGCCAAGCAGTGGAGGTGGTGAAGCAAGGGCTGCCGGGGTTGGGGGTGTTATGGTTGCGGCAGTGATGCTGGGGTGGTCGGAGACGAGCGACGGAGGACTGCAAGTCGCTGGAAGCGGTGCAGGGTGGAATGGCTGTGAGGAGCGTCGTAGCTTCGAGTTAGCTGTACACGGTGGAGGTGTTCGGGATTCGGTGGTGGTGGTGTCGGAGATGAGACAACAGAGGAGAGTTGCGATGACTATAGTGAGGGTAGCAGAATGGAAGTTAGGAGCAACCAGGGGATGGTGACGGGGGAGGCGCTGTGGCAATGGCGAGGGGAAGGAGGCAGGAGATCGAAGGTGGTGATGGGTCATGGGATGTCGAGCGGGTGAAGGAGGGCGTCGAGTGTAGGAGCGACGGGGGTGCGAGCGGTGGTGTAGTCGAAGCTCATAGGAGGTTGATGGCGAGGTGAGGAGGGCAGGGTGCTGATGATAAGGGAAGGCAGTAACCGCTTGGAAGGAGTTGGACTCGACGACGAGGAAGGTGATAGGGTGCAATCAAGGGTCTATTGACGGCTGCGAAGGTGGACGGCGGAAGGCAGAGGTGGTGGCAGTGGTGCAGGGGGAGCGCTAGGTGGAAGATGATGGAAGGTGGAGCGACGGGGTTTGGGTTTCGGGTGATTAGAAAAGAAGGAGGAGGAGGATTAGTAGAGGGTTTAGATTAGGAGATAGTTAGAGATAATAGGAAAGATTAGTGGGGGAGATAAAGAGATAATTAGGGAGTTAGTTAAGAGATTAGTGGGGATTGGAGTAGTTAAGTAGGTAGGAGGGATTTCGGGAAGGATTTAGATAGGGGTTAACGGGTTTGGGTTAGGGTCCAATAGGATTTGTTTAAAAGTGTGGACTTTGATTAACGTGCTCGAATTCAATTAAGAAATTAACAATAGAATGACATTAAGCTTCAAATAAAAATAATAAAAATAATAAATCCAATAATATTGGTTGGGCTTCACAAAAAGAGATCCAACAATAATAATAATAGTATGGATTAAAATTGGGCTTTCATAAAATAGTAGATAATCAAGAAAAATATTGTAGAATGGAATATGATTTGTGTTTGGGTTTGGACGGGGCTTTGGAAAGTTAATAAATAATCCAAAGAGAAGGAATATAATTTTGCCAAAATATAAAATCAAGCGAAAAGAAACGTAAGATTGTAGAATAAAATAAGATTTTGGGTTCAAGAGAATAAAGCAATTTATATACGGGCTTGGGATCGATCGAATATGAGATGTATATAATAGAATTTGAAGAAAAAATTTATAAGAAAATTCCAATAAAAAAATACGAAGAAAAGAGAAATGAAAATTC